>OZ030013.1:74386457-75018957 GCA_964023405.1 Apodemus agrarius | reverse complement strand
GAACTTGGAATGAGATACTGAAAGGCAAACTGCTATTTTGCTTTTATTAGTTACAGTTTTGTGGATGTATGTGACATGTTTCTGTGGGCACCTGCCACACACAGTACATTTGTCGGGGTCAGGAGGCACCTTTGTGGAGTTGCTCTCCTAACACTTCTGTGTGGGTTTCAGAGACGGAACTCGGGTCCGCAAGCCTGAGCCATCATCCTGCTCGCCTCCAAACTGCCATTTGAAAACTGTCACCACTCTGCAGTGACACCCTGACCGACGGGGGTGGGGTGGGGCTGGGTGGTGCAGGAAGAGAGCCCTTGTGAAGTGACCCAAATCTTGTACGTTCTGGAGAAAATGTTGTTGCTGGCATTTTATACCTCTCACCACCCGCTTTTACCAATGTTTTCACTCTCTAGTCCAGTGAACCAAAAGCTCAAGACAAGAATGACCTATCCCACGTGTTAAGCGAGCTGCAAGTGTCCCATGCAGAGACCTCACTGGAGCTAGAAAAAACCAGAGACATGCTTCTTCTGCAGCGCAAAATCAACATGTGTTATCAGGTGCAAGGAATAGGCCAGGGAGTCGGGCACATGAGAATCACACACACGGGGAAGCAGGCTTGGCTTTCCCGGGCTGGCGGTTAGCAGTGTGCTGCGGACGGAGGCGCTGCAGGACTCACTCACACATGCGCGGGCTTCTAGCCCCACAAGTCAGCTAAGGGGTAGCTCATAAAATGGCAAATGCCAAACTTCCGGGTTCATTTCCCCCCCAAAGTCCTAGGGACGCAATCACCCTAGTGCCACAAGTGTAGCCGGGAGTGAAGGTTCTTAGAAAACCTGAGCTTTCTTCCTGGGTCGAACCTGCCCTGCTTAGGAGGCGGCAATCAAACTCCTTCTCCTGCAGGGTCCAGTTTTCAAAGTCGGGGCTCTTAGGTTCTGAGACACGGAGAGGAGAGTTCAGTTCTTACTTTGTTGCAGGAGGAGCTGGAGGCAACGCTGACAAAAGCTGACAAGGAAAATAGGGACCACGAAGAGAAGCTGGAGAGGCTGAACCACCTCCTAGACTTCAAGAACAGCCGCATAAAGCAGCTGGAAGGTATTTTAAGAAGCCACGGCCTTCCAACATCTGGCAAGTCTTAGTGCTTTGTTTCCATCTTGGGCGATGTCACGTGACTAACAGCCATCCGATCCTCCTGACTTTCTCTCTCCTGCTCTCTTTCTCTCCTCTCATGCTTGGTTTGTAATTTCTTTCCACTTCGGCTCAGTGCAAATCTCTGATTTTTCTGGAGAATTTCCACAGGGCCAGCGGCGTTCCTCCCGGGTGGCTGGAAGAATGTCACTGAGGGCCACTGACCCCAAGGCGGGCGGATCTCTCCTTTCCTCTCTGTCATTTCTTGAATCCCTACCTATCAGCCTATGGCAGGTCTTGCCAGGTAATACACACCCCTGTTAGGCATTTCCTCTCATCTTTTCCTGAGATTTCTTTCTAAAATATTTGTTGCAATTTGAGGGTGTAAGCAGAGGCAGGGTGGGCAGGTGTTGCCAATGCGTTTCCTGTTCAGGTTCTTCCTGTTCAGTAAGGTCACTTCAGAAAGGTCTACTGTCAACCTTGAGTTTAAGTAGGCTTTGTCATTACGCCCTTGGGAGAGAGATGGCTTACCCTAACCAACTCACCTTAGTCTGATATTTCAAGCGGAAGGCAAGGCACTTACTAACATCAGCATCCATGGAGCTGCCACGAAGCGGTTCTTTCTGGTAAGAGAGTCGGTAATGAGCAGGTTCCCTAGTGAGCACAGCCATAGAGTACAGGGAGGTCTGGGGACCTTGCCACACCAGGGTGAGCCCGGTGCAGCTGCTGCCAGTTAAAAAGGCAGTCCTCCCTCGGACCGAATCCTCATGGCTAAGACTCAAGGTCTGTCTCAGGATAAACGCCCTTGCTCACTTCTGAAGGTCCACTCAAGGTCTATCTCAGGGTAAGTGCCCTCACTTACATCTGAAGGTCCACTCAAGGTCTATCTCAGGGTAAGTGCCCTCACTTACATCTGAAGGTCCACTCAAGGTCTATCTCAGGGTAAGCACCCTCACTTACATCTGAAGGTCCACTCAAGGTCTATCTCGGTAAGCACCCTCACTTACATCTGAAGGTTCGCTCGCTTTCACTTTCTGTGCAGATTCCTGCCAAAGCTGAGCAGCGTTTCCATGTGCCCACTTAGCTGTATTATCTTTAAGATTTATTTGTGAATGTGCCATTTGTATGTATGCCCGAAGAAGAGGGATCAGACTTCATTGTAGGCTGTGAGCCACCATGTGGTGGCTGGAGTTGAATTCAGGACCTCCGGAAGAGCAGCTGGTGCTCCTGAACCCCTGAGCCATCTCTGCAGTCCATATTATTTCTTTTGAGAATTGTCTATTCCTACCTCTACCTTTTCCTAGAGATTTAATAGTATCTCTAATTTGTACTTCCTTATATGTAAAGGTTATTAGCTTTGTGTCATGTAAGGTTAATTTAAACATTATTTAGTGATATCAACTATTTATTTATGTGTTTATTTATTTAGGGCCTTCTCTATGTAGCTCTGGCTGTCCCAGAACTTGATCTGCAGACTAGGCTGACCTTGAACTCACAGAGATCTGCCTACATCTGCCTCTTGAGTGATGGGATTAAAGACTTGTATTACCACTGCTTGGCTATATCAAATCTTATAATGGAAGAAAACATCAATAGCTGGGTGAGGTGGCACTTGCCTTTAACTTGCACAACTTGAGAGGCAGAAGCAGGCAGATCTCTATGAGTTCAAGGCTAGCCCAGTCTATATAGCAAGCTCTTCAGTCCAGGCAACACAGTGAGACCCTGTTTAAAACAAGCAAATATAAAACAAAACAACAAAAAAGGAAAATATCAATTAATCAATTTTTCAATTTCTGTGTTACATTTTGATTATATTTTTCTATTTTGTTTTGTTTTCTTTCTTTTTTCTTTCCCCTTTTTCTTTTCTTTTCTTTTTTCTTTTTCTTTTTTTCTTTTCTTTTTCTTTCTTTCTTTTTTTTTTTTTTGAGAAGGCTTTCTCTGTAGCTCTGGCTGTCCTGGAACTCATGTGTAAATCAGGCTGGCCTTGAGCTCACAGAGATTAACTTGCTTCAGCCTCCCAAGTGTTGAGATTACAGGTATGAACCACCCCCACACCCCATTTTCTGAGGTCTTCCTATGCAGCTTCAAAACTGCTGTTCTCCTGCCTGAATACTGAGTACTGAGACTGTATGACATTCACTACCATACTTTGTTTCTTTTTAAAAAACATTTAACATTTATTCTCTCTCTCTCTCTCTCTCTCTCTCTCTCTCTCTCTCTCTCTCTCATGTGTGTGTGAGACAGACAGACAGACAGACAGACAGAAGGCCACACTTGTGGAGGTTAGAGGGCATCCTAGAGGAACTGGCTCTTCCCTGCCAACATGCAGGCTCTACAGGACCAATCTCAGGTCCTTGGGCTTGGCAGCAAGCACACTTTCCTACTATCCCCTCTCCTCCCGCCCACTCAAACACTAAGATATTACGGGGTGCTAGCAAGATGGCTCAGGGTTAAACGCAATTGTTGCTCTTGTAGAGTACTTGGTTTCAGTTCCCAGAATCCACATGGAGGTTAACAATTGTCAGTAACTACCATTCCAAAGGATCCAGCAACTTCTTTTGTCCTTGTGGGTGCTTTATGCTTGTAGTATATAAAATATATCCAGGAAAAGCATCCATATACATAAAACAAAAATAAACCTTGGGCTGGCGAGATGGCTCAGTGGTTCAGAGCACCAACTGCTCTTCTGAAGGTCCTGAGTTCAAACCCCAGCAACCACATGGTGGCTCACAACCATCTGTAACAAGATCTGACACCCTTATTCTCGTGTTCCTGAAGACAGCTACAGTGTACTTACATGTAATAAATAAATATATCTTTAAAAAAACCTTAAGCATTTTGAAAAAAATATTTATTTTTAGTAGTATTTAAGTCTGTGCATGTATATCTGTGTAGGGACATATACACATGCTTGCAGGGGCCTACAGAGTGCAGACGAGAGTGTTGGACCCCTGGAGTGGGAGTTACAGGCAGCTGTAAACTGCCTGAAACGGGTGCTGGGAATCAACAGAGGTCCTTTGGAAGAGCAGTGCATGCTCTTAGCCACAGAGTAATTTCTCCAGATTAAATAAATAAATGCATATATATATATATATATATATATATGTATATATGTATATATATATATATATATATATATATATATATATATACACATTCATCCATCCATCCATCCTGGTCTATCAAGAACATTTTTATTCTACTGCTTTAGCTCTTTTTTTTTTTTTTTTAGATTTTTGGATTTGGTTTTTTCAAGACAGGGTTTCTCTGTATAGCCCTGGCTGTCCTGGAACTCACTCTGTAGACCAGGCTGGCCTCGAACTCAGAAATCTGCCTGCCTCTGCCTCCCAAGTGCTGGGATTACAGGCGTGCGCCACCACCGCCCGGCTCCGCTTTAGCTCTTAAAGGAGGTTACTCACCATCACCACGCTATAAGGACTCAGATGTCCCGTGTGAAGTAGCCCACACCTGAGAATCTGTGGGTCTTGAGAACGATGTGCAGATTCGGTTCTGTCTCCATGTCTTGCACCCATGGACAGTACTTTTGACCTCTTTCCTCTTAAGTTTTCTTTCTGACCTTTTAAGTCATTACCCTTTGATTCAAAGTGGATTTCTTGATCTCTTCTAATGAATCCAATGTCTGAACAGCACATAGGGAGCCCTCTTGCAACTGAGCTGGCCTGCTCCAGGCAGCCTTTCCAGGTGGCAGGGACACCGTCTGCCACTTCCTACTCTCTCTGAGGACAGCATAGCCGTCTTTTGGGATGGGTCTTATGTTTCTAGTGCCTCCCTTTTAAAGTAACCTAAATCCTCAGGACCTTGATCTGCTTCAGTGTCATTTCTGTGATGGCACACGTCTCCTGAGTGTGGCACTCAGTGCCATCTGTGCGATGGCACACGTCTCCTGGGTGTGGCACTCAGTGCCATCTGTGCGATGGCACACGTCTCCTGGGTGTGGCACTCAGTGTCATCTGTGTGATGGCACACGTCTCCTGGGTGTGGCACTCAGTGTCATCTGTGTGATGGCACACGTCTCCTGGGTGTGGCACTCAGTGCCATCTGTGCGATGGCACACGTCTCCCGAGCGTGGCGCTCAGGTCACAGCCCCTCACGTGGCCCGTCCCGGCACAGGCAGCAGGCACTTGGCCTTCAGAATCCAGTGCTTCTGGTTGTCATTGTGCTGCTTTCCTTCTTGAATCATGTGGCTTCTTGAAATAGCCTTAGCTTGGATTTCCACAACGCATTTTCCTTCCGTTTATCCTCTCCCCGCTGAGGATATCTTTCGACCTTTTAATGGATAGGCAGTGTTCTCTCCCCTGTAGAGCAGCTCAGAGACGTTGCCTATGGCACTCGGCAACCATCGCTGTGTCTGGAGTCCCTGGCAGCCCACAGAGGCGAGGACGGAGTGAACATGGCTCTGCTGCGTCCAAGCGAGAATCTTTTTGAGCTGCACGTCCACCAGGCCTTCCTGACCCCTGCTGCCCTTGAACAGGCTGGGCACACCCAACCTACCACTTTCTGCACTTATTCCTTCTATGATTTTGAAACTCACTGCACCCCACTCTCGACGGGGCCTCAGCCCCTCTATGACTTCACCTCCCAGTATGTGGTGCAGACAGACTACCTCTTCCTGCTCTACCTTCAAGGAACGTCAGTGCAGCTGGATCTCCACCAGGCCATGGGTAGTGATCACCACGTCCTTGCTACTGGATGGATTTCACTTGACAAGGTGCTAGGGTCTGTGGAGAGAGTCCATGGCTTGGCCATGCTTACTGGTAAGTGCTTTTGGCTTCTTGTGGTTCTCAGGACTAGGAGCTTTGGAAAATAAAGCAACAGCCAAAGCCCGGAGCTGCTTTCTGGTAGTTTCCTTTTTCCATCCTGCCCTCCAGGGTGGTCCTGGACTCATGGCAACCTTCCTGCTTCAGCCTCTCAAGTGCTGGGGTTTCAGCTGTTTCACCATCCCGGCTTCCTCTGTTCTCTTCTTGATGCTTACCACACTCTATTTTCTATGCCTGTCATATCTTTTGCTATTCAGGAGCTGGTGGAGAAGACTTGGGGGTGTTAGAGTACTGGATGAGGCTGTGCTTGCCCCTAAAATCCAGCCTCCAGGCATGCAATAAGCGAAAGAAAGCCCAGGCCTACCTGTCAGTCAATGTGCTTGGAGCTTGGAAGGCCCAGACCAATGAGGTGAGGAAAAAGAAGTAACTGGTGCATCTCAGGAGGACATTGGCTGGCAGCCCTCAAAGGCGGCCAACTCCCCCCGCTCCCTACGCTAGCCCTTGAGTGTGAGGAAGTGCAATAGCAGAGCCAGTCCAGATCCCTCCTGTGCTTAAACTAGAGAAGAAATGCATCGGGTTAGATACTTTTCTTTGTCATGAACAAATTGGCTTTTTCTTGATCCTCCTTTCTTTTTTAATTGAAATTTTTATTACAATCAGTGATTGTCACTGAAGGGCAGGTGGTCTGGGGGGGGGTATGCCTTCCGACACTGGAGATGGGCAGATCTTTTGCAATTCCCCAGCAGGGAAACTCAGACTCTCTTCCAACAGCCCTAGCTCCACTCCATCCCTGCTGGTCAAGTCCCACTGTCACAGTGCTTCTGTCTGGCCTGGCAGCTCCCTCCTGCTATGCTTCCTGAGCCCTGTGTGTCCCTCTTCACCAAAGTTGGAAGTTTGGGCCACTAACTTTCACATGTTCTTTTCATTCTAACCGTTGCCTCCTCTTACGAGTGAGTATTCAGACCATTAGTGCTCACTCGCTCGCAACCCCGTCCCACTGGGAATGCCTGCTGAGTTCTTCCTGTTCTGCTCCTCTTTCTTCCCCACAATTGGTTCAGATATTCCCACTGCTATAGTTTCACTGGATTTTTACAAAACAAAATCTAGGATTGGAGAGATGGCTCGGAGGTTAAGAGCACTCACTGGCTGCTCTTCTGAGAGGTCCTGAGTTCAATTCCCAACAACCACACGGTGGCTCGCAATCACCTATAATGAGATCTGGTGCCCTCTTCTGGCCTGCAGACATACATGCAGGCAGACTGCTGGATACATACTAAATAAATAAATCTTTAAAAATATATATAATATTGATGTATTTGTTGTGTTGGTGCATGCCACGGTATGCCTGTGGAGGTCAGGGGATGCACAGGAGTTGTTTCTCTCTTCTCCTACCGTGTGGGAACTGGGGTCAAAGCTAGCTCCATTCTCTATCATTCTGTAGGCTAAGCCTGGGACATCTCCCTCCAACAGCTCCCAGAGCCAGGGGCAGGCAGATGATGGTCGGTGGGCATCCTCATGACCTGGCAGAGTAGGTTTCTAGGTAACAGTTCCTCCCACCGACACGGGCTTCACCTGTAGCAGTGCCCCAGGCTGCCCTTTATCTTAGTCCAAGATCATCATCTTTCCAGTCCAGATCCGGAACCTGGGCACCTCGGAATGAGCTGCGGATTGAGATCACCAGGTGCTGCGGCCTCCGGAGTCGGCAGCTGGGAAGGCAGCCCAGTGCGTATGTCATGTACCGCTTCTTCACCTTTCCTGACCACGACACCACCACCATTCCAGCCAGCAGCAATCCATACTTTAAAGACCAGGCTCTCTTCCCCGTGCTTGTGACCTCTGACCTGGACCAGTATCTGAGGCGGGAAGTTCTGTCTATATATGTTTTCGATGATGAAGACCCAGAGCCTGGCTCTTATCTTGGCCGAGCCCAGGTGCCCTTGCTGCCTCTTGCACAAAACAAATCTATCAAAGGTGGGCGCTGCACCTCCCGGCCCTCTTCCCAGCATCCTCTCTGTCCTTGTCAACTTTTCTTTGCTAATTTGCTTGGAACAGTCATTCCTTCATTTTAAAATATTATTATGCATCGACTATGTATGTATATGCATGCAGGGAGTCTGTGGGTGAGCAGGCCCCCACATGCATGTGGAGGTCTGAGGTCAGCGGTTTCCTCCCACTGTTAACTATGTTCTGCAGAATTCAGGTTGAGCTCAGGCTCCTAGACTTGCGTGGCAAGTACCTGTTACTGCTGAGACATGTCTGCCACGAAAAGTCTCTCTTGAAATCTGAAAAGACTTTGGGATGTTGTCAAGAGCAACAGAACAAGAGCTCCGTTTAGCTGCATCGTCAAGATTCCCGAGGAGTTTCAACTGAATTCCAGAATTCCATACCTCCATCTCTGAAAACCTTACTTTAGACTTGGAGTGGGCATAGTGTCTTGTGCCTTTAATCCCAACACTTGGGAGGCAGAGGACAGCCTGGTCTACATAGTGTGTTCCAGGCTACCTGGGGCTGTATCATAAGACCTTGTCCCACAAAAAAAGCAAAAACTGAACAAAAAGACCCCTTCCATGCTTCCCCAGGGCTAGCTTTTGTTTAAAGACTCTCGTTTCTTAGTTCTGGAACTCACTCTGTAGACCAGGCTGGCCTCGAACTCAGAAATCCGCCTGCCTCTGCCTCCCAAGTGCTGGGATTAAAGGTGTGGGCCACCACCGCCCGGCTATTTCACTGTTTTTAAAACACCAGGAATGTCTGTGGCAGCCAGTAAGGAAGGCAGGCTCCAGCCCTCGGGGGCTATGCTCCATTCTACCCTCCTGCTTTGCCTACCCACGGTTGTGGGGGACATAGAGCAGAGGCTTAGTTTGGCTTCTGCCTGGAGAGAGGGAAGCAGTGATTCCCAAACTTTCATTAGGCAGTGGAGCCAGGATAGGCAGTGTCAAGCCATATTTAATAAGATTCTGAGTATCCTTGGAAGTACCTAAGGCCTCTCTCTCTCTGGCCAGTATCACAGTTCTTTAAAAAACAATATTTGACACTTCTGCCTGAGAGGAGAGGCAAGCCACCTGCTAACCAGTGTAGCTATATTTTTCCAACCCAATTACCTGGTCAAAGAAATCTCAACTCAATCAATAACAACACAAGCCATATGCCTAGACTGGGCGGGTCTCCCACCACACTACTCTATTCCCATCTATGTTATCCCACATAACCTGCGGTTTCTCCAGGCTTCTTCTCCCCATCCTCTCCGTCCTTCCCCCGTAGCTCCTCCCCCCTCACATCGATCCTCTTCTCCTCCCCCAAACTCTCAGCCCCTCCTCCTTCCTCCTGCCCAATTATTGACTCAAGCCTTTATTTGAAAAGTTAAGGTGGGGAGAAGGTTCACAAGGCAACTCCTCATCTGCAGCCCCTCTGGGGAGTGGAATTATCATCAAAATACAAGCCCAGGGCTATTCACAACAAACCAGGACTACAAGCCAGAAGCTTGCCATTCAGGAAAAGTCACTCTGCTGTTTTTCTTGGTTCTGCTTGCATAGGTGATGGTTTTCTGGGGACAGCTATAGCGTGTTACTTATTGACAGTGCAGATGATTTTGTCATGGTTACACCTTTTGATCATCTCTTCTGAGGCAGAAATGCCTGTCTTCACCTATGAATCTCACTATACTGTTTTTTTATGTTATGAATTTTGATGTATTTTAATAAATTACTAACAAATGCAATGGATTTGTAAATGGGGAGAAATAGAAAAGACACTCATACATACTCAGTAGTCTATCTCATGGGACCAGGTTTGACCAGTTTTGTTGTGTCTCTCAGGTGATTTCAATCTCACAGATTCTGGGGAGAAGTCCAATGGATCCATCAAAGTGCAACTGGACTGGAAGGCTCACTACCCGCCCCCAGAGGGCTTCCAGATGCCAGAAGCTGAGAAGCAGGAGGGTGAAGAGAAGGAAGAGGAAGAGGAGGTGAAGGAGGATGAGGTGGAGGAGGAGGAGGTGGAAGAGGATGAGGTGGAGGAGGAGGTGGAGGAGGCAGAAGAAGAAGAGGAAGAAGAGGAGGAGGAAGAAGAGGAGGAAGAAGAAGAGGAGGAGGTAGAGGAAAAGAAGGAGGAAGAGAAGGAAGAAGAGAAGGAAGAAGAGGAGGAAGAGAAGGAGGAGGAGAAAGAGAAGGAGGAGAAGGAGGAGGAGGAGAAGGAAGAGGAGGAGGAAGAGAACAAAGATGGTGTGGAGGCCTCATTCATGGAAGAATGGGCCTCTTTTCTTCCCCAGGTAACTCTCCAGAACTCCCTGGATAGGGGTCCTCTACACATTCTATGAACCCCACTGGAGAGGATAGTCCCAGGGATGGAATAAAGGAAATTCCTTCCATGAGTAGCATATGTAACCAGAGATAATCTAGAAGCTCCCGCTGGAGTAGAACCTCTGGCTCTACTGTGTAGAGGAGCAGGAACAGGGGGAAGGAAAACCAGAGGCTGAGCTGCTATTGCTTAAGGCCACCTCTTTCTGACTCATCAGGACCAGGCAGCATCTACAGAGACCCCCACAGAGGCTGACCAGTGCCAAGAGAAGAGAAGACCTCCTGTGATAGCAGAAAAGAAGGAAAAAGAACATCAGGTCACAAGCTACTCACGAAGAAAACACAGCAAAAAAACAGGTGTTCAAGGCAAGAACAGGATGGAGTATCTGAGCTGTAACATCTTGAATGGAAACACACAGCAGGTGGGACCCCAGAGAACCCTGGAGAGGTGGCAGGTGGGACCCCAGAGACCCTGGAGAGGTGGCAGGTGGGACCCCAGAGACCCTGGAGAGTCAAACATCTGTGGCTGTCAGAGGAGAGGAGCAGTCAAGACAGGAAAGCCACAATGTCCCCCCCCCCAGCTATTTCCACATGCATTTTTAAAGCCCCAGATGGTTGTCCTATCAGTGTAACCAGCACATTAACACTATGCACACTATAACTTAGGCTTAGAACATGAATAATGCATATGCTATGCATTCGTTTAAAAGGGACTGACTTTTCAAAGTTCACAGAGACTGGTGTTAAAGACGTGTAAGATCCTGCCACTCACCTAATGTTATTGCTCTTACTCTGATGCAGATGCAATACACTGAGTGGAAGTTCTCAGGGCTCAAGATGTCCGAGGATGATGGTTTGAAAGTTGAGGACAAGAAAGAGGAAGCATCACCCCTCCATCTGGCACTGAGACAGGAGCATCCCTCACAGCCTAAAGATGGTATTGCCTTTTAATTTTTCTATGTCATCATTGAGTTACTTTTTTATAATTTTTGTTTTTGCTACTTATGTCAGTGTGTGTCTGCATGCATGTGGGTACGGGCATGTGAATCCTGAGTATATCGAGTCCCCTGGCTCCAGAGTTACAGAGGGTTGCCAGCCTTCCGAGATGGGTGCTGGGAACTGGACTCAGGGCCTCCAGAGGAATGAGTGTTCCTTTTTTGTTTTTTAAGATTTATTTATTTTATGCATATGAGTACACTGTAGCTATCTTCAGACACAGCAGAAGAGGGCGTCAGATTCCATTACAAGATGGTGTGAGCCGCCATGTGGTTGCTGGGAATTAAACTCAGGACCTCTGGACAAGCAGTCAGTGCTCTTAACCACTTAACCAGCTCTTAACCGGGCTATCTCTTCAGCCCGGAATGAGTGTTCTTCACCACTAAGCTATCCTCTAGCTCCTGAATTATTTTCTTAAGGTCAATTATTTACTGTTTTTTTTTTTTTTAATCCTAGTTACTTTTCTATTGCTGTGATAAGATACCATAACATAGGCAACAAAAAGAGTTTATTTGTGGCTTATGGTTTCAGTGGGTGAGTCCACAACCATTACAGGAGGGAACATGGCATCAGGCAGGCAGGCAGGCATCAGGCAGGCAGGCAGGCAGGCAGGGATGGTGCTTGAGAAGTAGCTGAGAGCTCATATCTTGAGACATAACCATGAAGCAGAGAGAAATACTAGGCATGGCCTGAGTGTTTCATGATCTCAAAGTTGTCCCAGTGGCACCCCTCCCTGAACAAGACCACGCCTCCTGGTCTTTCCCAAGCAGTTCCACCAACTGGAGAACCAAGTATTCAAATGTCTGAGCCTGTGGTGGCCATGCACCACACAGTGATAAACAGTTGGTAAAAAATTAGTGTTTAGTCAGGCGTGGTGGCGCACGCCTGTAATCCCAGCACTTGGGAGGCAGAGGGAGGTGGATTTCTAAGTTTGAGGCCAGCCTGGTCTATAGAGTGAGTTCCACGACAGCCAGGGCTACACAGAGAAACCCTGTCTCAAAAAACAAAACAAAACAAAACAACAAAAAAAATTAGTGTTTAAGCTCCTAAGGTTTTCTGATAAGTGTGAGAATTAGGCCAACAGAGGCTTGAATTCTCAAAGGAAGTTACCCTTCGTGTGTGTTTATAGCTAGAGCTAGCTTAGTTTCTTTCTTTCTTTCTTTCTTTCTTTTTTTTTTTTTTTTTTTTTTTTTCGAGACAGGGTTTCTCTGTTTAGCCCTGGCTGTCCTGGAACTCGCTCTGTAGACCAGGCTGGCCTCGAACTCGGAGATCCGCCTGCTTCTGCCTCCCAAGTGCTGGGATTACAGGCGTGCGCCACCACTGCCCAGCGCTTAGTTTCTTAATATTTGTAATATATTGTTTCCCTAAAGCTTTCCAAATAATGTCTACACAGAAATAGGAGGGGTGTAATTGGTTCACTTGTGAAGTCAAGTCCCTTTTAACATAGAGCAAGGTTGGGCTGGAGAGATGACTCCCAGTTAAAAGCACTGAGTGCTCTTCCCAAGGACCCTGGTTTGGTCTTCAGCACCCACTCGGTGGCTCAGAACCATCTGGAACTTCAGTCCCAGAGGATACTACATTTCTTTCTGGCCTCTGTGGACACGGTATGTGACATATATGCAGACATACATCCACATGCATAAAATAATAACATTTTATTCCTGTATTTTATGTATGTAAATGTTGTGAACCTCATGCATCCCTCAGAAGTCAAAAGAGGATGTCAGATCCCCTGGAACTGTAGTTATAGACAGTTGTGAGCTGCTATGTGGGTGCTGGCAATTCAACCCAGCTCCTCTGCAAGAGCTACAAATGCTCTTAAATGCTGAGCTATCTCTCCAGGCCCTTATTTTATTTATTTATTTATTTATTTATTTATTTATTTATTAAAATCAAATTATTCGGGTGGTGGTGGCACATGCCTGCAATCCCAGCACTCTGGGAGTCAGAGGCAGGCAGATTTCTGAGTTCGAGGCCAGCCTGGTCTACAGAGTGAGTTCCAGGACAGCCAGGGCTACACAGAGAAACCCTGTCTCGAAAAACAAAAACAAAACAAAACAAAATCAGATTATACAACACAACCAAGTAAGAATAGTTCCATAAACTCAAGATTAGTTTCAAAATAGAAAATTTAGCTGGGTTTGGTGGCCTAAGCCTTTAATCCCAGCGCTCCCAAGTGGATCTTGATGAGTATGTGGATCTTGATGAGTATGAGAAAAACTTTGTTTACATCGAGTGTTTCAGACAGCCTAGGGCTACATAGTGATACCCTGACTCAAAAACAAACAAACAAACAAACAAACAAACAAACATAGGTAATCAACTTAATATGCCTTAGACTTAAAGTCTAAAAACTTTGAGATCATTTCATTATTTTGAGGAAAAGAATTTTTACAAAGTCCAAGTTCTATTCTTGATAAAAAGTCTCAGAAACGTAGGAATAGGAGATTGCTTTGAGTGACTGAGATATAATAAACCCCATTACAGCCATCACACTCTGAGGCCAGACAGACTTACCCTGAAGACTAAAGACAGAGTATCCACTTTTGTCTCTCCTATTGAACATTAGAGTGGAGGATTTTTTTCTTTCAAGATGGGGTTTCTCTGTGTAGCTTTGGCTGTCCTGGAACATGCTCTGTAGACCAGGCTGGCCTTCAACTCAGAGAACTGATTGCCTCTGCCTCCCGAGTGGTGGGATTAAAGGCACCACCATGCCTGGGACAGAGATTCTAACCAGTGAAACCAAAGAGGGAAAGAGTAGTCAAAATGACACAGGTTGAAAAGGAAGCAGTTCTGTCTTTATATGTAGTTGAAAAACCATGTTTCTAAGTCATAAAAACAAATCTACAGCCAGGCGGTGGTGGCGCACGCCTGTGATCCCAGCACTTGGGAGGCAGAGGCAGGTGGATCTCTGAGTTCGAGGCCAGCCTGATCTACAGAGTGAGTTCCAGGACAGCCAGGGCTATACAGAGAAACCCTGTCTCAAAAAAAAAAAAAAAAAAAAAAAAAAAAAACAAAAACAAAAACAAAAACAAAAACAAAAAAACAAAAAAACAAATCTACAATAGGGGTAGCTGGAAAGATAGCTCAGCTCAGCAAAAAACTGCCTCAACAGAATCAGCTATATTTCCATACATTAACAATGAAGTTCCCAAAGATGAAATCCAGAAGATAACTCTTTCCACAGTATCATAAGGAAAAAAAATATTTAGGGATATATTTGACAAAAAAGAAATCTAAGACCTATGCTGCAAAGACTACAAAGATTCTCAGAAAGGCAACCGAGATAATTTGGCAGGCAAAATCAAGTGCTCACTAACCTGGGGACCTGAGCTTGGTCCCTAGAACTCACACAAATCCCAATGAGGTGCTTTATCTCTACAGTCCTAGCACCCTACAGCGAGGTAGGGGACAAAGACAGGAGAATTAGCTAGAGGTTCTTGTATGAGACCTTGCCTCAAAAACAAGATGGAGGTAGAGAACCAACTCCCAATAAAGAAAGACATCTTTTTAAAAAAAGTTATTAGGGGTTGGGCAGAAAGGCAGGGACAGGTGGATCTCTGAGTTCGTGGCCAGCCTGGTCTACAGAAGGAGTGCCAGGACAGGCGGGCTACACAGAGAAACCCTATCTCTGTCAAAACAAAAAGTTGTCACAGATAACTTTTTAAAGTGGACCCTAGCTCTGGGAGTGTCACCATCCACACTTAACATATAACCCCCTCCCTCCAACCACCCCCTGGCCTTATGGGTCACATCTTCAATACCCTCACTCAGGAGGCAAAGGCTAGTGGCTTTCTGTGAGTTCCAGTCCAGCTTGGTCTACATGATGAGTCCCAGGCCAGCCAGGGTTACATAGTGAGATCCTGTCTCAACAAACAAACAAAAAACCAAAAAAACAAACACCCCCCCCCACACACACACAACCTGAAACTTAAAACACTAGAGGCAGAAGAAAGCTTCCTACATTAATTAATCAGGATAATCCCCCAGGGACAAGACCAGTTGTCCACCCCTCAGGCAATTAAAGATTCTGCCAGTGAACAATTAATACGAACAGGTTGTGAGAAGCCCTGTCAGTGCTGGGAACTGAACTCATCAGGTCTTCTGGAAGAACTCAGTGTTCTTGACTGAACCCTCTCTCCAAACCATACTTTCATTTTTCTTCTTCCCTCTTCTTTGCCTCTCCCTCTCCCTCTATCTCCCTTTCCCCCCTCCACTACGTCTTCAAAGTGTCTTTGTCTCTCCTTTTTTTCTGTTCATCCTTCCCCCTCCCCCATGCCCCACTGAAATGTACCCTGTGATGACAGACTACTGGATAAGTGAATCTGTGAAACATGGCATTTGATTCTGCGGTAACAGCGCTCAGACAGTAGAAGTGCTGTGGGCTCCGGCTCTCGGTGTGGAGAACGTGTTTTGAAAGCATTGTGTATTTCAGCCTCCTTCCTAGCAGACCAAGAATCCTATGAAAAAGCTTCTGAAGTCAGTGAAACACAAACTCCCGACAGCGATGACATCATAGTGACGCCCCAGTCTCAGCCATGTCCTAAAGCCGTAAGTAACTGGGGTATGCATAATTGTTAGAGCAAGGGAACTATCAAGAAAGGGCTTAGTGCCCACACATCTGAGGCTCCAGAAGCCTGTTGAGAAATGCAAGTTAGAAGAAAGAGCATCAGTATGCATGGAAGTCTGTCGCCATGGTGATGAAAGTGTTTCCTTAGTTCGCTGCAAATGACAACTGAGTTTGGTGCTTCTCTTCCCTGTTCCCATGGATCCCTTGACACTCACGCCTGTCACTGTGGACTTGGTAATACCCAGCTCGGTGGAGGCCGTGTTTTTTTTTTTTTTTTTTTTTTTTTGGGGGGGGGTGTGAGCGCACTTACTGTAGGAGATGGAGATTGTAAGAAAGGAAGGAGTTCTTTGTGGGAGGGCTTAGAGAAATGTCTTAGTCTCTGCAGTTTTCCCAACACCCCCTCCCTCCTCCTTCTGAGAGTCTCTGTTGTGGTTTGCATAAGGACGGCCCCTATAGGCTCAAGTATTTGAATGCTCAGTCACCAGGGAGTAGAACTGTTTGAGAGGATCACAAGGTCTAGGTGTGGCCTTGTTGAAGGAAGTTGTGTGTGTGTGTGTGTAAACTTTGAGTTTTCTTTTTTTTTCTTTTTTCTTTTTTCTTTTTCTTTTTTCTTTTTTTTTTTTTTTTTTGAGACAGGGTTTCTTTGTGTAGTCCTGGCTGTCCTGGAACTCACTCTGTAGACCAGGCTGGCCTTGAACTCAGAAATCTGCCTGCCTCTGCCTCCCAAGTGTTGGGATTACAGGCGTGCGCCACCACCGCCCGGCCTCATTTTCTTGATCTGTAAAGGCTATAACAAATGCAAATAGAGCCTCGAGTCCCTCACTGCCAGGACTGCTGGTGACAGATGGGGCGCCTCTTTCCTTTATGGGGCTCAGATGAGAGTTATGTTCCCTCAGTCTAGCAGCTCTGAATCATCCTCAGCTTGGTCTCATGATACGCTTTTAATATGCCCACGTGCTTCAAGAGACTCAGTTTGCCCTGATAAGTTTACAGGGTGGTTTCCCGTCTATGACCAGGAATAATTATCAGTCTGTGACATGTGGGTAGTATTGGACAGATGGTGCTAGTCACATGTCTATCCAGGTGCACAGTTGTTCTTCAACCTTAAAATGGAGTCTCTTAGGGCAGGGGCTTGCCTGAACAACTACTGTTTTACATAGTATGGAGAAACTTAAGAGTGAGACTCAGGTTGATCTCAGTAACTGTGTTCTCTTCTGTTGTTCCTAATCTACTGCATTTCATTATGCCTTTTTAAAAAAAGATTTATTTATTTAGATGAGTACACTGTTGCTGTCTTCAGACACACCAGAAGAGGGCGTCAGATCTCATCACAGATGGTTGTGAGCCACCATGTGGTTGCTGGGACTTGAACTCAGGACCTCTGGATGAGCAGCCAGTGCTCCTAACCACTGAGCCACCTCTCCAGTCCTGCTTTTTTTTTTTTTTTTTTTTTTTTTTTAAGATTTTAATAACCAGGCTGGCTTATTCTTTCATTTTGAAAAAAGCTAGTCAAAACCAAACAGGCAAACAAATAGAAGCTAATGGTTTCCTTGTGTGGGTTGAGAAGAAAACTGCAAAAAGATCATTTTGAAAAAGCAGCCCAAGCCAGGCGGTGGTGGTGCACGCCTGTAATCCCAGCACTTGGGAGGCAGAGGAAGGTGGATTTCTGAGTTCAAGGCCAGCCTGGTCTACAGAGTAAGTTTCAGGACAGCCGGAGCTACACAGAGAAACCCTGTCTTGAAAAAAGAAAAAAAAAAAAAAAAAAAAAAAAAGAAAAGAAAAAGAAAAAGAAAGAAAAAGCAGCCCAGCCACTGGTGGTGGTAGTACTCATCTTTAATCTCAGCACTCAGGCAGCAGAGGCAGGAAGATCTCTGAGTTTGAGGCCAGCTTCACCTACAGAGCAAGTTTCAGGACAGTCAGGACTACAGAGAAATCCTGTCTCAAAAAACCAAACCAAACCAACCAACCAAAAACCCTCCAACCCCCAAAACCAGAAAACCAAAACCAAAACAAACAAACCAACAAACCAAGCAAACAAACAACACCACCAACAAAAAATCTTACTACATAGTTCAAGCTGTCTTGAACTCAGGCTCTTTCCCAGTGAACCACCACTCCTGGCTTTCTTCATTGTTTGTGGAAACAGCCAGGGAAGGCTGGCCTGGTAAGTGACTCAATAGGAGACAGGCTGGATTCTCCTTACAAATTTCCCAGTGACCCTGGCAATTCAGTCAAGTCGTCTGTTGGTAACCAGTTAGCCCTGGAATTATTGGTGAGCAGTTTGCTGGAGTGTGTCATGATGAGTTTCTAGAGGATTGTGCTAACACTGCAGCCTCATAAGCCTTTAGGAGATCAATATTTCCATTTCAGGACTCAGAAAAGATGTGCATTGAAATAGTCTCCCTGGCCTTCTGTCCTGAGGCTGATGTCATGTCGGATGAGACTATCCAGCAGGTCTATGTGGAGTACAAATTCTGTGATCTGCCTCTATCGGAGACAGAGACTCCCGTGTCCCTGAGGAAGCCAAGGGCAGGCGAAGAAATCCACTTCCACTTTAGCAAGGGTGAGCGCTCCTGCATGGTGAGTGGGCAGGGGAGGCTAGCAGACATTTAGCTGGAATCAGATCTACTCATCACCAACGGAGGTGAGCCCCACCGCTTCCTCTAGTTATCATATTCACCTAACTGGTATAAGAACATAGTTTAAAAATATCAAGTAAGCCTAAAACATAGAATTTAACTAAGCAGTCATTTGTTTCAGTTTCTCTACAAATCACTCTTTCTGCCCCTACCCCATGACTAAATTCTGTTAAGGGCTTTTTAACTTTTTTGGTAATTTTTAAAATTTACTCATTTATCCAAATGTTTCCACTGTCACCCTGCGATTCACTAACTGTAGATGTTCCTATCTTGGATGAAAGTTTTAAGCCACCTGATTACATTCATGTCACTTCACTCCCACACAACTGAATCAAAATTTTATTTCATCTATCTGTTATTCTAAAATATATAAATAGTAACTCTTGCAGTGCTAAGTATCTTCACGTCCTTCCTTTCCCGTCCCATCATCCTTTCTGCCTCTGCCTCTAGAGTGCTAGGATTAAAGGCATATGCCACTGTACCTGGCTTGGTTTCTTTTCTTTTCTTTTTTTAAAGATTTTATTTACTTATTTTATGTATGTGAATACACTGTTGTTGTCTTCAGACACACCTGAAGACAGTATCAGATCCCATTTCAGAGGGTTGTGAGTCACCATGTGGTTGCTGGGAATTGAACTCTGGACCTCTGGAAGAGCAGTCATTGCTCTTAACCAATGAGCCATCTCTCCATCTCCCCTTCCCCTTCTTGACGCCTTTTAATAGATGTTATAGTAGCTTTAGCTTTCTTAGAAAGAAATATTGGAAGTATTTTTGGAGAAAGCCAGGCATGAAATATTTTCCTACCCTGATATTTGATAAGTACTCCAATATATTTGCTATCTGCAGATCTTGCTTGCGCAGACACACACACACACACACACACACACACACACACACACACGCTTCTAGCTATTTTCTTTTAAAAATTTATTTTATTTCACATACATGGGTATTTTTCTGACATGTATGTCTGTACGTCACACGCATGCAGTGCCTGCAGAAGTCAGAGGTGTTGGACCCCTTTGGAAATGAAGTTAGCCACCATGTGGGTGCTGGAAATTGAATATGTAGCCTTGGCTGTCCTAGAATTTACTACATAGACCAGGCTAACCTCAAGTTCAGTTATGTCTGGCTCTGCTTCACACTTACTGGGATTAAAGGCTTGCACCAGTACAACCAGCTCTATTTTAGCTATTTTCAGCAAAACCTTATAAAACTGGAGAGCTAGCCTGTAGACCTCCTTTGAGGATGTCTCCTTTATATCACTGTTGGATAGTCTTGGGAGTCCTGAATGCAAATAGCAACCGTAGCCTTTTGTTGGTATCCTGGAAATTCTGAGGCTTGAACCCTGTGCACAGGGTTCAAGGCAAATACTACCCCTGAGCTACAGCCACATCCGTTTTCTGTGCTTTTCTTTTACCTTTCTTTCATACAGTGATAGATCTGGACCCCGTGGAGCAACAAAGCCGAAGACAGTTTCTGTTTGCCATGCTACATGCTCAAGATTCTGATGAGGGACGGTAAGCCTCTGCTCTTCATACTGACAATGCATGATTTACAGTTTTGAGTTTAGTTGTGTGCTTATGCTATTTTAATAACTTTTGATGAATCTTCCATCTACTTGAGCCAACTTCATGGGTCTGGCTGCCTAACCAGATATTTTAGGTTTCGTGCCTGTTTCACTTGTGTGGCAAACAGTAGTGACTTGAATCCTACCAGAGTCCTACATGGGGCAGACAAAACATTTGGAAATTCTAAGGTTACTTAGCTAATTTCTCACATATATAGAAGTATTGTGGGTACACTAATACTAAGCTGTCTCATAAATTAATTTTAAAAAAATACAAAACACACAATTTTACAAAACTTGTATCTATATGTTTACTTCTTTTGGCTTTTTACTGTATATGAGAACACTGTAACTGTCTTCAGACACACCAGAGGAGGGCATCAGATCCAATTACAGATGGTTATGAGCTACCATGTAGTTGCTGGGAACTGAACTCAGGACCCCTGGAAGAGCAGTCAGTGCTCTTAACCACTGAGCCATCTCTCTAGTCCTGCTTTTGGCTTTTAAAAACCATTGCTTTCCATTCTCTTCTAGAGGCACTCTGTAATGTTAGACTTTAGTTGACTTAGCCTATGGTGGTGTTACCAGTGTGATGCAGTAGACAGCACTGTCAGAGCTGGTTTGGAATCCCAACTTCTACTTTCAAACTTTGTGGGTTTTGCAATGTTACCCGAATGCTTTTGTATGAGTGACACACATTACCCACACAGCACTTCATCTTGTCTCTAACCCACAAAAATGCCAGTAACTGGCTTTCTGTAGACTTGGGGACTGGAATTGGCATCCTTTCTCACAGTGCTGAGGCTACCGAGAGCGACTGTTGATCTGCTCAGTAGAGGGTGTTGTTTTCTCAACCCCTTCCTTCCAGTGGAGTCCTGGAGCTGAGCTTTCAGAGCTTGAGTTTTCAGCCCTATTCCTGTTGTCTCATCACAATGAGCAACATTTGGTTTTATAGGAGGCCAGTCTTACTTAGATGATGTAGTGAGTTACAAGCTAGACTGGGTTACATGGGATTGTCTCAGAAAGAATGAAAGATTAATGGTGGAAAGTGCTGGCTTCTGAGTCTGATGACTTGAATTCAATCCCCAGGACACACAAGGCAGAATTAGACAACTAACTCCGAGGTTGTCCTCCAACCCTTCCCCACACTGACTCCTGACTTTTGCTCTTATTCCCTTAGAAAGTAGAGGGGGAAGGGATTCAGATGCAGGAAAACACTATTATTTGAGGTTAATTTTCAAAAGAACTGTTTATTTTTACTTGATATATGGGTGCTGAGCTTCCACGGTCATCTGTATACTACATGGAGTATCCACAGAGACTGCCCGATGTGCTGAGACTAGAGTTTCAGATGGTGTGTACCATCAGCTGGTTGTTGGGAGTCAAACTCAGGTCCTCTAGAAGAGCATCCAGTGCTCTTAATCCATCAGCCATCTCTCCAAATTCCACAATTACCTTTGAGAGAGTTTTCACTGTGTATCTCTGCTCTGGAACTCTATGTAGACCAGGCTGGCCTCAAACTCAAGAGATCTACCTGCCTCTACCTTCTGAGTGCTGGGATTAGAGGTGTGCATAACATTAAGTTTGAAACGTAAAGAGCTAATAAGCAAGCAGCACCAAGTTAAATGGATTTATTTGTATCTGTTTTCAGCTTAAAGTTTACAGTGGTAAGTGATCCTCTGGATGAAGAAAAAAAAGAATGTCAAGATGTAGGCTATGCATACCTTGAACTGTGGCAGATATTTCAATCTGGAAAAGATATCCTAGAGCAAGAACTAGAGAGTGAGTAATACAGTTTTATACTTAGTTCTACTTATTCATAGAGAAAATAGCCTACTTGTGTAACTTGTGTAACTATCTGTGAAGCTGATGGGACAAATGCCTCTGAAGTCTTTCTGACAGCTTCATGTATTTCATTCTGGAGCATACCTGTGCTTATCTAGATTTGATGTAATTAATGCACACAGATAAATGTCAGGGGACAACCCATAGGAATTAGTTTCTTCTTGCCTTTCAGTATGTAGATTCTGCGGACTGACAAACTCAGCTTGTCGGCAAGTATCTTCACCACTGAGCCCGTCTGGCTAGCCTAAAAAATCCTTTTAATTCTTCACTATTCTGGCTTACATGCTCCTTATATCTCCAAAGCACCTTACTCTTTTCTCCATGTGTGCACATCACTTTCCTACGAAAGTAGCTCTAATACGACAAACACCAGGTAGATAAAAACAGCTGGGAAGTGTCAGCACATGCCTTTAGTCCCAGAACTTGGGAGGCAGAAGCAGGATCTTTTGAGTTTGAGGGGGTCAGCCTGGTCTATACAGTGAGTTATGGGCCAGAATGAGACCCTCACAAACAAACAAACAAACAAACAAACAAACAAACAAACAAATGTAAATGAAACACTGCTCGTTCCTAACTGTCTTTTTACCCTTGTCCACAGTTGTGAGCCCCAGAAACCAGGCCATCCAAATTGGAAGGCTGAAGGTTTCCCTCCAAGCAGCTGCTGCTCTCCATGGCATTTATAAGGAGATGACTGAAGATCTGTTTTCATGAAAGAACAAGTTCTACTCCACTCTACGTTTTGAGGGAATCACAGTCAAAGTGTCTTATAAAATAACATGCTATGCCATAAATCTGGTCTCCTGTGCTATCTTGCTATCTGTTTCTCAAACTAATGGTGAGGCTTACAACCACCAGTGAACTTTTATGGTACTAGTTGGAGACAAAGGTATTTTCTTCTAATACCTTAACACTTTAGTAGGCAAGACTTGACTCCAGAAACTGCAAAGAAATGGCCATAAAAGACAAGTTTACAAAAAAACAAAACAAAAAATCCCAGTTTATTTATCTTTTAGTTCTTCCAAAATTCAAAATATCAAGTCCTACTGCGAAGGAGAGAAAAAAAACAAACATAACATCTGAGAAGCCCCTTCTCTAAAGTCACAGAGCAGAGGCGGCGAAGAGGGACAGGTGGACGCAGAGAACCTGCAAGGGAGGATGGCAAGCTAGAGCCCCCCAGTATTTCAAAGCTCATCATCGGACACAACCAACACAGGCCACTGCAGAGAAAGTAAAGGAAGAGCAGCAGAGCCCAGCCCTGTGGGTGTGGACTTCTTCCCGCTTCTCTTCTTGTCAAGATATTCTAGGCCAAGACATGACTTTCTGAGATCCGTGTTGACTCCTTTAAGCCTCCCTCTAGATTTCACGTGCAGCGTACGAAGCATGACCATTCTTCCTTAGATGTATCAGAAGAGACAGTGGTAATTTGTGTTCGAGCACTGTGCCACATATGAACTTGTAAGGAGGAAAAAAACCCAGCCACGGAGTGCCAGTGTTTGTCTTCCAATGCAGCAAAAACACCCCAGAATTTACACGAGGCAAGAAACCACAGCAACTTAAGATCAGACACCAGCCCACTCTACCTTTAGCTTAGAAATGTCTATCACAATCATCAGCAAAGCCCAAGAACCTTCTTGAGAACTTCAGATCTGGAACTGATAAAGGGACGGATGGAGGACTGACTGTGGGCCAGAACTTCAGCTAAGTACGGTGACTCAGGCTTGTAGCCCTAGCACTTGGGAGGCAGAGCAAGAGGATCACACATTTGAGGCTAGCCTGGTTTACAGCGACTTCAAGGTCAGCCATGGCTGCATAGCAAGACTGTCTTAAAAAGCCAGGAAAAATAAAAAAGTAAAGAAAAAAGAATCATAGTAGAAATAGTTAGTGGTCAGCTTATACCACTGTCTTGGTAATTCAGCTTTGAGACACCAAAGATAAGTTGTCAGAACAAAAGAACAAATGGTATCAACAGTGGGAGGAACCTCCTGCCCTTCAACACTGCCTCCCTCGCCAGCCATCTGATTGGGGCCACTGGCACATGTCCTGGTGGGCCTGGAATTCCCCGAGTAGCTTGGTCCGCACAAATGGCCCCTAAACCCATAAACACAAACGGCAAAACTTCAACGAAACCAAATGGAAAAACAGTTTCTATGTCATGTCATTTTAGGAGTTGTCTGCATAAAGAATGGAGCTTAGGACCCACGGTTCATATTACTTTCGCTTTTTCTTCGGTGGTGCAGAGCTGTGTCTGGAACCACGGTTAGAGCCACGGCCTGAACTATGTACAGATGCCTTCCTTTTCCGGCTCATACTTCGGCTCTGTTCTTCCTCCTCCTCGTAACGGCTTTCACGGTCCGCTAAGCAGAAGGCAGAGTGTTTCATTAACTTAAGATTCCTACTGTCCATGGAGAGCATGAGCTACTGTGTCAGTTAATCTTCATCTTGTCAGTTACTAGTTACCTGACCTAGACAAGCTTAGTTACAAGGAGAATAAAAAAGGCTACCTGGCCATACTGATACACATCAAAAGCTTGAAGAGATGGAGTCAAGCCCACCTGTAGCCTATGGGCACATTCTAGATCTTCCCTCTTCTTTGGTTAAGTTGTGCCTGTGACTTAATTTTTTTTTTCATATATGTTTGTATATATTGTCTGTTTGTGTGTGTATTAGGGGAACACATAGGGCAGAGGCTGAAATTAGCTCAACTGAGTTTGGACTGAACTTGGACCACTAATACGGCAAGGACCTCCAAGGATCCTCCTATCTTTGCCTCTCCAGCACTGGACTTACAGGCATGCAATGCTGTGCCCAGTTTTTATGTAAAGGCTCTAAAGATTCAAACACAGATTTTAATGGCAATTACTTATCAACTGAGCAGTCTTCCCAACCACTCCCCTAGTGTTCTTTCCAACTCTCACTGACTTCCAACAAAAACACCAACACAAATAATTATGTTATAAATTCATACATAAATGAAAAAAATAAGTCACTTAAAACAAATTTTTCAAATTACCTTTTCGTGCTTCTTCTTCTAGCTCATCCCAGTCCTTCCCGCTTTCTTCTTCACTCCCCAGAGATTCCTTAGAATAGTCTGGAAAAATATCGCTCGCACATTAGTCATGCAGAAATACAACTGAATATACAACATTTTCCTTTTTAAAAAGTAGTCTCCAGGAATGGTATCAGATTAGGAAGCCACAATGTGTTTTCTCCTTTAAAATGTATTTCCTGTGTGTACAGGTGCATTAGCCTGTGCGTGTGGAGGCCTGAGGCTGTTTGATGCCCCTCTTCATTATCTTGTTCCCTTCAAACAGGACCTCTTACATGAGCTGTGGGGTTTTTATTGGCTCGGCTGCTGGCCTGTAAGTCCCCATGGTCCTCCTGTCTCTGTCCCCGACTTTGCCATACCCTAGAGCTGTTTCAAGCAACCTTGGCTGACTTTTTACATACATGCTGAGAATTCAAGTTCACAATCAGTAACAGCAAGTGCTATTACATACTGAGCCATTTTTCCAGTCCAACAAATACTCTCTAACCTGATTCTTCAGCTTCTGATGAATAATCTTCATCACTGTCCTCTTCTTCCTCTTCATAGTCATCCTCTGAAGGATTGAAAGTCTCATCTTCAATTTCAGACTCAGAATCTCCGTCCTCAGCATCACTCCCCTGGTAAAGTACAGAAGTCATATGACCTGCTAACTACTTTTCTCATATTAACATTATTAACAAATTAACTCAATGTACCTGGTACACACTAGCATTTCTTATATAAAACCCAGAAAGCTGAATGACCAAGAGATATAGGATTTGTCTTAAAATTACACTTTAAGGTACACTAGTCAATTCTTCTCTGTCTGTGGAAATTAATGAAATAAACAAACTTTGTATCAATGCATTATGCCAAGGTAAGAGCTCTAATTTTAAAAAGCTTTACTTTTTTTTTTTTTTTTTTTTTTTTTGAGACAGGGTCTCACTGTGTAGTCCTGGCTTGGCACTGGCTAAATAGACCAGGCTGGTCTTGAACTTACAGTGACCTCTGGAATGATATGATTAAAGGTGTACATTACTGAACCTGGTGACTTTTTATTTACTTGTATTTCAAAGGTTCGTTTAAAAAAAATGATTTTATGTGCACGATGTTTTGTTTGCATATGTCTGTGTGAGGGTGTCCGTTCCTAGAATCACAGACAGTTGTGAGCTGCCATGTGGGTGCTGGGAAGTGACCCCAGGTCCTCTGGAACAGTAGTCAGTACTCTTAACTGCTGAGTCATTTCTTCAGCCACTAAAGGCTCATTTCTTTTTATTTTTTGTTTGGTTGTTTTGCCTGCATGTATGGTTGGCTGTGCACCATGTGTGGCAGTGCTGGGGGAAACAGAAGACAGCTTCAAATCCTCTAGAACTGTAGTTCGATAGTTGTGAGCTGCCATGTGGGTGCTAGGAATTGAACTCAGGTCCTCTGGAGGACTAGGCAATGCCGAGTCATCTCTTCAGCCTCAGGACTATTTTTCAAATACTTTTGTAATGACTCAATCTCATCACCTCCAAACAGTAAGAAACTCTGTGAGGAATGTGCGCACTGACTACCAACTCCCAGTGAACTCATCATTTACCTGTAAAACTAACCTAGAGAATCAATAATACTAAGGTTTTTTTTTTTTTTAGCTTCTCTGTACTGATAAGGTCCTTCATGTGCTACATATAGATTCTCCAAAGTGCCTAAATAACATTAGGCAACATTGCATGCCTAAATAAAAAAGAAAACCCACACTCACGCACGCACCTCACCCTCAGGTTCCAGAAAAGACCAGCCACCTTGTTCAAAGAAGCCCTCAGGGTCGTCAACAATGGTCTTCATGATCTTAGTCCAGTTGAGGGACTGAACTCCTTCTGTGTACTTTAGGTCACAGGAACTAAAATGACATTACAAAATCTGAATCAAACGTCTGTATTTTCTGACAATTTAAAATGTCATGAACATTAGCTTGGACTGGGCATGTCCCAAATGGCTATTTCAATTTCCAGAGAATTGATCCTTATGTCAGAAAAGCACCGCAGCCCACACAAGCTTTGTCCCTTTGTCCTTTCTCCCTCTTCAGCACTGGCCTGTTCTTTTGTCTCTGTAGGACTCACCCAGGCTCCCTTATCCCTCCCATCTTAACTTATAACCAGTTCTGAGATACTCTTCATGCAATCGCCTGTAATGAAGAAACAAGGGCAGAGTCTACTGGCCCTGCAAACCCCCCCACCCC
The DNA here is from genome assembly GCA_964023405.1 of Apodemus agrarius. Lineage (NCBI taxonomy): Eukaryota > Metazoa > Chordata > Mammalia > Rodentia > Muridae > Apodemus > Apodemus agrarius. The sequence goes on along the minus strand of OZ030013.1, from coordinate 74,991,902 downwards.
GCCCCCCATTTCCCTACCCTGTTTATTTGAGAAAGGCTCTACCTGCAGACAAGGGCATGTCTTTCTAAGTATGTAAAATGTCTTTACCTCATAAGGTGCTTAAATACTTACTAACTTGTATTGTGTGTTGTTAAGTTAGAGTGGATGACTGAGAAGAGAAAGGGAAGGAGGGACTAGAGAGATGGCTCAGAAGCTATGAGCTCTTGCAGGAGATCTAGGCTCACTCCCATTACCCACGTGGTGGATCAGATACCTGCAGCTCTGGTTCCAGGGGATCTCATTCTCTCTTTTAAACACCATGGACACCAGACACACATGTGGTACATTTACATTCACCCAAGGTAAAACACTCATACTCATGAAATTAATAAATCTTAAAAAAAAAAAAAAGCGGAAAAAGTGACTAGCCGATAAACTAAATCATTAGCAATCACATTCTGCCTGAGCCAGTACCTGCTTTGAGTAATGTTATTTACACTAAAATGTCTACTTTCTAAATTTCAATAATTAATCTGGGTCCTTTGCAAGCTCATAACTTTAATAATTTCTAAAAGTCCCACTTAACTAAAATTTTCCATCCAAACAGTAAGAGATTCTGTGAAGGTCAGGCAGTGATGGCGCACGCCTTTAATCCCAGCACCTGGGAGGCAGAGGCAGGTGGATTTCTGAGTTTGAGGCCAGCCTGGTCTACAGAGTGAGTTCTAAGATAGCCAGGACTATACAGAGAAACCCTGTCTCTAAAAACCAAAACCAAACCAAACCAAACCAAACAAAACAAAAAAACAAACAAAAAAATTCTTTGAGGAATAGTTTTATAAATTAATTAATTTATATAAATTTAATAATTAATCTAGGTCTTCTGCAAGAGCTCATAAGACTGTCCTTTTCTCTTAGTAGTAAGATAAGCAAGGACTTCAGTCCTTTCCATATTGAAACAACTACAGTGTCAAGGAAAGAACAGGTTTTTAGACAACTGATTACAACAGCATGACTGTACTCTAGTTCTTTGAAAGACTAAAACAAAGGTTCATTTTAAATCTGCCTCAGCTCTAGAAAAATCATGAAATACACTAGATTGCTCTCATACTTTATCCCACCATGATCTCTCCAACATTTCTTTTCTGGTCATTGTCCTTTGCTGATCAGGTTTTAGGAATCTCTGAATTTCAGCCCTCAAGAGCTGGGAATGGCACGTGTCATTTGACTTTACTATCCCTGATCTCCATGGCCCCTCCTATTCCCTTTTCTAAATACACTGCCCTCTTCTTTTTCTGTAAACATAGTATTAATCACCATGTTACTCTGAGATTTTTTTTCATCTTTTCATTTATATCCAAAGTAACTAATATATCATATATATAGTACTCTAAGAAACCCTTTAGTAATACAAGTGATATAAAAGTGATAAAAAAATAAAAAAAGCAAGGTAACATTATTTCTTCCAAATCAACCTGTAACGATGGCCTGCCTATAGGGAATGGATTAGCAAACATTTCAGAAAAAGAACTCAGAAAGTAAAGACCACACAAATTTCAAGGGAACAACATTGATGAAAGAAAAGAATATAAACTATGAAAGAGGAATTCCAGAGGGAGAACCACTGAAGAAACCCAAACTGAAGTCAAACACCAAAAGGAATCCTTCAGACTGAAGAGAAAAACACATCCTTGAAGTCAGCTAACCAAACACTCTAGGAATATTAAGACAGGAATAAGAAAACATTAAGTATTATAAAAACAGCGAGCCGGGCGTAGTGGCGCATGCCTGTAATCCCAGCACTTGGGAGGCAGAGGCAGGCAGATTTCTGAGTTCGAGGCCAGCCTGGTCTACAGAGTGAGTTCCAGGACAGCCAGGACTACAAAGAGAAACCCTGTCTCAAAAAAAAAAAAAAAAAAACAAAAAACAAAAAACAAAAAACAAAAAACCAAACCAAACCAAACCAAACAAACAAAAAAAGAAATAGCGGTATACGCCTCTAATCCCAGCACTTGAAAGGCAAAGGCAAGCAGATCTCAGGGCAACCTAGTCTACAGAGAGTTCCAGAATAGGCAGGGCCACACAGAGGTACCTTGTCTCAAAAACAAACAAACAAACAAACAAACAAACAAAAAATAAAAAATTAAAAACAAACACCCGAATAAATTAAGCTTCTACCTTAGAGAGTAACTTCATGGAGAAGGCCCTGGTTCTGATGGACACTCTGATAGACTTATCTGAAGCCTCAACTGCCTACATTTTGATACTATACCAGGATTGAGCTGCTTTCCCTCAACCTCTAAACTCCCTTGAGCTATTTGAAGAGTGAAAAAATAATTCACACTGATAAAACTCAAAGCTCCAAATAGCTCAGTTATGCTATGGATGTTATGTTAAGTGGTTTGGTAGCCACTGAGGTGTGAATGTGGGTTTATATCAGAGAGACTATAGGCAAACATGGCACCATGGGCTATGATTTTTTTTGTTGTTTTTTGGAGACAGGGTTTCTCTGTGTGGTCCTGGCTGTCCTGGAACTCACTCTGTAGGCCAGGCTGGCCTCGAACTCAGAAATCCGCCTGCCTCTGCCTCCCAAGTGCTGGGATTATAGGCGTGTGCCACCACGCCCGGCTCAGGCTATGGTTTTTAAAGACCAACAACAATCTTTAACATCAGATTTTCTGAGTTCTTGAACCATGTGTAATGAGACTGCTAGCTAAATAAAATACAAGCTGTGACCCAAACCTACACCCAAACCTAATCAGTCAACATTAATAAATCTCATCATAAAAGATAGATGCTATGTCATGGTAGGAGGATGGAAAAGGCTTCCAAGCAAGTGGACAAGCAGGTGTTACTGCTGTAATACATGACAAGACAAGATTTAAAACCAAAACAAGTCAAAAGAGATAAAGATGGTTACGGCATACTGATTGACAAAGGACAGGACAATTATAAACACAGGCATACTAAACACAGGTATGCCCAATTCCAAAAAACATATTATTAGATATAAAGTCACTGATGAACTCAAACCCGGTATTCGTGGATAACTTAAAAACCCCACTGTCAACAGACAGGTCATATTCATTCATTCATTCATTCATTCATTCATTCTCTCTCTCTCTCTCACACACACAAACAAAACAACAAACAAACAAACAAACAAACCAACCAACCAACCATAAAAACACCCGAGACTAGATACTCATGTGGTGGACAATATGCAAGTAAAACATTTATACATATAATATGAAAATAAATCCAAATGGGAAAAATTTTAAATAAAACAGGTGGTGATGAGGCATTCTTTTAATCCTAGCACTCAGGAGAAGATAGGATCTATGTGAATTTAAGGCTACCCTGGTCTACAGAGCGAGATCCAGGACTTATGGGGCCACATAGAGAAGAAACCTTGTTTGGCAGTGGGGGGCAGGGGAAACAAAACAACCCCCCAAAACAAACTAAAACCCAGAGAAACATCTGAATTAAATGGCACTGCACATCAAATGGCTTAACATATATTTATAGCGCACTCCACCCAAGCATGGCACACAATCTTCTTAGCTGCCATGGAATCCCCTTATATCATATATTAGAACGCAAGGCAAGACTTAAGAAATAAAGGATATCCAAAATATTTGCCTGTATTGTGCATTATATTTGGTAACAGTGGAATAAGACTTCACACTACTGAAGGAATAAGAAGGGCTATCCCAAAAGCTGTTGCCTGTAGAAGGCTATGTTCTACTAGCTGTGGTGTTTTTTCTGGCCTCAATGGGAAAGGAAGCTCCTAGCTTCAAAGAGATTTGAAGAAGTGCCAGGGTAAGGGGTAAGGGTATGGGTGATACCCGGGGAAGGCCCCTCCACTCAGAGGAGGAAGGGGAGGGGAGATGGGGGAAGGATTGTGAGAGGAAGTGACAGGTAGTGGGATGTAAAGTAAATAAGTAAAAAACAAACAAACAAACAAAGCTTCTCAGAATTCAGTGTAAACAAAACAAAACAACATTTATAGGTAGTCCCAAAAAGGAACTTTGAGCTATAACTGCTGACATTAAGTAATCAGAGGGCTATCAGGCCTGACATGGTGGTGTGTGTCTGTAACCCTTGTGGATAGGAGAAGACAACAGTGGGGATCCCACAACAGTGGGGATCCTGGTTTAAAAAAATAAGGTGGGAAGCTGGGCGTGGTGGCGCACGCCTGTAATCCCAGCACTCTGGGAGGCAGAGATAGGCAGATTTGAGTTCCAGGCCAGCCTGGTCTACCGAGTGAGTCCCAGGACAGTCAGGGCTATACAGAGAAACCCTGTCTCGAAAAAACCAAAATCCAAAAAAAACAAAAAGAAGAAGAAGAAGAAGAAGAAGAAGAAGAAGAAGAAGAAGAAGAAGAAAAAGAAGAAGAAGAAGAAGAAGAAGAAGAAGAAGAAGAAGAGGAAGAAGAAGAAAAAGCAGCAGCAGCAGCAGCCCCAAGATTAGAAAAAAATTAAAGGAGTCATTTTCCGACCAATAAGATTTAGAAATTATTAGAACATATCTTAAAAACTCAGATTCTGCTCGGGGGTGCTGGTGCTCACCTTTAATCACAGCACTGGGGAAGCAGAGGCAGGTGGTGAATCTGAGCTCAAGGCCAGCAGAGCTAGAGACCCTGTCTAAAAACAAAAATCACGTAACAAAATAAAAGAAATCCAAAACCAAACCAACACCTCCATCTCTATCTTTAAACCTTAGAATAATAAACCCAAAGGTATAAAAGACCTCTATAATCAAAGACCTCTCATGCTAAAAAACTGGAGAAACCACACTGTGTAAATGGATATTTTTGTTTGTTTTGTTTTGTTTTTTCGAGACAGGGTTTCTCTGTGTAGCCCTGGCTGTCCTGGAACTTACTCTGTAGACCAGGCTGGCCTCGAACTCAGAAATCTGCCTGCCTCTGCCTCCCAAGTGCTGGGATTAAAGGAGTGCGCCACCACTGCCCGGCATGTAAATGGATATTATACCAAAAGCAAACTATAGATTCAATACAACCCCAGTCAAAATTCCAATGCATTTTTGACAAAAATGTAAAACAAACAAATGAAAAAACTACAAAAAAATCCTAAAATTCATTTGCAAGCACATTACCTTAGATACCCAAAACAATTCTGTTCTAAGAAAGTAAAGCTGTACCCATCATATTTGACTGTAAGCTGTATTACAGGCACAGTAACAAATAGCATGGTACTTACACAAAACAGAACACAGCTCAATGAAACAGAATACAAGGTTCAGACACTGAGCAATAAACATAATTTTTGACAAAGATGGTAAAAATATACAAGTTGGCTTCTTTAGTTAACAAAGAGGTATTATAAAAATTGAATATTTAGGGTTGGAGAGAAGGCTCAGGTTAAAGAGCACATACTGTTCTCCCAGAGACCCTGAGTTAAATTTCTAGCTCCAATGATTTGGAATCTCTGACCTCTGTGGGCACATGCATTCATGTGCACATGCCTCTACATGCTCACGTGCGCGCATGTAATTAAAATAATAAAAATAAATCTTAAAAACTATTCACTTGGGCCGGGTGGTGGTGGCGCACGCCTTTAATCCCAGCACCTGGGAGGCGGAGGCAGGTGGATTTCTGAGTTCGAGGCCAGTCTGGTTTACTGAGTGAGTTCCAAGACAGTTGGAGCTACACAGAGAAACCCTGTCTTGAAAAACCAAACCAAACCAAACAAACCAAACTATTCACTTGTAAAAGAGCCGGGCGGTGGTGCACACCTTTAATCCCAGCACTTGGGAGGCAGAGGCAGAGGCAGGTGGATTTCTGAGTTTGAGGCCAGCCTGGTCTACAGAGTGAGTTCCAGGACTGAGAAACCCTGTCTCGAAAAACAAAAAACAAAACAAAAACAAACAAACAAACAAACAAAAAAGAATAAAACTAGAGCTTTCTCACTTTCAACATATACTCCCCAACCCCCACACAAACACACAAATGATACATAGGACCTCATAAAATTAAAAAGCTACAAAGCAAGTCAGTTGAGTGAAGAGAGCCTAGGAGGAAACTCTTTGCCAATATCTAGAGTAAAGACAAAGAAGTGGCTGGAAGCTGTTCTAGAGGACCTAGGCTGGGATGTGGCTCAGCTGGTAGAGGGCTTGCCTAACATTCCGAATCCTAGGTTTTATCCCCAACACTGCACAAACTGTGTGAGGGCACACACCAGCAATCCCAGCACTCAGGAGGTAGAGGCAGGATTAGCAGTTCAAGGTTATCTTTGGTCATAATTGAGTTGAGGCCAGCCTTGGCTTCCTGAGACTCAACAGAATCTCAGTGAGATGACACAGCAGGTAAGGGCACTTGCCACCAGGCCTGAGGACCTGAGTTTGATCCCTTGAATCCACATGTAGAAGGAAAGAGCTGATTTTAAATGTTAGTTCCAGCAAGATGCTGTATGCCCTGTCCCCACAAATAAATAAACTGAGAACATTTCAGACTGAAGAGATAGATGTCTTGGAGATTGAAGGTGCTTACTGCTCTTGTAGCAGACCTGGGTTCAGTCCCAACACCTATCCCTTTTCTGGCTTCCATGGGTTCTTGCACACACGGTACACATATAAACACAGGCATATAGATTCACAAGAGGAAATATAGATTGTTAATGAAAATATTAAAAAGTTCAGTTTTATTGGTCACCAGAGAAATTAATATCAAAATTATAATGATTATTTCATCTTATTCTAGTCAGAATATAAACCACCGAGTCAGTGTTGACTGCAGCACTCTTCATTGTCGCTAGGCTGTGGAGCCAGCCCAGGTGTACAGGAAGGGGTATGCACTCAGTGAGATGCAGATATGTGAATGCAACTGGAGATAACGTGGAAGAGAAATATTCTGTTTTCTCACATTTCTGGTTCCTAGACTTATATAGTCACATAAAGTTATATGGGTACAGATTAAATCAAAGCAGAAGTCAACTATTTAGGAGAATGGAGATTAAAGGGAGAAGGGGATATACATGCATTATATACTTATAAAAAAAACTAAAAATAAATAAAAAAAATTAGAGATAAGATCCTCATGTCACCTGAGCTAGACTCAAATTTCTGTCTTCTATCTCAGTTACCTGAGCAGCTGACTAGACTATGGGCACAAACCATGGTGTGACAGACATAGCATTTTACAGTCCACGGTAAAGGACAAGAGGCTGGCAGGCTACTTACTTCAGCCACTCCTTGATGGGGTCTAGAGAGGCAACAGGAATAGCATTGATCATCGTGACTTTCTTGCTGTAATCCTTGTAGACAATCACCATATCAAAGTTCTTCAGGTGAAATTGGACCCTCTCAAAATGGATCAGCTCCACTTCATCCAGTGTCACCACAAAGGGTGGCTGTCAAAACAGGAGCTGCATCATTACTGTGTATCTCCCTCTAAGCACGTCTCAAATGTTTCTAGAATCTAAATGGCCACACAAAGGAAAATGGTTTTCTGTTCTTGTTTTTAAAGATAAATTCAGTGTGACATAGTAAGATGTTTTAGTGCCTCTCTCAAGCAGAATAAACTCAGGAAATCCTCAAAGAAATTATTTTTAAATACTACAGAGGCTTTAGAAAGATCATGTTTAATGAATTTTAAATCTAAGCCAATCAAACAATTAGGATCAAAAGAATTTTCTTTCCCTTTTCTAATAATTGTTGTACTAAGAATAAGCAAGAAGGATTCGGGTGTCACTCAGTAATGGAACAAACTCTGGGGTCAGCATCTTAACAGTGGGATAGAAAGAAAACTACAAAGGGCCAGAAAATTAAAATAAACAATAAGAGGCAAGAATACTCACCCACTCTGTAGCATTGACCAGGGCACTACTAGTGGGCTGAAGGAGGCAGGTACTCCTGTAGGGAGCCCCATTAAACCTGAGAGGACAAGCACATGAGTCACACGACCACACAAACCTACTGTTGACACAATACAAGCATCTTCCCTCTGTCAATCAGCTCCCAAAGAAGTTAGGTATGAAAACCCTTGAGAGTCTTAATATATATATGTATCCATTTAAAAACGTGACTGTATATGAGTATGTGCACTCTGGTGTGGGTGACCTCCAAGGCCAGAGGTCAGAGGGCCTCTTGGAGGTGTCTCCTCCCTAGCCTACATTTTTTTTTTTTTTTTGAGCAAGGGTTTCTTTGTTTCTTGGCTGTTCTGAACTCATCTTGTAGAGCAAACTCAGAGATCTGCCTGCCTCTACCTCCTGAGTGCTGGGATTAATGGCATGTGCCTAGCTAGAAAATCCTGAAGATTTTGAGTGGCTATCTCAAAGGTTATCAGTCATTGGAAAAAAAATCCAGAGTATATGTGGTATTAAATTACAAAAGAAACAATAACCCATCTCCTAAAGTTAGACATGTGAGCTTGTGGAAGGCCAGAGGTGGAAGTGTTATTACCCCAGATCCCTAAACGGTACTTCAAACTCCAGCTCCTCCTTTGTTAGAGCCTCTACTTTTTCAATGAAATTTTTAAAGGCTGTTTTCAGTTTGTGTCTCATTTCTCGTTCCATCTGTGGAGGAAAACAGTATTATTTACCGTCATCATGTGACCTCTTAATAGTATATCCCCACAAAAAGGTCAAAATTCTTTTGTAGTTTTACTTCTCTTTACTCTGACACTTGATCTTATTTAAGGTTTACACCATAAACTATGGAAATGACTCTGTAATCTTTGCCTAATTCATTAAGTCAATACATTGGATCACCAGAGCAGATACTAAAGTTATTTGGTATTTAGGAACATAAAATAAATCTTGAACTTATACTAAACCCTACCCCACTACCCTGAAAATATGATTCTGAATTTTTCAGACCTGCTCAGCATACAGGTCATCTCGGTCATGCATGTGCTGATGTTTCCCCAAATCTGTAGTGATCTCTCCAACTTCTGTGTAGAACTGTACATCTGTGTGTCGCTTCTTCCCGAACATGATAGCATTCTAATGATAATCCAGAGAGAACAAAAAAATTAGAAGATTTAGGCAACTCAACCTACAAAGACAAGATGCTTAAAGAAACAAAGTACATAAGACAGATACATACACACTGTACTATACTATTGACTGAAGAGGTGAGATGTACCTTTTGGTATTATAGTGACAAACCTGTTATGGGGTAACCAACTACCTGACTGGAATTGAGGCTCACATCATAGGAGGGAATTCACATGTGCTACTGAAAACCTAGTCAAGAATGGGGAGGTCACTGGCCCTTGTGGGTAAGCTAGAACTGTTGTTTTGTTGATGGATATGAAACACCTATCAAATTACCTTCCAAATAATTACATTAATCCCAACAACATTAGTCCTGATGGATCTTTTGCTTCTTTTTTTGCAGTGGGCAATAGTAAGTACAGAAACTTATAACTGGTCAAAGTTCTGAGACTAAGTGATGGTTGCATGCTCAGCCATAAATGGAACATCCCAGCCCATCATTCCTTCCATGGCTTAGAACATTGTAGAGGAAAAGGAAGAAACAGCGAATAGAAAGATGGCACAGAGTAGTCTTCTGGCAATATGATCCTGATTTAAAGGCAACTATGTATACCTGTCAACACCCCATCACAGAAAGAGAGAGGATCTTGGCTGCCAAGGGAGAGACATTTCCTTTAGTGGTTTAGCTACTTAACAGGTACCCTGATTCCTGCAGATAACTTCAACCATACTCCTGTATGCAACTGTAATCAAAGTCACTATTTTATAAACATGATTTTTAAAACCTCTTTAATGATTATAATTTTATTTACTGAGAAAAATTCAGTTTTTGCTGAGAACTCTTAATCACGTTAGCTTAGGTAGAAGCATGTACCTTGAGGTGAAAGTGCAAAACAATAATCATCTCGCCATCACAGGGCTGGAACAGTGCATGCTTGATATTATTGTACAGAATATCCACCTTGTCGCCTCGAACAGACGTGAAGCGGAAACCTGTGGCAAACAATGGGGTAACCAAGTGTTAAGTAGTTCCATCTTCTTAGGGAGAAGGCAGTGCACCTATCTCTTCAGCTGACTTGAACAAGGTCAGAGAAACACCATGTATCAAGTTTCCATGCTTTCTGGCCATCCAGCCATCTGAGTCCTCCAAGCACTTCTCTAGCATTTTGTACTCTTTAAAGCTATAGTCCAGCACTGAGAGGTAATCCACACATACCATTGACGTGAGCCTCCAGTGAGCCTTGCATTCTCTTTTGGGCAATGTTGGGACGAATGTATAGATCTTTCAATTTTGGATTACTCCGGTTTAGGTTGATCACCAGTGAGTCTTGTTTTACAATGCCCTAAGGGTAACAAAACAGTATGGGCATGTAGCCTTCATATGAACTTCCAAAGGCCTGTACAAAGATGCTTAGTCCGTGTTCAGACTCACCTCTTTTTCTTTCTCTTCAGCTTCTCTGGTCTTGTAACGTTTTTGTACTTCTTTTATAATTCGGAAAGCATTCTGAAGATTTAAGGCGGGTACAGTCTGCTCTCCAGGTGCTTTCATATTTGAAGCTCGGTACGTGCTGTAGAAGAACATTTGTATAGATGTTTATCATGCTAGGTAATCTGAACCCATTATTACAGTTTTTAAGTGACTTAATTTCTCTATTGCGTGTATGTGCCATGTGTTTGTGTAGAGGCCAGAGATCAACATTGAATGTTTTTCTTAATAACTTTTGCCTTGTTTTGGGAGAAGCTCTCTCTCTCAGATCTATCTAGATGGGCTGGTTAGCAAATTCCAGGGATCCCCCTTGTTTTCACCTCCCCAGTGCTGGGACTACAGATGCAACATACTGCACCTATGTTTAAATAAATATTTTAATGTGAGTCTTGGAGACTTGAACTTAGGTCCTCAAGCTCGCATGATAAGCACTTTACCAACTTTCTTTAAGTCTATCATTTAAGACAGCTTATGTAGTCCAAACTGGCTTTGATCTTGCTAAGTTCAACAACTGGCTTTGAACTCCTGATCCTCCTGCTTCACCCCCTAAGTGCTACCATGCCCCAGATGGCTTAATGTATTTTTAAAAGAAAAACTATTACTAAATATGGGAATGGTAGGAAATCGGAAAAAAAATTTTTTTCTTTAAAGTGGAAAATATCAATATCTAATTCCCTGGAGTAGGGAAATTATACTTTTATTTTTTCAAATTTGATATAATATCTCCCAATAATTATACTATTCCATGAAGGAAGAGAATCCAATGCAGCAGACATTTCTTTTCTTCTTCCTTCTTTATGTTTCTATTTTGAGATAGTTCTCACTATAGTTCAGGGTTGCCTGGAATTAATTTTGTAGCCCAGGATAGCCTTGAATTTGTAAACTTTTTGCCTCAGTCTCTTAAATGTGAACTTGAAGCTGTACTATGTGTTGCCACAGTTGGCCCACACACATATATATATTTTTTTGATTTGTTTTTTTTCAAGACAGGGTTTCTCTGTATAGCCCTGGCTGTCCTGGAACTCACTCTGTAGACCAGGCTGGCCTCAAACTCAGAAATCCGCCTGCCTCTGCCTCCCAGAGTGTTGGGATTACAGGCGTGCGCCACTACCGCCCGGCTCCACACATATTTTTTACCTGAGGATTCTATTGCAAAATGTGTAGTGTGAATGTAAAATAGCCATATAAGGAATTTAAATTAGGATCCATACTTAACACATTACAAAGTCAGCAATGTAATCCTAAACACAGGCCACCAAGGAAGGCCACGTAGTGGCTTCCCAGGAAAGGATGCAGCGGGGAATGCACATGTGAGGCCACTGCTCCTCTAGTGCAGGGTGGAGATACTTGTTTCCTAGGGACTCACATTTCCTTGACAAAAGTGGCTTCAGGGTTAGGAAAGATGTTGCCCTCATTCCTGCCCAGAGCACTGCCTGGACAATAGAAGTTGATTCGCAAGTAAGTATAGTCTCCTTCGACAGACATACTTATGTTCTGTTCAAAGAAAGAGAGGAAAGTTAACTTTGTTACTACATTATAAAGATGCTAAAATTAAGTTAGCAATTAAGAGTATGCTCAGTGCCAAAGCATTTATCTAGAATGTTCAAGGTCCTGGTTCAATCTCTAGCTGCAGAAGGAGGCCAGAGTTTGCTGTTCTTTCAGCTGCACCTACGAAACTGAACCAAAATCAAGACAGAAATATTCAGCAGTGTTTTTAATATGACCAAGAAACTTTTTCTCAAATAAATAAATAAATAAATAAATAAATAAATAACCTAGTTATAAAAGTATCTTGTGATAGTAATACAATTTAGGGTTAAATAATATTACAAGTTCAAAGAAAGATACACATGCTAGGGGCTGGAGAGATGGCTCAGATGGCAAAGTGCTTGCTACACAAACACAAGGACCCAAGTTTGGAGCACCCACATAAAACCCAAGAGTGGTGTGCATGTCTATAATCCTAGGGCTAGAGGGGGACAGACACAGGGATTTCCAGAGCTTGGTGGCCAGCCACTCTAGCCAAACAGTGAGATCAAGACTCAATAAAAGATCCTGTCTTAAAAAGTAAGGTAGAGAGAGCGAGCTATCTATGAACTTAAGACACCAGACACTGACATATGGCACATGCATCTTATACCCCCAGGAGCACACACACACACTTAAACATACACAGCACAAAACAACAACAATAATAACAACAACAACCTCCCAAATAACTGGTAAATAAACTCCTTTTCTGGACTAATTTAGCTTCCTACAAAGTGAAAACTGGAAGGGAAGGAAAGTAACAGTGGGAGAGAAAGGAGGAGACAATCAGCACCCTGATGTGGAGTGAAAGGTCAGGTGAGAGAAGAGCGGAGATAATTAGGCAGACACACTGGAACCTTAGACACTTGAATACTGGTACCTTGATTGTGGCAATATGGAAGGGTGTGGCAATGCCAAACACAGGCATTATCACAGTCTCATATTTCTTATCAATATAAATCTTCATCTCCCGAATATGTGGTTCCTTAGGCATCAGAGATGGGTTTTTATAGGACACATTAGATTTTCGAGCTCTGGAGTGGGGTTAGAAACAAAGCAAAAAGACAACTGAGCAATCTCTACAGTGACATTATCTCCAGATCATCGCTACGCTCGGTGTGGACTCCTACTTCTGAATCTGCTGCTCCCCCTTCTGCTCCGTCAGCCTCCTCTTCGCCTCCTCGTTGAGCTGAGCTGCCAGTTCCTTCTGATGTGCTCTTCGCTTTTCTTCTGCAGTCATCTCATTCTAGCAAAGTGAGAATCAAGTCACCAGAACATGTGGAGCACATGAAAGGACACTAGTGTTTTAGCCAGCCCCCAACGTCCCCACGGTTGTCCTGAACCTTGCATATGTGGTCCCAGCCGAACTGACGATCCTCATGCCTTAGCCTGCTTCGTGTTGGGATTTTTCAGAGGTGCAGCAGCATATCTAGTTACATGGTAAATGTGAACAGTAAACTTACCCTTGTTCTTTCAGTAAGTAATGCTGCCCTAGAGCCTCTTCCCAAAAGGTCCTCTGCCTCATCTTTCTCTTCTTCTTCCTCTTCATCATCCTCATTCTATGGGAATAAGGTATAATAAAAATACTGTTTACATTTCTAAAGAGCTCTGTTGCTTAACTTCTTCACTGTACTAAGATTCCTGTAACAATCACTTATCATTTTCTCACCTTCAGGAAAATTCCTACATTCTTTACTTTCTTTTTCACAGAAGTAAGAATAGTGGCTGGACCATCCTAGAAGAAAATGAGAATTTAGATCTCCAGTTTAAAGTGAGTTCTTGTTTTTAACTTAGCACATAGCTGGGAAATATCAAGAACTTTCTAGATTATAATATCTTTTAAGAACAAATAGTTTTTACTCTTCTAGCTTCTCTTCAGGAACCATAATCTGAGCAATGGTTTATTTGAAATCTGGCTTTACCTAGCTCTGGCACCTTTTATTTTTTAGAAGTCTCTTCATTTGTACGTAGGAATAATAAACTACTTTCTTTATATACTGTAAAGTTCTAAAGATTTGACAATACACATAGGTGTTTACCTAGTATGAACATGTAAGAATTTATCATCACTAAAAATCAATTCTGAGCCGGGCGTTGGTGGCGCACGCCTTTAATCCCAGCACTTGGGAGGCGGAGGCAGGCGGATTTCTGAGTTCGAAGGCAGCCTGGTCTACAGAGTGAGTTCCAAGACAGCCAGGGCTACACAGAGAAACCTTGTCTCGAAAAAAAAACAAAAAACAAACAAACAAAAAAATCAATTCTGAGGTTGGAGAGGTGGCTCAGTGGCTTAGCATGCACATTCCTAACACATTGGGGCAACCTACAACTGTTTGCAACTCCAGCTCTGGAGATCAAAGGTCTTTGGCATCCTTGGGAACTCACACATATACTTGAAAAAAACAATTCAACTCGGGGTTGAGATAGCTAGCCATGGGAAGAGGAACCCACAAAAGAGCTGGGTACCGTCATGCATATCTTTAATTCCAGATCTGAGTAAGACAAGAGGGTTCCAGGGATTCAAGGAGAAATGCTGCTCCAAGGGAACACACAGGAGTGATAAGGACATCCAGTGCTCCTTCACTCCTAACTGCTCTATCAAGTCTAGGTCGTGGACTTCCCCACTCAGCAATCAATAAAGACTGGAAGTACCAGAGTTCACAACAGTCTTCAAAGATTAGTTCATGACACCAAAAGCTTAAGAAGTAGCATACCTCATCTACAAGCACCGTGTCACCAATGAACAGGGCATAGGTTTTCTCTTCTGGTTTTTTCCCTTCTTTGTTAGTCAGGTCTGAAAATCCTAGGTTGATGCTAAAAACCATCCCTAAAATATTAAAATGGGATCAGTCAGTGGCCAGAGAGCGGTACAGAAGAGTGAAATTTAACAGAAAAGGAATGACAAGGAACCACTCAAAAAATTATTTTCTCATTGCATGCATATAAAAATTACCTTTCTTTAGCTTGTACTGATTTTTACTATTGATTACTAGCGAGCCTTCACGGAATTCAATTCCCATCCCAAATCTAAAAACAAACAAAGATAAATATAAGCAGCAGGTCAAAACACCAGTAACACAACCCAGATGTGATTTCAACTTTCAGATAAAGCAGGCTGACATGTAGAAGTGATTTGCCCTTGATGACCTATAAGCAAAGAAGAAATTAAAAAAAAAGTGTCATGGCCCTGTCTACAAAGCAAAGCAGAACAAAAACAAAACGAAACAAAAACAAAAACAAACAAACAAAAAACCAGCACGTGCACACACTCATACCAGTTTTTAGGTCTCTAAAAGTTATATAATCTCATATTAAAGAATAATTTCCAGGATCAGTGAGATGGTTCACTGGGTAAGGTACATCTACAGAAGAAGGAGAATAAAACTGCCTCATGATTTGCCCTCCGACCTCTACATGCCCAATACTCCACAACCATATTCTCTTCCACAATATATAAATAAATGTGAAAAGAATTTTTAAAAAATAAAGTTTCCCAGCTGGGCAGTGGTGGCGCATGCCCTTTAATCCTAGCACTTGGGAGACAGAGTCAGGCAGATATCTGAGTTGGAGGCCAGCCTGGTCTACAGAGCAAGTTCCAGGACAGCCAAAGCTACACAGAGAAACTTTGTCTTGAAAAAACAAACAAAAGCCAGGCAGTGGTGGCGCACACCTTTAGTCCCAGTACTTGGGAGGCAGAGACAGGCAGATTTCTGAGTTTGAGGCCAGCCTGGTCTACAGAGTGAGTTCCAGGACAGCCAGGGATACACAGAGAAACTCTGTCTTGAAAAAAAAAAAAGAAAGAAAAAGAAAAAACAAACAAAAAAGTTTCCCAATGAAACTTTTTGACAGTTTTAAATTCAAAATAAATACAGTAGGACACCCTACAGTCATTAATTGTAAATAAGCTAATTTAGTCCTAGAGTACTGTCTGGACTCTTATAATGGTACAGAAAAATCTATCCTATTTACTTGCAAGAAGCAACTAAATCTCTCTCTGGTAACACCATGCAAACTTGTACTACACTCCCAAATACTGCCAAAAATCAGTCTAAAAATAGAGGCTGCTAGACGTTTAAACTGAGTCAAGAACCACAATATATACTGTAACACACCCTAGGTTCTTTGTAATTTTGTTCAGCAATTCTGGCTTCTGCTTCTTAACCACATCCATGACAGAGTTATACACATCACATATCTTGACACCTAATAAGAGAGAAGAGACATTAAGTATTTTTCCAAGAAAAATAGTAACAAAATGACATCATGCAATCAGGTTGTTTCCACCTTCTAAGTCCCTTAAAGTTGTGTATCTCAGAAGGAGGAGTGTCTGCCATGATAGGAATTAAGAATCTGAAGTTTTTTAAAAAGACAGCATATAATCACATGTTTCTTTTGTGGTACTGAAGACTGAAGTCAGTCTCTTTTGGCAGTGCTAGTGATGGAATTCAGGCTTTGCACAGGATAGCACCAAGCTCTATCCCCAATCTCTGAAAGTCATTACTCAGAATCTCTGGTCCAGGGGTACCATGAAACACTAGGACTTCCAAACCTTCTCAATCTTACCATGTCTTAATTCTTTTAGCAACTCCTCTTGAAGTTGAAGTAAAAAGTTGTAATTTTCTTGAACTTCCTGAGTGGGGTCAACCATCAGAGTGCGAACAAGGTTGGAGCAGTAGGATTTAAAACGAATGCCCATGGCACAAGTAATGGCCCCAAAATGCATATGATTTTTATCACTAGAGACCAAAGAAAGAATGCATTTTATCACTAAATCCAGCAAAGTCTCATTGGCACACAACATCCATAATCAGGGAGAGTTGAGTACTGCATTGTACAGACAGACTAGTGCAGGGCTCTGCTGCTGACTCACAGCTTCAACCAGCCTCCTTCTATATCATGTCTTAAAATTAGGAAAAAAATTATCTGATGTATATCTAATCTTTTAATTTTTTTCAGTTTACTTTGAATTTTTCTAGCACACCCACCTCCTACACCTACCTCCCTTCCCCAGGGTCTCTTTATGTATCTCTGGCTGGCCTTGAACTCAGAGAACCACTTGCCCCTGCCTCTCAAGTGCTAAAAAAATCTTTAGCATTTTGACCTTTTTAGTACTTAAAAACATTTTAGTTACATGCATGTGCTTATGAGATCAGTAGGAGGGAGGCCTCTGACCCTTGGAGCTGGTACGGTGTCTGTGAGCCAATCTGATGAGGATGATGATGGTATTTCAACTCTGGTCCTCATGAGAGCAGCAATATGTGCTCTTTAGCACCAGGTTATCTCTTTGGCCCCACCCCCTTCTAGCATATCTAATAATTTGGAAAAATTTTTTATCATCAAAAGAAGTAACGAAATACACATATATATGGAAAGACTGTATGTAAATCAAATTAATAATTCTATCTCTTTTGACCTTTTGAAAAAGTTAGAAGAAAAAAGCCATGTCATTATATTATGTAGTTTCCATACTCACCTCACCACACTGAATTTGAGATTATAGTTGCCACCACTCTGAATGATAGGAGGGTAACACATTTCCACAGTAGAAGGGTCTGCCCCGGCCAGGTATTTTTTCTCTTCAATGGCCTTTTCCACAGACTCAGCCAATTTGCTATGCCGAACTTTCTAGAGTACGTAGGAATACAGTAACACTCACTGGAGGGTAGTACACAGAAGTGTATGATATTTAATGTGTCATCTACAGTCACAGCACATGCTGATATAATCTTTGGTATGTGTGTGTGTGTGTGTGTGTGTGTGTATATACATACACACCACATAGTATAATATACTAAGGAAATGTGAAGCTTACATGGAATTCATAGCTTTCCATGTTTTGAAATCATGTTTGATTAAAATAACAGCCTCAATAAACCACAGTACATATTGACTTATTTTGAAGGAGATGGCAGTTACCAACTTCAAAAGTAATAAAAAGTAAAACAAGCTGAGCAGGACTCAGGACTGCTTCATCAATGCACTAAAAAGAGCCTCCCTCTTTCCTTACCTCATCTGCATCCACTATTTCCATGACTCTTTCCTTGAAGAACTTGTTGAAGACCTCAGAGGTGATGCTGGCTGCTTTCTTCATCAGGTTGAGCTCACCATCCTCTTTCACAGCAATGGTGTATGCTACAACAGCACTGATGTCTACCTGCAGCAGAGTGAAGGTTCTCTAATACACACAGAGCTGCTACTCACAGCTTGACAATCACCAGTAACAGTATCTACTCAGAATGCTCGGTCTCTTCCCCAAATGAATATACATTTAAAACACTTCTCTTAGAACATATGTATTCTGAGACACTAAGTTAATGCACTACTTAAAACAAATTTCTTTAGAGATAATTATAATGCTGAAGGGAGACAAGCAGGAAGGCAGGGAAAAGATGACCCCAAAATATATTTTAAACAACAGATTTTCCCTAGCTACCTCATATGAGCTGTCTAATGCGGTTGATATACTTATTTTCTGACTGAAAAGTAATTGGAATTTTATTTAGTGAAAAGACATGAAATGTGAATGAACACGGATTTCCCCAAAGGAAAATCCTCTGCCACAAGCGAAGCCTACTCCACCTCCTGTCTCCCTTTCAAAGTGCTGCTTCTGGCAGAACCCTTACTTTGTCAAAGCCCTCCTTGTTGAGACAGTCACTCCAGCTCTTCATGAATTCTCCAGGGAACTTGTCTTTGCTGAACACTCCAATTTTCTTGCCGTTCTTGCTTTCTTTAATGGCTTCAATCATTTTGTCAAAGCTGCTCTTATTACTTTCATTCTATCATTGTCACAGAAAAGGAAATGTTACTTCAAAAATCAGACTTCTATTTTCTATCTAAACAGTAAGTAGAGAGTAATAATCGAAACCATGGAGGATGAGTTCTCTGAGCCTCTACCTATTTATTCACTAGATTATCACATACTGAAAGCTGACAGACATTTTCTTGGCATATTTTGACAAGACAAGGGTACTCTCTTTTATCTCTTTAGGAAGAGACAGAAAACTAAAACACTCAATTCTGAGAAATAAGCATATCTAAGCTTTCTTAAGGATATCTAGGTTATGAGCTCTAATTAGTTATTGCAATGGAAACAAATAATATCCTCAGAGCCCACAGCTCACACTCCATAGCACCAAGCTAACAGCTCCCAAGCTCTTTTTCCCACCCAACTGAAGACAGAGTTCTGTAATTAGAGCTATGACTTTTCTTTTCTCTCTTTATCATAGGCTATATTGCCTTGCCTGGCTTGGAACTTACTATGTAGACCAGGCTGGCCTTGAACTCAGAGATCTGTGTGCCTTTGTCTGCTAAATGCTGCGATTAAAGGCATGTTTCCCATGCCTGGCCATCCTTTCTCATGCATTTTAAAAGCCCGAAGACACTTGTGCTCAACACATAGCACTGTATCCCACATTTGTAACAAGATAAATTGGTCCCAACCTTCTCTCTGACAAGCAGTGTGATGGCAGGGGCTCCATTAGCATTCTCATTGCCTTTAGTATTGGCAATCTGTTTCAGAAACTCCACCTTCTTTTTGCTGGCCATGAAGATGATTTTGTCATCACAGAAGACCATGATTGTATCAGTTAGTTCATAACCAAAGAGCCATGTCTATGGAAAAAAAACAACAGTAACTAAAGTATTACAAATAAACTTATTTTAGGATAAAATATCTAGGTTAACTTTAAGATTTGGAATGGAGTAACTTTGATGTGGATACAAATAAACCAACCTGGATCAGGGGTTGAATAACAGGGGCTAAATGGTGTGTACTCATTCTGTCTGCTTTTATCTGCTTAAAATATTTCATAGATTAAAAACATCAAAAATGGACATTTTGTGTTTCATTTACTTTCCCTTGGCAATGAAGGGAGTTCAGGGAGAGTTTATGCTTGGATATACTATGTTACAAGTCATTTTAAAACAGAAAGGTCAGTAGTCTTCATTTGTCTGTATTTCTGCTTAGAGTATTCAAAGAATGACCAGAGTTTTAGCAGCTACTTCGTATCGTAAGCAAAATGGAATGTCAGAGAATTGAAAAAGCCTGGGTTCCTGAACATTCTTCGTTCAACCCACTGGTTCTTAGGTATTTTTGTTATATGCAATTAAATACATGTTCTCTATTCATTCCTTTCTTCCTTAGGCTCTACCCAGTGGTAAATCCAATGATGATGCAGACGCTCTATATACACTCACCTATAAGCCAGTACCACTAAGAGCATCAGACACCAGATGGGACTGAGGAACTGACCATCTCCGGAGAGAAAGTACAGAGCCTCTCAAATACCAAGTACATCTTTTACTACTGAACTACACACTAGACCCAAGAACTGAAAGCTGTAAGCCACTTACCTGTAAGGCAGTTGACTTGGCATACACAATTTCTTCATCCACACCCACCGACACAACAATGGCATCAATACTGGCATACTCATCTTCTCCTTTCTGAAAAGAGAGGGTAATTTAACTATTCTGCCCCTCCCTCTGTGCATGTGTTCGCGGAGGCCAGAACAGAGTATGGAGTGTCTTTTATTATGGAGTGTCTCTCTACCTCACTGCTTTGAAGTAGGGTCTCTCACTGAGCCAGAAATCTGCTGTTTGACTAGACTGGCCAGGCAGTGGGCCACTCTTGGGACACACCTATCTGTGCCCCAATGCTGACGTTAAATGCTCTATGATGACTCTTTATGGCAGGTAGGGATCTGAACTCATGTCCTCACATGTGCACAAAAAGTGCATCTTTCCAGCACCGTATTATTTTTTTACACACTACTAACAGAAATACAGATTTCAGTATCTGTCAAGGGTATCATTTTCCCTAACAGTAATCTGACATGAATGCCTGCTTAGTAACAACACAGCTATTAGCCACCTTAAAAACAAAAACACCTCAGCTTTGAGATATATAGTAAAAGTCATCCATTTTCAGTATCACGCCATCTTAACATGTTCAGATGGATGTGCAACTGTTATCATCAACGAGCTTCAAAACATCCTCATCAACTCCAAAAGAAACCTTTTACTCATTAGCAATCATCTCATCTTCTTTCTGATCCCTCTCCAGCTACTGGAAATCAGTAATCTGTTTCTAATGATCTGCCTACTTTGGACATGTGAGTATGCAGTATTTGTGTGTGGCTCCTTATATTTAACATGCTTTTTGTGTTCATCAGTATTTCACTGGGCTTTCCCTGGCGCGTGTGGAAGCTGGAGGTCAAGATGTTGGTGTGTCTTCCTCAACTGCTCTCAAAGTTCCTAATCTGGAACTTTGTGGACCAGGCTGGGTCTCAAACTTTTACAGAGGTCCTTCTACTTCTCTGCCTCTCAAGTGTGCAACCTTATTCTTTGAGCCATGGCCTCTCTCTTAACCTGGTGCTCACTGATTCGGCTAGGCTAGCTGACAATGATCTCCAGAGGCATCTATCTAAACTCCCCATTTCCAGCACTGGAACACAGATACAGACTAATGAATTGGCTTTTACCTGGATACCAAGGATCTGAATTTAGGTTTTCATGCATGCACAGAAAGCACTTAAAGAATAGAGTATCTCCCTAGTCTCTTGACACTTCATTTTTACAGCCAAATTGTACTTCCAATATATGGATATACTTCATTTTACTTAACCAATCAGTAATTGCTTCAACATTTGAGTTATTTCTGCTTTAAAATTTATTTGTGTATGTGAGAGTTTTTATGTATGTATGTATGTATGTGTGTGTGTGAGAGAGAGAGAGAGAGAGAGAGAGAGAGAGAGAAAGCGAGCGCACACGCGAGGGAGAGCGAGAGACAGACAGACAGACAGACATGTGTGGGCTGGAGTGTACATGGGATACATACAGGATGGTACTCAGATTTCCAGGCTTGTGTAGCAGTGCCTCTACCTGCTAAGCCATCCTGCAAACTGTTTCTACTTTGAGATATTATGAATAATACTACCATGACTGTTGTGTACAAGGTTATGTTTGCATAGTTATTGTGGGTAAATGTTTAGGAGAGGAATTGCTTGGTCATATGTCATATCTAACTTTCTGAGGAACCACAATTAACTACATGATTTTGTGTTCTTTACTAGATTACATAAAGAGTCACCCCTTCTAGAAAAACAGTTCTGGTGATGGAACTCAGGCCATCAGACTGTCTGTGAGCACTTTTAAGCACCAAGCTTCTTCTCTGGCCCATATTACCTTTTTGTCGAGTATAAATTAATATCTTATTGTTGCTTTGATTTTCTCTCTCTCTCTCTCTCTCTCTCTCTCTCTCTCTTTTTTTTTTTTTTTTTTTGGTTTTTCGAGACAGGGTTTCTCTGTGTAGTCCTGGCTGTCCTGGAACTCACTCTGTAGACCAGGCTGGCCTCGAACTCAGAAATCCGCCTGCCTCTGCCTCCCAAGGGCTGGGATTAAAGGCGTGCACCACCACTGCCTGGCTTTGATTTTCTCTAGTAGCCAATGATGTCTATCTTATAACTACCTTTTTTCCCCTAAGAAAGGCCTATTTATCAGCTGGGCGTGGTGGCGCACGCCTGTAATACCAGCACTTGGGAGGCAGAGGCAGGCAGATTTCTGAGTTCGAGGCCAGTCTGGTCTACAGAGTGAGTTCCAGGACAGCCAGGGCTACAGAGAGAAACCCTGTCTCGAAAAAACTAACCCCCCCCAAAAGGCCTATTTAGATTTTTTAATATAATTTATGTTACTGAATTACAAGGATTTTGTTTTTTTTTAAAAAGATTTTATGAGTGTTTTGCTTACATGTATTTACATGTACAATGCGTGTGTTAGGTACCCACAAGTTGTCACTGACCTCCACAAAGACACCATGGCACACACACTACCGTGTTTAGTTTTCTTACATTTAGATGTGATGTACTCAAATGTTTTTTAAAAGATTTATTTCGTGAGTATGTGTGTATGACTGACTGAATGTATGTACAAGATCCAGGTGTGATTAGGTGCCCATGGAAGGCAGGAAAGGGTGTTAGACCCCCTGGACCTGGAGTTACAGGCCCTTGTCAGCTGAGTAGTATTAGGGACTGAAGCCAGTTCTTCTGCAAGAGCAGCCAGCTCTCTTAACCACGCAGCCATCTCTCTAGCCCCTTACCCTGAAATAAACTTTATGTATGATATTTGGGAAAGTCCAACTTAACTCTTTGCATGTGTACATTCATTTAGTTCATCACTGAACTGTGTTGACTTCCTTGTCCAGCACACTGTACTGTAGCGTTGTAGTTTGACACAGAGATGTAGGCTCCCACACTAACAAATCAACGACAACCATGGCTTCCTCTTAGAGCTTTCGACTTCCTCATTTTTTTTTTAAAATACATCTTCCTAAAATATAAACATGTATTCTGGTTGACATCTCACCATGTCGCCATGTTGTAGGGCACCAGGCCATATTCCTTCTGTGTCTTGGTACAACTTCCCTTTGTCTATATCCCTCTGCCTTTCTGAATCAAAAGTACCACTATCCACTATTCAGGTGGACCTTAAAGCTTCCACATGACAGAATATATATGTGTTTTCTGTGCATGGCTTATTTCACTTACCATAATGTTATGTCAAATGATTCTATGGCAGAATTTGATTCTTCTTCTTCTTTTTTTTTAAAAAGATTTATTAATTATATGTAAGTACACACCAGAAGAGGGCATCAGATCTCATTAGGATGGTTGTGAGCCACCATCTGGGATTTGAACTCAGGACTTCCAGAACTCAGGACTTCTGGAAGAGCAGTCAGTGTGCTCTTAACCACTGAGCCATCTCTCCAGCACCTTGATTCTTCTTTTTAAATGTTTAGATTCTCGGGAGCTGTTTATAGGTAGTTGTAAGCTGCTTGATTGTAAGTGTTAAAAACCAAACTCAAATTCTCAAAACAGCAAGACA
Organism: Apodemus agrarius; assembly: GCA_964023405.1. Lineage (NCBI taxonomy): Eukaryota > Metazoa > Chordata > Mammalia > Rodentia > Muridae > Apodemus > Apodemus agrarius. The sequence goes on along the minus strand of OZ030013.1, from coordinate 74,968,076 downwards.
TCTTAATCACTCAGCCATCTTTAGCCCTTCTATTTTCTTTTAACGACATGCTCATGCTGTATAGCTCAGGCCAGACGTGAACTTCTTCTGCCTCTATCTAGCAACAGAGTGCTACAAGTGTATGTTACCATATCAAGCTTATTCTCTGTGCTTGAGTAATATTCCTTGTGTTTATGTACCATATTTTTCTTATGCATTTATTCCTTCATAGACAAGTAGATTGACTGTATATCTTGGCTACTGTTAACAATACCACAAACATGAGTGCAGGTATTTCCTTGATATGCAGCTTTAATTTCCTTTATACATATCCTTACAGGAAGGATTGGCCTTAAACTTCATGATCTTCTACCTCAGCATCCTGAATAATCTTTTAGCAATTCCAAGTAATGGGTATTAAGTTGCTGGTATGTATTCTGTATTTAAAGAAACAGTATGTGTACTGGACAAACACTACTAAGATCAGACTACTCTTGGGTTTTAAATGGTCACTCTACTTAATTGTGACCTAACTTTTTGCACTCTACAGTCTTTACCTTCTGAAGTAAAAGATTGTATGTGCTTTTAACAGTGCTTAGCTCATGGGAATCATTACACCAGTGTTCATCTCTTCTAAAGACTAAGATGGTCCTTAACTAAAACTCAGTGCAAATCAGAAAGCTAATGTTACTGCTATCAACATTAGCCATTATACACAACCAGCAAATAGTGTCCCTAGTCTTGAAAACCTGTGCAGTTCAAAAGGAAACATTATGACTTTAAATATTCAAACTCAGAGTAAAAGTTACAGTTTCTAGTTTTCTCTTAATCTTGTTCACATTAAAAAGGCACTTGCTACAATTTGTTGGCACTTATATTACTTTTTTTTGGCAAATGACAGCTTATAATCATTCACAGTATCTTCCCCCCACCCAAGAATAGTATGACTAACCAAGCAGAGCTAGGTACACCTGTATTAAATGACTAACAAGCTCTATCATTGGGAAGAGATGCTAAGAGGTCTCATAGAATCCCAGGAGACAGAAGTACCACAGAAGGGGGATGGGGTCTGTAAATAAGAGCAGGGCTGACAGCGTCAGACACATCTCTAGTTCTCACAAACTCTGATCTAATCATTTTGCAAAATAATTTAATTTTCTTTAGAAACCACATATTGAAGCATTAAACATGTTTGGAATTGCTCAACTCAAATACTAGACCTAGTAGAAGAGATGTTCTAAATTATTAGGAAGTTAAGTGAAAATTCTGTATAATTCCAGATAATAACACCTTTTTAAAAGATTATTTATGTATGTGAGTGCACTGTCACTGGCTTCAGACACACTAGAAGAGGTCATTGGATTCCATTATAGATGGTTGTGAGCCACCATGTGGTTGCTGGAGATTGAACTTTAGAAGAGCAGTCAGTGCTCTTAACTGCTGAGCCATCTCTCCAGCACCATAATAACACTTTGAAACAAGTAACAAGATGAGTCAAGATAAGATGCTCAAGTTTGAACATTCTTACTGAATACAGAAAAACAAAAACCTTAAATACTGACATCTGGTGGATTTCTATGGAATAATCCTAACCCATCTACCCTTTCCAAATGAAAAGGGTAGATGGGTTAGAATCTCATGCAGTGTTCAATCCCTTTATGCCTTATTTTAAATGTGGAGGCTCACAAAGAAAATTTTATTTTCTTCTTTGGAACAAAGTCTTAGTACGTAGCCTATGTGGCTCATGACCTTGCATCCTCAGGTTCCCAAGAGCTGGATAACAGGGATACACAAACATGCCTATAGGAAGCAAACAAGACAGAGAGCTGGACATCGTTCATTAAAAGCTTCTGTAAGACAAAGAAATGAAGCAGGGATAAAACTGATGAGAACTGAGCACTAGGTGATGTCATTATTATATGAACATCACAGTATGTTCTTCCAAAGCTAGGTGATATGTAGATGGTACAACACTGAAGTGCGATGGAGCTGCAGAGATGGCTCAGTTATTAAGAGTAGAGGTTGCTTTTCCAGAGGACAAGGTTCAATTCCAGCATCCACAACTCACAACTGTCTGTAACTCCAGGTCTGGAAGAGCCAATGCTCCTCAGACACCAGGTATGAACATGGTACATACACATACATGCAAGCAAAACACCCACACGAATAAAATAAGGTACATAACACATTGTTTTACAGGGAGTTTCCTTCCAGACAAGGTTTCATGCAGCCCAAGGTGTCCTCAAATTTCCTATATAATCAAGGATGATTTTGAACTCCTAACCCTCCCATTCCCATGTCCCAAGGCATGAGATCACAAGTATGGGGCATCACTGCTGGTTACAGGGAGACTTAAAAAAAAAAAAAAAAGTAGAAGAATTATGAGTGCTTGCTTCTATGTCTTTGCACAATGCTTGTACCTGGTGCCCATGAAGGCCAGAAGAGGGCACTGGATCTCTTGCAACTTGACTTAGAGTTGGTTGAGAGTTGTCATGCAGATGTTGGAAATCCAACCTGGGTCCTATGGAAGAGCAGCCAGTGCTGAGCCATCTCTCCAAGCGCCAATGAGCATTTAAAAGTTAAGTACAATGACTGGGTAGATGGTACATGCTTATTTAATCCCAACACTCTGGGAGACAGAGGCAAGAGGATAGTTGTAAGTTTCGTCTCAAAGAAGGGGGGGGGGGCTGCACCAAAACAACATTAAAAACACAACTAGTAAGATAATCACCTATTACCTAGTGTCTTTCACTAAACAGAAGTGCATATACTACATACACTTCACAGAACTAGCTGCACATATAGATTTACTTATTTACTGACAGGATTTCTCTATGTAGCCCTAGCTATCCTGGAACTGGCTTTATAGACCTGCTGGCCTCAAACTTAAGAGGCCTCCAACTGACTCTACCTTCCAAGAGCTGGGATTAAAGCTCTCAACATCACCACCATTTCTTTATTTATATCACTACAGACATGTAAAACTATATAAGCAGTATGCTGTATCACAACAAAAGCTACAATGCCACGTGGTGACAGGACTTTCAGCTGAGCTCCCCTCTATGAACAGCCCTGTGTCCAGCACCAAATGTTTTGAGTATAGGAGTAGTAAACACATGGGTATGAATAAGGGCAGGAGCTAGTAGAAATAAACAACACAAGTAAAAAGCAACTCACTGAAAGATGAAAAAATAAGTTAATAAACAGTTCCTAGAAGTAGAAGAGTTAAAAAGTAAAATTAAAAGATAAAATGCCGAAGCCGGCCGTTGGTGGCGCACGCCTGTAATCCCAGCACTTGGGAGGCAGAGGCAGGCGGATTTCTGGGTTCGAGGCCAGTCTGGTCTACAGAGTGAGTTCCAGGACAGCCAGGACCACACAGAGAAACCCTGTCTCGAAAAACCAAAAAAAAAAAAAAAAAAAAAAAAAAGATAAAATGCCAGCCGGGTGGTGGTGGCGCACGCCTTTAATCCCAGCTCTTGGGAGGCAGAGGCAGGCGGATTTCTGAGTTCAAGGCCAGCCTGGTCTACAGAGTGAGTTCCAGGACAGCCGGAGCTACACAGAGAAACCCTGTCTAGAAAGACAAAAAAAAAAAAAAAAAAAAGATAAAATGCCAGTTTTAACCCAAATGTATAAAATTAGTGGACAGGGAAAGCAGGCAATGAAGTAGGAAATAAAATAAACTCAAATTCCAGCATCACTCGGGTGGGATTTGATGTGAAAAGGGTCCATGCATCAATGCAAAGGAAAAGGGGACCTATTCGAACAACACAGAGATCGGCCTGCATCTGCCTCTCCTAAGTGCATGAGCCACCATGTCCTGCTCAACCTAGTAATTTTATCTATCAAATTTTTCTTTTTCTCTGGATAGATCTGTTCACAGCCTAAGAATATTCAATCAATAAGTCAAATATCAGAAGTCAAAGTTTGAACTTCCAACATTATCCACAACAGAGCCATGTTTGCTTGGTCATGAGCTCTTCTATAGGAAACCATACCCACACTTCAGTGGCCACCAAAACATTCTGCACAGCTTCCGCAACAGTGAGGTTTTTGAAGCCACTAATTTGAACATTTTGGATCATTTTCTTTAGCCGCAAGGCTCTCAGCAAGTATTTGGGGGGAAACCAGCTCAATCCTGGCATAATGCTAAAGTGTGGACAATCCAGGCTGGCTTTGAGTAAGCCACAGCAGTGCCCTAGGGCAAGGTTTCCATTGGATATTTTAATTTCTGTATTTATTGTGTGTGTATATGTATGGCATGACACGCTGCACAGGTGAGGTCAGAAAACAATCTGTGGCGTTCCTCTCCTTCACTTCTGTACGGCGTGTGGAACGGAGCTCAGGTGGCCATTCTTGCACAGCAAGCGCCTCACTGAGCAGTCTCACTGGCCTGATAATTATACTTTGCATAGAGAGTACATGTGTGGAGATCAGAGGACAACTTTTCAGAGTTCATTCTCTCCTTCCATGGTAAGATCTGCGGATTAAATTCGGTTCAATCTCAGTCAGTGAATGTTCTTACTTACTGAGGCGTTTTATTGTCCCACTGAATTCTTTACTCCAGAGTGGGCTGAAGAGGTGGTTCAGCATATAAGAGCAATCAATGGCTGCTCTTCCTGAGAATGCAGTCCGATTGCAACAGCCATCTGATGGTTCATAATCATCTGTACTCCAGTTTCAGAAGATCTGACCCTCTTCTGACCTTTGTGTGCATCAGGCATGCAAGTGGAACAGATTATACATGCACTCACACATAAAATTAAAATCTCAAAAAAGTCAGTGTCTCTTTGGAAGGTGGGTCCAGTGGAAGCAAGTGAGGTAACATGTGTCCTTGAAGGGGATCTTTAACCTCGATCCCTCCTTATTCTGTGGGTGCCACTAAATGCGAGGCTTCTTTGGTCATGTGCTTTGGCTTTGGTGTACACTCACTTGTCACAATGCCAAAAGGAATGGGACCAAGTGCAACGAACTGGAACCTCTGAGAACATGAACCCAAAAGTGAGCCCTTCCTTATTAACACTGGCCCCACAAAGTGACAGCACAAGGGCAAGGACTCGTTGTATGCCCAGAGAAAGCAGTGTTAAGACAGGAAATGGAGTGTCTGTTGCGTACAGACTAAGCCTATTCTCCACAAAAAGGCGAACCCTACAAAGACTGCTAAGACTTGCGTGTGTGGAGCCCAACTGCAGACCTCAGGGAATGAATGCCACTAGTAAGAGATTCGAGCATTCTGAACTGGGAGGAGACAAGAAGAGAAAAAGGGCCAAAGGAATCCAGTTCTAAGCCTATTTTGTAATGATAAAATAACAAATAAAATTTTATTTATTTTTAACTTACTTATCAGTAAGACTTTACAATAAAATCATAAGCCTTTACTCTCCTGCTCCTCCAAGAGCACTGGCTGCTTTTGCAGAGGACCCAGGTTCGGTTCCTAGCAACCACATGGTAGCCTACAACAGTCTGAAACTCCAGTTCTGATACCTCTCTTTGACCACCATGGACACAACACTGCCTGCATAAAGCTGGCACATGAACAGACATATATGCATGCAAAACACTTATACACATAAATGTTAAAACAACAAAATCAGGAGCTAAAGAATAGAGGCAATCCAGCATTGTAACATCCTATGATTCAACAGGCCCAAAGAGCAACTGGCTAAGGAAACAATATGAAAAAGGAGTTTAAGAAAGTAAACAAATAAAACAGAATTTGGGAATTTTAGAATAAAAGACCAGTAAGAAACCTGTTGTGGTGCCAGAAGTGGTACTTTAATCCCAGCACTCTGGGAGGTGGACCTCTGAAAGTTTAAGGCCAGAGACCCTAACAGAAAACAGACAAAAATGGAGATAAATCAAAGTAACTCACTGCTTTGCTTAAAGTAATGCAGGAACTTTTTAAAGTAAAATAAATATTTGGAACTATGAAAAAAACTGCCTACTCTCACAAAATTCAGAAAGGAAAGATAGCCATAATCAAATCTCAGCCAAAGGCAGGAAGAAACACAGAGTTGATACTACAGCTCACCCTCTCTCACTGCAACAGCCTCTTTGGGGGGAGGGCCACAGCTACCCATTACCTCAAGCATAACAACTGGCAAATAACCACAGCAACAAATGCACTGAGTTAGTATTTCTTTTGAAAACAGCTGCAATTCTGGCACTTTATGTAATTCTTTAAGACAAAAAGCAGATGAAGGAAAGGAAGGTCTAATAAAATAATTCTCAAATTATTAGTAGAGATGCCTGAACCCAGTACCCCTTACTCCTCAAAATAGCCAAAAATCTAGGAAAGATTTTTGTTCAACCCCCAGTAAGCCAAATAAATTGACTTAATGATTAAAAACAATCACAACGATGAATAGGCTGGAAATCTCTGAATAAGTATCCCACAAATAGAAAACTCACAGGATGACTCTGTAACCCCCTTTCATAATCTATCACTACCACCTCGGATTTCCCAAAGCAGAAACAAGACAGGCACTGAAAACCTATTTTACTCTTAGCAGCTCTGATGCTGAAAATAGAAAAGGCAGAACTGGACTAGACTCAATGTCTCAAGAATGATGGAAAACAGTCTGGTGAGATGGCTCAGTAGATAAAGGTGCTCGCCATGTTCGATCTCCTGAGCCCAAATAAAGGTACCCAACTTGTAGACGAATAATTCTACAAAGATGCCTTCTGACCTCTCTGTGCGAACAGTGGCACTCATACCCACACTTACAAACCAGTGACATTGCAGCAGGTATTCTGATGACTTACAGTACATGTGCTTGTCAAGTACTGCTCCAAGATCCCCATACCAAAGGATGACATTCAGATGAAACTTTAATGTGTCAAGCATTTCTACTCAAAAGCATGCAATGCTGTGATTGATTTAGAACAGAAGTTATGAACATTATAATTAAAAAACCATGTTATTGTAACTGCCTTAAATTAGCTTGATGAACTCTGAAACTAGAGAAAACACGAATAGTATTTTTTTAAGGGGCTAAAAAATGCTTAGTGGTTAAGATCACTGTTTGCCCTTCCAGAAGACCAGGTTTCACATGAACACAAACAGCAACTAATAACCCTCTGTAACTTCAGTTCTAGGGCACCTGACACCCTCTTCTGATCTTCTTAGGCAATCCATGCAAGGTATACACAAACATACATGAAGGCAAAATACCCATAAGCATTAAAAAAAGCTTTAAAAAAGTTTATTATTTCAATTTTATTTACTCAATGGCTCAGTGGGTAAGACTGCTCTTCCGAAGGTCCTGAGTTCAAATCCCACTAACCACATGATGGCTCACAATCATCTGTACAACTACAGTGTACTCCTATACATAAAATAAATGTCTTCTTAGAAAAAAAAAAAAAAACAAAGCTGAAACTGGAGTTGGTATTTTTTCAGAACATTTTCGGGTTTCTTTTTTATAACAGTTATATTTCCCCTCACTCACAAGGTTCAGAGCCCAGACCTACAATAGACTGTTCGGACAGTATGAAATCAATCAAACATTTGTGAAGTTAACTAACAAAAAAAGTAAGTCTTAAATTATAAAACAGGGGAAGTGCCCAATCTTTGGAGAAGCCCTGGAACTTCCACAGCGTTTTCCTCAACACGTGCCCCCGGTAGGCTGCCGACACGGGAAACCAGTTTTGAGGCGTCCTATCAATTTAATTCTTAAGAGAGCCCGCAGGTTTCCAGCGCTGGGTCTATTACCCACGCAGGGCCTAACGTGAAGATACGGAGCGCGGGAGCAGCATTTCTCAACTCCAGTAGAGGCCCGCAAGCCGAGAGCGCCAAGAGCTCCGGGCACATCTTTCGCGCCCCTCATGCCAGCAAACGGTAATTCTGGCGGGACCTGGGCGGACCGCTGTGGCTGCGGGGCGGGCCAGGCGCGTGCGGACCCCGCAGGCGCAGCGCGGTGCAGCGAGCCGGACGCCGCCGGGGCAGGCGGGAGCGCGGCGGAGCCGGAGATTTCGGGCTGAGGGGGAAAAAGGGCGCCGGGAAGCAGGCTATTATGGGATGTGGGGCTCCCGGGGGCGCTGGGTTCCTTACCCGCCAGTTACTGTACAGTCTCTTAACTCGCCGGTAGTACGCGTCTTTGTCCAGAGTCACAGCCATAGCCCTGGACGCCGCTTCCCGTCGGGCTCCGAGAATCACGCGAGGTCCCAGCTCCGCCACCCGCGCTCGGCCCGGAATCCCGCACTCTCTGTGACCCGGAAGTACCGACCGCCCGGCATCCCCTTCCGCTTCCGGGTCCCTATAACGTCGAAGATTTAAAAAGCAAAATAACCAAAAACAACTCGCTCCGTAGGGTAGCAGGGGAAGGGCAACAGAGAAGGACGCAAGAGTGGAGAAGTCAACAGAACGCAGTGCACACCGTTTCGCGGGGCCTGGAGCCTCTCTCCGACGCTAGAGGCTATCGTCACGTGACCCGCCCACTTTCCGAGCTCCGGGCGCTCTAAGCGGCGGGCAGAGGTGGGAGGGAAGCAGAAAGAGCGGGACCCGCGTGCAACCAGGCGCAAAGGAGTGAGTCCTCTGCCTCAGGGCAGGCCTGTGAACGCCATGGGGAAGGCACACTCAACCAAACGCTGCAACCCAGAGGAACGGAGCCCACCTTCGCAAATAAGCTGCGTGGTGGGCAGAAGCAGAGCGGGAAGGAAATGTTCAAGTTTCCTTTAAGAGATGGGCTGGTAGGGTGGAAGGAAACAAATGGTTCAGAGTGGCTCCTAAACTCTAGTTCTTTCCAGCTCCCCGCCCCCGAAGACCTAAATTATGAAAGCATCCTTTTCTTCACGTATTTCGCTGTATTTCAAAAAAAGTAACATTGTTATCGTGACTAATTGAAAAAATATATATGGTTCTTGAAATTCATCCTCGTCTAAGAATGTGGAGTACAACTCAAAATATTTTACCTCTTTATCTCGTATCATTTCCCTGGCTAAAGCAAACGGGATAATCCACGATTATATATGCCTTTTGAGGAGTACAAATGCCTTTTCTATTCGTGGTAACAGTATTGAACTGTAGGAGAATGTTTAAATTACCCAGCAAAAATTAGTACTTATATTGTGTTTAAGAAAACAACATAGGAAGAGTGGAAAAGGATTAACTTAAATTTATTAATGCCAAGGGGAAGGAAGGTAACAGTTCCTGACCCTCCAGCTGTATCCACAGTTTGGCCAGGAACAGGCTCTGCCAGAGGCTAGGGCCAGCGCTACATAGTCTGTGGTTAATGGAGGTGTCTGGGGAAGGGTGAGCACACCAGCTGCTCTAAGCTCCTTTGCTTCCCCAGAAACGAGGAAGTGGTCATTTATTATTTTTTTTTAGGAGTTCCCCTGCCCACCCAATCCTCTCAAAATTGGGAGCAATCGGGTACAAGTTTCTTGGTTTTTTTTGTTTTTTTTGTTTTTCTTTTCCTTTTCACCTCCTGAAGTCTTGGGTTTCCCCGTATTGTTCCCTGCCCCTCCCACATTTCCAAAGTCCAAGGGCCAGAGTAAGGGATTCCAGCAGCCACCCAGCATGGGTCTATATTGGGGCCTCAGTCGTCAGCATCTTCACTGGAGTCTGAGTTGGCTGGCATCATAGGGTCATCAATGAGTGAGAAGTCCCTTTCTGAGCTATCATAGCCCTGAGATAAATCATCATCATCTTCATCCTCCTCTTCATCATCGTCCTCATGTTGCAGTGTTGGTAACCGCAAGGAAGTACCAGAGGTGGTAGTAGCTGGTGAAGGGTAGCCAGTGGTTCTCAAGCCTGGGTGGTGATGGTGGTGATGGTGGGGGTGGGGGTGGTGGTGGTGATGAAGCATGGTGCTGGAGTCTACATGAGGGGATGCTGCTGCACCACCCATCACAAACGGCATAAAAGGCAGAGATGCAGAGGTGGCACTGCTGTGACCCAGAGATGACACAGACTGTAGGTTACTACTGCTGTGTTGAAAGGTGTTATGCAGAGATAGGGACCCAGTGCTTCCACCCTGCATCAGGGCCATCATCTTAGAAAGGTCTGGTCTTGTCCTACGGACCCGTTTCTTGCTGTTCTCTGGTGCAATAGGCCCTGGCAAAACCCGGTTGAACGCAGTTTCAGCATAGTGACCCTGTGAGGTAGGAACAAAAGACAGTAAAAAGATGGAGGTTGGGGGAGGGGGAGGAAAGGGGAAAGAGGACTTGACCCAGAAACCACATATGTCCTAGCTTGGAAATGATTGCCTGATAGTCTAATTTGGCTTGACTGATGTTAATGGAGGTGGAATTGAGAGAATTTGATATTGATAGCCATATGAACCATAAGGCTTTCCCCCCTGCTTCATATGACATTATGCTTTTCTGCAGCCTTCTTCTTTGCTAGTAAGCAGTCTGAGTAAGAGAGTAAATGAATCAGTCCATGCACAGAAAGGCCGCCTTGAGTACAGCCGGGAGCAGCTTGTTGGCATGGTCTTATGTGTAGTGTGGCATTTACCCTGTTATTACTCAGGAGCAGGATCGGATAGCCAAGAAGATTATGGGAAACTTCTCACCACCAAATTTAATACAAATTTTCCACACTGATTAAAAACATTACCTTTTGGGTGTGGTGGCTCATACTCCAGGCCTTGGAGGGCAAGGCAAGAAAACTGCCAGAGTCCAAGGATAACCTGGAATACACTTCTTTCTTTTTTCTCTTGCTTTCTTTCTTTTTTTAAAAAAAGATTTTTATCTATCTATCTATCATCTATCTATCTATCTATCTACCTACCTACCTATCTATATGCACACTATAGCTGTCTTCAGACACACCAGAAGAGGGCGTTAGATCCTATTACAGATGGTTGTGAGCCAACATATGGTTGCTGGAATTGAACTCAAGACCTCTGAAAAAGCACTCTCTCTAGCCCTACCCTTGCTTTCTTCTTTCTTTTGGTTTTTTTCAAGACAGGGTTTCTTTGTAGCCCTGGCTGTACTGGAACTCACTCTGTAGACCAGGCTGACCTCAAAGTCACAGAGATGCCTCCCTGAGTGCTGGGATCAAAGGTGTGCGCCATCACTGCCACAAATATAGTTATTTCTAAGCCATCCAGCTACTGAGTGAGATTCTGTCTCAACAAAAGGAGAGAGACAAAAAGCACACACAAATCTCTACAATAAAATAAATCATATATTTGATGAATTTTAAATGTTTTCCCTCTATTTTTATGTCACATTTAATAAGATTGGAAACTACTACATTAGGACTTTTGCTTTGTGGAACAAACCCCATACAGGATGAACAAAACACTAAGCACAAACAATTTGTATGTAGATCTCTGGATACATCAAGACTTAAAATCCAAACCTGACACCCAACATGGAACATGCCTTTTGATTTGGAAAAGCAAACATTTAACACTTATGGCATGGAGTTTCAAATGATTACAATAATGTCTAGATTCCTGTGGGCCTCAGTAATAATATAGCCCCAGAATCCCGGCCAATTTTACACTAATAGTTAAAAATTGTAGAACTAAGAATTGTATCTGGCCAATGAGGCATATGTCTACAGTCCCAGAGATTGAGGAAACCTAGGGAGGAGAACCGCAGACTACAAGTTTGGAGATAGCCTGGACCATACAGTAGTATCTTTCGTTTTCTTCTTTCTTTTTTTTTTTTTTTAAAATGGGAGCAGGGTAGCTCAGCAATAAGAGAGCACTGGCTACTTTTCCAGAGAACCTGGGTTGAATTCCCAATACCCTCATGGCAGCTCACAGCTGTAACTCCAGTTCTAGGACTTCTGACACCTTCATAAAGAGATATATGTGCAGGCAAATAACCAATGAACATAACATAAAATAAAAAACTAAAAAGTTTTAAAAAGTAATTTTATACTAATCATAAAATGATTTTCTATGGTGTCCTACAATCTTGTATATATCTTCTTTTTTTTTCCCCCCGAGACAGGGTTTCTCAAGACAGGGTTTCTCTGTATAGCCCTGGATGTCCTGGAACTTACTCTAGACCAGGCTGGCCTCGAACTCAGAAATCCGCCTGCCTCTGCCTCCCAAGTGCTGGGATTAAAGGCGTGCGCCACCACCGCCCAGCTTGTATATATCTTCTTATTGTACACATGTATGGTGTTATGGCCATGAGAGTTTACCAGAAATACATATGGAGGTCAGAGGACAAACAAATGGAGTTGGTTCTCGCTTTCCATCGTTATCTGTGCTCTGGGGATTGAACAGACTGTCAGGCTTAGATTATCAGTAAGCACTTTACCATCAGCCTGATGTGTTCACATTAAACTAAATGCACATTATCTAAGTGAATTCCTTTACATTTTAAAATTTCTATAATAATATAAACTACTATATAGTATATATGTGATAGTATATAACTATATCATAAACTGTATCCATCATGTATATACACTATATATCACATACATATACACACACACCCCTACATATGTTCTATAAGCTTGGTCTGAAATAGTCGGTTGACTAAAACTGGTATTTACTTGGGGCTGGAGAGATGACGGTTCAGTGGTTAAGAGCACTCTGCTCTTCCAGAGACCCAGGTTACATTCTTAGCATTCACAACCATCTGCTCCAGTTCCAGATAATCTGACACCCTCTTCTGACCTTTAAGAGCATCGGGCATGCATCTTGTGTACAGACAGACATAAAGACAAACATATACTTAAAAGTAAAAATTAATAAAAGTAAAATGTGGTTTCTTGTAATTTTTCTATTAAATTTAAGACTATTTAGTTGATGATGTAACTCAATGATAAAGTATTTTACCTAGTAAGTTTAAGGTATTGGGTTCAATCTTTAGTATTTACTCCAAAACACCCAATTTAAAAAATTTTTTTTCTTAGTTATATAGACGAGAAGGATAAGCCCTGACAGCTTCGAAAACACCAATAACAGTATTCTGGAGAGCTGAAACTCAAAGCACACAGGGGAAAAGGATTAAAGGGCTGATCACTACTGAATCTCTAAGAATGAAGACATCATAGTAAAAGTGCTATTTTCTCACCTTTTTCCCATTTCTAGAGTTGGCTGTCTGTACTGGTTCCATTCCCAAACAGTTCAATTCTGCCTTATTATTTTTTTTACATCTTTGCCACTTCTGTTTTCTACGTTCCTCCATATACTGCAATAGAAAAGAATTGGTTACCCTAGAGAAATGGAAATGCCTGGACTAATTATTGAGATACTACTGTCTTCTGTTTGAAAATAAACTTGTCTTCTATAAATCTAGATTAGTCAAGAGTGGAAAACTGCTATTAAAGGGTTCTATTACTCCAAACTGGGTAATCTCTGGAATAGTTTGAGAGTGACTTTCTAAGCACTTAGTTGAAGAAGTGTCTGGGTATTTTAGTGTTTTAAATCTCTGAATACTTATAGGAAGTAAGACTGTTACTATTCTTATTTTGCAGGTGCAGAAACAGTGGTATAAAATATGGCATGCTTTCTTGATCTCATACACCTTAATCACCAAGAGACTTTAAATCTGGCTGGATGGAACTGCCACTCACCGCTAGAAATCGGGGATCAACAGCAAACTCTGGATGACCCTGTAACCACATCTCCAGCTCCGCCCGGCGAGGGGCCTCATCACCCACCAGCAAAGTACCATCCACCTTATTGATGACAGGGATCCGGGTCTCCAGGTCCAGATCAAGGTGATTAGGTTCTTCCATGCACTCCACCTCCAGCTGCAAACCCAGAATCCACCCCCATGAGCACATACACTTCTTTGGAATAGGGAGGGAAGGGAAGCAGGGCCAATGGTAGCCATGAAGAAACTTAATCATTTGGTCCCTCAATCCCATCTGCCTTCAATTACTGATAATAAAAAGACCTTATCTAGTCACAAGGTAATTTAATCATGAGGTAACTGGTTCCCTACTACTTACCTCTACTAGCTTTTTCCTGTTCCCCTTCTTCTTATGAAACAGTGGGTGTCCATCTCCCATTACACCATTAGCCATCAGTCTATGCTTCTGGAATGTTAACTTCAATCCTTCTTCCTATGAAGACAAGCACCCACACAAGACATCACATGAAACATTCTTATGATAAGTAAAGATTAGACTTGGAGAACTCTGGCTATTTGACTGACGAGCATGAATCAGATATAGAATGAAATCTTTTCCTTAGAGAGATCTCATGCCTTTAACTAACAGCCACCATACAGGTTTTCTTGTTCTCTTTGTAAAATTACATTTTATTTTTAAGATTATAAACACACTACCATCATTTCCCCCTCCCCTTTCCTGCCGCCAAATTCTCCCATATACTTTTTCTTTCTTTCAAATTCATGGCCTCATTTTTCATTAATTGTTGTTACAAGCATATATGCTATTTGGATGTTTTTCAGGGCTGATCATTTATTATTAGATAACTGGTCAATGTGCACCTCCCTTGGAAGGACTAAAATTTCTTCCATTCCTCAGCTACTTTTAGTTGACCATAGTTCTTTAGTCTAATGTTGAGGCCCTGTGAGCCTTCCCTCCCTTCTGTGTTAGCATGTCTATTTGCTGCCCTCCTTGTTTGGTAGTTATGTTGGTGAGACTTTATATTGTAGGTTTTCTCTCTCTCTTTCCTCTCTCAAGTATGTATTTATGTATGTCAGTGGTTCTCAGTCTTCCTACATAGTTCCTCAAGTTATGGTGACCCCCAACCATAAAATTATATTGCTATTTCATAAATGTGATTTTGCTGGTGTTATGAATTAAAATGTAATATCTTTGTTTTTCAGTGGTCTTAGGTGACCCTTGTAAAATACCATTTCTTTTCCTCTAAAATTATGATTCTAATGGAACAACCTATGATTTCATTTAATTTAATTTTCAGGAGTTCATCCTTCCTTTACTCCAAAGATTTTTCCTAAATGGATTCTTGTGTACTCTCTATTTTTTTTTTTTTTTTGAGTTATTTTTTTGAGACAGGGTTTCTCTGTGTAGCCCTGGCTGTCCTGGAACTCTCTCTGTAGACAAGGCTGTCCTTGAACTCAGAAATCCGCCTGCCTCTGCCTCCCTTTAATTTGTTGGGATTAAAGGCGTGTGCCACCACTGCCTGGCTGTATTCTGATTTTCAAAGTTAGCTAACAAAATGTATATAAGGTTTTATTATTGTTTATTTTTTTCTAAGACAGAGTTTCTTGGTGTAGCCTTGGCTGTCCTGGAAATCTCTTGTAGACTAGGCTGGCCTCAAGATCAAAGAGATTCCCCTGCCGCTACCTCCTAAGTGCTAAGATTAAAGCATTTTTCTTTTCTTCTTCTTCTTCTTTTTTTTTTTGAGAGTCTCACTATATATAGGATGGCACTTACTAAACCTCGCATTCACAGTGACCCACATGCCTCTGCCTTCCAAGTGCTCGCATGTTTGCTATTTGTGAAAATAGTTAACAAGTCCCACCACCTCCCCTACTTCTTGGTGCCTTAAATGCTGAGCTTACATCTTTGATCTGAACTGTAAACTCTTTCTCATCCATGCCTCGCCGAAGTTTCGTAAACTGTGCTGCTGCTGTTGTGACTGCAGATGCTTCTTCCTCTACCATGGAAGCTGCACTGCTACTTCGTGGTGTGGGGACAGGGGAGTCTCCATATTCTCCTGGGGTCAAAGAAGGACTGTCTAATAAATGGTTGCCTGGCCCCAAAATTCCTCCTGTTGTCATTTCCTGGCTTCGGCGGTTAGGCCATTTCCCTGAGAGTACAGCCTGGCAGACGAGGTCAATGCGGTTTATCAGAACACGATCCTGAGTGGCAAAAAAAGAATATAAGATGTTTAGAGTCTGAACGCTATGTAATCCTCAGGTACATAATCATGCTATTATTACTATACCAGGTATAATAAGACTGAAAGGAGGTAATACTATCACATCCATAAATAAACTATAGAGCTTTTAAAAAACATAGGTAGTTCTAAACAAAGGAGAAACAAATGCACCAACACTATCTCTTACTCCCGTTAGACAGCACTGGATCTGTTCCTAGGCTCTGCATATGTAAATGAGACTGGTACCTTGGGCCATTCAGAGGCTCTTTGTCTTTCCTGCAGCAGCAGCAACTCAGGGGTCATTTGTTCTCCATCTTCATTGGGGAATCCATCTTGGGACATAGTAAGGGATAGAAGGCTCTCTTCATCATAGAGTTTTGGGCGGGACCGGTCAGCAGCTAGAGATCATACAGCATGTGTGAGCAAAGATAACAGAACAGTGTTAAATTGGAATGGTACTGTGAAGTAGGCCCAATGAACAAAAGAGGTACTCTGACATTTTATCAAATATAAACTGAAATGTCTCTGAAGAGGCTGCACTTTAAACAGAAGGGAAAGAGCAGAGCAGAGCTAGAGATGGGCCCACAACCTGTTCCATGCACTCACTTAACTTCTCTTCCTTCTCATCTTCACTCTCATCAGTGCTGGAGCTGGAGCTGGATGAGGATGAAGAAGAAGAGGATGATGGTGACAACTTGCTCAAGTCCAGCTCAGAGTCTGAATCATCCTCATCCTCCAGCTTGACTGGTGGAACACTCCGGGACAGAGGGGCTGCATCTGAAGAGGCTACACGCATTTCATAGTCTTGTGGGGTGAGTCGGCTCCTAGCCACCACCTCATCCTCTAGCTTTAAAGTCAGACTCTCCAGATTGGGGACCTGAACAGCATTCTCCTCGGGTGACTTTTCAACAGGAGCATCTGGACGCAGGGGTGATGGTGAAGCAGTATGTGAGGTACACTGCTGGTGCAGCAGTGGAGTGGAGCATCTTGACAGGGATGCGGCTGATGCTCCTGCCTGATGGTTCTGCATATAATTCATACGGGCAGCCAGAAAAGAGAAGTCTGGGTCCTGCATGATGTTGCAGTCTGTTTGGCTCACCCCATGGCGGGCTGCTCCTCGTAGGAGCTCCCCATCGTGACGGACAGGTTCCCACCATTTGGGCAGTTCAAGACCTGGAGGCTGACACAATGCCAGCCGATCTTCTAAAAGGGGGTGGCATAAAACTTGTTCCCGTAAGCGTCGAAGCAATTCAATGCGGTAGAGAGTCCGTGAGGCTCTCTCTTCAGTGATGGGCTCAATGAACAGATTAGGGTCTGGAGGTTCTGCAACCAACAAAGGTGAAGAAAGAAATTAACCACAGGTTGATCTGTTAACAACGCAGACCCCTTTACCCTAGACTCTACAACCTCACCATCACCAGCAGCTGGAGGAAGTCGGCACACTTGTCGACACATGGCCACAAAACCATGGAAGTACTTGGTAAGGCTTTCATCCGTTTTTTTGTCCAGGCGAGCAAAAGTGCGGAAGCGATCCCAGTGAAACTGCATGTTGTCAGGGTCGTACTCTACACCAAAGGTAGACACTACTCGATAGAAATCAGTTTGCTCACGCCTTGTCCATCTGTGACAGGGAAAGTAAAGCAACAGTGATCATAAGACAGGAAACCTGGCGATTTTGTAGAATAGTTTACAACACGTTGAGTTACTAATTGAAAAGGAAATGATGCAGGCAAACTCACAATGAGGACATCAGGCAACTCTCTCTCATAAAGTGCATGCCGACTACCAGGTACGGACAACTGTCCTTTCAGTATCATGCATCTTCTGTCCACCCCCTTCTGGCTCAGACACTGTGTCTACACCAATACTAAATCCTTTTCAAAATGAATTCCATCTCTGTTTTATTAAAAAAGAAATAAAAAGGGGCTGGATATGGCTTAGTGGTTAAGAGTACTTGTTGCTTTTGCGGAGGACATGGGTTTGGTTCCCAGCACTCACACGATGGTAAACAATTATCCCTAACTCTAGTTCCAGGGGATCTGCTACTCCTGACCTTATTGGGCACTAGGCACGCATGTCAAAAATATACATGCATGCAGACAAATCAAGTATAACAAAAATTTTTTGGGCACGGTGGTACACACCTTTAATCCCAGCCCTTGGGAAGGCAGGTGAGTCCAAAGACAGCCTAGTCTATATAGTAAGTTCCAGGCCAGCTGGAGCCACATAATCACTCAAAAACAAAATAAACAAACAAAAAAACCAAACCAAAGTTAAAAAGAAACAAAAAAACAGTAAACAGGCTGGAGAGATGGCTTAGCAGTTAAGATTGCTTGCTGCTCTGCAGAAGTCCAACATTCATTTTCCAGTACCGCATGGAGTGGCTTACAGATGCCTGAAACTATACAGCTCCAGTGCATCTAATGTGATCTTCTGGCCTCCACAAATAACTACAAACAAATGGCATTCACTCACACAGACACAAACTTGGGGGGAAAAAGAGAGAGATCTTAAAGAATATCTACAATGGCATCTTCGTATTGTTTTGGCTGTTAAACCTAAGCAAGTTTGTTTTTTCTTTGTTTTTATATCAGTGGAAGGGATGTCTGAGCCCAAGGCCTTCCTTTCCATGAAAAGCTTAAGTGCTGTGCCACTGAGCTATAATATCCCTAGCCCACAGCAAAGCTGAGTACTAGACAGAGAGGAAGGCAGTCAAGATGCTCCTGTTCCATCTGTCAGAATTTCAAGGAAATCACTCCTTCTATGCTTTTTCAGTACAGGACCCATAGCTTATGACAATCTTAGAGGTCAGTCCAGACTCCTTGCTATACCACATACCGCTGTTGTTTTTCCCGCCTTGCGATTTCTTTGAGCTTAAAGGCTGCTTCACATCGTCGGCGTCTCCGGTCCCCACGTTCTGCAGCCTCTATCTTCATTTGTTCTCTCTTGTAGCTGCGTTGATAGGCTGTTACTAGGCGGCGAAGTCTAGCCGTGAGGGCAGAGCCTGGAGGCCAGAATAAATGCCCTGGCTGTTGAGTCACCTGGGCTGTGGAAAGAAAGTAGAATGAAGAAGGAAGTATAGAAAGAAGAGTAGAGATAATATTTGTACTTTGGCCCATGAATAGGTAAAGCTTTTAGTTATCCCAGGATAGGCCATACTTTAGTCAATGACCCCCCCAACCTAACCCTTAAAAGGTACACTGTTTGATCTAGAATTTACCTTCATCTCCATCAATGACTGAGATCTCCTCATCCATCATCATCAAGGGATCACCCTAGAGAAGGAGATCCACCCCACAGGATGGAGGGGAGTGAAAGGGGAGAAGTTGGCACTCTGAAATCACTTTCTGGTGTATGTCCTTCTGGGGCACCAAGGGATAAGAAAAGTTTCTAATGAAAGGAACTCTCAAAAACTTAGAAAGCAACTGAAGAACAGAACAAGCAGAACCTAAGCAGTGAGTTCTTAGGAATTTGACCAATAACATCTGCTAACAACCAGCTGCAGTCCCCTCTCCTCCAAAAACTAGCTTAGCCATGCCCTAAGGACAGCACCACAATCCTAGTCATTAATAGTTTACATTCTTATGATTAATGTATTTTTAAGTGTATGTGTGTCTGCTAGTAAATCTGTGCACTACATGATGCCTGGTGCCTGTGGAGACCAGAAGAGGGCATCATATCCCCTGGGACTGGAGTCACAGGCAGGTGTGAGTCACATGTGGGGCCCACAGTAGAGCAGTCAGAGCTCTTCAACCACTGACCTGTCTCCCTAGCCCTTGTAGTTTACATGCTCATAGTTTATGTATTTTCCATATACACATATATGTATAATCAACAGACTTCAAGTATAATTAGAATAATATACTTCAAAGTTCAGAGAATGGGATATGGTAAAAAGATTTACTAATAATAGATTAAAGCTAGACTCAAAACAATTTCTTACCTCATCATCTGGGTCCTTTGGAGGACCCTGGAGGGGTTTATATTCAGGATCTTCACAATCCTTATCAAAGTCGATCCTAGGAGTATCCAGAAACAAAGGAAAAGATAATATATGTTCTATCACTAGATCTTGCCAAGCATACAATCCAACAAAGAATACTCTTCTTTAATTTCATGCTTTAAGGAATGGGGGTGGGTAAGCTTCAAAGTTGTAGTTATGTTTAGAACTTCTAGGGAATAACAAATAATTAGAAGCTGACAAAGTACATAGCAAAA
Organism: Apodemus agrarius; assembly: GCA_964023405.1. NCBI lineage: Eukaryota > Metazoa > Chordata > Mammalia > Rodentia > Muridae > Apodemus > Apodemus agrarius. The sequence goes on along the minus strand of OZ030013.1, from coordinate 74,948,142 downwards.
TTGCCTAACTTGGATAAAAAAACCTTTTTTTTTGTTTTTTGTTTTTTGTTTTTTGTTTTTCAAGACAGGGATTCTCTGTGTAGCCCTGGCTGTCCTGGAACTCACTCTGTAAATCAGGCGGGCCTCAAACTCAGAAATCCGCCTGCCCCTGCCTCCCAAGTGCTGGGATTAAAGGCGTGTGCCACCACTGCCCGGCATTTTTTTTTTTCCAAACAAAATTTTTAACCATTTTTAAAAATAAGTTTTTATGTATATGGGTGTTCTGACTGCATATATGCCTGTGTACTATGTGAGCAGTTTTAGATGGTAGTTACCATGTGGCTCATGGGAACTGAATCTGGATCATCTTGAAGAGTCACTAGTGTTCTTAGCCTCTGAACATCTCCATTTCTCTGGCCCTAACTTTTTGGGACAAAATATTATCAAATGGTTGCTAAGGCTAGTCTTAAACAGACAGGCTCAAATAATCTTTCTGATTTGAGCCTCCAGACTACCTGGATTATAGGTACATACCACTATAGCTAGTAGGAAGTCAAACACTCCAGTCCACACACTTCTCTTTTTATTGTTTAATTACTTTTATCTTCCCCTTAACTATTTGCCATTTATTAATTTTGCATGGTTTCTATGTTTTTAATTTAATTTTATGTGCATCGGTGTGAGTGTCAGATCCTCTGGAACTGGAGTTACAGACAGTTGTGAAGTCCCATGTGGGTGTTGGGAGCAGAACCTGATCCTCTGGCAGCCAATGTTCTTAACTGCTGAGTCATCTCTCCAGCTTTTCTCCCCATCTTAAAGAATTATTTTATGTATATGTGTGAGTACCTGAATGCATGCTTGTGTATCAAGTGAATACCTGTTGTTGGGACGGATGTAAAATCCCTTAGAACTGGAGCTATAGACAACTATGAGCTACTATGTGAGTACTGAAACTAAAACTGGGTCCTTCAGAAGAGCAGAAAGTACTCTGAACTACTGAGCCATCTGTGTTGGCTAGTTTTATAACAGCTTGACATAAGCTAGAATCATGTGAGCAGAGGGAACGTCAATGGAGAAAATGCTTCCATAAGACCAGACTGCAGGCAAGCCTGTAGGGCATTTCTTTAAGGTAGTGAAGATGGGAGAGGGCTGAGTCTACTCTGGGTGACTGCCTGCAGATTCTTGCCCTGCTTGAGTTCCTGCCTTCAGGACTTTTGATGATAACTATTACATGAAATTGTGAGTAAAATAAACCCTTTCCTGAGTTGCTTTTGGTCATGTTTCATCACAGCAATCCTAACCCCAACTAAGACCACCATCTCCCCACCCTGCCATACCCTATTTATATTTTTTTAAATGTATTAATTTTCTCTACTTTACTCGTAAGCAGAAGGGTAACAGAATGATTTGCTGAAAACATTTCTTTTGGTGGTCCTATACCAACCAGAGTAAAGATGTGATCAACAGTCTTGGTCATACCAAAATTTATAGTCTTAAACAAAACTCATCATTGCACAATGTCCCTCAGGTCTCCACATGAGAAGTTTTGTTAAACTCACTGGCACCCAGACCAAGGCAACACTGCCCTACCTGGTGACTCAGTATTAGCATGGCAACTCATCATCGGGACATATTCACAGGCAAAAATGAGTACTTTTATCTGTCAGATACCACAGGGAAATGACAAGGTAGGGCTAAAACTGTCTAAAGCTCTGCAACACAAGTAACCTATGAAAACTACTGTCTATTATTTTTTTTTAACAGTTAGTTTATCTTCCCAGTTACTATACTATATAGCTATATAGAGATCACTGTATAAACCTGGGAATAACACAGATCTTCACCTGCAGTTATGGCAATGTGTGATTTAGGCTAGTGTTTGAACTCTAATCTGCTGGCCCTATTCTTGAGTAAGAATTTATCACACAGAGAAACAACTACCATTAAGAATCCTAGTAATGGGCCTGGCATGGTGGCGCACACCTTTAATCCCAGAACTTAGGATGCAGAGTAGGTAAATCTCTGAGTTTGAGGTCAGCCTGGTCTACAAAGCAGGTTACAGCCAGCCAGAGAGACCTGGAACTCTGTGAGACCCTGTCCCAAAACTAACTAACTATTAACTAACCAACCAACCAACTAACCAACTAACTAACTAAATAAATAAATAAATAAATAAAGCAAAGCAAAAAGGAATCCTACCATCAGTCAAACCTAGAGTTATGTAATATCAGCACAAGCAACACAGAGCAGATACAGAGGTGAAAAAAGGTAGCCCAAGCTTACCCTTCTACTAGGTCAGAAAAATTATCCAATACTCTATGTTCTGCTGCGATGGCTTTGTCATCTGGCCTGCCAGCCTTTTCCAGGAAGCACAAGGCAGGGTCTGCCCTCATGGTATTGTATTTCTCATAACCTAAAAGAACAAGGGCCATAGATTAAAGAAATTCAGATTTATTTTGTCTGTGCTTTTTTATGTACTGTAAGAGCCATTAGATTATATGGGCTACCTTGCTCATAATAAAATGTATAATTTAGATACGTGTTACTAATACTGTATGAATAATTTCTATAGTTTTCATGTAGTGATTGACAATTTAATCAGTAACTTTTTAAGGTAACTTGTCTATATAGTCATATAAGTGATAGTCTTTAGATCATCATTCTTAGTACAGAGATGAAGAAACTAGTAGCCTAATCTATGGATTTTGTTTCACACACTTGCGAATGAAGATCAAGAAACATACTTGAAAATAAAGAAACTCAGTGTGTACTTATACTGAACTCTTCTAAAATTTCTGTCTTACTAGTAAATCAATGCCCACTCTTATATTCTCTCCCTCCCTCTCCCCTCCTTCCCCCCTCCTTTTTTTTGAGATAGGGTCACTTTGTGTATCCCTGGATGGCCTGGAACACATCGATCTGCTTGTCTCTGTATCCCAGTGCTGGGATTAAAGGTGTGCACCACCATTCCTGCCTAGGTTACTTTTTAAAAATCCCATTAGATTTCTCAAGAACATGTAAATAAATACCTTTATTTTAGGAAGTAAACAAAAAAGTATGGCTAAGAAAATACAGTCAAATATATCAAAGGATGAAACTAAAATTCACTGGTTATAATGCCTGGAATTTCTTTTTTCTTTCTTTCTTTCTTTCTTTCTTTCTTTCTTTTTTTTTTTTTTTCGAGACAGGGTTTCTCTGTGTAGCCCAGGCTGTCCTGGAACTCACTCTGTAGACCAGGCTGGCCTCGAACTCAGAGATCCGCCTGCTTCTGCCTCCCAAGTGCTGGGATTACAGGCGTGCGCCACCACGCCTGGCTTGGAATTTCTTATTAGGCAAAAATTACTAAGAAATTAGTACTCACTGCTACCTCAGACCACTAAACCTTTAGAAAAGTGAGACATTTACATAAATAGGATTGTTTGAGCATGCCTTAAGAAAAGTCACTGGGCTAGCCGGGTGTGGTGGCGCACGCCTGTAATCCCAGCACTTGGGAGGCAGAGGCAGGCGGATTTCTGAGTTCGAGGCCAGCCTGGTCTACAGAGTGAGTTCCAGGACAGCCAGGACTACACAGAGAAACCCTGTCTCTAAAAACCAAAAAAAAAAAAGAAAAGTCACTGGAATTAAAAATGGTTATTGGCAGGGCTTGACATATATTACTTCTTCTGACTTGCAGAATCTTAATGTAGATCCCATAATACATAGGTAGGTAACATTATAGTAACCATGGTTAGAGGACAGACAAAGACTTCCTGCCTTTGATTTAGCTGTCCATCTGGAATTCCTTAAACATTTGATTATAGAACTAAGTAGTTTGCTACAGACATTTAAGAACTAGTTTCTTTCTTAAACATAAAATTTCTGGTGATAAATTCACCACAAACATTTTGTTAAATGTATTATCGCTTAGCACACATCTTCAATACAGAAGCAATATGAGAGAAGGTACCTACCATGCTTAAAAACACCAATGAGCAGGGATTTGTCAGCCTCGCTATCCCACCATGCTGTTGGAACCTCCAGCTGATCCACCACTGGGAACCATATGTCAATCTCACTGAATGTGTAAGTCAGTAAACAATGTTAGAGGTAGAGATAGAAGTGATAATCCTTCAAAAGATTATTAAAGGTCGCTTGTTTTATACATTACTTTAAATGCTTATGATTTTGCCATATTTCCATGAACTAGTGCTAAATGTAGGAATAAAGGCTAGCATAGAGATTTTAATTATCAGATATCTCAAAGACAGTATAGAAAGAAGCAAGCAAGGAAATAAAATACAAGAATGAGTAAATAAAAAGTGAGGATGTCGAGGTGGCTCATTACACAAAGGCACTCACAACCAGGACCAACAACCTGAGTTCAGTCCCTGGAACCCACCCAGTATGCTGGCAACTTTTCCTATGTGTGTCACATGCATGTTGCACATGTCCCTGTCCTCCCACAACACAAAATAATAGGCAGACAGATGAGTGAATGTATGGTAAATAAAGAAAGGAACGTTACCTGGCTATGGCACCCCCTAACACCTTCTCTGCTTGGTCTCCAATAACCTCCTGTCTCAGGTAGTACAGCATCCGTACTCTCAACAGTACCCTAAAGGAACAGAGAGGTACCTTAGCAACAGTGTAACAAGCCTTCATGGGGACTCATCTGAATAGTATTCTTACTTGTTACACTGATGTTTTAAATGCTTCTTATAACTCTCATCTTGGAACAGAGTATCAGGGTTATATTTCCGGATCCAGTCTGCCTTATGAATGTCAAAAGTACTTTGTGACTTGACTTTTTTCCCCTTACGCCCACGGGGCACAGGGATAGACAGACCTGGGAAAGGGGAGACACCAAAGACTTGGATTGAGAAAAACCCTGACACCTGAAAAGGACTAGATACCCTGCAGAAAGATGAAAAGGTAGGATTTGATAATTACCTGAATGATTCTGCAATTCTTTTGTCTTGCCATTTTCAGCAGGGCTGATCAAGTCCCAGATAAAGCTTTTGATGTTTTCATCCCCACGGTAGTGCAGAAGACAGTACACAAGGATGGCACGGCATATTGTTTCCACATCTCTTTCAGTCATGCGCCGCTTAAATCGTCCATGAGACAAAATATCTCTCCAACGTCCCCAACTAACAAAACAGGAAAAGCAAGCAACACAAATATTTTGGGGGAGATTCAAATTCAGCGATACTTCCCTTGATCCCAGAATTGCCACCACCTCCAAAAGTAGAGTATGAACAGAAGCCCCCTCACAGACAAAGAGTCTTTATGTGATGCTTCTTCGCCACATTGTCCATTATGAAAGTCAACAGGGAGTCAAGAGTCAGTCAGCATGCAGATGCCCCACTGCTCATGGCAAGTTGCATTCTTACCCATATACCAGGAGATGTTTTTCTACCCGAAAGCAGTCAGTGCGCCCATAGGTGTGATGGCGGTCATGTCTTCGGGAACGTGGCCGTTCATCATCTTCACTTTCCAAATCAGAAAACTCAACCAGGTCATCATCTTTCAGAGTGCTGAAGTGTCGAGTCTGTTTCCGAACTCGAGGTGTGTCAATCACTAAGTTATTCTATATAGAAAAAGGACATGTAACTATGATATGCTAATATGACATAATCTCGAATATAAGTTATCAAAAAACTCAAATTTTTAGAGCATGTAAAACAACCTACAAGGCAGGCTGAGGAAGGAAAAGTGGTTGACACTTGTGATAGTTTAAGAGTGGCGCCCTTAGGCTCACAGCTTTGAATGCGTTGTCACTGAGAACTGGCACTATTAGAAAGGATAAGGCCATGTGGCCTTGTTGGAGGAGGTGTGTCACTTGGAATGAGCTTAGGGCTGGTCAAGTGTCCTCTTCCTGCTGCCTTTGGATCCAGATGAAGAACTCTTGAGCTACCACATTTACCTGCTTACCACCATGCTCCTGGCCATAATAATGGACTAAACCTCTGAAACTGTAAGCAAGCACCAATTAAATACTTTCCTTGATAAGAGTTGCAGTAGTCATGGTATTCACAGCAATAAACAATGACTAAGACAACATTTAAGTTCAGATAGGGTTTTTCTGTGTGTAGCCCTGGCTGTCTTGGAACTCAGAGATTAGCCTGCCTCTCTGCCTCCCAGGTGCTGGGAATAAAGATGTGCATCACCCATCACCTGGATAACATCTAAGTATTTTTAAAGGGTATCCAGGGTAGAGAAAGTTTCCAAGACCTTTGCATATAATACTGCACCCTAAGCTTCAGTTAGCATTAAAGAATTGGAACGGCTCAAGAGTGCAAGTACTTCTGTCTTCTACAGTACCTCCCTTCAAAGGAAAGGAAAGCTCAGCCGGGCGTGGTGGCGCACGCCTTTAATCCCAGCACTTGGGAGGCAGAGGCAGGCGGATTTCTGAGTTTGAGGCCAGCCTGGTCTACTGAGTGAGTTCCAGGACAGCCAGGGCTACACAGAGAAACCCTGTCTCCCCCCCCCCACCGCCCTCCACCCCCCAAAAAAGGGAAAGGTAAGCTCACCTTACTATTCAGCAGATCCATGTCTAGGTCTGCCTTTTTGGCCCATTTCTGCCAAAAGTTTGGATCATCCAGGGAAATATCTGTCCTATTTTCAGAAGCAACAAAGCTTGCCTAGGGATAAACAAATATAGAATAAAATTAGCTACAATGCTTTTATGCACACTGGGAAATTAACAAGTATTTTAAAATGTTTCAGTCTTGGAGGTTGCTGTCTTCATCTCTGTCTGCTCACGTGAGCTCTGTCACAGAACATACCTTGGCAAAAGTAGACCCCTTCCCTTCAGACTCAATAGTGATGGTTGTGGTCCTTCTCAGCAAGATCTGATCTATGTCCTCTTCACAAAACTTAGAACCCTCATCGTCTTCCTCCATTATGGCCGCATACGCGCCCTTCCTTAAGAGATCTTCAATCTCTTTCTTGGAGAACTGTTGAATCTAAAAAATTCAAGTCAAAGATAAAAATGCTACAAAAAGAAGAATAATGTCTTGTTGGCATTTTATAGTACTGTAAGAAATAACCCATCAGTACATTTATTGATAATCTAAACAAGGTAATCACATTTTTGTAAAAAAATTGCATTTGGGCTGGCAAGATGCCTCAGCAGGTGAAGCCAATTGCAGTATGAGTCTGGTGACTGAACTCCATCTCCAGAACTCACTCGTGTAGAGGTGGGAGGAGAGCTGACTCCACACGTGCATGCACATGTGCACAAACATACACCCAGTAACAATTCTCAAGAAAATGCTTTTCTCTCCTTCTATTATTATGAACCAACTTATCTACAGACTTACTCCAGTAATGTTGCCGTCCCGACCACTCATGGACTGAAGCACAGCTTTATCCAATCCCAATTTGAGGCTAGCTTTATCAAACATTTCTCTCTCATAGGAATTACGAGTGATAAGTCGGTACACCTTCACAGCTTTGCTCTGTCCAATTCGATGACAACGTGCTTGGGCCTGATTAAAAAGAGAACAAAGAGATACATAATATTAACTATTCTGTACACTCAAACACTCAAAATTAAGTCAATTTCAAAAAGAAATTTCTGCCACATCTTGTGGAATGGGAGTCAGCTAACAGGCTTGTGTGTTTATCTTTTTCTATAAATGAAATTTATTTCAAACACACTCATTTACATGTCCATTGCTGCTTTTGTACCAAAGGAGCAGAAGTGAGTAGCTGACACAAACAACAGACTCCAAAGCCTACAACATTTTGTATTAGGTCTTTTGTTGTTCAAGACAGGGTTTCTCCTGTAGCATGACAGTCCTAGAACTTGCTCTATAGTCTAGGCTGGCCTTGAACTCAGATCTGCCCAAGGCATACACCACCATCACCTTTATAGGTTCTTAAATCATGTTAGCAGACTCCTGAGCTTGCTGCCACCTCTAGGTCAACACTTTCTTCTTCCTTGGAAGAAGGGCTTTTCTAAGATCATGATCTTATTAAGAACCTCTTGAGCCGGGCGGTGGTGGCGCACGCCTGTAATTCTAGCACTTGGGAGGCAGAGGCAGGTGGATTTCTGAGTTCGAGGCCAGCCTGGTCTACAGAGTGAGTTCCAGGACAGCCAGGACTACACAGAGAAACCCTGTCTCGAAAAACAGAAAAGAAAAGAAGAGAAGAGAAGAGAAGAGAAGAGAAGAGAAGAGAAGAGAACCTCTTGGATTAGGCAGGTAGTTGGTAAGAGAATAATTTCCTTTACCTGCAGGTCATTCTGTGGATTCCAGTCTGAATCAAAGATAATACAGGTATCAGCAGCTGTAAGATTAATACCGAGTCCACCAGCACGGGTACACAGCAAGAAGACAAAGCGGTCTGAATCAGGCTTGCTAAAGCGGTCAATAGCAGCTTGTCGAAGGTTGCCTCTAACTCGCCCGTCAATACGTTCATATAAGTACCTGTTGAAGTGGGGCAGGGTGTCATAAGGGGAAAGTGGCTACGCAGGAGATCTTGCATGTGTCAAGCAAACATTCTTCCCCTGAGCTATACCCAAACTATTCTTGAAGCTTTATGAAAGTTATAATAACCACAAGACATTTTAGAATGACTCATTTCCTACCTCCTCTGGATCAGATAATCCTCCAGAATATCTAGACAGCGTACCATCTGGGAGAAGATCAGAACTTTATGGCCACCAGCTTTAAGCTTTGGAAGTAACTTGTCAATAAGAACTAACTTGCCAGCTGACCGAACCATGGCCTGCAGGTGGAAATCTTGAGGTATAATATGGCAAGCTTCCCGAAATTCCATCAGGATTTTCTCTTCTGCACCTGCAAATAAAATAGACAAAGTTAATGTTGTGAATAAGTGAAAACATTTACTCTTATTTAAGACAGTGGCTTGAAGTAAATAGTCAAAGAAAAAAGTTTTTGTGTCCCTTCTTCCACAGCACAGAGTTTCTCTGTGTAGCCCTGGCTGTCCTAGAACTCACTTTGTAGACCAGGCTGGCCTGGCCTCAAAATTCTCAGAAATCTGCCAGCCTCTGCCTCCCGAGTGCTGGGATTAAAAGTGTGTGCCACCATACTCAGTTAAGTAGTATCATCTTTTACCCTCCCCTTCCTCCCTCTCTAGTCTCAGTCTCTCTCTCTCTCTCTCTCTCTCTCTCTCTCTCTCTCTCTCTCTCTCTCTCTCTCTCTCTCTCTCTCTTCAGCACTTGCACCCATGTGCATGCCCAAGTTCACTTGGAAGCCGATGGACGATGCCAGGTGTTCTGTTCTACCATCCTGTCATCTTCTACTGACAGAGAGTCTCAGATGAAACAACCTGGAGCTAGGCTGGCACCTAGCAGTCCTCTTATTTCTACTCCAACTGGCATTTAAGGTGTGAGTGGCCATCCCCAATTTTTATATGGGTACTGGGAATTCAAATTCAGGTCCTGATGCTTGTACAGCGAATGTTTTTGTCCACTTCTTTTAACAGTGATATCAACATTTCTCACAAAAAGTCCAGCAACAAAATATCCAAACTAATCTTCTATTTTTCTATATAACACATTCTAAGGCAGCGCTTTCTTGAATAAACTGAATTTTAAGAACAGGTAAATAACATGTACAAGAATTACAATGGAACATACCTATTCCCCAACCCCAAATCCAAAATGAATTGTCAGTAAGAAATTTTATCCAGAACAAGGAATAACTTGAGTTATTACTCATGAAATAGTACATAGAAGATTCTATTCAATTTGGGGAATTATATAACACCAGGGAAGTAGAAAAAATAAGAGAAGGTGGTTGGCAAGCTAGCTCAGTGGATAAAGGTGCTCCCTGTGTACGCCTGGCAAGGAGTCTGATCCCTGTAACCCACAGGAAAGGGGATGGATGGAGAGAGACTTTACAGAATTGCCCTCTGACCTCCACACGTGAGCTGTGGCACTCAAACACACACAGAATAACTAAAACATAAAATACCCAAATCCTGTTTTGAAGAGACTCCTTTCCTAAGCCACTGCCCACACCCCAGCCTGGCTCAGTCAATGTACGGCTCGATCTAAGGCTTAACCCCCTCACCGTTGATGAGGTATGGGTGGTTGCAGCACTTGCGTAACTCCATCATCGTGTTCAGTAGATTAGGCATATTGGTATGGCCTGCCCCTTTGGAAAGGAAGGAGAAATTCTTCTCTAAAATAGCTCTGTAGTATTTCTTCTGGATATTGGTTAGCTCTACTTCAATAATAGTTTCCTGTTTGGGAGCCAAATTTTTTTCAACATCCTCTTTGAGTCTTCTCAGCATCATTGGCTTTAGAATGGCCTGAAGCTTTTGAACCTGTGGTTCATTATAAAGAGGAAAAGAAATCACTCACCTTACATTATGTCATAAAAAGAAAAAGAAACAAACCATCTGAAGACTACAGATAATGAATGCCACAAATAATAAGGCAGAGACATGGCATACCTGCTCCTCGGTCTTGAGATCCCCAAAGTCCTTAAGGAATTCTGATTCTGAGGGGAACTGAGAAGGTTCCAAGAAATGAAGTAGGCTGAACAGTTCCTCTACAGTATTTTGTAATGGTGTCCCTGTAAGTAACACTTTATGTTCCTGTGAGAAAAAAATTTGCAGAGATCCCATCAAGTACATAGTTAGTTTTAGTTTATCTACTGGTAGTAGATCAGATTTCTGTCTTAACTTCTCTTTTTCTTGCTTACTTTATTAACAAAAACTATTTAAGAAATAACCTTATCTAAAATATAGAAACTAAATGAATATTGACTTAAGCCAAATAATGTACTAGTAACTCAGATTACACTATTTCTAAATTCACGTCTTTCCATATTCAGCCTAATGTGCCTCTCTGTGGAATGTTTCCATGGTGGGCTAAAGAATCTGTAGTTTCTTGTAGTAAGGCTCATTCTCTTGAATTCAGGCTTCCCTTTTGGCTAGCTCTGACAAAAAGAATACACTGAGTCTCAAGGCTCAAGGCTTCTGCAGCTCCACTTGACCCTTTTCAGTATTGTCATGAGATCACTTTGTAGAGAAGTCCACCCAATCTAGCCCCTGGAAGATGAGAGGCCATGTATCATACACAACCCAAGTGCTCCAAAGAATAACTAGTATCAATAGCCAGGTGCAGCAACATTAATAACCCAGGAAAGGCTGGGTGTGGTGATGCAGGCCTTTAATCCCAGCACGGGGGTGGGGGGTGGGGGTGGGGGGAGTGGGGGAGTGGGGGGGTAGGGAGTGGGGGGGGTGGCAGAGGCAGGAGGATCTTTGAGTTCAAGGCCAACCTGGTCTACAGAATAAGTTCTAGGACATCCAGGGCTATATAGAGAACCCATGTCCCAAAAGACCAAACCAAACAAACACCCAGGAAAGACTATATGAATGTGGCCCAAATGGCTCAATTAGAGAATCATGAAAAACAAAGTTGTTGTTTTAAATATTAATTTTTGGGCTAGGTAACTAAGGTATGTTTCCATTGTTCCCTGTGATTAAGAAGCACCCATTTATAATTCATTTCCAAATCTAAAACTTACAACTTTTTTTTTTTCTTTCTTTCTTTCTGAGACAGGGTTTCTCTGTGTAGTCCTGGCTGTCCTGGAACTCACTCTGTAGACCAGGCTGGCCTCGAACTCAGAAATCCGCCTGCCTCTGCCTCCCAAGTGCTGGGATTACAGGCATGCGCCACCACCGCCCGGCTTTCAGGGCTCTTAATACAAGACAAGGTTCCATTGTTTAAGTTAGAGCAATTTTCATTTCACGGGGAAATCAGATTAAATTTCAGAATGTCTATAAGTCACTTTGGGAAACTCACCAGGTCCATGTGCTTGAGACTATCGAGTAGCTTGCAATTTCGGTTCTTCAGCCGATGGGCTTCATCAATGATAACACAACGCCATTCAATTTCACGAAGCTCAGGACAGTCTGACAAAATCATCTCAAAAGTGGTGATCAAGGCATCAAACTTATATGCACCCGGGATGAGGCGACCCTAATCATGAAATCGGTGCAATCAGAAGAGGTGCCTCGAAACACATGCCCACCTGAATTTTCTTGCTATATTTAAGAAAGTTTAACATAAAATACAACTGTACTACCCTGTCACTCCAATAAAAAGTGCCAAAGCACTGAACATGATATGAACTTTCTCGACAGGTTCGGCTTCTTGGGGGAAATAACAGGACAGCCTCACTGAATGGAGCTGCACATTTCTGACCATTGTATGCTTAGCTGCTGTAAATCTTAGATATTCCTTGGTTAACAGTAAGATACACAAAACACTGAGCAATGCTGAAACATACCACAGGGGAAAAAAGTGGAAGCCAAGCTGGGTGCCTTCTTGTAACCTAGTTAACTTAGGAGGCTGAGACAGCAGGAGCACAAGTTTGAGCTCTTATCTCAAAAACACTAAAACTAATAAAAATTAAGAACTATATGAGAAAATTTACCTTAGAAGTAAAAAAAAAAAAAAAATCATAAAAGAAAAAAAGCAGTAATTAATAATATTTGCTATTAAGCTGGGCAGTAGTGGTGCACGCCTTTAATCCCAGCACTTGAGAGGCAGAGGCAGGCGGATTTCTGAGTTGGAGGCTAGCCTGGTCTACAGAGTGAGTTCCAGGACAGCCAGGACTACACAGAGAAACCCTGTCTCGAAAAACAAAAACAAAACAAAATTGCTACTAATACAAAATGGGTAATTCAAATTTTTTCCCTTAGAAAATGCGATCTTCTATTAGAATTCAGTTGTTTAAAAAAAAGGGAAAATGCACATTTTAGTTTATTTTCATGTTTAATTTTATCTTTCTGAAAAGTACTTTAAAACACAGCAATGTTACTAAAAGTCTATTTAAAATTCATGTATCAGCTGGGTGTTTTGGTGTATAACTATCATCTCAGCCTTCAGGAAGCTAAAGCCAGGCTAGGTTATACAGCAAGGATAATTGTCTTAAAGCAAACAAGCCAGTTCATCTAAATAATGTATTCATATACTGAATCAGAATGTTCAGTGATTCACAATGTCTATTGGATAGAAACAGCATAGCCAACTCATTCTACTACATAAAAACACTGTAAGTCATGGAGAGTCTCAATGAACTCCTTTAATTTATATGTAGACCCTGAAACACTAGGAACCTTGCCTTACTTTCTCTAAGTAAGTATTGCCTTATTTCCCAAGGCATACAACTCACCCGTGAATCTTTACAGTACATTTCATACTGCTGAATCATCTGCCGGCTGGCCAGACTGCCATGGTACACAATAGTGTTCATCTCTGTCCAAGTATTGAATTCTCGCTCCCAGTTAGTAATGGTGGACAATGGAGCAATGACCAAAAAGGGACCATGGATGCCCACATTATATACCTCCTGCAAGAAGGCAATTGACTGAATAGTTTTGCCTAATCCCATTTCATCAGCCAGGATGCAGTTCTGCCTGTAGATTTTGGGGAATGGGGAAAAGAACATGTCAAAAATTTATCATCTTAAAAAAAATTCCCAGACTAAGCCTCCATGTTATAAGCTCACATTTCTCTTTACCTGTTATACCAATTAAAGAGAAGCCAGTTGACCCCTTCTAACTGATATTCCCGTAATTGGTTTCTGTTTTTATATTCATGTGACAACTCCAATTTCTTCCAGGCATTTGCCTGTGGACGATTCTAAAAAGTAAAAACTCTGAAATTAGTGGAGCAGTGGGTTATAACTTGCAATATACATTATATTCATGAATGTATATTATTTTTTAAAGAAAGTATATTATTTTTAAAGCCCACTGGATACTTCAGGAAGATGCCAGGAAACTACTTTTAGAATGTTTAAAGGAAGAGAGGAGGAGAGAGAGAGAGAGAGAGAGAGAGAGAGAGAGAGAGAGAAGAGAGAAGAGAGAAGAGAGAAGAGAGAAGAGAGAAGAGAGAAGAGAGAAGAGAGAAGAGAGAAGAGAGAAGAGAGAGAGAGAGAGAGAGAGAAGAGAGAAGAGAGAAGAGAGAAGAGAGAAGAGAGAAGAGAGAAGAGAGAAGAGAGAAGAGAGAAGAGAGAAGAGAGAAGAGAGAGAGAGAGAGGACAGACCACTGCCTGTTCTTCCAGAGGTTCTGAGTTTATTGAATTCTAGCACTCATATGGCAGCTCCCAATTGTTTATAACTGTAGAGCCATGGGGTTCAATGCCTTCTGCTGTGCAGAGAAACCATACATATGGAAAATTGTCTTAAAGCAAACAAATTGGGTGCAGTGATATATGTCTGTAATCCCAGTCTTCACAGGGATGAGGCAGGAGGGACCCTGGGTTTCTAAGCCTTAAAGAATCTTTTCATAGCACACACCTTTAATCTCAGCACTCAGGAGGCAGAGGCAGCTGGATCTCTATATTTGAGGCCAGCCTGGTTTACAGAGCAAGTTCCAGAACAGCAAGGGCTATACAGAGAAACCCAGTCTTGAAAACAACCAATGAACCAAATAAATAAGACATTTTGTGCTGTTTTGGGAGACAGTATCTCATTATACTGTCTAGGCTGACCTTGGACTTTCAATATCTCAACATCTAAGTAGCTGGAAGGCAGACATGTGCTATAAAGCTTAAATCTAGACAGTGAGGACATCACAAAATACAACCGGACTAAAGGACAGACCATTGTGTATGAAAAAGCTCACTGGTTTCCCTCTTCTCCCTGTCAAAGCTCTAGATGTGATGTGCAATTTGATTTAAAATAAGACACACGATCACAAATGTATTGATTCTGCCTTAATGACTAGTAAATTATACTATTTAGTCAACCCTTTCTTACATGTTAAGAGAATTTCCATAAGAGAAAGCTAAACCAATAAAAACTTCTGCAAGTAGGAAAAGAAATAAAGTCTTCATAGTCCTTTGCACTACTGCATTTGTCTTCTAAATCCAAATGTACCTACCACCCTCTTGAGTTCTGGATGCCTCGACTGGATCCGTTTAAACTCCCGAATCTTGCCTTCATCAACATCTTCTTTTAGCTCCCACGTACTGTCCTCATAGGGCAGAGAGCACCATTTTACCAGGTAGTAAATTACAGGCTAGGAGAAAAGAAAGTCAAAGCAGGAGTGATTAAAGGGTAAGACTTGACTCCAAAACCAGATTCCAAAGTATCAGCTCCACGGGTGCTAAACGCCAGTTGAATCTACCAACCATAGGCTCCAGGAAGAAATGCTGCAGCTCCAACCACAGTACTGTTCTATACACATCCATTGCAGGAAGTGCTCAGTTGGGTGTATGCCTGCTCTGATATGTATATGTGTAATAACACTCCTTTTTTTTTTTTTTTTTTTTGGTTTTTCGAGACAGGGTTTCTCTGTGTAGCCCTGGCTATCCTGGAACTCACTCTGTAGACCAGGCTGGCCTCGAACTCAAAAATCTGCCTGCCTCTGCCTCCCAAGTGCTGGGATTACAGGCGTGCGCCACCACACCTGGCTACCACTCCTATTTTTTGCAATTCAAGATTGTACACTGTTCTGTACCCAGTATGTTGAGTACCCTGGGTTTGATACCAGGTAATACAAAAATAAAATAAAAAAGATGATCCTTGTGATAGTATTTCCATTAGGCTTATATAAAGCAAGTACAATTAGAAATATTAAGCATAGCCAGATGTGGTAGCCTACACCATTAATCCCAGCACAGATAATAGCTCTAGGCTAGCCTGGTTTGCAGAGCCAGGTGTAGTAGGACAGCCAAGGAGACACAGAAAGCCCTTCTTAAAAACAAAACACAAAGGGAGGTGGGGTACAGTGTGCTCGGTAGGGGTCTCTTAATTATCGATTTACAGAATCCTTGAGAGAGCTACCATTAAGGGTGACAACACCTCGACAGACGTGGCTCAAAGGAGCTCCTAGAAAGGGTCCAAGGGCTCTGTATTTCCTATTACAATGATTTTAGTCATTACTTGTCTAAAACCTTTTGTATACATCACATATCTCCAACATATTAGCTCATTTTTGTAGATAATATATTTTTTTTCCACTGTTAGCTAATACAAAGCAGATGAAAATCAAACCTATTTTCGAGAGGGTAGGGAAATGGATACACAAAATATTACTGTCAAATATTGGGAATATTAGCTATAAATCAAAACACCAAAACATTTTACATTTTAAAGGGTTTAAACATAAGGCTAATTATTTTTGGAGGGCTACGTATGGCCATAGGAATATAAGACTGCCAAGGCAGGAAAAGCTGAGATGCTGAAAATGATGAGAACTTAAGGGTAGCGAACTCCCTGATGGTTTGCCTATTCTCCAGTCACTCCCAGAACACCTAACACCATGCAACTCAACACATGAGGAGAATATACATTATATACATTATACTTACTAGACTCTGAATACATTAAAATATTGAGTTACTCCTAAGTCTGAGGTTTACAAGGTGAAATGTGCAAATGTTACCGATCCTGCTGGGGTGACAGGTGACAGAACCGCATGCAAGGAAGCCTAGCTTACGAAACCAGCTGAATAAGACTGCTCTCCTCTCAGTCACTGTCACAACCGAAACCTCTGTACAGCTAAGCCAGCACTGGCTTGAAGCATATAGTGAAGCTTTTCAGAAGAAAAGCAAGTTTGTTGTCTAAATGTAATTTAAGACATGAGTGAGCTCATTTTTGGCTTAGATCTAGTGTGACTCTTCGGAGAATCAAACAGGAAATCTATAAGACTTCCAAGTATTTGAAAATAAGAATATATCCCCCAATCTGTTGTTGTAGTAGTAGTAGTAGTAGTAGTAGTAGTAGTAGTAGTAGTAGTACAGTGATTCCCAAGCCACTTTATCAAAGAAAAATTCCCAGGAAGGCTAAGTGAAACCAGGATCTTGCAGCCTCAGCCTACACTCACGTAGTGGGAACTGTGTGTGGACGGGACCGAAATGAGCAAAGAAGGGAGTCAGGAAAGTCGGAAGCGAGAAACCCGTGCAAGTGCTCTGACTGGCTGCTTTAGGAATGAGTGTGGAGGGTCTTCCTCAGAGCCTAAGGAAGCTCTAAGATGCCTGGCACAGATACTTCTGCCTGTTCTACTGCTTGCCTTCCCACTGTATTTCTAAGAATCCCACAAAAGAAATTCAGAAATACCTTTTCAGTCCAAAGGATTTTTCGGCCATATCTGAAAAATAAAGGATTGGCAAGCAAACAGAAGAAATCTGCACAGGCTTTTCATGTTTCTCCGCGCCCAACTCACCTCACCATTATCCTTGTCAACACTGTGGGACTCGTCCAATATCCTATCCACCTCTACGTAGTCTGGATTGAAAGGCTCTTCATCCTAGGTGAGTAATGAAGCCAAACAATGAGTCAGGAAAGACACTGGCCAGTAACCTACTATACCTTTCTACTTTATTTTTACGAGTTAAGAAAAAAATAAAAAATTGTGTACGTTCCTAACATTAAAATCAATAAACCTATTTTTTTCACCTATTACCATAGATAGTCTCTTCTCCCTAACATGTCTCCATACATGTTCTGGACTCCAGGCCTTCTTAGCATTCTGTTTGTTGAACCAGTGCCTGAAGCATACAAACGTGTCTATTATATTTCATAAGGCAAAGGTCACCTCAAAACTGTTAAGCTCTGAGTCGCAGCTAAGCTATCCCAAGTGTTTCCCACAGAGGCCACCTCCATTTCTTCATCCGTTTTTCCCTCTGTCTTCTGCTTACATATGATTAAAAGTCAAACTCATGAATAACTACTAAATTGTTAAATATAACATTTCCTTGCTTATGTAGCTTCAATGTTTATTTGGTAGTAATCGCAGATATAAGAAATTAAAGTTCCTTTATACTATTTTCTAGCAATACTAGATTAGAAATTTGATTTAAAGCATTTCCTCTGACTTGAGATGAAGCTCAGTCGATAGAGTGCTTGTTCAGCATACAGAGAGCCCTGGGTTACAGCTTCAGCACATGTAAACGGTGGGGCAGTGCCTGTGATCGTAGCACTCAGAGGTAAAGGAGACATTGGAGGACAGAGGATCAGAAGTTTAAGTCATAGTGAGTCAGTGAGTTAGCTTGGGCTACACAAGATTGTCTTATTAAAAAACAAACCAAACAAACATACAAAAAAAATGAGAAAGTTGTTTGTATCTAAAGAGCCTATGATAGCTAAAGACCAGTATTAGAGAAAGAAGAACCTGGTGAAGACTGGGCTACTTTATCATTCCTCCTGAAAATACTCCACCAGAACTGACTTATCACTGTCTCGAAATACTCAACTTTTAAAATCAGAGCTAATCCACAGACCATAATTAAACCTAGGAAAACAAAAGCATGGCAGCAATTAAAGTTAAAACTCTACACAATATACACAGAACAAGCATGTCTCTGTAGACTGACAGCCTGGTAATTAACTTGTGCTGGGAAAAAAGGGAAGGCCGTGTGTGCACTTCAGTATCAACACTTGAGAGGTAAAGGCAGGAAGGCAAATCTGAAGACAGCCTGGATTATACAGTGAGATCCTGTTATCTTAACCAAACCAAACCAAAACCAAACAAAAACAGCAAAGGTTTAAAAAAAAAAAAAAACAGTCAATACTATGCTACTTACTTCATGAAAGAAGTGTCTCATCTGAGCCATTTTTGTTTTGAACCGCTTTAGTTTCTGGTGGATCCTCTTATCCTTCTCCAGCTGGGAGATCGTTGCCCATTCACAGTGCAGATAGGAGCTACAGTAGGTGGAAAAAGCCAGTCATTTGGTGGGAACTGGAAGCTGGCACTGGGGATCTAGAGACTAGCCACCAGCAGGTGGACAAATGTGTGCTTTAATAGGAGACCACTTAGGTCAGTGTTCCTTAACTCTGGATGCACAGGCAAACCACCTTTTCTGGGCATACCTAGATACCCACACTTCCAACTTGCACTCAAGTAATGCTAATTCTATTAGTTCACAAACTACAGTTCAGAGTAATAAGGCCTTAAAAACTGGTCTCACCCCACTTTCTGCAGAGAAACAGTCATTTCAATTACTGAAAATTTCAGACTAGTCCTTGGGAAAAATTGAAAAGAATAAATAAAGGGGTAGGATAAGGTATTCACGCCTGTGGATTTAGAGTGAGCAGTAATCTCCATGAGAGGCCCTTCCACAGCCACGACACTTGGGGTTGAACAGCTCTGACTATATGGAACTTACTAGTTCTTGTACTTGACAAAGAATTCCTCGGCCTCAGTGTACTGTCCAGAAGGAAGCTAAGAAGAAATACAGAAATTATAGTCATATATTTATCAAAGATCTTTTAATTTCATCCACACATGGCAAACTTCATTTTAATGTTTCCTAAATATTTCACTGATCAAGGAACCAATTTAGTACTAAAGGTCTGAGAGCTGAAAAAAGGCTTATGTACTGTAAACAAAGTAGTGAAAAAAGAGACAGAGAAACTGCGCTATTGCAGGTGGTGGGTTGAGACTGGGTTTTTCTCTGTGTAGGCCTGGCTGTCCTTAAACTCAAGAGATTCACCTGCTTCTGCCTTCCTAGTGCTGGGATTAAAGGTGTATGCCACCACCAACTGGCCCGTATACCATCTCTATAACTACACTGTGGCAATACACTCTGTGATTCGAAGGTACCCATTAGGTAAAGCTCATGATCGGGGACTGTAACTCACTAGTAGAGACTACCCATCATGGAAACAATAGATAATTCTTGAAAAGTAAAAACTACATATGTACATATGAATTCAACATTAAAGATGCCATGACTGCACTGAAGACAGAAAAGCCTTACCTCTTTCTTTACAACTCGCATGGAAAGCACTTTGTCCACAATAGCTGCATCTTCTTCACTGGGATTCTCCTATAGCAAAAGATGCTGCCAATCAACTAATTTTTCAAAAAACAAAACTAGGTGTGCTAGTTCATACCAGTAATCACTGCTCTCCAGAGGCTGAGGCAGAGACACAGACACAGACACACAGACAGACAGACAAAGGAAGGCTCTTAAATGGCTAATGTTAGCTTACCACAAAGAACTGCATGGAAGGCAAAGTCTCTCCATCAGGCTCTTGCACTGGTTCTGGGAGGATGGGCTCAGGTTTTATTGGACCAGTTACATCGACTTCCTCCTCCTCTTCATCATCTGTTATCTTTATATCCAGGTCCTCTGTATATTTTTTCCGCTTAACTTGTCGGTTTGAACGTCTCTTCTGTAGAGGAGGACATGCAGTTAATTGCTCAAAACTCTCAAAGTCAGAACTTTTTGTTTTTGTTTTGTTTTTTGAGACAGGGTTTCTCTATATAGCCCAGGCTGTCCTGGAACTCATTCTGTAGACCAGGCTGGCCTCGAACTAGGAAATCCGCCTGCCTCTGCCCCCCAAGTGCTGGGATTACAGGCGTGCGCCACCATGCCCGGCTGCGAGAACTTTTTTTGAAACAGTGAATTGTGTATCTGTGTTCCAGGGGAGCCCTGAACTCTCAATCCTCTTATCTCTGTCTCCCATGTAATGGTATTATTACATCTATGCAACCTTTTAATGGAAAAACTTTTAGGTATTTGCTTAGCTAACAGATGTAGATTTTACTCCAACATTCTCAAGCAAACAAACCAAACAATGGTATAAGCTTCTTTCCTTAACTCCATGCATTCTTCTGCGTTCACAGGGCAGCCAGGAACCTTCCCTATAAGCACCTGCTAAGAAATCCACAGAGGGGCCTAGCCACAATGCGCACATGCTGCAGGGCAGGGGCGGCTCATCAGGCACATGTTGTCTGGAGCTAAAGATTTTGTTTTCTTTCTTTCCTATATCTTGTTTACTTACGAGTGTTATATTGTGTGTGTCTAAGTTCAGGTGTCAGAGAACAGCTTTTGGTGGGGTGGGGGTCAGATCTCTTCTCCCACCATGGGTTCATACATGAAACTCAGGTAGTCAGGCCTGCATGGCAAATTCTTACCCCATGAACCATCTCATTGGCCCTGGAGGTTTTGACATAATAATTTCATATGTACTCTTATGTCACTTCTTGAGTTAACACTACTATATTTCTTTCTTTGTTTCTTCGTTTCTGAAATTTTTGGTTTTGTTTATTGGTTGTCTTGAGGCAGGATCTTTCTCTACATAACCCAGGCTGTCTTAAAACTCACTCTGTAAACTGGCTGACCTTGAACTCAAGATCCACTTGCCTCTGCCTCCTGAGTACTGGGACCATGGGCATGTGTCACCAAACTTTAAGTTTAACTAACAATATTTCTTTGAGTCAGTTTTCTTAATGTATCTTAGGTCAGCAGGGCATAGTGGCACATACCTCTAATCCCAGACTCAGAGGCAGAGGCAGGTGAATCTCTGAGTTCAAGGCCAGCCTGGTCTACATAATAAATTTCAGGTCAGCCAGCGCAACAGAGAGAAACCCTGTCTCAAGAACAATATATATATTTATATTATATTTATAATATTTGTATATATATAACATAATATATACTACTTAAGTATATGTTTATAGATATATATTTAGGTCTATTTTATTCTTTCTAGTGGTTAAGTAAGTAATTTTTAAAGTAGTTTAGTACTTATATCTCATGATATAAAAATGGGGAAGAAGACATTTCTCAACATAATATATCCTAAGAAAATGAGTCACATGACAAAAATGCTAAAATTGAGTAAAGTTGCACAGCACAAAACTAATTTATAAAAATCAATTCTCCTGGGTCTTCGGCCTGCTAGGCTGGCGCGGCTGGCGCGGCTGCCGGGACTCCCGTGGAGATGGCTTGCGCAGCCGCGCGGTCCCCGGCCGACCAGGACAGGTTTATTTGTATCTATCCCGCTTATTTAAATAATAAGAAGACCATAGCCGAGGGGCGACGGATCCCCATAAATAAGGCTGTAGAAAACCCTACGGCTACTGAGATTCAAGATGTGTGTTCAGCAGTTGGACTGAACGCCTTCCTGGAGAAAAACAAAATGTACTCCAGAGAGTGGAATCGCGACGTTCAGTACAGAGGCAGAGTCCGGGTACAGCTCAAACAGGACGATGGCAGCCTCTGCCTCGTACAGTTCCCGTCACGTAAGTCAGTGATGCTATACGTAGCAGAAATGATACCCAAGCTAAAAACAAGGACGCAGAAATCGGGAGGTGCTGACCCAAGCCTTCAGCAAGGAGAGGGGAGTAAAAAAGGGAAAGGGAAGAAGAAGAAATGACGGTGTGCACACAGAGCACACAGCCTGCTGGGGGACGCAGCTTCGTGTCTGAGGGA
The DNA here is from genome assembly GCA_964023405.1 of Apodemus agrarius. NCBI lineage: Eukaryota > Metazoa > Chordata > Mammalia > Rodentia > Muridae > Apodemus > Apodemus agrarius. The sequence goes on along the minus strand of OZ030013.1, from coordinate 74,926,021 downwards.
ACAGCTTTTTGTTTGTGTCGTTTAACTGAGCTGTGAACAAGTGTGTCTCCCATCTTCATCAACAGTTATCAGTGAAAGAAGTTTACACCAGAAGTTTGCATCCAGTTTTATACTGTAAGAAGGAAAAATTGTGTGTGGAAGAAAGAAGAATATTTTTAACAGATAAATGACTGTCCCATAAGTTACTTGAAATACTATATCTGTTTGTCCTCTATGTAAACATATATTTCAGGTATATAAGTTTAATAAAATTTGAAATACGAAAAAAAAAAAAAAAAAAAAAAATCAATTCTCCTAGGGGCTGGGAGAAAGCCCAGAGGTAGGGCACTTGCCTAATATATGTACAGTCTTGAGCATAGTTCCTCAGTACAGCAAATACATAAATAAATGAATTAGTAATGATATTACTATTGAGTAGGATAGAATACAAAAAGATAGCATAAAAGTTTAGATTATCTACATGATTAAATATCTTAAGATATAAAATAATCCATGAAAAGAAAAATAAAAAAGTTATAGGTTATAAAAACAAACACTGGTAAATAGACATATAAATTTGACCATAGAACACTTTTAATTAGATGAGCTTTCCATCTACAGAGAAATAAACAGCTATGTTGAAAAAGAAACCAAGAGAAAATAAATGCAATTTACAAAAGCCCTAAAGTGGGTGAAGGATCTCTAAACTGAATACATTTAACACAGAAGAAATAGAAAGCACCAGAAGGAAAGGTTTCCATGCTTATGGATGTAAAGAACTAATGCTATAAAAAGGGCTACATCTCTAAAGGTACTCTAAGGCTCAATATAATCCCCATCAAAATTACCACAGTATTTTTTCAGCAATTAAAAAAAATAACTTAAAATTAATATGGAAACACAAAAGGCCCCAAGAATCTGAAATAATTAAGCCAAAGAACAACGCTGGAGTTATCCACTATCTAGTCTCAAATTATACCACCATGTCATAGCAACAAACCCAGCACAGTATCTAGATACTACAGCAATGAAACAGAACTCAGGGCCTTCTCAAATAAAAAGCTTCTGCACAGCAAAGGAAATGATAACCATGGTGAAAAGAAAAATCCATAAAATGGAAAAAGTATTACTGATCATCTGACAAGGAATAATATCTATACAATATGAAGAGTTTCAGGTTGGAAAAGAGGGTGCTAGCTAGCAAGCCAGACCAACTGAGTTCAATCCTTGTCCATGGAAGGAGGACCAATCCCCGTGAGTTCTTTTCATCTCCATATGTGCACTTAGCATGTCCTATAACATACACAGACACACACAAGTAAATAAATGACGACGCCGACGCCGGGCGTGGTGGCGCATGCCTGTAATCCCAGCACTTGGGAGGCAGAGGCAGGTGGATTTCTGAGTTCGAGGCCAGCCTGGTCTACAGAGTGAGTTCCAGGACAGCCAGGACCACACAGAGAAACCCTGTCTCGAAAAACCAAAAAAAAAAAAAAAAAAAAAAAAAAAGTAATGCCAATCTTTCCATTCATGAATTCTGAATTTTTTTTTTAAAGATTTATTTTTTGGGGAGCTGGAGAGATGGCTCAGTGGCTACTGGTTGCTCTTCTAGAGGAACTGAGTTCAATTCCTTGTACTCACATGGTAGCTGACAATCATTTATAACTCTAGTTTTAGGGAATGCAACACCTCTTCTGACTTCCACTGGCACTGTACAGGTGTGGTGTATAGATATACATGCAGACAAAACACCAATACACATAAAAATAAATAAAAGATTTTAAAAGATTTATTTTGGGCTGGAGAGATGGCTCAGTGGTTAAGAGCACTGACTGCTCTTCCTAAGGTCCTGAGTTCAAATCCCAGCAAACACATGGTAGCTCACAACCACCCATAACAAGATCTGATGCCCTCTTCTGGAGTGCCTGAAGACAGCTACAGTGTATTACATATAATAAATAAATAAATAAATCTTTTAAAAAAAAGATTTCTTTTTTAAAATGTGTGTATAAGTGTTTGTCTACATGTGTTATAAACACCATGTGTCAACTATTCATAATGAGATCTGATGCCCTCTTCTGGTGTGTCTGAAGATAGCTACAGTGTACTTACATATAACAATAAATCAATCTTTGGACCAGAGCGAGCAGAGGTCCTGAGTTCAATTCCCAGCAACCACATGATGGCTCACAATCATCTGCATACTACAGTGTACTCAAATACATTAAATAAATAAATAAATAAATAAATAGGTCTTTTTAAAAAAAACAAAACAAAACAAAACCCACTATGTGCATGCCTCGTGACTTTGGAGGCAGCAGGCACTGGTAATCTTAGCAGTTACGATGATAAAGCAAGAGGATCATGAATTTGAGGCCTGTGTGGACAATAAAGCAAGCCTGTCTAAAAACAGAGAGCTAGGTGTGGCAGCATAAGCCTGTAGACCTGGTGCTGTGAAGGCTGAGGCAGGAAAACCCCTTGAGTGTAAAAGCCACAGGAGGCTGGTATGCCTAGCTCTTGGGAGTGGAGGCAGAAGCAGCAGTTCACATTCAGCTCCGCTTCATATAGAGTTGGGAAATGTGAGACTTTATTCCCAAAGCCCAGAAGGAAAGAAAAGATGAAAAAAGGAAAGTAAGGGAAATATGGGCTGAAAAAGCAGCTCGGTGGTAGAGTACTTGCTACTCTTGTAAGCATGAGGACCTGAATCCAAGACCCTAGCATTCACATAAAATGCTGGGTGTGGCAGAAGGCTTGATGGCTGTCATCCTAGCTCCAGGTTCAGTCAAAGATGCTGTCTCAGGAGCTTAAGTCAGACAGTAGTAGAGAAGGACACTCAATATCCTCCTATAGTCTCTTTCAACACACATGAGCATGCACACGTATATACAAACTAAAACTTAATAAGTTAATCAATATAAAAAAAACAGAACAGGGGATAGAGAGATGGTTCAGAAGTTAAGAGTTGCTTAACTAGCTGCTCTTCCAGAGGACCCATAGTCAATACCCAGCACCCACATGGTGATGCATTCTGTATCGCCCTACCGCAGGGGATCCAACTCCCCTTTCTGACCTCAAAGGGTACTAGGCATTCACATGACACAAATATATACAAGCAAGCAAACACCCATATACATAAAATAACTTGTTTAAGAGAGACACTGTTCATTTACTCCAAACTTCCACTTACTAATGTTGAATTCAAACCAGCTGAGATACATTAGCAAGTATCAGAACACGGAGTACAAGAACAACTGATTCCCTAGAACCTCACACTCAATAGGAAAGTACTTTATAATGGTACGAACTCAGAAATCCGCCTGCCTCTGCCTCCCAGAGTGCTGGGATTACAGGCATGCGCCACCATGCCTGGCTTATGGTACCAGTTTTAATCAGCAAATTTTAATTTTTTCTGTAGTTATAAACTTTAGCCACAGAAAGCACTATAAGGCAGCAAATGAGAACTGGAGGCTAGGGTTCTTCTGGTCTCCTCTATGTCTCTCATCTTCAAAGACAGAAAGTTAAACAACCCAAATTCTGTACCTAACCACCCAGAGTTCTTGTCAGAAACCACAAGCACAGAACTAGTAGAACCAAGGAGCAGCTGAACAGCTCTACAAGAGAGAACAAGTACCCCACAACCTCCTACACTGCATCACAAGCTGACACGGTCTGCTCAGCTCTTGTGACACAGGGACTATCTTTATTTGAGATATTCAGAGCCAGAATGTTTATGTTTTATTAAGCTCTTTAAGGTCCTTTACCTGGATGCTGCTCTCTTCGTCCTCTCGGGGCGACTGTGCAGGCATGACTTCCACATCAGAGTTGTCAGATGATGTGTTACGCTTTCTCTTCTTGCCCACTACAGGAGTGATGGTGCTAAGGAGGAAAGACCAAGTCCATTTTCAAGGAAGGCAAGGATACTTTATGAGTAAGCAAACATTAGTAATCTGAACTGTCATATACTAAACATCCAGACAGAAATATTTGGGTGTAAAAGAAAATAAACATTTGATTTTCCAGTCTATGGTACAAATACTGCAGAATACAATGTCTGAAAAAGGCAGCACTTAGCTTGATAGGATAACTTTGTCCCAACAGACACTTCAACGAGGATCAAATAACAGAGATGAAACTTAATTCTTTTTTTTCCTTATTACTTCTTTAAAGATGCATTACTTTATGTGGAAAGTGTTTTGCCTGCATATATGTAGTTGTACCAGCTGCATGCCTGGTACCTGCAGAAGGTGTCAAAAGAGGGCATCCAATCCCCTGAAGAGGAGCTACAGGTTGAAAGCTGCCATATGGTACTGGGAACTGAACTCTGGACATCTGCAGAGGTGCAGCATTCTTCAGGGCGGAATCATCTCTCCTGCCTTCCCAAACTTGTTTGTTTACAAGGTGGAAAAGGCTATACAGCTTGAAGAACACACAAAATAGAAGCTAGTAAGAATGTAGCTCCAAGCTGGGTGGTGGTGGCACACACCTTTAATCCCAGCACTTGGGAGGCAGAGGCAGGCGGATTTCTGGTCTACAAAGTGAGTTCCAGGACAGCCAGGGTTACAGAGAGAAACCCTGTATCAGAAAAAACAAACAAAACAAAACAAAACAAAACACCCCAAAGAATGTAGATCCAAGAAATAAAAAAGATTGTAACAAGAACCTAGCAAGCCACACTCCCTCAAAGGAGGTCTATGGTGGACAGTGACTGAGGTTTAAGGGCAGGGAAGCAGTGTTCAGCAGCTCTCTTATGAGGAGGTGGTAGGGCACTGAGAAATCTTCGTGACAGTGATAAAAATGTCAGCAATGTACAAAGTGGTATCTGTACTGCTTATCTGTCCCATACCCTAGGGTTCTCTTCTAGGTCCTGTGGGGAGCTGCTATACACAGCTCACCCTGATATACTCTCACAGGAGTGTGCTATCCCCAGCACCCCATGGGGCAGCAGAGAACAGTCACTTTATCCTGGGGTGTGCTGTTCCCAGCACCCTGTCTGGGCAGCAGGAGCACTCACTTTAGCTTACTCTTGCCCTTTGTTTTGGAGGCAGCAGCAGTCTTGCTCTTCTTTGGCTTCTCCTCCTTCAGCCTTTCTCCACTGCTCTTCTTCCTGCGTTTCTTTTCACCCTCCTCCTCTGGCCGGACACTAGGCAGCTCATCCTCATTTAGGACTCGAGGTATGTTCTGCTCACCCCTGGCCCGGGCCCTAGCAATGGCTTCTGCCACAATCCGATTTGCTTTCTCTTGCTTTTTCTGGTGCTCAAGCCTGCGATTCTCCTCCATTCCAGTCTTCCCTGCAGTGTGAGGGGTACAGCTTGCTGGTGATGACAGGGCTGCCACTTCACTGGCACTTAGAACCTTAACCACAGAGAGTCCAGAAGAGGCGCCCTGAGAAGAGCCAGCCTGGAAAAACAAAGGCACTACAGTTTCAACATGTTTGCAATTTAAATGACCTAAATAAAACTAGGTATACTTAGCCAGATATGGGAGCACAGGCCTGTAATTCCAGCACTTGGGACACAGAAGAAAGAGAATTGATTGCCCAGAGTTCAAGGTCAAGCTGGCCTATATAGTTAAGTTCCAGGCCAGCAAAGGGTTACATAATGAGATACTATTTAACACACATACACACAAAATACAAACTAGGTATATATGTCTTAAAAACTAGGCCCAGGGTTAAGACTTACTGAACCTACATCCACCTGAAAATAACATGTGGTTTCTGATGAGAAAAAAACTGTAGAAAATTGAACTTGATATATTCTATTGCCATTTTTTCATATTCACTATTTTAGAAAACTTACAACTTACACAATAACAATAATTTTGGCCCTAAGTATATATTCTCATTCCCTCTGCTTCCCTTTATCATATGTGTGTGTATGTGTGTGTGTGTGTGTGTGTGTGTGCATATGCACATGAGTACAGGTGCTCTCAGAGCCAGAGATATTATATCCCCAGGAGCTAGAATTACAGCCACTGAATGTGGGTCCTGGGAACTGAACTCAGGTTCTCTGAAAGAGCAAAGTGTTCTTAATCACTTAGTCATTTGACCAGCCTCCATAACTATTTCTTTATCTTTCAAATGAGATATAATTACATTAAAAAATTAATTTGTATATGATACAAGTTAGGAGGATAGGTGTTCTCTGTTGATCTAGACAGCTTCTCCCTAACTTTGGAGTTAAGTTAGTAACCAAGTCCCAAAGAGCCTCTCTTTACTCCTCTGCAAGGGTTACTTGTCTATGTGTCTGCCAGACCCACTTTTTTGGTTTTGTTTTTTCAAAGACAAGATTTTTCTATATAAGCCCGGCTGTCCTGGAACTCACTCTTTAGACCAGGCTGGCATCAAACTCAGATATCTACCTGCCGTATCCTGAGTTCTGGGATTAAAGCCGCGTGCCCCCACTGCCTGACATGCCCAGCTTTCATTGCAAATGCTAAGCATTTGACCTCAGGTCCTCAGGCCTACACAGCAATTACTCTCATCCATAAAGTCATCTCCTCAGTCCTGTCTTTAAATATTGTGTGGGCTGTATGTGTGTGCACATGTTTGGGGTTTGTGCATGCACACAGGAGAACCATAGGACAACCTCCCTTTCTGGGCCCCCCTCAATCGCTTTCCATTATTTACTTATTTTTTAAAGACATGTTCTCAGGCAGAGGTAGGTGCATCTCAGAGCTCAAAGCCAGCCTGATCTACAAAGTGAATTCCAGGAGAGCTGGGGCTACACAGAAAAACCCTGTCTGAAACAAAACAGAACACACACACACACAAAAAAAAAAAAAACAAAAACAAAAAAACAAACAAAAAGATGCGTTCTCCCTATATAGTCCTAATTGGCCTAGAGCACAATATGTAGACCAAGCTGGTCTTGAACTCTCATAGATCAACCTGTCTCTGCCTTCTAGGTGCTGGGATTCAAGGCGTGAATCACTGCACTTACAATAGCCTCTCTCACGGCACTGGGGTTCACGTATTTGGCTAGACCAGCTGGCTAAAAAGCCCTAGGGACCTGCCTGTCTCCAACTCCTTAGTGCTGGGATCACGAGCTGTTCATACCAGTGGTTGAGATCTAAACTTATTCACATTGTACAGAATGCATTTTTTCCAAGTTAACCATCAACTGTGTCAAGAGGTAATTTCAAGTCATCTTTTTTCTTAAATTGTTATCTATGTATTTACTTGGGACAGAGCCTGTTATGTAGCTCTGGCTGTCCTGGAACTCACTATATCAGTCAGGCTGGCCTCAACTTAGAGATGTCCCGATTACACGGTCTTGCTATGCAGTATAGCTCAGGCCCAGTCTCCCCACCTTACTCCCACAATATTATAATAATAATAAAAAAAAGACTGCAAATATTTTAAAGACAAATATTACAGAAACCATCACCTCAAACTCAACAATAATTCTTAATCTTTGCATGGTTTAATCAAAACAAGGTTTCCATGGGTGAAATAAAAATCTACACCTCAGTTCCAAGGTATTAAATTAGAACTTCCTACTGTAAGCAACAATGTTACTGAAGGCAGTGACAAACACCTTTCTTTTCCTTTTCAAGTCACTCACCTGTGGCTGCAGCACCATCTTGAGCGGTACAGAAAGTCTCTGCCCTGGGTTTTGGCCTGGTCCCATTATCTGAGCCTGCTGCACAGAGGACAGGGTCAGTGGCTGTGCTGAGGGTGGCGGCTGTGGCTGTGGCTGTGATGATGGAGGCTGTGGTACAATCTGGATTTTTTGCTGTGGCTGCTGCACCTGCAGTTGAATAGTTACTACTTTGGCAGGCTGCCCCTGGGCATTCTTGGCTTGAGTCAAGGCTGCTAGCTGGTTGCCCTGTAACACTATCTTGCCTGGTAGACTCCCTAACACAACATGCCGATGTCCTTGGGGACCTCCGGACTGTGGCTGTTGAAGGACCAAAGTGATGCGTTTCGATTCACCCTGCAAAGAAAAAGGAAATCATGGAAGAGAAACATTAAAGAGTATTATATACAGAACTATTTATACCAGCTTTCTTCATTGACTCATAAAACTGAATGTCAGATAATCAATTTTCGTTTACCCTCCAGTGTCTCTATAGTATCTTTTCTGTAACATCTCTGCCCAGTGGGTATTAAGCCTATAACACACAGATACGCACCCATACACACATGTACCCATACGCACATGCATGGGAACACATGCACGCATACATGCACATGTGCACTTGCACGCACGTACACGCATATACACATACACACACACATACACACGCACGCACACGCATAACTTGATAGCTATCTAAGGCAGTCATTTAATGTTTGGGAATTAGGACAAAAATTCTTAAAGTAAAATGAAACAAGCCTCCACATCAGTTCTATTAGTCTTAATGCTTACAACTGCTCCCAACTCTTCTGATCCTTTATTCAGATGTTCTATGATGCAAAGTAGTAAGAGGAGAGGAGAAAGAGATGCAATGGCACATGTGTGTAACCTCAGTATCAGGAGGCTGAGAGGGAAGGATTTCAAGTTTGAGGTCAGCCTAGATTCTTATATAGTGAGAACCTCTCAAAAACAAACCAAAACCCCCACAACTGGTGTGACAGCACACACCTCTAATCCCAGCAGTAAGAAGGTGGAGGATAGTCGATCAAGTTTGCGGTCAGCCTTCCTTGGCTATATAGAATTCCAGGCCAGCCTGGGCTACACCGCAAGAATCTGTCTCAATAAATAAATAAATAAATGGAAGATAGAGCACTTATAAGTATTACAAATATATGTTCTCAGAACATCCTCTATTTTCAATGACAACTTATAGCATACTTTACTATGAATTTTTGCTTAATATCCATATCTCCCTGAAGACTGAGCTGTCCACTGTATTCAGCACAGATAGGTACAGTGCAGCATGTGATAAGAGATGAGAGGCACATTAACATTAACTACTCCACCTACCAATTAAGGAAGTGGCTGTCAAAGCTCACAGGCGAAAAGCAAAGACAGTAAGGCATGCTGGTTAGTGCCTATATCCCAACACTTATTTAGAGACCAAGGCAGGAAGACTGCCATGCACTTGAGAGAAGCCCCAGCTAGATGACTTTGTCCCACACATGCCCTACCCTACAAGACAGATCTAGGCAGACTTCCCACAAGCAGTTCTGATAAACCATGCTCTCTCTTTCCCCACCCTCACGGCTCCTAGGTCCTCTATGAAAACCTTAGTTCATCTCCCTGTTTCACTCAATCACCTGGGTAGGTGTAGAAGTCAGTGTAACTGCAGGCTTCAGTGGGGGCCCGGTAGCCCCAGGATTTCCAGCAGGAGCTGAACCCTTAACTGGCTGGAGGACTAGCTGCTTTACTGGTCGGCTTGGCTGGACAATGCGCTGAACAGCAGCCTGGTTCCCAGGGACCTTCGTGGCCAACACTGTATTACCAGAGACAATGGATACACCTGGCCGAAGGGGTGTACCAGTCAGCACTTTGGTAAAAGTGACTTTTCCACCATTGGCGGTCCCAGCCACTAGGGGCTGAGCTGTACTGGTGATACCTTGGGCCTGAATTTGTGCCACATGGGCGCCTGTGACCGAGGAGTTTGGTGGAGCTTTAAGAATGACAATCTTAGGAGCTGACTGAGATGGTTGTCCTCCAGTATTACTGGGGGAAACACCTGTGGCAGAGACACCCATGAAAGGATTCCCTTGGCTCAAGATCTCCTGGCTCTTGGAGACCTGCAAAAGTCCTGATGTTGGTGTTGATGTCTGCAAGACAGGTTGGGCTGGCTGCTCCTGGCTGGTGGGCTGAGTGGTATAATCATGCAAGGTTAAGGATTCTGGAGCTGGAGCTGTGGATTCTTTGGGAAGTTCAGTGGGAGCTGTTTCCTCTGGCGGAGGAACCAGGTCACTTGCTGACGAATTCCCCACATCACCACCTCCACCATCTTGGTTCATCTGATCCAAGGAGTCCAGAGAACTTGGCAGTCCAAGTGCTTCTTCAATGGGGTCTTGAGTGACCTGATTAAAGCTGTCATCAGTCAGAGAGTCCAGGCCAAATAAGTTTGGGTCATCAAACAGATCCATAATGGGGTCTGCCATCTTGGTAAAGTAATAAAGGGTATTTGTTGAAGTTCTGGGGAGGGAAGGGGAGGGGGGGAACTCTTTCTCCCCTCCCCTTCCCTAGTAACAAAAAAATGTACACAATGGATGAAGACTATTCTTCAAATGAAGAGACAAGGAGCAAGTGCATGTCAGATTGTCCTGAACTTCATGGAGCAAGACAGCTCAGTCTTCAGAGGGAGAAGATGGAACTCCTGTGATGGAATATAAATGAAAAATAAGCAAAGTTGGTGATTTCAATGAAAAATTCTAAGGTACCACCTTAATATCCATTTGCATTAAAGTAAGACAACAACGTGAGGAACTTTATAGATGAACACATGGTAAAAAGAGAACCCACGGGGCTGGAGAGATGGCTCAGCAGTTAAGAGCACTGACTGCTCTTTCAAAGGTCCTGAGTTCAAATCCCAGCAACCACATGGTGGCTCACATCTGATGCCCTCTTCTGGGGTGTCTGAAAGCAGCTACAGTGTACTCACATATAATAAATAAATAAATCTTTAAAAAAAAAAGAGAGAGAACCCACATATCTGTCTCAAAACTAAGAATTAAGAAGAAAGAAATCCCTTTTAGGCCCTTACATCTCCACATCTTGAAGCTTGCTGGGTGCAGTGGCACACATTTTGAGCTCAGAACTTGAGAGGCAGAGGCAGGAGGGTTCAGGCCAGCTAGCTAGAGCTATGAAGTGAGACACTGTCTCCAAAAGTCAAAGAAACAAAAACGGAAAAACTGCCCTCCCCCCAAAAAAAAGTAAACTTGTTTTTGTCCATTTCTTTCTATAATTATCTTTTTAAGATAATGATAAAGAAGTTTATATTCACCCACTGTTAAATTGGCACAGCTCTAAAATGTATCAAGAATATTTCTATAAAGATAGATAAAAGTTTCTGGAAATACTGTTGTAAATTCTCCTTTGATCCAGGTTCTTCTACCTATGACTGACAAAAGTAAGCCACCTGTAACCAAGCTTCTAGCACAACGTGAGCTGAACTCAGTGGTGTTCCCCAGCAGTGTTCTACTAAACACTTATACACAGCAGTTTGTACTAATGTATTTTCAATGCCTTTCTTTTTTTTTTTTTTTTTTTTTGGTTTTTCGAGACAGGGTTTCTCTGTGTAGTCCTGGCTGTCCTGGAACTCACTCTGTAGACCAGGCTGGCCTCGAACTCAGAAATCCGCCTGCCTCTGCCTCCCAAGTGCTGGGATTACAGGCGTGCACCACCACGCCCGGCTCTTTCAATGCCTTTCTTACATACTTAATGTGTGGCTTACTTTTACCAGTCATTGGTAGAAGAACCTGGATCAAAAGGAGAATTTACAACAGTATAACCAGAAACTTTAATCTACCTTTATAGAAAAGTTATTTATACATTTTAGAGTTGTGCCAGTAAGATTAAAATTTTTCTTGGCAAGAGACGACTCTATCTTGCTTTAAATTCCACAGCATTCTATCTTATTAAAGCAAATCACGTGACTCGAGATTCTTACCCATATTCCAAGAAGGCCCAAACCATTTCTTTGTGCAAGGTATAGAAATTACCATCTTCTCAAGATGTTTGCCTGACGTGTGTGAGAAAACTCTCATAAATTTATAAAAATGAACAAGTATGGGCCTTTGCAAGGTGTATACCCTCCAGAAGAATGTGCCCTGACCCAGCTCCTAAGAGACAGAAAGATCCCCGATGGTAAGAACTGCCTTACTTCCCTGTGGATCCCCAAGAGACCCGAAGGATGAAGGACAGCACACACAGAAGTCATCCAATGATTTTTTTTCCCCGAGACAGGGTTTCTCTGTGTAGCCTTGGCTGTCCTGGAACTCACTTTGTAGACCAGGCTGGCCTCGAACTCAGAAATCTTCCTGCCTCTACTTCCCAAGTGCTAGGATTAAAGGCATGCACCACCACCACCTAGCATAATATTTGCTCTTATTACTAGAATGAACTATTCAGTTTTCACAGATATCACACTGTACTCCTTGATACTAGCATGAGAATTTAAAAGCTTCCTATCTTGAAAAACTGCCCCATAAATGATATGTTGAAAAATTCCATATCTATGGTATTAAGTTCATAAACATTCTAAGGAGAAACAAAGGAAATATATAAAACCACATAATACAAATACATGAAAAAGAGGTGAAGAGGAGGGAGATGGTTCACAAGAGCACTGACTACTTTTCTAGAGGACTCAGATTCTCTAACACCCACAGGAAGACTCACAACCACCAGTACTTCCAGTTCCAGGGTATCCATGGCCCTCTTCTGGCCTTGGTGGCCATGAGGCATGCACACGGTACACAGAAAAACATGGAGACAGAACATTCATACATATAAAATAAATATGTGAAATGCACGTACACATACATACATGAAAAAAGGTATTTGTTCTCGAGCTAGTAAGATGGATCAATGGGTGAAGATACTTGCTATACAGGCTGGCGACCTGAGTTCAATCCCCCAAACCCACTTAATGATAGAAGGAAAGAACTGTCCTATGACCTCCACACATGCATCATGGCATGCTCATCCACACATACATATCCATAATAATAAAAAACTCTTCAAAACATTTTTTTTTGGTTTTTTTGAGACAGGGTTTCTCTGTGTAGTCCCGGCTGTTCTGGAACTCACTCTGTAGATTAGGCTGGCCTCGAACTCAGAAATCCGCCTGCTTCTGCCTCCCAAGTGCTGGGATTAAAAGTGTGTGCCACCACTGCCCAGCTCAAAACATTTTTTAAAAGAGTATGTAATGTCAATGACAATCCAGGAAAACATTCCTTTAAGATAAGAGATCCTTTTTTTCTAGCTATCTAAAGACATCAAATAAGAAATCTGTCAGAAATATAAACACAATGTAGATCTGACAAAAAGATTTTTCCAACTCTCTGTGTGCATGTGTTAGTGCAATTGTGAGTGCGCACATGTGTGCGGGGGGTGGGGAGACAGAGGCTATCCCAGGATTGCCTCAAACACTAACTCTCCTGCTTCAGCATCCTAAGTGTTGAGATAATGGGTTTTCAGTTATCTTTATAAAATAAAATAATGTAGGTCAGTATCTCTTCCAGGCTTGCATAACCGAACACTTTTCAAGTCTCAACATCTGTATCAATTCCTATTCTTAGACAAACTATTTCAGCAGTTCATTCCAACTTCTAATATTTGGCCACAAATTACTCAAAATGGCAACAAGCATAGTTATGCATATTTCTTTAGTTAATGAAAAACCTATTCAATGATTTCATACATTTCCTTAAGTCTCACCATGTTTTTTTAGCTAGTTATGCCCCATTTTGCCATCTATAATCTTTGATCTTCTACTCACTTTCAGAGAAGTTACTAAAACAATAACAAAAACTCATATGGTAGTTATATGCTGACAGTCACGGCATAAACACCACTACAGTGAAATAACTTATATAAATATATATACTTCATAATACTTTGTTACTTATTCATTCTACTCCCACCTCCCCCAATAAGGGGCTAAATTCAAGCAAAGGTCTTTAAAAGAAGATTATATATAAGACAGTCTTCCTATGTTGCCTAAGCTGACTCTGAGTTTGGCAATCTTCCTGCATCAGTCTTCAAAGGGCTTATACATATGTCACTTTCTCCAGAAGAAACTTCTTTTTCACTTTGCAACACTGGGAAGTGAACCTAGGGCTTTGAGGATGCCAAGTAAGAATATCACCACAGAGCTAATCTTACCTTTTTTTTTTTAATTTAAATTTTTATTTTGGACCAAGTATGGTAGCATACACTTTTAATTCCAGCACTTGGGAAACAGAGACTGGAGGATATTTTTGATTTCTAGGCCAGCCTGGTCTACACAGTGAATTCCAGGATAACCAAGGCTACACAGAGACCTGTCTCAGAAATAATGTGTTTTGTTCCCATGCATGTCACTGCACCACATGCATGTCTGTTGCTTGGGGAGGTCAGAAGGGGGCATTAGATCTTGTGGAACTGGAGCTGAAAGACTCCATGTGGGAGCTGGAAGGCAACCGCAGGTCCCCAGGAAGAGTGCTTCCCCACCGAGCTGTCTCTGCAGCTCTCACTTCACCTTTATTTAGCCATTCGCACTAAGCTGCACAGGCTGGCCGGAACAGCCTCTGTAGACTAAGCAGGCCCTACCTGTGTTCTTCCTATACGTGCCTCCAAAGGACCTGAGATTACAGCTCTGCCTACCAGACTGGACCAAAGATGGCACTGCCCCGCCCCCCCTTGTTTGGTTAGTTTTTCGAGACAGGGTTTCTCTGTGTACCATTGCTGTCCTAGAACTCACTCTGTAGACAAGGCTGAGCTTGAACTCATAGACATCCATCTGCCTCTACCTCCCAAATGCTGGATTAAAGGTGTGCACCACTGTCACCCAGAAAAAAGGTGGTACTTTTTAATAAGAAATTGGACTTCTTTCTGAAATAAATAATTTATTAATCTTTTTTTAAAAAGATTTATTTTTATTAAATATAAGTACACTGTAGCTGTCTTCAGACACACTAGAAGAGGACATCTGATCTCATTACAGATGGTTGTGAGCCACCATGTGGTTCCTAGGATTTGAACTCAGGACCTCCGGAAGAGCAGTCAGTGCTCTTAACAGCTGAGCCATCTCTCCAGCCCCTATTTATTAATCTTTAAAAAAAAAAAAAAAAAAAAAATCAGTGCATCATCTCTTGGTTCTTACTTCCCAAACTTGTATTTGTATGTGTGAAATAAATATGCTTCAGTGTAGGCTGAAGCATAAGGGTTAAGACAGTCACACTAGAGAGCACAGGTGTGGGCTTTCTTGAGACAATAACTTGTTTTTTGAGGCAGGATTTCTCTGTGTAGCCTTAACTGCCCTGGAACTCACTCTGTAGACCAGCACCCCTCTCTCCCCCGCCCCCTCCAAGTGCTGGGACTAAAGGCATCTGCCACCACTGCCTGGCTTTAATTAAAAACAAAACAAAACAAAAAGCCCAGGGTGTAGCCCTGCGTGGCCACAACTCCTAACCACCCACCTGCCTCATTCTCCTGAGTGCTAAGATTGTAAGCACGGGCTCTTACCTGGCTCTCTGATCAAATTTGTGCTCTCTACTTGTGGGTCTTGACCAGGTGCGGCAGCTTACCTGCAACCGCAGAACTTTTGGGGCTGAGGCAGAAGGACTGCGATAAGTTTGAGGACAAGACTATATATAACAAAATCGTCTCAAAAACAACCCTACCTCATATCCTTGCAACTATACAGTCACACCATATAGTACATTATTACTTCTCAATTCCTTCACCTGCACAGAAGCAAAGCCTGGCTCCCATCTCAAACTCCCAACTTCTAACTTTATTCATTGTCCCTGGTCTTTATTACCTGAGCATCATCCTGCCTGCATCAATACATAACTTAGCTTACAAGCATATACAGTTCATCAATTTCCTTCCCACAGTTCAAACCCTGGTAAAACAAAAAAATGGATGTTTTAGAGGTTTTAATGTAAAGGAATTAGTACATAATAAAGTGATGTTGGAGTTTTCTCTTATTAAGAATGAAAACAGTCCTAACCTACTGCTGCCCAAAAGAGAAACACATGCATGTGCCCTAAAGGAAAGTCAGGATTTAGTGGCTACATTTAATAACTCCCCATAATCAAAATTAGTATACAGCCTGTATAACACCAACCCTGGGGATTAGAAATGGAGAAGAAGCCGGGCGGTGGTGGCGCACGCCTTTAATCCCAGCACTTGGGAGGCAGAGGCAGGCGGATTTCTGAGTTCGAGGCCAGCCTGGTCTACAGAGTGAGTTCCAGGACAGCCAGGGCTACATAGAGAAACCCTGTCTCGAAAAACAAACAAACAAACAAAAAAAAAAAAAAAAAAAAAAAAAAAGAAATGGAGAAGAAAAAGAACAGAAGTTCAGCTGAAATCCAAGGACACCTATCTACACACTCTAGAGCAAATCCTGGCAGAACAGTGTCTGTTGTCCTCTAGAGCCCCTGTTCCACAGGCTCACCACCCTCCACACTGGTCTTACAGTTTGTGGAGCCTCCACGTTCCAACTCTACGGTCCTTGGGTTTGCCTCAACCTTGCCTATTTCTATTACTTGTCTGTTTTATCACAACAGATTTTAAATTCTAGTCTAACAACACCCTCATGCTTTTCAACAAAACAGTGACTGCCAACAGGGCAGAAGGTGTGTGCACTGAGAAGGGCTTATGGCACAGGAGGGTGTGGTCAAAGTGTAGGTTTTAAGTGTATACTCAGCATTACAGTTCTGTATTTGTAGATTTATATTTTGTTTTTTCTATTATTGGCAGTACAAGTGGACAAAATCTTTACTGGTAAGATCTGTAAAAAACAAAACAAAACAAAAAAACAACAATAAACAAGGGAACTGATGTCAGTAGAAAGAAAGACAACAGCATGAAAAAAGTCACTAGTATCTCAGGGCTGAGGTCAGAGTTCTTACATTATCCCAAAGGGGCGTTTATCACAATTTACTGTTATAATGAAATACTTCAAAAGAAATAATTTCATCATCTATATAAACTGAACTAAAACACAGATTCTCCATTTATAGATTTCTCTACACTATCCATCCTTAGAAGATAATGAACAAATGTCATATTGAGCAATACTTTTTCTGTAGTATAGAGGTTTAGAAAGCACTGCTCATGCCTAACCTCTGTGCTCAAAGATTCAGAAAAAAAAAAGCATTTTACTTCAAAATATAAACTTTGTTGAAAATCGAATCATTTTTAGGAGGATGAGCTAGAAACAGAAATAAACTCTACTTATTAAGATGCAGGATGGATAGGGGAAGCTCGGTTTACACAAGAAATACCTTGAAAATAAAATAAACATGACAGCAAAATAAAAATATATATAATTTATAGCAGGAGAGCACTTAAAAAAAACTATGCCATTCAAACATTTGTGAGACTCAGAGACTCTCAAACCTTAAAGACAAACAAGCAAGAGACATCCAAACGAATGAAGTTATTAAGCTGAGGTCAAGAATGATCAGGACGGAAGGACACAGAACACAAGAATGAGCTATTAACCTGGAGCCACTCTGCCTTCTTCAAATAAACTGAGATCTTGGGACATTTTCTCTGCCTTCACCATTCTGTCAAATGAGTGGCAACTCTGTCTCTGTTTTCTAATAACTAAAGGAAAAGACATAACTAAATTAAGGGTGTAGATATTTGGAGGCAAATATGGCTGGTTACAGAGAGCACTTCGTTAAAAACAGGGAAAGCTAAATACCCAACCATAAAACCTAAAAGCATGTATTTTCAAAGGCCAAGTGGGAAACTGTAGAAATTATGTTACTCATATGGGGAGAGGAAGGAAGTAGAATCGATGAAGAGGAAAACGCTACTGGAAGTGGGGGTGGCAAGGGGGGCCGGGTACATTACCTGCTCTCACTGCCGGGGTTAGTGCCAGTAAGGCCCATACGGCAGAGGCAGGCAGAGGCTCGGGCGGAGGACTTCGGGCAACTGGAGCCCCCAAATGGAGTTGAAGTACATGCACTTGAGCGAGGGAGCTATCGGGGGCATCCTCCGAGGTGGGGATGGTCAAGACGGGAAGATACGAGGGGTGGGGGTGGGGGTGTGATGCCCCAGGGAAGCAACAACGTTAGGGCGCAAGCTGCAGGCTGAGAGACCGAGCAAGCCCCGAAGGTGAAAAAGCCCTGCACCTTACCCCGGTGGGAGGCAAAGGTGGCTTTACCTGCGGTGGCCGTGGGGCCGGTTCGCTTCTCGCTGTCTCTCCAGCACCAGTTCCCCTCCTTCTACGCAACCTAACTTGATGCGCTTGCCCGCCCCACACTCTCATTGGCTTAGACCTACTGCCACTCAACCAAAGGCGCAGAGACGCAAAACAGCGCAAGGGCGGGACTAGAAGCAGCTCCCTTCCCCCGCAGGTTAGGTTGAGAGCACACAGAGAGGCCTATCCGGTTTCTAGGGCCAAGACCAAGCCTGCAGCTTGCCTGAAAACGAAGGTGCAGGAGAGCCATCCTGATGGTTGATTCTTGACACTCACACCGCTCACATACCCGAGTAGAACTCCAGGAAGGTGTTCTGCACTAGGCCAGCTCCGCCTCCCTCTGGAACCCCTGTCTTCCGGCGGCCCTGTCACTCCCTCCCACTGCCCAGCACAAGGTGCCCAGGCACTACTGGGGGTTGGGAAGAACAGTTGTGGGGACTCAGACTTTCTCCTTTCCAAGATAAGACACTATGTGCTACAATCCAGGAAGCTGGCTTACACGCCTGACATTTCTGCTTCCATAAAGTTGGCTCAGGTGCCTCTAACAATTATCTGGCTCCGTGCCCTCCAAAATACACACCCAATCCTACCCCCCATCCTCTCTTTTCTCCTAACAGTCCATCTGACTTAGCCATCACTGTCCATTCCTGGTGTCGCAAAGCAGACTAGCGCCCATAGTGAGAGTATCCAAGCTTAAGTCTCCCAAAGTAAAAAGCAGCTGCTTTACTCGGGACCACTGTTTACTCTGAAAAAACACGGAAATCTTAATTTTCTGAACTCTGGGCTCAGAACCAGGAAAAAAAAAAAAAAAAAAAAAAAAAAGACCAACTTGAATTTAGACCCGCTACTTTTAAAGACCCCAGTGTTACCTACCACTAGCCAGGCCAGGAACACTCAGACTGTAGTAGTGTAAAGGCTTCCTATTCACTTTGGCTCTGAAACCTCCTTCGTACTTACCATCCAATTAACTGCCAAGTCCTACTGACACTACTGCAATGTACTAGAACAGACTTCAGAGCCCGCAATGCGCTATAAGTCAACCACTTTGTATAGACGAGAAAACAGAACCACTGAAGGATTCACCTAAGAAACTAAGTAGCAAAGTCGGGGCTTCTAACTCTGGAGCCTTCTCTCTTTGTGCAGTTGCTCATGTAGAAGTCTCCTAATTGATCTTTCTTCCTTCTAATCCATCCTGTTACCACATTAATTCCCTAATACACAATTTGACCAAATGAACTTCATGCTTAAGAACTGTGGGGGTGGGGGGTGGGGACGGTTCAAGACAGGGTTTCTCTGTAGTCCTGACTGTCATAGAACTCACTCCATAGACCAGACTGGCCTCTCAGTCTGAAATCCGTCTGCCTCTGCCTCCCAAGTGCTGGGATTAAAGGCATGTGCCACCACTGCCCGACGCTTAAGAACTTTTAAAGAGGGCCTGTTACTCTTGTAACTATATGAGGCAAGTCTACAATCCCAGCAGTTAGGAGACTAAGGCAGGTAAAAAAACAAAACAAGAACTTTTAAAGAGGGCCTGTTACTCTTGTAACTATATGAGGCAAGTCTACAATCCCAGCAGTTAGGAGACTAAGGCAGGTAAAAAAAACAAAACAAAATGTAATAGCACACCTTGCTTTTTTTTGTCCTAGTTTCCACTGTTATTTGATATATACATTTACATGCTAGTCAAAATGTCAAGTTACTATTGCTTTATTTTTTCCTCATATGGATCTAGTCAATAGTGAAGCATTCACATGCATTCTCCATCTCTTCTTTCATTACCTCAACTCTTGTTGTCTGAGTCAAGATCTCACGGTACACAATCCAGATTGTCTTGGAACTCACTATTGCATCTCAAGATTGATACAAACTCATGGTGATTCTCCTGCCTCAGCCTCCCCAGTGCTGGGGTAACAGCCATAATTTCAGAATTACCATACCCAGTTATCTAAACATTTACCAAGTAGACAGTATGCTACTAAGTAGTAGTATTAGGTACCCAAAAATAAATAATCCCTACCCATCAGCATGCTGGTGTACAACTGTAATTCTAGCACTTGAGAGGCAGGGGCAGTAAGATCATGCATTCAAGACTAGCTTGAGTTAAAAGTGATCCTGTTTGGGCTGGATAGATAGATGGCTCAGTGGTTAAAAGCACTGACTGCTCATCCTAGAGGTCCTGAGTTTAAATCCCAGCGACCGGTTACATGGTGACTCACAACCATCTGTAATGGGATCATCTGTAATGGGATCTGAAGGCAGCAACATTATACTCACATACATGAAATAAATCTTTTTTAAAAAGGGATCCTGTTTTTTTAAACAAACAAACCAACAAACAAAAAAACAAGACAGAGGGGAGGAGAGGAGAGGAGAGGAGAGAGAGAGGAAAAGAAAAGGATAAGTCCCTGCTCCTTGTCCCTGTGTATATATGTGGGAAGAAGGTAAACAGTAAGCACCATAATAAAACCACCAAGTGGACAAGTATAAACAGTCATAACACAAGACGGTAATACAACAGCAGGGGCACTGCAGGGGCATGAGAAGAAAGGGGTTAATTTAGGAGAAAAAGGATCAGGAAGCAGTTTCTTAGATTATAAGAGAGAGGGTAAAGTGGACCATATGAAAGGAAGAGTCAAGCAGCAGAGATGGTGGGAGGGAAGGCAAAACACAAGTATGAAGTAGAAAGCAGTGTGTGTCACATAAGTCTGTTGTCCACTCCTGCCAAAGCACAGGTCACAGAAACCTGAACAGAGATCAAGTTGAAGGCTAGGAAAGTGGTGAGCAGGTATCCACAGAAACAATCAGAATGACACAACAAAACCAAGTTTAGTTACCTAACTCTGGCTTTGAGGGATAGAAGAACAGACGACATGGGGCCGGCCAGGAGGCTGCTATGGAGTCCAGAAAAGAGGTAGATACTGGAGATTTACTAGTTTGTTGTTTTCTGTGAGATAACTGAGCATGAGACCTTGGAATAGAAAGCCCTATCCACAGAGCCGGACTGATAAGTGTTCTGACTCTGGTCCCTGTGAGCATACCTCCCTTGCTTTCAGACCACCTTTTAAACCTTTTTAATTTTGTGACCCACATGATAACCTTCCAATAAATTCCCTTTCTGAATCTACCTAACAGGATGATTAAGGTGTGAATTATGATGGGAGGGAGGAATAGAACCCAGACCAGAAATACTGATATAAAATTAGTAGGAATTTAGCCATACTGAATGAGTTGTTTATACAACATCAGCATGCAGGATGAGAGGCAGGCGGTTCTCTGAGCTGGAGGCCAGCCTGGTCTACATAGGGAGTTCCAGGACAGCCAGGGTTACACAGAGAAACCCTATCTTGAAAAATGAAGCAAATAAACAAACAGAAAAACAAAAACAAGAAAGCTTGCTCTATTACAATTAAAGGGAGACTAGAAAAATGTGTCTATAAGGAATTGGAGAAACCAGGATTTCACTAGATAATCTGGAACTCACAGAGATCCACTTGACTAGCTTTGGGAGTTAAAACAGTGCATTAGGGTGCCACTATACCTGGCCCTCCTGGGTCCATTTTAAACAAAGTAGCTACTATAAGAAATATATATCCAAAATGGAGAGAAAAACTCAGATTTTTCAAAAGTTATATATATAGAGTTGTATGTAAAAGCTTTATGTTTAAGTGTAGACAAGTAATTTCATACTATGCAGACTAAACAAAACACTTAGCTGAAGGCCAAAGCAGTTTGAAATAGAAGGCAAGAGCTAATAAAGAAGACAGTGGATTTTCAGGATCAGAATAAGCTATGCTAACTTAGGAAAATGGAGAGAGAGGCGCTAGAGAGGAAGGAACAAGCATATGTCAGAGAGAGGGCGAGGAGAGGCGCAGGATGAAGAGTGGCTGCCTGTATCCACTGGAGCGGATGGAGGAGGTCTGGGGTAAGAGCTCGTGCTGCTCTAGCAGGGTACTTAGGCTCAGTTCCCAGCACCCACATGACGGCTCACAACTAGCCAACTTCAGTTCTAGGGGATCCCATGCCCTCTTTTGGCCTCTGGGGGTATCGGGCACACATGTGGCTGCAGAAAACGTCCCAGCCCTTACACACCTTCCTTCTGGCTCGAGGCGGGTCACGCTGCCCTGTTGCGGCTTCTTCGCTACTCTTCCCCTTGGACATGTGGAGACTGAGTTTCCCTTTGGCTCACAGCTCTCTTCCCGTCACGCTAGCTATATTTTCTTCTTACAGACGTCTCATTCAGTGCACAGCCCCAATCACTATTCATTCTTTTCTTCAATGAATGACCTCCATGCTTTCATGTCCTTCTTGTCTGACCCTGCTGCTCTACCTAACTGCTTACTCAAACACTCCTTGGGATCCTCTCCAATGCCTCACCACCACATATGACCGTCTTCCAGGAACCTCCCGTCCAATCACAGCCAGACACCAGGCAACCTCCTCTTTACCTTGCAGACATTTAAAAATCCCATCCTCTAAATATCCCTCAGTTTTATCATCTACTTGTTTTGCTCTATTGGCTCAAGCTAACGCTGGAATACTGACTTTCTTGTAACTGATTCTTCTCCTGTCTATTAATCCCTTTTCTCAACCTCCCTCCTGCAACTTCACGTGGTACCAAAGAAATTGAACCCAGGGAGACTACTCTTCTACTGAACTATACCTACCCCTTAACAAGCCTGAAATAACTATCTTGAGGAAAATGTGGCACAGAGAGATTATTAATTTGCCCAGTATCCCACAGCTAGTAAAACAGTGTCATATTCAAATTTAGGCAATGTAACTAACTTCAACCGCCCTAATATACTGTGTCCTACATATACATATGCCCTACTATAAATTGTCTCTTAGCATGACAGTTTATGGCTATAATCCCAGCACTCAGGAGGCAGACAGCTTGGGCCACAAGTGGAGTTCCAGGCAAACCAGGATTACAGAGAAAGACCCCCCCAAAACAAAACAATAACCAATAAAGTACCTCTTTTTTGTTTTGTTTTTTTGGGGGGTTTTTTGTTTTGATTTTTTGTTTTTTGTTTTTCGAGACAGGGTTTCTCTGTGTAGCCCTGGCTGTCCTGGAACTCACTCTGTAGACCAGCCTGGCCTCGAACTCAGAAATCCGCCTGCCTCTGCCTCCCAAGTGCTGGGATTAAAGATGTGCGCCACCACGCCTGGCTTAGAGTACCTCTTAATAGCTAACACTTCTCCCTGTTAAGTGGAGATTGGGTAACCAGTTACATAGTTGTTGATGTTTTCCCCTCCCCCATTAGAATGCAAGTTCTTCACCTGGAAAGACTATTTGTAACCTGTCTCGGTGGTAATGGATGTCTTGGTGGTAATGGGCATTCAATGTACTTTCATGAAGAATGTATTAAACTTCCAGCCAAAGGTGTGAGTGAAGCTTCAAAGGTAATGGGGAGGTTTCTGTCTACCCTTACTGAACAACAACAAATGAGTAGGGATATGCTTCCCTCCAGAAATATTCAGAAAAGGCATCATAAAATCATAAGTATCTTCACTTTTTGGGACCAATAGCAGACACAGCTTTACATAAAGCAAAAGAAGACATAGGGCTCTTTTGAGAGATGGCTCAAAACTTAGCAACACTGACTGCTCTTGCAGAGGAACCATGTTCAATTCCCAGCACACAAATGACAGCTCACAACTGTCTGTAACTCTAGCTCCAAGGGATCCATCGCTCTTTTTCTGGCCTTCACATCCACTGAACAAAGTGATGAAGGCAAACCCCATATTCATAAAATTAAAAACAAGGGGCACACACAAATAGACACAAAAGACTTTTCCACGGTGTGATAATTAATGACTACTGGAAGTAATGAAGATTAAGTGATCCCTTTTAGGTACAGAATGGTGACAGTAATGACAATTTAAGGTAGTGGCAAAAAAGCGAATGATAGGCCAGGCAGTGGTGGCGCTCGCCTTTAATCCCAGCACTTGGGAGGCAGAGGCAGGTGGATTTCTGAGTTCGAGGCCAGCCTGGTCTATAAAGTGAGTTCCAGGACTACACAGAGAAACCCTGTCTCCCCAAAACAAAAAAAAAACAAAAACAAAACAAAACAAAAAAAAAAAACTGACAATGGTATAGACCTTAGAGGGCTTAAAACATAAGTCATGGATTTTTTTTAAAGTCAATTTCATTGTAGTTTGTTTAAAACAAACAAACAAACAACAGTTAAAACTAGTGTTTTGGCCTAAGCTTGAAGATAGAAAATGAGTGTGACCTTGTCTTTAAGGATCTTTGCCCTAAAGTAAACTTAGGCTGATTCTGAAGAAATTCCACATGACTGGGTCAAGGATATAGGAAGAAAAAATAATGCACTTCAGACAGGTTTGATGCTCAGAGGCCAAACACATGAGTTTGACTTCTGGAACCCATGTACACAAGTAAGGAGAGAACTGACTCCACAAGGTTGTCCTCTGATCTCTACACACATCAGATACATGCATACACACATATACCCATGCTACAAACACTCACATAATAATGATGATGATGAAGTTAAAAAAAAAAAGATGATGCTGAATTCCAGAAGAGAAATCTAACTTGATCAATATAGCTACTGATACTACTACTGTGTATATATAATGGAAATAATGGCCTACTCTGGGTAACAACCCTGGTCTCTACCTCTATGCAACCTGGCTTTCCCTATTTTTCTTATTTATTTATTTATTTATTTATTTATTTTTGTCTTATTTTTTTTCCGAGATAGGGTTTCTCTGTGTAGCCCTGGCTATCCTGGAACTCACTCTGTAGAGACCAAACTGGCCTTGAACTCAAGAAATCCTCCTGCCTCTGCCTCCCAAAGCGCTGGGATTAAAGGCGTGCACTACTAGCGCCTGGCGGCTTTCCCTATTTTAAATAAGCCATTTTTCTTACATTTGTTCAGCCTGGAAGAAAATGTTAATATTTTAAATCAGTACTACTCAAAGTTTGTATCATACAAAATTACTGGGTAGTAGTGGAGAATGCTTTTAATCCCAGCACTCAGGAGGCAGAGGCAGGCAGATCTCTTGAGTTCTAGGCCAGCCTAGTTGATATAGGGACTCCAGGTCAGCCAGGGCTATAGAGAAACCCTGTCTCAAAAAGCAAACAAATAACAACTCATTAGAGACTTAGCAGAGCTGATCTGCTGAGCAGAATGATGGGAAACCAAAACATACACATACAAATGGGCTTCCCAGCTGGAGAAGCAGGGTGAAGGGGCTCTGGTACCAACATGCAAAGGGGCAGTAGTACAACCTCAACAGACCCAGCACGAGCATCCAGGGCACTGATGAGCAACTCCACGCATCATTTTTACATCTTCAGGAATATGTCATCATCTACTGTGTGACTATTCCATTTATTTCACAAAACCTTTTTGTGGTAAATTATAATTCCTCAATTTATTAGGCTGTTTCTTGTCACTCTCAGGCCCATCTCCAGCAGACCGAGCCTCTGTCAGCTTTCAGAAGTGAAAGGGAACTACCAAACCTGTACAGGTATTTACACCCTCATTAAAAACTAAGTTCCCTAACAGTACAGAAGACAGGTGAAAACTGCACATTATAGAATCCATGTGTAATTAAAGGGCTGACTCAGTATGTGCCAGCAGGAAGGATCTTTTAAGAGTTCTTTATTTGGGGGATTAAGGGGCTGAAGAGATGGCTTAGCAGTTAAGAACATACACTGCTCAGGCAGAAGTTAGTTCCCAGCATCCATAGGAAGTGGCTCACCACCACTCAAAACTCCATCTCAAAAGACTGTGCCACCTCTGACCTCAGTGGGCACCTACAACCTGTGTACACACCTACAGACAGACAGACAGACAGACAGACAGACAGACACACACACACACACACACACACAAGTTAAATCTCTACAAGAAAAAAAAAAAAGTAGCCAGGCAGTGGTGGCGCTCGCCTTTAATCCCAGCACTTTGGAGGCAGAGGCAGGCGGATTTCTGAGTTGGAGGCCAGCTTTGTCTACAGAGTGAGTTCCAGGACAGCCAGGGCTACACAGAGAAACCCTGTCTTGAAAAACAACAAACAACAAAACAAAACAAAACAAAACAAAACAAAACAAAACAAAACAAAACAAAAAAAGTAGCATAGAACAGAAACAAGGAAGAATAAAACACTGAAATTTTGTCTCCTGGATTTTTGTTAAAAACACCCCTAGTTAAAAACACCCCGCCGGGCAGTGGTGGCACACGCCTTTAATCCCAGCACTTGGGAGGCAGAGGCAGGTGGATCTCTGAGTTCGAGGCCAGCCTGGTCTACAAAGTGAATTCCAGGACAGCCAGAGCTACACAGAGAAACCCTGTCTCGAAAAACAAAAAACAAAAACAAACAAAAAACACCCCTAGCCACACCAGGCACTCTTTTAAACTCAGCGCTTAGGAGGCAAAGGCACTCTCAGATCTCTGAATTCAAGGACAGCCCTGTCTACACAGTGAGTTTCAGGACAGCCAGGGATATGTAGTGACCCTGTCTTCAAACCTCCCACTTCCCTACAAAACAATAATAACAAAACCCCAAGAAATGGAAAAAAGAAAATTCATAAATAAATTATCTAGTTCAGGGAGACAGCACTGACCTAGCACATGCAAGGCCTTGCGTCCCACACCTATACAGCACCACACAAAAATAAAAATAAATCAATCGGAAAAAGCTTTTCATTCATACCCTTTACTTAATGAAATCACACATCCCCCATCTCCCAAATTCTGTTATCTGGACTCTAAATAAGCCTCTAAGCTATAAAAATCACTAATTTCCCAAAGAAATAACCAAAAAGAAATTCTATTACTATTGGAACAATATATTTACAAATTCCACCGGAAAAATCCTCAAAGATGTCTGCACTGCATTTTTCAAAATATACAGTGGAATTTAAAAAAGAGAGGGAGGGGCTGGAGAGATGGCTCAGTGGTTAAGAGCACTGACTGTTCTTCCGAAGGTCCTGAATTCAATTCCCAGCAACCACATGGTGGCTCACAGCCATCTGTATCAAGATCTGACTCCCTCTTCTGGAGTGTCTGAAGACAGCTACAGTGTACAATAAATAAATAAATAAATAAATAAATAAATAAATAAATAAATAAATCTTAAAAAGAGAGAGAGAGAGAGAGAGAGAGAGAGAGAGAGAGAGAGGGAGGGAGAGAGAAAATTCCAAAAAACCCTGAAGGATTCATAACTGTTCAATGGCCTGCCTGCCCTCTCAAATGAATTTATTTCTTTTAAAAGATGTATTTATTTATTATATGTGAGTACACTGTAGCTATCTTCAGACACTCCAGCAGAGGGTGTCAGATCTCATAGATGGTTGTGAGCCACCATGTGGTTGCTGGGATTTGAACTCAGGACCTTTGGAAGAGCAGTGACCGCTGAGTCATCTCTCCAGCCCCTCAAATGAATTTATGACTTCACTCAATATGGGGCTGGAAAGACGGCTCAGCAGTTAACAGCACTGGTTGCTTTTGCAAAGCAAAGGGCCTAGTTTGGTTCCCAGTACCCAGAAGGCGGTGCACACCCACTTCTATTCTGGTTCCAGGGGATCCAACACCATCTTTAGCCTCCTGGGACATCAGGAATGCACACGGTCACATACATATATGCAGGCAACAATCATACACATAATTGTTTTGTTTCTGTTTTTTCAGATGGGGTTCTTTGTGTAGCCCTGGCTGTCCTGGAACTCACAGGTAGAGACAAGGCTGGCCTCAAACTCAGAGATCCTCCTGTCTCTGCCTCCTGAGTGCTGGGACTAAAGGCGTGCACCACCACCCAGCTACATAATTCTTTTTAATTCAATTACTATGGCTGAGGGGGCATTTCAGTAGTAGAGCTAGATCTTGAGTTCAGTCTCTAAGTACACCAAAGTTAAAAGGAATTTATTTACTATATAATTTTTCTCAGAATGTTATTGACCTAATATCATAGGTCATAAACTAAACATGGTGGCTTATGTGTATAACCCCAGCATTCAGGAAGTTGAGGCAGGAAAACTGCTAAAAATTCCAAGATAGGGGCTGGAAAAATGTCTCTGTGGTTAATGGCACTTGCTGCTCTTGCAGAGGGAGGGCTGGGTTTGATTCCTAGTACTTCCAACGAGCAGCTTACAACCACTAGTAACTCTAGCTCCAGGGGATCTGATGCATTCTTCTGGCCTTCCACAAGCAGCAAGCACCATGCAAGTGGGGCATCTACACTTAAGGCACAGAAAGATACAATAAAAAAAAAAAACAAAAAACAAAAAACAAAACAAAACAAAACAAAAAAAAGAACAAGCCAGTCTAGGTTATTTAGTGGTTCCAGACCAATCTGCATAACAGAGTGAGATCCTACCTGGAAAAAAAAAAAGGTTGTGTTTGTGTGCTGATAGCTCAGTGGTTAAGAAAACTTGTAGCACAATCAAGAGGCAAGAGGATGAGGACCACAGTTCAGATCCAGCAACCCACCAAACAAGCCAGTCCTCCTGCAAAGGTCTGTGATTCTAGCGCCCTCTTCTGGCCTTTGTAAGTGTACAGCACCCATATATATGTGCATATACAAATAGACACATACACATACAGAGGAAATGAATCTTTAAAAGAAAAAGTGGGGCTGGTGAGATGGCTCAGCGGTTAAGAGCGCTGACTGCTCTTCTGAAGGTCCTGAGTTCAAATCCCAGCAACCACATGGTGGTTCAGAACCATCCATAATGAGATCTGATGCCCTCTTCTGGTGTCTGAAGACAGCTACAGTGTACTTACACATACCAATAAATAAAAAATCTTTAAAAAAAAAAAAGTACCAGGCATGGTGGTATATGCTTTCAATCCCAGCACTTGGGAGATAGAAGAAGGTAGATTCTCTGTAAGCTCAAGGCCAGCCTGGCCTACATAATATATTAAAGGACAGGTGGGGCTATGTGAGAGACTGTCTCAAACACACAAATAATAATTAAAATAAAATACATTTTAAAACATTAATGTTATTTTTTAAAAAGTTATAGACTCTCAGAACAAAAAATTCATTATGGAATTATTTTACTAGACAAAAAGTGTATCACTATGATACGTTAGGTATTGATATATGGGAAAGGATACAATTCTGGAAATTATTTCAGTAGAATGCTACTCAATTTATCATTTCCCAGTGAAGTTATATATTACAAGTTTCTCTGAAGATAAAAGAAATAAAATCAGGTATATTTCACTCTTTCAACATTAAAGAGAATTTAGTAGTAATTATGTATACTAACAAATAATTATTTTGGACATCTTTTCAAATAAATTAGTTGGACCATATAATGATAACCTGAACTTGAAGAGGGTAGAATTCTGTCTAAGTTCCCCAAACTGTTCCACTGCTAAGAACATAGTCTTGGATCTATTCCTGCTGAAGATGAATGTTGCTATCTATACCACTCTGAGGTTTTTGGAGGTGCTGGCGACCGGACTCGGAGCCTTGTGTACACCAGGCAAATGTTCCATTGGCAGCTAAGATACTTTAAGTGGAACATTTTGTTTCACGTGACATTGAATAACTCAGGGACCCTGCTGAAAGACAGAAAATAATGATCAATTAAAAAAAAAAAAAAAAAAAAAAAAGAGGGCGGGGGAGAAAGAGAAGGAAAAGCTGGGTACAGTGGCACAGAACTGTTTTGCCCAAATATTTATATTTAGGGATATTTGGGAAGATTAGGAGTTCAAAGCCAGTCTCAGAATTATATAACAGAGTTCAATGCCAGCCTGACCTACATTTTTTTTTGTTTCAATACAAAAAACAAACCACAAAAAACCACAAAATGCCTGCAGAAAGTCAAGCTCCTACTTATTAGTCCTTGATGAAGAGCTATAGGCAATTAATTAATGGCTGCTAAAAGAGGTAGAATCAAAATGAGTCTCAGGGGTTAGCCAATCCCCAAAAGTCAGTCCTGAGTCCATATAACGCAAGCAACACTGAATGGACTCAGTAGGTTTAAACTCACATACATACGTAGACACATACACATATAGGTAACAATAATTAAAGAGGAGGAGGTCAATAATGTGGGGGAACATAGGAGGATGGGAGAGAGGAAGGATGGAAATCATATAAATATAGTACTCAAGTATGAAATTATCAAAAAATTAAGAAAGAGATTACCTACAGAACTGCTCAGAACAGCTTAAAATAAGACCTCAGGTACTAGCATGCTCTGCAGCTTAAACTGTAAACATCTGTAACTTTGCACAGGTAGGCATAGTTCATAAGACAAATACACAAGAATTTTACTTTTGTGTCTTTGGGGCTTTTCATGTTTTTATTGGAATTGAACCCATTGCTGTGTATATGTTCAGCAACCCCTCTACCAAGTTATATCCCTCAGCTCCTGCAATGAAAAATTTAAAATGTAGAGCACGAAAACACAAAAAGAGCCAAATTTGATTTCATGAACACACACAAGCAAACTGTGACGTTAAAGGGAAAGAGGTTGTCTAGGACCACATCTGGAATGCACAGTTGGATAAAGTGCAGTGCACAGCTGGAGAAAGTTTTTAGGCAATAGAAAATAGCTGCTGTCTGTTACATAAAAATACAGCTGTCACTTAGGTACTAGACATCAGTACATTAAGACAAAGAGTAAACAAAACCCTAAGAGGAAGACCAGGAAGGCTGCAGAAATCACTCTGGAGGGAACAAAACCTCACTGAGTGACACAGGCAAACGAGCACCTCCCTCCCTACCCATGAATCAAATGCCAAAGAAGACAGCACACACCAGGATGGCCACAGCAGACCTGAGAGCAGCGCCATGACCCTGCTGCTGAGCCCAAGGCCTCAGGGGAAAGGGTTTTATATTGTCTTTTGTTTTTCTACTACATAATAGGTTGAATTTAAGGTTAGAAGGTAGAAGATTTCAGGGCTGTGGATAATTTCACAAAGCCATTTAACAATCATCTGAATGCAGTAGTTCCTCCATGGATAAAAAGCATTAAAGCTTATTCTTTCAATAACAGGAACCCTCAAATTAACCCTCAGTCACAGTATTGCTTAAGCAGATTCTCTTTTTAAAGCTTTCCCTTAAAGAATCCCCCCTCACTACCCTCTATTACCTCCTTCACATGAAATGTCATTTTTAACACAAAGTTCTGCTCCAGTGGGTATCATGCCCTATCATCCAGGAATACTACAGAAAAGGCTGTCCTAGGAAATACTAAATGTATGTTTCCTGGAATACAAAATCAGCTCAGCAGATGTATTCTCCATCTACTTCTAAAAGTATCTGGCCAGTTTGAGAATAAAAAAAAAAAAATAAAAATAAAAAAAATAAAATCAAAGAGCCAGGTGCACGGATCAAACACTGAGAAGACAGGAACTTGCTAGAGCCTATCCACCCCTCCACCAATTCCTTTATTCCCGCTCTTCTGAGATTTCAGCCTTAAACCTTCTGTGAGCCTTTTTCTCTTTCTCTTTTACTTGGAGTGGGGAGATCTCTCTCTCTCTCTCTCTCTCTCTCTCTCTCTCTCTCTCTCTCTCTCTCTCTCTCTCTCCACTGACCAATATCCTGTGCCTTGTCTGGTAGAGTCTTTGTCATCCCACTCTTACTTGCAACAGCTTTTAATTAGAATTAAGCCATATTTCTTATTATAACCTTTATTGTCTTAACAGCTGGAATAACTAAAATAGTTCAAGTAATGTTTTCCATTTTCAAGATTTTGGTAGTAGTGAATTTGTATAATCCAAGAATTTGGGAGGTAGAGACATAAAGACTGAAACTTCAAAGTCATTAGTGAGTTGAAGGCCAACCTGGACTATGAGAGACTGTTTCCAAACAAAACAAAACAAAACAAAACAAAAATGAAACACTCAGGGGTAGTTGTTGGATCCGTCATCTTAGAGTCCCCCCCCCCCCAATGGCCCGCATTACTAAAGGATAGGACACCCAAAGAAAAACAAGTTAACAAAAAAGAAGGTGCCCACTTCCTGCCCTAAGAAATCGACTAAGACTTGTTGTGGAACCTGCTGGGTGACCATAAAAAGATATTTCTAGGCAGAAGAGGCTTTGTAATTAAGAAGACAATATCCCAGCAGTAGCCGGAGGTGCACGCCTTTAATCCAGGCAGAGGTGATGATGCACGCCTGTAATCTCAACACTCTGGAAGGCAGAGGCAGGCGAATTTCTGAGTTCGAGGCCAGCCTGGTCTACAGAGTGAGTTCCAGAACAGCCAGGGCTCTACAGAGAAACCCTGTCTCAAAAAACCAAATCCAAAATCATCATCATCATCATCATCATCATCATCATCATCATCATCATCCAGGCAGAGGCAGGAAGATCTCTGTGAATCAGAGGCCAGCCTGGTCTACAAAACGAAAGCCAGCTACCCTTTCAAAAGAAAGAAAGGACAACTCGCACCGACAAAAAGGGAACATTCAAATTGCAAATCCACTTTCTAATGTGCCCCCCCAAAACGACCTCAGCTGGCACTAAGCCAGTCTCTGAGTTAACAAACTCACAACAGAGATCCCGTGGACATCGAATGGCAGAACGCAGCAAAATTGATAAGGCAATTTCCTCACTTGTGTCTGAGATGTATCACTATGTCTATCCTTTGAAAGAAAATTACGTAGTGTTTAAAAGCCGACTTCTTGCTCACTTCACTACATACCTCTTCTGGGAAGCCTTTAACGACGCCAGGACTGCCCCTTAAAGAGGCGCTGCTGCGTATGCACAGCTGCAGAATGGCGAGCATATTTTTTGAGACACCAGAAACGGGTTCATTTAAAAACAAAACAACAAAACAAATTTCAAATAGTATTCGCCAAGAGGCAGTCCCCTCCTAGTGAAGAGTTTACATAATGTGTCAGAAAACCAGAGCTCTGCAGACCTGTCAAGGAGGACACAAGACTTGAGCTGTTTCCTCGTCACCTCTACTTTGCAACAGTCCCACAGAAACTGGGTACATAATAAATCCGCACACGTTCACCCGAGGCTTTCCTACCCACATTTACTAAAACATTAAAGATGGGAGAGGAGAGGGGAAGAAAAAAAAAAATCCAGCCAAACAAAATAAAACCTTGGCCTCACACTTCTGACTCCAACGTACGGAGCAAACCTAACCGAGCAGGGGAGTTTTTCTTCTTGTGAAGGAGGAAGGAGAAAAAGGCAACTGTCTCGAATGTGCGCCTCGCCCAGCAGTGCAATGACAAGCTCCAAAACTCCACGCTGGCCCCAGCAGCTCCCTCGCGGCCCGTCCCAGCGCGGCCCCGCGGCCCGTCCGGTCCCCAGCGCCTGCCTCTCACAAAGGAGAGTGGTTCAGCCCCGAGCATCCCGCACCTGATCACTCGGCGCTGCACCCGCATGGGTGCGAGCGAGCGAGGACGTTGATACCCCACCCACTACCCGCCCAGGCCCCGACGAGGCTTGGTGGAGCCGCGCGTGCCGCAGGCTTACCTGAGCCAGTCCTGCGGCTTCCTTCCCCGGGCAAGAGTTGCAACCCACCGTCCGGGAGAACAAGGCGCCTTCCGGCGGAGCACGGCCAGCCCTCGCCGCAAGCAAGCTTGCTAGTCCTCCATGCTCCTGGGCCCGCCCACCGCCCTCCATCCGCCAATGGTACGGCCGGAGCCGGGCGCCATCCAGGAAGTCTCAGCAGAGTGGGCGGGCCTGAGGCTGGGAAGGGTACGTAGGCAACCGCGGATATGCCTGATTGGAAATAGGAACGGGCGGCGGGCTCTCAGGACCGGCCTCTGACCCCCACCGCTGGGGGCGCTCCAGGCCGGGACAGCACCTGCTACCTGTCTCGGGAGGCCATCTTGGGTCGACTGGCTCAGTGATCTCCCAAGCTTACTTACAGGAACGTGAAGCCCCTTTTGGAGTTCTGTTGGTCCGTTTTGGTCCAGCCCCTACGTGCCCTCCTCTCGTGTACTCAGGATACCTGCCAGTCAGGGTGAGGAACTCTGGAAAAATGTTGAATGTGACTGGAAACAAGCCCCACTACCTCTTAAATGTGGGAATGATGCTGGTTTGTCCAAGAAGCCAACCATCAGTTTTTCCGAATAGCACTTCCTAGGGTGACTTCGATCCTTGACAAGCAGGATTATCAACACGTAATCGACACAGGTTATATAGTCATTCTACTTGATTATCTATGCACGTTTCAGACTTTACAATATTGGTCTTTTTAAGACAGGATCTCCATATATCGCCAAGGTTGGCCTCACTATGTAAAACAGGCTAGCCTTAAACACAGAAATATGGTATTTAAGGCATGAGCTACCACGCCCTAGCCCAGTGTTCTGATTTTAGCAAACCAAAATACTGAGTCATTTAGTAATAACAGGCGTGAGGAATTTCACTTAAAAAGCAAAGGACCGCCGGGCGTGGTGGTGCACGCTTGTAATCCTAGCACTTGGGAGGCAGAGGCTGGCAGATTTCTGAGTTCGAGGCCAGCCTGGTCTACACAACGAGTTCCAGGGCAGCCAGGGCTATACAGAAAAACCCTGTCTCGAAAAAACAAAACCCAAAAACAAAAAAAGCAAAGGACCTTAAAATCACCAGTAGTTCCAAACTACAAACTATGCACGAAAACACACTAGGCAAACAAGACTTAGCAGAGGGACACTGACGAGAATCATTTGTTCTGGAAAGAAGCAAAATTTCATATGTGAAACTGCACTGAGAAAGGTGTTCCTGAATTTTCTAAAGTTCTGCCGACTACATTTCCATAAGAGAAATTTTTTTGTGGTTGTTGTTTAAATAACAGTATTAGAAAGCTCCAGGAAGCTTGAGCAACATGGCAAGACCTACAAAATTTGTTTTTAATAAGATTTATTGCAGGGCATGCCTTTTTTGGTTTTGGTGGGGTTTTGTTTGTTTGTTTTTGTTTTTCAGGACAGGGTTTCTTTGTGTAGCCCTGGCTGTCCTGGAACTCAGAAATCCGCCTGCTGCTGCCTCCTAAGTGCTGGGATGAAAGGATACACCACCACTGCCCGGCAGGGCATACCTTTAATCCTAGGATTTGGGAGGCAGATACAGGCCAATCTCTGAGTGCCAGCCTACAAAACTAGTTCCAGGACAGCCAGGGCTACACAAATGAAAAAGGTTTTTCTATTATATGTTTAATTATGTGTATATGTATGTGCATGTGCACTGGTGGGGGCAGAGAGCACAGGTGTGTGTTCCCCTTAGGACTGGAGTTACAGGAGACTGAGCCATCCCACATGTGTGACAAGGAACTGAATTCTGGTCCTCTGCATGACCAGTACATGCTGAGCACCTGATCCATCTCTCACCCCTCAAAAATCTGTAGAATACATTTTTTTAAAAGAGTCATTTTAATGGTTAAAATAATTTCCCAAGCAGTAACATAATTGTGCCCACACCTTTAATTCCAACAGTAGGGAAACAGAAGTAGATCTCTGAGATCAAGGGTAGCCTGGTCTACAGAGCAAGTTCTCAGACAGCCAGGGCTACACAGAGAAATCCTGTCTTGAAAAACAAAACCAAGCCAGGCGGTGGTGGCGCACGCCTGGAATCCCAGAACTCTGGGAGGCAGAGGCAAGTGGATTTCTGTGTTCGAGGCCAGCCTGGTTTAGAGTGAGTTCCAGGACAGCCAGGGCTATATAGAGAAACCCTGTCTTGAAAAAAACAAATCCAAAAAACCAAAAAAGAAAAAAGAAAGAAAAACCAAATCAAACCAAAGGGGAGGGGTGCAATGAGGCAATATGACTATACTGAGAAAAATCTGTTGGTCAAATTCTTTCCTAGCTCTAAATACCACTGTGTAAATTTGTTAGGATTTACCAGAATAATGTGTTTATGTGTAAATGCAAAGAGGTATAATCGCAATTATTAATGGTTTCTATAATAAGAGCCTATTATCCCTCTGATTATTTTCTGGTGCAGAATGTAAGGCCGACCAACAAGGAAGTCATTATAAGCATTGTAGGAAGGGGGAGAGCGTCTGATCCAGTGATTTCTGCTAATTACACTCATTTGTTGCTATAAATTATATGATTTTCAGTGTTCATGATTTCAAAAGCCAATTGACACCCAAAATGTCTCATAATTACCATTCAGCACATAGGGGTGGGAGATATTTCTGTATTAATTCATGATCACTTGACTCAGGTCATGAATTTATAGCCACAGTATTTTCTGTTTCTTTTAAAAATGACAAAAATAGCCGGGTGGTGGTGGCACATGCCTTTAATCCCAGCACTTGGGAGGCAGAAGCAGGTGGATTTCTGAGTTCGAGGCCAGTCTGGTCTACAGAGTGAGTTCCAGGACAGCCAGAGCTACACAGAGAAACCCTGTCTCAAAAAAAAAAAAAAAAAAAAAAAAAAAAAAAAAAAAAGACAAAAATATCAAGTATGGAAGGTTATAAAATATAACACAACTAGATGTGAGAATTAGGGGGTATTTTTTTACATTCAAAAAAAAAAAAAAAAAAAAGTCAGAATGGTTCCCTTTCATCACTCCGAGGGTAACAGCTGTAGGTAAAATACTGTCTTCAGCCAATTCTCTAATGCTTGTGAATTGCTAAAAAAAAAAAAAAAAAAAAAAAAAAAAAAAAAAATTGACCAGTAAAGAACTTTACAACAGAAACTACAACATTGATAGGTGTGTTGGTACATTTAGTACTCAGGAGGCTAACACAGGAAGATCAGGAGTTCTAGGATAGACTGGGCTACCTAGTCAGACTTAAAAAGAAAGGAAGAGAGAAATGAAGGGGGGAAGAAAAAATGAAAAGTACTAAATTATATGCTCAGTTTTGTGCCCGGTTTAAAACAAACGGGCAGAACATAAGTTCAACAACCACTAAGCCTTTGTGAAATGAGGTAAGGTTAAAACACAAAGACCAGAAGCACAGTTACCTCAATGTCCAAATGTCTTCTCATTTCCTGTGGGATAGTGTTAACTTTACTGGTACTATAAGGAGCAGAATTCAGAATAAAACCAGTTCTAAGAAGGAAGTATCTTTGGTGCAATATTGTAGGAGGATGGTATCCGTTTATACTG
This sequence comes from Apodemus agrarius, assembly GCA_964023405.1. Lineage (NCBI taxonomy): Eukaryota > Metazoa > Chordata > Mammalia > Rodentia > Muridae > Apodemus > Apodemus agrarius. Next base: position 74,889,226 of record OZ030013.1, on the reverse strand, counting down.
AGGGTATAATTAGAAATGAAACACAAAATCAAAGTAGCTTGGATCATGCATATATTTCATAGTAAAACAGTCATTAACAATAAAAATTAGAAAATCTGGTGAGACCTCAGTGCTGTAAAAGAAAATAGGAGAAGTAAAAAAGACAGCAAGTGTTCCAGAGTCTAAGGAGCGGGTGAAAAGGCCCCACTTCTCTGAGTCTTGGAAGCAGGCATCCTTACTGCAGGCTGCACAGGATGGAGGCAGTTAGAGTGAGGCAGGACAGAGGAGCAATAAGAACCCAGGAGAAGGAGATGGGGAAACCAGGATACAATTACACAGAGACGACTCTAAGGCCTTTTGTTTCTTTTAAAGTCTAAAGTTTTAAAGCATGTCTCTTAATTCCAGATCGTGATCGCACAGGGTACAGTAAGGGAATGGTAGGATGGACTGGAACGACGGGGACCTGCTCTCAGAGAGCTTACAACCTGATAAGACAGACCTCCCCCCGGCCCTCCCCCAAAATCCACCACAACACATATTTACAAAGTAAAATACATACAAATAAATATACATATGAATAAAATAGGAATGCTAATAAATATTGTGTTAACAACTGCTTAGGGCTCCCTAGGTCAGTCAGTGAGAATTCCCTAGAGGAAAAGAGTGTCAGTATAACGCCAGTAGAGGGTAGGAGGGTAGAGTATGTGCAAAGGTTCAGAAGTTGGGATAAATATGTCATTTCAGTAACCAATTAGCTTGATTAGAGTAAACATCTAATAGATCTGGCTAAGGAGAATGCACAGCTACCTGGGAGTCTGAGGCCTCAGGATCCCAAGTTTAAGGCCTGCACGTTCATGGCCGGCCTCGGCAACCTGTCCCAAAACAAGAAGTAGAGGGGAAGGCTCCTGCAGGTACAGCTCAGTGGTACAGCACTTACCTAGCATGTTTAAGGACGTAGCTTAATCTCCAGAGCATGTGCATGTATTTGCATGTGAGCATACGCACACACATGAAACAGTAGAGTGCAATTCGGTGAAAGAAACTGTAATGCTAGAACTGGCCATATCAGCAAACTGAACAATTAATTAATGCTTTCCTAGGTAAGGGTATGTATGTGGCGACAGGTCCAGTGCCAACCCCACTGCTCTCAACGTTCTGTAGTTAAGAAACAGATCAAGCAATGAAAAAGGCCAGCAAGCCTAGCCTGAGCATGGCGCTCCAGGTCCCTGTAAGGGATGCGGGGCCCAATGTGCTCGGTCCCTAAAGGGATGACGCTTAAGGTGGTACACGCACCATAAATAAAAAGAAACCTGCAACAGACAGTATAGAGGCACTCGGCATCTGTGGGAATGCTTATGAAATGACAAGCAGGCTTCCAAGGGGAGGAAATAAGTGCAACGAAATTACTATGTATAGATCTATCCCCAAGGCTAGTCAGATCCTTAATTCTAAATGTTCAATCAGAATATCCTTCACCTTAGTTACTAAAAATTGGGTGAGGAACAGATATGTGTATTTTTTCCTTCCTTTCTCTCTTCTTTTTTGGCTTTTTTAGATAGATGGCCTAGTGAAACTTATGTAGCCCAGACTGACTTCAAAACTCCTGGCAATCCTTCTGCCAAAAGTCCTGAGTGCAGGAATTATGGGAATGTGCCATAACCCCTATCAAATAGATGTTGATAGTAAGCTGTTTTTTTTTTTTTTAACTACTGTGACAATCAACTTTGATTCTAACATTTTAGGAACTAGAGGGTGACTGAGCAGTAATCTATGTGGAATGCTCATGTCCCTAACGGAGGACAGGTTGGAAAGGGCCCAATTGTCTCCTCGTGTTTTAAGTGGAAGGGTGAAACATCGCACACTGAAAAGAGGCTGCTCTCAGCCAAAGCAACCAAGACCTCTTTCGTTAAGCTGATTGATCTGAAGCTGGTCCAGGAGAGGAAAAGCAGAGTTCAGGCCAGGCGTTCAGCAGCAGCCCGAGTCAGGCCCTATGTCAGAAGAGCTCTGCTGAGAGGAGCACGGTCCCACCGAGGAGGCCATTGACTGCTGGGGCCCAATCTTGATGCCATTTGCCTGTAAAAGAGAAAAGGCAGCAATTCCTGCATCAGAGCTGAAGAGATGCAAAGGAAGGACAGAATTTAACTACAGGATTCTCCTTTATCTCTAAGAATTGTGTTCTCTAGCCAAACTGTTGAAAGGCTGAGATGACTGGCTGTGAGAACCAGCTGACCAGGGTGAGGTTGGCTTGTTTCAAGGTCACTGCTGCACACAGATTTCATAGCTATCAACAGAATTCAGGTGTGAAGGAGCAGGCGCTCAGCAGGGGAAGTGCTTGCCACTTAAGTATGAGGACCACAATCAGAGTCCTAGAAACCAGATGGGAGCCAGACGGGCATGGCAGCTCACCTGCAAGACCAGGCCTTGGAAGCAAAGTTACAGGGCAAGCCTGCCTCAATACTAAAGTGGAGAGGGATGGAGAGGACACCTGTTGCCAACCTCGGCCTCCAGATGAACACCCACACTCCTGCCAACACTTGTGAACATGCGCATCACAGATAACATACATAAGATAAAGATTCTTTTAAAGAGTAGGCAACGCAAAAGAGTAGAGGTGGCAAATTAGCATAGGATTCTTCTTTGTTTTGTCTCAGAGCTTTCCTGCTAAAATATTCTCATTCTTTCTCTCTCTCTCTCTCTCTCTCTCTCTCTCTCTCTCTCTCTCTCTCTCTCTCTCTCTCGTCTCCTCCTCCTCCTCCCCATCCCCCCCCCCCATATTTTACAATTGTAAGAAACTGAGGTCAAGGAGAAAAACTCTGATATTATATAAATCTGTACACCACTATCTTACCTCTTTCAACAATATGGGGTTCAGACGGAGAGAAAACAGAAACTAATGCTGGGTTCTTAGATACCTGCACTTGAAAAATCACCTGTGGGGGCTGGAGAGATGGCTCAGCTGTTAAGAGCACTGACTGCTCTTCCAAAGGTCCTGAGTTCAAATCCCAGCAACCACATGGTGGCTCACAACCATCTGTAATGAGACCTGACGTCCTCTTCTGGTGTGTCTGAAGACAGCTACAGTGTACTTAGATATAATAATAAATAAATCTTAAAAAAAATCACCTGTGATTAGTGATTAGTGAGACATCAGACAGGAATGCTGGCATTCTAGGGAGCATCTATCAAGATAACGTCAGTTCTAACCCCAAACCTTTCTCACCTCATTGTGGACATCAAATAAACCTTGCTGAATCTTCCTATATATTTCTTTGGCTGTATTAATGTAGGCCTGGAGGAGACAAACCATTTATTAGTCTTAAATTTAAGTAGAGAAATACAAATATTTTAAATTGGATTTCTAAGGTGAATTAAGAATCTGGGTGTGGTGGTCCACCCCTGTAACCTGAGCACTGAGGAGGCAGAGGTAAGCCTGGTCTGATCTACACAGTGAATTCCAGACCAGGCCAGGGCTACCCAGAAACATCTATCTCAAACGGACTAAATAAAACCTGAGAATAATTAATAAACAGTATAAAGGAGTAATACAGAGAATTCCAGTTAGAAATGGTGGTGGAACACGCCTCTATTCCCAGCACTAGGGAGGCAGAGACAAGTGGATCTCCGAGTTCAAGGCCAGTCTGGTCTACAGAGTGAGTTCCAGGACAATTAAGGCTACGAAGAGAAACCCTGTGTCAATAGTTTCCACCCCCTCCCCCAACACACACAAAGTTATCTGCACAAATGTCTTTGTAAAGCTGGGCGGTGGTGGTGCACGCTTGTAATCCTAGCACTCTGGAAGGCAGAGGCAGGCGGATTTCTGAGTTCGAGGCCAGCCTGGTCTACAGAGTGACAGCCAGGGCAGTGACAGTTCCAGGACAGCCAGGGCTATACAGAGAAACCCTGTCTCGAAAAAACCAAAAATCCAAAAAACTAAAAAACAAATGTCTTTGTAAAAGCCATTGAATAGATATGATGCATACCTGTCATCCCAATCCTCCAGGGACTAAAGTAGGAGGATTGCAAGTCTGTGGCCAGCTTGCCCTACACAGCAAATTCTGGGGTAGATTGAGCTACAGAGCATAACCACATCTGAAGAAACAAATCCACCACCACAATAAAACACATTGAGCAGTTAGAAAAAGGTGATCCTATGGTTACAGATACTGATGTTCCTAGGTCATATACAATTAGCAGCCATGCAAATAAAACAAATACATCCAGCCGGATAATACAGTCAACACCTGGCATCACAATGAGGATAGTTTCTGTCTGATTCCCAAGTAAAGTGATTGGTAAATAACAGTGGTGTTTAATCCATATGTACCAATTAATTTTATCAAAGGCAAAAGTAAAACCTTAGAAATTAGGGTGAAAGAGAATGGGACAATTCCCTTGGAAGGAGATGGTCACTCTGACCACAATACATTCTTGTTTACTCATATCCCATGGAGAACTGGGTTCTGAAGAACAGGACAGCCGGGCGGTGGTGACGCACGCCTTTAATCCCAGCACTTGGGAGGCAGAGGCAGGTGGATTTCTGAGTTCGAGGCCAGCCTGGTCTACAGAGTGAGTTCCAGGACAGCCAGGACTACACAGAGAAACCCTGTCTTGAAAAACCAAAAGAAAAAAAAAAAAGAACAGGACAGTAACAGTGTCACTTCTGAGACACGCCCCACTTCTGTAACGATACCTCTTCAACATTGCAGGCTGTCTTGGCTGATGTTTCCATGAATATTAGGCCGTGCTCACGAGCAAAGGCCTCTCCTTCCTCTCTCTTCACATCCCTTCGAGATTCTAGATCACTGTAAGAAATTAGGGAGGAAACTTTAAAAATTCACAAGAAGGGGGTAATAGTTCTAAAAGGATCCCACAACAGTTTAAAACTGCCAATTGATGCTTGAAACGTGTAGATCCTACATGACACACTTTTACTAGTCTTTTAGCAACTGGATATGCCAGGTTTAGTGAATATCCATGGGAGAGCTGCCCTCTGAGAAGAAACAGAGGAGTGGATGGAGTGAGGGGACAGGGAGCTCTACGGAGGGGAAAGTATGGTGAGGATAAAATATATTAGAGAATAAAAAAAAACCTGATGAAAACAATAAGATTGACCTGCCTTTTCTTTTCTTTAAAGACGTATTTATTTATTTAATATATATGAGTACACTGTCACTGATTTCAGACATACCAGAAGAGGGCATCGGATCCCATTACAGATGGTTGTGAGTCACCATGTGGTTGCTGGAAACTGAACTCAGGACCTCTGGAAGAGCAGCCGGTGCTCTTAGCCACTGAGCCACCTCTCCAGCTCCCTGTTTTTATTTTCAAATGGGATTTTTGTTTTGTTGAGACAGGGTCTCTTTGTGTAGCCCTGGTTGTCCAGGAACTTACACTATAGACCAATTGGCTTCACACTCAGGGATCCACTTGCCTCTACCCTCTGAGTGCTGGGATTAAAGATGTACAAACCCCTGCCTAGAAGATTCTAGCCTTTTAATCATTTAGAAGGAGGAGGAGGAGGAAGAGGAAGAGCAGAAAGAGGAAGAAAGTAGTAGTAGCAGTAGTTGTTGTTATTTATTGTGTTAGTCAGTTACTATTGCCGTGATGAAATACTAAGACCAAAAGCAGTTTGGGGAGGAAAGGGTTATTCAGCTAAAGCTTTTTTAAAAAGTTTTATTTATTTATTTCATGTATTTGAGTACAATTTAGCTGTCTTCAGACACACCAGAAGAGGGCCTCCCATCACCATGTGGTTGCTGGGAATTGAACTCAGGATCTTAGGAAGGGCAGTCAGTGCTCTCAAGGGCTGAGCTATCTCTCCAGCACCAGATTAAGCTTCCACATCACAGTCCATCATCAAAGGAAGTTAGGATTCCTTAAACAAGGTAGGGACCTGGAGGCAGGAGCTGATGCACAGGCAATGGGGGGTGCTGCTTACTGACTTGCTCCTCGTGGCTTGTTTAGACTACTGTGTTATAGAACCTCGGACTACCAGCCCAGGGGTGGCACCACCCACAAAGGCCTGGGCCCTCCCACATCAATCATTAAGAAAATGTCCCATGCCAGTGTGGGGAGCATGCCTTTAATCTCAGCTTGACTAACACGCACAGAGCACAGGATTGAGTCTCAGGACCAGGAGTGTGGAGCCTGCCCTTAATAATCCTAGCACTTAGAAGATAAACCAGGAGGATTAGAAGATCCAGGTTACCCTCAGCTAGTGGGTGCAAGGCCAGCCTGCAACACCTGAGACTGTGTCCAAAGAAGCCTGTTAGTTTCAATACATTTTATTGATGATTTATTTACTTGTTTGTTGTGTATGTATGCTTTACCTGTGTGGGTATACATGTGACTTGGCATATATGTAGAGGTTACAAGGCAACATGTGGCAAGGTTGTCTCTCTTTACCATGTATGATCCAGGTCAAACTTTATGTCACCAAACTTGGCTACGAGAGTCATTACCTACTGAGCCATCTCAACAACCCAAACGATGTTACTCAGCTCTAATTATTACATCTTTAAGATGTTTTAAAAAGTTATGGACATGTATTTGTTTATGTATGTGTGCCACTTGTGTGCATACCTAGGCCAGAGGAGGGTGTAGACACAGGTAATGGCGAGCCATCTGACAAGGATGCTGGGAACAGAACTCAGGTCCTCAGGAAGAAGAGCAGGAAAATCTTCATCCCATGAGCCGTCTCTCCAGCCAGTTTTGGGGTTCATCTAGCCCAGGCTAATCCTCATCTCTCTATGTTTCCAAAAATGGCTTTAAAACCCTGATCCACCTCCTCCACCTCCTAAATCTTGGGATTACATGGTGATGTCTGGCTTAGTGATTCGATTTTTTTTTAAATACACTTATTTATTTATTTCTCTCTCTCTCTCTCTCTCTCTCTCTCTCTCTCTCTCTCTCTGTGTGTGTGTGTGTGTGTGTGTGTACACACATGCATATCACCTACATCACAGCATACATGTGGAGATCATAGGACAACCCTCAGCAGTCAGTTCTCTGCTTTTACCATACAGGGCCCAGGGACTGAACTCAGGTTGTCATGGTTGATGGCAGGCCCCTCCACCCACCAAACCATCTCATTGACCCTGACAGGGTTTTGATATATGTGGAATTCTGGCATGGAACTCACAAAATAACCCAGGCTGGTCTCAAACTTATGATTCTCCTGCCTCTGCTCCACAGTGCAAACAGTTATGTACCACTGCATTAAATCTGAGCCAGGAGTTTCTTTTGTCCTATAAATATAATTTTTTATTTTTGGTTTTTTCGAGACAAGGTTTCTCTGTGTAGCCCTGGCTGTCCTGGAACTCACTCTGTAGACCAGGCTGGCCTCGAACTCAGAAATCCACCTGCCTCTGCCTCTCAAGTGCTGGGATTAAAGGCGTGTGCCACCACCACCCGGCAATACAATTCTTTTTTTCTGAAACCAGAACTACAAAGTATGATGTAGCCAAAAGAACTTGAAGGAGAGAACAGAACAGATTTATCTTTGTTCCCATGTTCATGACAATATTGGTCTCAGTAGCTACAAACTGACAACAGTCCAAGTGTTCACAGAGAGAGAGAGAGATGAATGAAATGTGGCAACAGTACACACCACAGTCCTGAAAAAGCAAGTCTTAAGACATGCTACAACATGGACAGAGCTCCAAGCCACAATGCTAGATCAAGCAAGCCACTCATAACAGCACACAGGCTTTGCAACTCTGTTCACATGAGGGACTTATAAGGAAAGAATGCAGGGGCTGGAATGTGGTGGTACACTCCTGGGACCCCAGCATGCTAGTGAGGCTGGGCAGAGACTGAGGCCAGCCTAAGCTACCCGAGGCCCTGTTTTAAAAACAATAGCAGGAAGAAAGAAAAAGAGAGAGAGAGAGAGAGAGAGAGAGAGAGAGAGAGAGAAAGAGGAGGGAGGGAGGGAAGAAGGAAGGAAGGAAGGAAGGGGAGAAAGAGAGAGAGAGAGAGATGCTGAGGAAGGCCCTGAGGGCAGGACATATGACAGAATTCAATGGTTCTAAAGTCTGAAGAAATGAAAAGTTGTTAAGATGAATAATGGTGAGGTTTGCAGAACCATTCTAATAGGCTTAGGGCTACAGAATACTCTAGGAAGTACTTAGAATTGTTATATATATACATACATATATGTATGTATATATATAACATATATATGTGTGTGTGTATATATATATAACATATATGTGTGTGTGTGTGTGTGTGTGTGTGTATATATATATATCTTATCATACTAACATTTTCTTACTAAGATGATATATTAAGAAAATCTGGGTATCAAGAAATTCAATGTCAATCAGATGGCACCTGCCTACAATCCCAGCCTTTGAGAAGTAGAGGCAGGAGAATGGCAGCATGTTCTAGGCTAGCCTGGGCTATAAAGTGAGTTCCAGGCCATCCAAGGCTACTTTGGAGAGACCTGGCCTCCAAAACAAAACAAAACAGAACAGAATAACAAGAACCTCAGTATCTACAGAGAAAGTTCGATGCCTGCTGGTAACTAGTATTTATAAAGATAGACTTTACCTCTTATTCCCAATCAGCATTATAACCATGTTGGAGCTGGAGTGCTGACGGGCATCCTCTAACCATGAGGTCAGGTGGTTGAAGGTTTCGCGTCTGCAGCAGAACAATTTAGAATGCTGATCAGGAGCCTGTCGAAAAGCCCAAGTCGCTCCAAATGCATGAGAAAGGGTGGGTACATATGTGCAAAAAAGCCGCTGCCCTACCCCATGTCCTTAGCAGAGGACAGCTTCAGGGAAGTCAGGCAAGAACCCTCCCACATGCCAGCCAGCTCACCTCGTGATGTCATACACCAGCAGGGCTCCAGCTGCTCCCCTGTAGTAGGAACGGGTGATAGAACGGAAGGACTCTTGCCCAGCCTTTACCATCAACATGGCAACAAAAAATCCCAGTAAAACTAGGTTATTTCCAGAGAAGTGACTTGTTCACATGCCACCCTAAAACAAAGAATGTAACTAAAGAAAGAACTTGTGCTAGGTTTTAAGAAATCATCACCACCGCATCACCATCACCATCATCTAAGGAAAAGAAAGGTGCCTGTCCAGGGAGGAGCACAGGTAGGCTATTTTTCAGTAAGAACGTGACTGAGATCTCAGGTGTGTCAATTACTACTTCTTAGGAGATTGTACGTCAAGCTTTAGATCTTCACTATCCTTAGGTCCCAGACACCCAGTGCCAATAGCATGACACCAACAACCTTCATACACATTTCCCAGTACCCCTAAAACTGGAAACAGGGCTGGAAACTCAATCCCAAATATGATACTGAATACACTAACATTACTTTTTCTATTCTTATTTATCTATAAAAAGCAGAAAATTATTTTTTTAAAGATTTATTTATTATTATATGTAAGTACACCATAGCTGTCTTCAGACACAACAGAAGAGGGCATCGCTCTCGTTACAGATGGTTGTGAGCCACCATGTGGCTGCTGGGATTTGAACTCGCGACCTTCAGAAGAGCAGTCAGTGCTCTTAACCACTATTTAAGAGCCATCTCTCCAGCCCCAGAAAATTATTTTAGAATGACAATATCCTATCCAATGGAAGTCTCATTCCAATGCAACAATGTGGAAAAACAGATCTAAGCAAGTGAGCTTGTGCTGAGTAACCCCTGGTATTCCTCGGATAACAGCAAGAATATCTGGACATTCTTTGCTGAGATCCTGTGGTGGGAAGTAAAAATAAGGGATAAGAAATAATGTCCAGGACCTAGAATAGTTCTCCTTAAAAAATCGTGTTCAGCCAGGTGGTGGTAGTGCACATCTTTTTTTTTCTCCCAGCCCCTCCCACCCCCCACCATTTTTTTTTTTTTTTTTTGTGCACATCTTTAATCCCAGCACTCAGGAGGCAGAGATAGGCACATCTCTGTGAGTTTGAGACCAGGTTGGTGTACAGAGTGAGTTCCAAGAGAGCCAGGACTACATAGAGAAACTTGTCTTGAAAAACCAAAAAAAAAAAAAAAAGAAAGAAAAGAGAAGAAAGAAAAGAGAAAAAAATTACTCATAATCTTATCTCATTTCTTTTTTTTTAATATTTATTTATTATTATATGTAAGTACACTGTAGGTGTCTTCAGACACACCAGAAGAGGACATCAGATCTCATTATGGATGGTTGTGAGCCACCATGTGGTTGCTGGGATTTGAATTCAGGACCTTCGGAAGAGCAGTCAGTGCTCTTAACCTCTGAGCCATCTCACCAGCTCCCTTATCTCATTTTTGATGGAACCAAAATATTGCTTTATGTATAACTGAGCAATTAATTCTCCCATACACTAGATTCTATCTATCTATCTATCTATCTATCTATCTATCATCTATCCATCCATCCATCCATCTTTTTTTTCAAAGATTTATTCATTTTATTTATATGAGTACACTGTAGCTGTCTTCAGACACACCAGAAGAGGGCATCAGATCCCATTACAGATGGTTGTGAGCCACCATGTGCTTGCTGGGAACTGAACTCAGGACCTCTGGATGAGCAGTCAGTGCTCTTAACTGCTGAGCTATCTCTCCAGCCTCTACTTTTGTTTTCTTAACATAATAGTTCCTTTATTTTATTTTTGTTTAATGAAACCCTGGGGTTGTTTAAATAAAAACAGTGGGCTGCTGAGATGGCTCAGGTATTATGAGTGCTTACTGCTCTATCAGAGGATGGGAGTTCAAACCCCAGTACCTATGCTGGGCAGCTCACAAATGCCTGTAACTCCAGTTCTGGGATCCAATGAACTTTTGTGGCCTGTGTGGGCACCTCACACACATGAGCGCATGCACACACACAGTCACAGCCTGGTGTGCTGGTGCCAGCTTCTACCACTAGTACTTATGTAGCATCCTGGTACTCAGGGCACTGAAGCCAAAGTACCCAAGTTTGAGGCCAGCCTGGGCTGCAGAGGAAGACCCTATCTCAAAAAAAAGAAGACAGAAAGCCACCCAAAATACTTTGTGTGCTCAATCATCCTGTTAGAAAAGTTTTCACATTTTTGGAATAATTTCTCCTCATTCAACCCAGGAAATGAAAGTCATCCTTATTCTATAGCCAGGAAAACTATAATAGAAACATGGGAGCATAAATGGGTTTTTATAGTATACCACCAACTGGTGATAGTGCTGATACTGCAGTAACGTTACAATGCTTGTTTGAATTTTACTTAATTTTATGTGCGTAAGTGTTTTGCCTGCATGTGTGATGAACACCATGTGACTGTCTGGTACCTATGGTGCTCAGAAAGTGGCACTGGATCGCCTGGAACTAAAGAAATGGATGGTTATGAGCCACCGTACAGGTTCTGGGGCTCAACCTCAGGTCCTCCGTAAGAGCAACAAGTGTTCTTAAGCATTGAGCCATCTCTCCAGCCTCTACAATTACATTTTAAACTATTATTTCTTTCCCTAGCACTGGATCATGAACCATAAGAGACAATCACATATATTATCTCATTCAATTCTCCTAGTAGCCCTAAAGTAGACTGATATTATTCTCCCTCAAAAATGGAGAAAAAAACAAAAGGCTTAAAGGGGCAAGTTGAATATCTGACGAGAAGCACACAAGAGAGCCGGAATGTAAATGCAGGCCTGCGTGCTTCCTACCACAGAAGCATTCCCCTCTAAACTGGGGTATAAATGGGACTAACTCACAGTGACTTCCTCCCCACACACCCCTCTGTAGGCACCATACAATTCCTTAGCCTGTTAGGATTCTGATAGTTCTACAACTACTAGAAATTCCGAAAATTACTAGAAAGTAGTAATCCTGGTAATTCTAGAAACACGTTTAAGATTTGAAGGGCACCTTTGTCCACTAAGAACTCCGTAGGACTTGATATTTGCTCTGTCACAGTATACCCCAGCTCTTCTGGGGTCCTGTTTTTGCTTTTGTTTCTTCCTTTTTATTCTCTTCTGCTCTACTCTAAAATCTTCCTCCGTCCTCCCTATAGAGTGAGATGGCACACACTGGTATCCCAGGATTTAAGAAAGAGACAGAAAGAAGGAGATTGCCTAGTCAGCCTAAGCTACACAGTGAGAGAGTCCCAAAAAATCGAGCCAAGAGTGGGAAGACATGGGGGTTTAGTTATACGAAATGACAGTCATGAGATGGCTTCCAGCTCAGGAAACTTTTTAACATCAAATCTCTTCTATTACAGGGTATTTGACCTTATTATGAACCGGAGATTGTGTTGTTTACTGGAAAAACTTGTTTTTAGTTCGGGTGTGGCCAGCCTTAGCACATTCTTTTAATTCAAGAGCTTTCTGCTTGAATACTGTAAACAAGATATAAACAGTTGACAGGGAGTAAGAGGGAGTCAAGGGGACAGACAGCAAGATATACAGGAAGCGGAAAGGAGGGACATTCAGTTTGAAGAAAGTTTTTTTGACAGAGGAGCATGCATTCTGGGACCTCTGTGTCAAGTGGATGCTTTCTCTGCCTTTCTGAGCTGGCAGGTTTTCACCCTTAGCTCCTGACCTCTTTGTTGGTAAAATCAAAAGACTGAGATTTTGTTTAAAAACAGCACTCCATTTTTCCATGTCAGTCATGTTCATGAGCACTTTGGAGGCAGTATGCTGGCTGGAAAGACTGTCTAGTTCAACTTAAGTGGGTCCGTATCAATCTCAAATATCCTTGTCCTTGATCAGCTAAAAAATGTCTAAAGCAGCAAATAACTAACGTGGGGTTTCCTTGTTTGGTTTCATTTTGTGAAATTCTGTAGCCGCGACTAGCTTACAACTCATGATGTAGCTCAGGCCAGCCTTGAATTCATGTTGCTCCTCCCTCTGCCTTTTAAGCACTGGCCTGGCCAATGGGCTGTTGATATGAGAATGGCCCCCCAGGATTAGGGGTATGGATGGCCTTGATAGAGGAAATGTGTCACTAGGGCTTTGACGTTTTGTAGATCAAGATGTAAAGCTCTCAGCTACTGCTCCAGTGTCATGCCCTCCTACCACGATGATCACTAAATAACCCCCCAAACTGTAAAGAAACCCCTAATTTGCTGGGCGGTGGTGGTGCACGCCTGTAATCCCAGCACTTGGGAGGCAGAGGCAGGCGGATTTCTGAGTTCGAGGCCAGCCTGGTCTACAGAGTGAGTTCCAGGACAGCCACGGCTACACAGAGAAACCCTGTCTCAAAAAAAAAAAAAAAAAAAAAAGCTTAAAAAAATAAAAAAAAAGAAGCCCCTAATTGAGTTTCTCTTAAGCCAAGCAGTGGTGGCGCATGCCCATAATCCCAGCACTTAGGAGGCAGAGGCAGGTGGATTTCTGAGTTCGAGGCCAGCCTGGTCTACAGAGTGAGTTCCAGGACAGCCACGGCTACACAGAGAAACCCTGTCTCAAAAAAAAAAAAAAAAGTTTCTTTTTTTTAAGAGTTGTCTTAGTATTTTTTTTTTTTTTTTTTTTTTTTGGTGTGTGTGTGTTTTCGAGACAGGGTTTCTCTGTATAGTCCTGGCTGTCCTCTGTCCTGGAACTCACTCTGTAGACCAGGCTGGCCTCAAACTCAGAGATCCTCCTGCCTCTGCCTCCCAAGTGCTGGGATTACAGGTGTGTACCACCACTGCCCGGCCGAGTTGTCTTAGTCTTAATGTCTTCTCACACAATAGACAATAACTAAGACATGGGGGTAGGCAAGCCACCACACCAAGTTGATCATGGAACTTTAATGAAGAGTTGTAATTTCACCCAAGTGAGAGCAAGAAAAACCGTTTGAAAATTCAGCTACAAGTCAGAGACTGGTTTTGCTATTGGTGATGGGTTTTTTTGCTTAGTTTTTGTTGGAGGGGGGCATTATTTTTTGTTTGTTTGTTTGTTTCTGTTTTTGTTTTTGGAGAAACCTCTCACAGTCTTGGCTGGCTTGGAAATCTATGTAGACCAGGCTGGCCCTGACCTTGTGGGGACCCACCTGCCTCTGTCTCCTGAGCGCTGGGATGACATGCATCACCATACCAGGCTTGCCAGGCAGTTCTTAAGGATCCGATCCACAGGCTCATACAGTTGTGTCTCTAAACTTTCTTCATGACCCAACCATTGCTCAAATCAGCACTTAAGGAAAACACGAAAAAGCCAGCAAGCCAGCATCATGGCCATGCAATGTTGCATACAAAAGCAATATATGGAGATTAGGCAAAACCACACTACATCATGCTAAACTCCAAGAGCACTTCATTGATGGAAATTTAAGACACCGGGTTTTCATTTCTGGGCAAACAGTCCACAGAAATTCTCAAACATTTGTATAAAATTATAACAAATTAGAATGTTTAAAGAAGCTGTACAATGGTTGAAAACTAGAAACAAAATTAATGTCCATCAATGCAATGGAGCCCGGCTAAATAAATACATGGTATATACATTCTGTGACTATGCCGTTGTTAAAAGAAGTCAGATCTGTATTTACGGATAGAAAATTTCTTCAAAATATCAGATCTACTATACAAAAAAAACCCAAAAAACAAAAAAAAAAAAACACAGCTATGTCTACTCTTGTCACAATTCTATACATATTAATACTAATGAAAATAAAAATCTTGGGCTGGCAACGTGTCTCAGTAAGTAAAGCTCTTGTCATAAAAATCTGACACCCTGAGCTTGGTTTCTTGAAAAGAGAGAGAGAGCACCAACCACTCCATAGAGCTGCCAACGGACTCCCTGCACCAGGCCACATGCACACACTGTCAGACACACAAGCAGTAAATACATTGTTTAATAAAAACAAACAAAAACTTCTACCATTAACTTGCATCTGTCTGTCTACCTATCTACCTACATACCTTCTATTCATCTATATCTACTTAATTATTTATTTATTCATTTATTCATTCATTTTATTTAATTCAGATAGATCTTACTCTGTAGCCTGACTGGCTTGGAACTCACCTTGTAGGCTAGCCTGGCCTACAAAAAATAAGACACAGATATCTGCCTGCCTCTTCCTCCCCAGTCCTGGGATTAAAAGCATGTGCCACCACTGCCTGGCTGACAGAGTCTATTATTTAGGATTGAAATGCACAGAAGTCTGAAAGTATACACACTGAATCATTAATAGTGGGTTCTTCTGGCAGAATAGCAACAATGTGACACAGAAAAGGGCCTTATGTAGGAAGATGTTCACTTTTGGTTACATAATATTTTATTGTTTTTTATATTTTACTGTATTAGTTGAGTTGTTTTTTTTTTTTTTTTAATTTTGCTATGTTTTCTCAAGACTAGGATTCTCTGTATAGCCCAGGCTGTCCTGGAACTTACTTTGTAGACCAGGCTGGTCTTAGATATCCACCTGCCTCCACCTTAGATGATTGGATGCAAGTCAAATTGACATTTTTTGTTGTTGTTGTTTTTCGAGACAGGGTTTCTCTGTGTAGTCCTGGCTGTCCAGAGAACTCACTCTGTAGACCAGGCTGGCCTTGAACTCAGAAATCCACCTGCCTCTGCCTCCCAAGTGCTGGGATTACAAGCGTGCGCCACCACCGCCTGGCTGACATTTTATTTTTGACCTGAGTATCTCAGTATGTAATCCCTCCTGGCTTCACCTTTCTTGAACTTCTTGCCTCATCTTACAGTGTTAAAACTACAGTTGTCTAGCACAGCACATGGCTGCGTTAGCTTTCATTTTTATAACTGGGTCTTGGTCTGGTACTAAATTGCTTAGCCCTCTCTTACCGTATCCCAGATTTGCAGTTTGATTTGTTTTCCATCGATGTTGACCATTCGTGCGCCAAACTCCACACCTGTCAGTGAAGGTCAGGAGAACGAATGTGACTGTAATGGACACAGACACCTTAATCTAGAGGCTCATACTTTCCCCCAGTGTTATAACGAGTCCTTCGTCTTCACTCACTGGCATTCAGTCCAATAGTGGATATTGCTCCAATTAAATTTGTGTTCCTTTTAGTTTCTTTTCTAGAATTAAAAATCCACAGACTGGGGATGTAGCTCACTTGATACAGTACTTCCCTAGAATGCAGGATGCCCTGGATTCAATCCCCAGAACCACATAAACCTGGCACAGGACTGGAGAGATGGTTCGGCACTAAAAGCAAAGCACACATGTGCTTCTTGGACTGGAATTGGGTCTTCAAGACCCTCATCAGATAGTTCAGAACTGCCTGGAACCCCAATTCCAAGGGATCCGATACCCTTTTCGGGGCTCTGTGGACACCGGCACACTCATGCATGTGCACATCCACACACACGCTCCAGAGCCCCTTAACTGGGGATGGCAGTGGTGTAATCCCAGCTTTCTAGAGGTAAAGGCAGTAGGAGCACTAGGATCAGAAGTTCAAGGTCATCATCACTTATATAGCAAGTTCAAGGTTGGCCTGAGGTTACTCTACAGCCTCAGGAATAACTCAGTGATAGTCCAGTTGCTTAGCACACACTCATTAGGTTTAATCCCTTGCACCAAAAAGAAACAAGTGGCTTCTAAGTGATAATGACATAAGGACGTCGATAAGGGAACAAAGCTAATTCAGATAAAATAAATACAAGCAGTCTCACTGATCTGATATTATAGTCAAGATGACATTTGCTGTATTCAGACCATGGGGGAGGGGGCGGCTGGAGAGATGGTCAGTGGTTGAGAGCACCTGGTCTTGGAGCAGAGCCGAGTTTGGTTCCTAACACCCTTGTCCAGTGGCTCGCAACTACCTGAAACTCCTGCTGCAAGGGGTTCAACAATCTCGAGCCCTTGCAGGCACCTGTACACACATGTGCGAATACACACACACATACATACAAAAACAAATTTAAAAACCTGAGGGGGAAAAGAAACACATATGTGTTGCCAGAGCTAGTTCTTTCCTGAGGTCTGGTTTTAGAAATTCTGGTCATAAACTATGATTTATTATATAACCAGTTGATTAATTTTAAGGCCTTATAATGATGAAGACTCTATCTAGACTTCCTTTTATTAGCCTTAAAAAAAAGTGGCACTGGAGTTACTGTAATGATTTGCAAATAATAGCTAAAAAAGGTGTATTCAAGCCAGGCGGTAGTTGCGCACGCCTTTAATCCCAGCACTTGGGAGGCAGAGGCAGGCAGATTTCTGAGTTCAAGGCCAGCCTGGTCTACAGAGTGAGTTCCAGGACAGCTGGAGCTACACAGAGAAACCCTGTCTCTAAAAACAAAACAAAACAAAACAAAACAAAAAAACAACAACAACAACAACAAAAAAACTGTAGTAACTATAGGAAAGTTTTGTGACAACCAGTTTCCATAAAATGAACTATAAAGCTACAAGTCATAGAAAAAAATTCTAGAAAATTAACAATTCTAGGACAAATAAAACTAAAAGAGCCAGCACTTGGGAGGCAGAGGCAGGCGGATTTCTGAGTTCGAGGCCAGCCTGGTCTTCAGAGTGAGCTCCAGGACAGCCAGGACTACACAGAGAAACCCTGTCTCGAAAAACCAAAAAAAAAAAAAAAAAAACTAAAAGAGATGAATAAATTCTTAGGAATGTTAGTTAACACTGAAATCTGACTAGGTAATATTTAATTCTGCAATTTTTTTTTTCAAAGAACTTCTGGACTGTTTGAAAGTACTTGTTTTAGACTAATTTTATAAATGTGAGTGTTTTGCCTGCATATTTGGCTGGTACCTGTGGAGGCCAGAAGAAAGCAAAGGGTCCCCTGGAACTTGAGTGACAGATGATATGGGTGCTGGGGATTGAACCCTTGTCCTTGAGAGAGCAGTCAGTGCTCTTAACTGCTGAATCAGCTCTCTAGCCCACTGAAAGCATTTTGTGACAGTGTCTCAGAGTGCTGACTAGTTCCATGTATGAAGCAGCACTTCTTAAACTGCAATTCTAAAACTGTTTTCATTTGCAATTAAGGAAGCTGCCTAAGAAACAGGTTTTCAAGGACAAAGTACCTTCAAGCAGCAGTAATTCCCACAGTACATTGGTAACAGCCTCCCTCAAAGCAGTATGGAAACTGACAAGCTGATATGGCTTTTGGCAATTTTCTATTTCAAGGCAAAATTCATCTTTCAAGGACAATATTTCAAAAAACCCAAAAAATCCCACTGCATCATAAGCAGGCAATTCATCCCCTTTTCTATTTTCAAAATAGTATTTTGCACATAGCATGAGGAATTCATATTTTCAAGAAAGATTACTAATCTAGCTTGATTTCAGGTATGATATAGTACTGATTCAGTCATCCTATGTAGATATACTCTCTATATAAATATTTTTACTTTAAGGTGCTATATAAAATACCTGTTCTCAATACCTGTTACATCAACAAAAATCAAAAGATATTTTTTGGAAAAAAAAATCACTGTCAACTTTTCTTTCAGAACAATAAGAATGTAATTTCAATGAGTAAGAAACTAAAAAACAGGCTGAGCATAGTGGACCATATCCAATCCCAGCATTCAGGAAGAGCAAGTCTTATTCAAAGTCATTTGTCAAGTTACTCATGAAGTTCAAAGCCAGTCTCGGTGCAAAAAACCAAACTTATTAAAGAAGCCTGTGAGATGGTGCATGCCTGTAATCATAGCACTTGGAGGCTAATGCAGGCGGATCTCTGGGAGTTCGTACCCAGAGTGAGTCATGTAGTGAATCTGAGGCTAGCGTGGACTAAACAGCCAGAATTTGCCTCCAAAAGAAGAGAAGGTGAAGAGGGAAGAGGAGGTGGAGGTGGAGGAAGAACTGGAATGGTCCTTATGTTGGCTTTTACCTTTCCAGCCCTAAAAGAATCATATGCCCGTGTTTACTTTGAAAAAAAAAAACACGTGAGGTTGGTAATTAATCACAAACTACAGATTAGATGTTTAATAAGCAGTCATGTTTCTGTGGGATTTTTCCATAAACATACAAGTTGCATTTGAAGAAAAAAAATCCTATGGCAACTAGTATTTCTTACATCCATCTCTAAGTTACCTTTCAATTATTTACCTTCCTCTTACCAGCTTTTTATCATTTTTCATATACTATGACATCTGACTAAGGTAGCGAGAAGTAACTTTTTATTTAGAATACTGAGACTGTTAACTTTCTCCTTTAGCAGTTCTGCCAGCTAGCTTTTGTCTGTTCTGGAACGAGGAGATAAGCTTACCTATTGTGAGGTCGTGCACAGGCTGGAATCGCTTGTCCGTAAACTGAAGGAGGAGACATGACTTCCCCACACCTGAAAAAGAACAGTGTGCATTAGTTGCACGTCACCTGGGCAGCCACAGGCTCCCAGGAGGGGCACTGGGTCTAAGGAAGGGACAGAGCCCCGCCCCCCACCTCGCCCCGCCCCCTCTACTTAACTCCGCTCGCCCCGCCCCGCCCCCAGGCCGATTTTGGAGGTAAGATCCCCGCCCCAACCCCGAAGGCGGTCCGCGGGCGGGTTACCTGTGTCTCCGATGATGATGTACTTGAAGAGATAAGCATAAGTCATGGTCCCGAGGCGTCTGTGTTCCGGGTCCTCCCGATTTCTACAGCCACTTACCTCCGACCTCTCTAGCCACTCAATCTACGCATCTCCTTATTTGCCTCCACTCCAGCCTTTCTAGCTCAAGCTGCGTCTCTATTGCTCTCCACAGAAATCTCCGCTGGATCCGCTATACCGGACGCGGCCTCTAGGGCCGCCCCATGCTCTTCTACATGCCATTATCCCACCAAGCTCCAGGGGGCGACAGCGACCCTTCGGGCGGCTGGGATCGTGACTGGTTGCGTCTCTGACTCAGTCCAATCATCGGAGAGCGACGCTCCTCGTTGAGGAAGTGACGCGTTCGGAACTTAGTGGGGGCGGTGGGAGCGATGCGGACGCGGAGACGCTGAGACGCTGGTAGTGGTGCTGTGAAGATGGAGGTAGGCGCTGAGACTGGAGGGTTGTTGAGGCTTCGCCGCCGACTAGTGGAAGCAGAAGCGGGAATGCAGGACAGCGAGGAGCGAGGGGGGCTCGGGAGTGCTGGGAGGGCTGGGGTCTCAGCACGCCCCTGCTCCGCTCACTTATCCCCGCGGCTTTCTTTTGGTTTACAGTTTCCCGGAGGAAATGACAATTACCTGACGATCACTGGGCCCTCGCACCCTTTCCTGTCAGGGGCCGAGGTGAGCAAAAGCTGCTGATGCTGGGGCACCGGAGGGCCTAGGCAGCGGTTGGGGAAGGACGATGGGGGTGAGCGCGGGGGCTGGCGGGAGCTGGCGAGGACAGTGGCCGAGGTTTCGAGCACCTCCAAGGACTGGAGTGCGGAAGAACCGAAAGCGGCTGTCATCAGAAAACCAGTATGTTGAAGAGACGACCTATTTAAGGAGTTTCAGTTCTGAATAGGAAGAACGAAAGGAATTGTTCTTTGGTTGGGATGAAATAACTAACAATCTTGGGAGACAACAAGAGAGAAAAAATTTTTTCAGTAAAGATATCGAGATAAAGTAGTTTTTCTAGCAGGGATTAACCTCAGACAGTTGTTAATTGTTGAACTCTAGGGGTCTCTTTCATTTGAAATGTCTTCTCTGATAAAAGTGGTTAATCTTACTGACGTGGCTTCTGTTTGCTTTGCTAAGGAAGGACAGGGGGAAAGAAATAGCTGCCAGAGACCATGAAAGGAGCAGTATGCACCTGTTTCCCAGTGATCACAAACTGATTACTTCACCTTTGGATTACAGTTGTCAAATGACTATAATAATAGGGTTTGTTTGTTTTGTTTTACTTTTTAAAGATGGTGTGAAGTAGGAAAAATGGTTGTTGGAGGTTCTAAGGCCTTCAACAAGGGTCGCCTAAGACCATGGGAAAACATATTTACTTTATGATTCATTACAGTATCAAACTTACAGTTATGAAATAGCAACGAAAATACTTTTAAGGTTGGGGGGGGGTCACCACAATATGAGGAACTGTAGTAAAGGGTTCATACAGCATTAGGAACGTTGAGCGTCACTGCTCTAAGATATTCTGGAAAACTTTTGGTTGACAGATTTTCCTACTATAAGCATAGCACTTATTTGTCAGAGGTGTGGTGTATGAAATTTCCCCATTTTTTGAGAACTTGAATCTTGGTCCATCTTTTGAGGATTATATACTGCTCTCCAGAGTGCTGTGAATTCATTTGCATTGTTTTTTGTACCAAAAATAGTTGTCCATTGCTATTGTGTGGGTTTATCCTATGGGAACATTGTTATGGTTGAGAGATGATTGACAATGAGTGATTGCTAGTTTGCTTTTGTTTTTTGTTTTTGTTTTTTTGTTTTGTTGTTTTTTGTTTGTTTGTTTGTTTGGTTTGGTTTGGTTTTTTCGAGACAGGGTTTCTCTGTGTAGCCCTGGCTGCCCTGGAACTCACTCTGTAGACCAGGCTGGCCTCGAACTCAGAAATCCGCCTGCCTCTGCCTCCCAAGTGCTGGAATTAAAGGCGTGCGTCACCACCGCCCAGCCTGTTTTTTTGTTTTTTTGTTTTGTTTTTTTTTTTTTTAATAAAAGACAGTCTCACATAACTCTGGCTGTCCTGGAACTCGCTATATAGGCCAGGCTGACCTCAAACTTAAAAATACCCACCTGTCTCTGCCTTTCCAGTAAAGAGTTCTTCCCATTCTGAACAGAACTCTTTCCTGGGATTAAAGGTGTGCTCCAGCACTCCTGGCTGCTGGATTATTGCTTAAGTTATTATTATTAAATGTTCTCCTAAACAAAGGGAAGTGTGACTCATATGAGTGGCAAAATTAGAAAAGAAATGAAGTCTTGCACTTGGTGATTTTATTCCGAGTTCCTTCCAAGAGGTCTCCATGG
Source organism: Apodemus agrarius (assembly GCA_964023405.1). Taxonomy (NCBI): domain Eukaryota; kingdom Metazoa; phylum Chordata; class Mammalia; order Rodentia; family Muridae; genus Apodemus; species Apodemus agrarius. The sequence goes on along the minus strand of OZ030013.1, from coordinate 74,867,497 downwards.
TCCGATTTCACTGTTTGGAGTGCTGTAAGTCTCATTGTCCATAGGAAAGGGTATTTTAAAAGTAAATACAAGGCTGGGTGTATCTTAATTCCAGCATCTTAATCTTTATCTTAATCCCAGCATTTGAGAGGCAGAAGCATATGTATTTCTTTTTTAAGAATTTATTTATTTATTTATTTATTTATTTATTCGAGTACACTGTCTCTCTTCAGAGAGACACACTAGAAGAGGGCATCAAATCTCATTGTAGATGGTTGTGAGCCATCTACAACACCATGTGGTTGTTGAGAATTGAATTCAAGCAGTCAGTGATCTTTACCGTTGAGCCATCTCTCCAGCCCCCATATGCATATTTCTTTAAGTTCCAAAATTACATAGAGAGACCATGTCTCCAAAAAAGGTAAATACAGCTTTCAATTTTTTTTCCTACCAGTCTTGTTTATGAAGTTGATCAAAAGCTAACTGCATGAGGGATGCCACTTTTAACATCCAGGAACTAGGTATTGAAACACTGGCCTGCTATGTGCTGGGCCCTTAGTCTAGCCCTGACAGAAAAAGGAAGGACTTTCCAGGCTTGTTTCTGCTCCTTGTTTCTGTTTTGTTTTGTCTTCTGACGTTGCTGTTGAGAGGAGGGGACATGCAGCTACGTTTTAAGTTCCATTTCAGTAGCTTTAGGCTTGGACTCTGTCTTTGTTACTTACAACTACACCCACTTGTTTCTGCCCCCTCAGTGAATTTTTAAACTTTATGGTTTTGTTTGGGGGGAACCGTCTCACTGTGTAGTCTTGGCTGACAGCAAACTTGCTATGTGACTAGGCTAGCCTTCAGTTGCCTCTGATGCCACTGTGCCTGTCCTTTAACCTTCATGTTAATGAACGCATGCATGGCTCTTCTTGTTTCCAGCCATCACAGATAACTTAAAAATAGGCTATCTTTTTAAAGCAATTTTTTTGAAGAACAGTCATTTTTCAAATTTGTTTGGTGTTTGTTTTGTATTGTGAAAATAGCTTCCCCTATGGAGTATTAGTCATAAATTAATAGAAAAAATTTACAGTGTTCAAGTTAAGAACTTCTTTATATCAAATACATCATTATAGGGGCTGAAGAAATTTAATGTGTATGAGTATTGTGCCTGCATCTATGTTTGTGCACCACATGTCTGGTGCCGTGGAGGTCGGAAGAGGGCAAGAGATTCCTCTGGGCCTGCATTTATACACGGTGGTTTGTGAACCACCATGCGGGTGCTGTGAATGGAACCTAGGGCTTCTGGAAGAGCAGCAAATTCTCTAAACCACGGAGGCATCTTTCCAGCTCTAATAAAGCTATTTTTTAAAATAATGGATGGCTGGTATATGGGTCATTTTTAGAGTATTTGCTTAGTATGTGGGAGATTGAGTTTGAACCTCTGGACAAAGGGAAGAGGATAGAGAAGCACAGGGAGATAGGATGAGAAGAGGGAAGGACTGCTAGTTTTCATGTTTTGTGTGTCTATGTGCATTGTGCCATTGGATCCCTGGAGCTAAAGATAGTTGTGAGCAGAATGGGTGCTGAAAACTGAGCCTGTGTCCTTTCCGAGAGCAGCAAATGCTAACACTGAGTCATCTCTTCTGCCTCTCCTTCAATGAGTAGCTAAGCAATCTTTATTTTTATTTTCAATTGCATTTTATTTTGTTTACTTACTATGTATGTGTTCACATGTCCTAAAGGGGAGGTGAGTAGTGAGAGCAGGTGATTCCCCCCACCAACTCTCAACCCTTCTCCCTGTCTCCCCCTCTTCCTCTCTTCCCCTCTCCCCTCTCCCTCCCTCTCCCATGCGGAACCAGGGATTGAACTCAGGTGGTAGGCTGGGTAGCATGCACCTTAACCCAGTGAGCCATCTCACTTGCTCCTTGGCGTCCTTTCTTATGACTGTAATCCTCAAACTGGCTTTTCCCTCAAAGCCCAGAGCCTAGGAACATTTAGACTACGTGCATTGCCTCTAGAGTGCTAGGACTAAAGGTATGTGCTGCTACACTCTGTTTGTTTTTGTTTTCTTGAGATAGGGTCTTTCATAGGATGGCCTGAAACACTATACAGCCCATCCTGGGCTGAACCTCAAGGTCACATTCCTGGCACAGTCTCTTGCTGCTGAGATGAGCGTGCACCACTGTCCAGGCTATAATCTCCATTTTTATAGATAAGGAAAAGCCTGTTCAGGGTCATGAGCTGAAAGGAGCCACAGCTCTTTCTACAAAGCCTCTGGCTTATTACTTATAACACTTTATTGCTCCAAATGCTTCTATTTTAGTTTTTTAGTGCCATGAAGAAACTGTCAAATATACCTTAGGTTAGACATTGCTGTTAGTCCTGTGAAGTGACCCCTCTCGGAATAGGGGTGAAGTTGGGTGTGATCACATGATTATGACTCCAGCAGTCAAGAAGCCTGTCGTTTGAGACAAGGCCTTAGAAAGAAAGGGGGGGGGTGATGGGGCACCCTTTTAATCCCAGCTCTAGGGAGGCAGAGGCTGGAGGATCTCTGTGAGTTTGAGGTCAGCCTAGTGCCCAGAGTTCTCAGATAGCCAAGGCTATTATACAGAGAAAACTTGTCTCAAAAAATAAAAAGAAAGGAGAGGGGAGAGAGAGGAGAGAAAATGGGGGTAGGGTGTGGAACAAACTCAAAATCTAAAAAGGACTGAATTACAGTCTGATTTAAGAAGGGACTGAGTCTTTAGCCAGGTGCCCTAATCTTTTCTCCTTGGTTTACTGTTCAGGTTTTTAGACAGGGTCTTGCTGTGTAAGGCTACTGGCCTCAACTTCACTTTGTAGCTATTATCCATCCTTTTTTTTTTTTTTTTTTTTTTTTAACTATTGAGTCCCCAGATCATGTACCCTAAGAATTGTGTTGGCCGGGTGGTGGTGGCACATGCCTTTAATCCCAGCACTTGGGAGGCAGAGGCAGGCGGATTTCTGAGTTCGAGGCCACCCTGGTCTACAGAGTGAGTTCCAGGACAGCCAGGGCTACACAGAGAAACCCTGTTTCGAAAAAAACAAAACAAAAAACAAAAAAAGAATTGTGTTGCTAACACTGAAATTTCTGAAATGGTGAGGTCCTAAGAAACTCTTCAGTGTAAATATTTTAGAGGTAATGTTTTCCATGGCATTATCTTTTAGGATTTGCTCCAGATGAACCTAAAACAACAAAGTGTGATTGGTTGGTGAACATCGAGTTCTGTGGTCTACAGACTCAGGTGTAACCACTGTGAAATAGCTGGTGTCTGTTAGTATCTGTGGTAGAGATTAAGCATCGTAGACTGGTTCCTTATTTGTGTTGAAAGACTTTATTAGAACAGGAGAAATAATTTAAGACAAATATAGTAAAGGTTGAAAAGAAAAAAATAAATGACCTTTGTGAGTGGGATTGGATTCTCAGGAATGTCACATGGCCACAAAATTAAAGGTTAAAAAGAGGATTGTTTGTAAACTGAGTACTATAGAGTCTTGTTACTCTTCACTAATTCTTTTCCATTTTTCCATACAGACATTCCATACACCAAGCTTGGGCGATGAGGAATTTGAAATCCCACCTATTTCCTTGGACTCTGATCCCACACTGGCTGTCTCAGATGTGGTTGGCCACTTTGATGACCTGGCAGACCCCTCTTCTTCACAGGATGGCAGCTTTTCAGCTCAATACGGGGTCCAGACATTGGACATGCCTGTGGGCATGACCCATGGCTTGATGGAGCAGGGCGGGGGGCTCCTGAGTGGGGGCTTGACTATGGTAAGAAGTGACACGGTGGTAGGCTCACCCAAGCTCATAGGAATGGTTTAAGGAGGACAGAAGTTAATCCCTATTGCCTGCTAAACTTGGGTAGTACTTGTTTCCTATTCTTACAGCCAAAGACTGCACAGCAAAGACTTCATTTTACCTGAATGAGATTTCTTGAAAAAATAATTTTAAATTGTAAAATATCCAATATTTTATGAAAATTATTTATATTTTTAAAAAGGGTTTTGTTTTTTGTAATAGCCTTCATATTCTGGAATTCTAATGTGTAAGTGTCACATTGAGTGATTTATTAAAAAATGGGCTGGACCAAATATAGTAATTGTAGACTCGGATATCATAAACATTTAGGGTTTCCAGCACCTCGTCAGTTTACATCTCCATCTCATGTGTTTGATGACAAACGTGTCTCCACTCAGCTTCTCTGCTCTCATTTCCCATGCATTATAACTTTAAAAACTTATTCTAGAAATACAAGTGGGTTTAGCGTGTATGTTGTATCATCCCACAGACTGTATGGAACAAATTATTTGGCCTTTTCTGTTTTTGAGATAGGTTCTCACTATGTAACCCTAACTGACTTAGAACTCACATATGTAGATCAGGCTAGCCTCAAACTCAGAGATTTTACCATCTGGCTTTTATCTCCTGAAGTGTTGGAATTAAGGGCAGGTAGCACCAAGCCTGGCCTCCTAACATGTTTTTTATGCAGACAGAATCTGACATTCTGTAGGATTTAAATGATGATAGTCTACGTAAGCCCAGGGATTTCTAAGGAAGGGGACATTGTATTTTAATATTTAGTGTTTAATTAGTCCTTCTGCTTCTCTCAGGACCTGGACCATTCTATAGGAACTCAGTATAGTGCCAACCCACCTGTTACAATTGATGTACCAATGACAGACATGACATCTGGCTTAATGGGACACAGCCAGTTGACCACTATTGATCAGTCAGAACTGAGTTCTCAACTTGGTTTGAGTTTAGGAGGTGGCACCATCTTGCCACCTGCCCAGTCACCTGAGGATCGTCTTTCAACTACTCCTTCACCTACCAATTCACTTCATGAGGATGGTGTTGAGGATTTCCGGAGGGTGAGGCTTTCCCTGCCAAAGTCAATAATGTTACTCCAGGGTAAAATGCTTGTCATATAAAGGCTAGTCCGTCTTTACTTGATTCTGGGTTCTCGCCTCAATCACTGTTCTTAGTGATCCTCAAGTAGGACTTTCAAAACCATTGCTTCCATCTTTAGCTTAAATGCCATGACTGTGGCTGCTTTCCCTCCCTCACTGCTGAGCCATCTCTCCAGCGTAGTTTGCTCCTATCAAACCCTTTTCTTAGCTTTCCAGATCCAGCACTTCCCTTCTGCCATCTTTTAATTCTCTCCACTTTTCTCCCTGACAGCAACTTCCCGCCCAGAAGACAGTGGTAGTGGAAACAGGGAAAAAGCAAAAGGCTCCTAAGAAGAGAAAAAAGAAAGACCCAAATGAGCCTCAGAAGCCAGTCTCTGCGTACGCGTTATTCTTTCGAGATACACAAGCTGCCATCAAGGGACAGAACCCGAATGCAACCTTTGGTGAGGTATCGAAGATTGTGGCTTCTATGTGGGACAGTCTTGGAGAAGAGCAAAAACAGGTGAGTAGTGGGTAGTAAACATTTTTAAGTGGACAGAGCCTTATTCAGTGCTCTGTTGGTGTGAAGAGAGACATAATCAAGTCAACTTTTTTTTTAAAAGATATAATTATTTTATGTATGAGTGTTCTATCTGCATGTACACCTGAATGCCAGAAGAGAGCATCTGATCCCATTACAGATGGCTGTGAGCCTCCATGTGGTTGATGGGAATTGAACTCAGGACTCTGGAAGAGCAGCCAGTGCTCTCAATCAATGAACCATCCCTCCAGCCCACAAGGAAACTCATGTAAAAGAAAGCAGTTAATTGGGGCTTGCTTACAGTTTGAGAGGTTTAGTCCATTCTCATCATGGAGTATGCAGCATGTAGGTGGACATGGTGTAAGAAAAGTAGCTGAAAATTCTACATCCAGATCTGCTGGCAGCAGAACATGGACACTGACCCAGCTTGGCTTTAGAACCTCAGTACCCACTTCCAGTGACATACTCCCTCCAACAAGGCCACACTTCCTAATCTTCCTCAAGCAAGCAGTGCTGCTCTCTGGTGACATTCAAATGACCTGGCAGGGGTGAGGGAGTGGGGGGCATTCCTTTATTTTTTTTCTTAAGATTTAACTTATGTATGTGAGTACAATGTTGCTGTCTTGAGCAGACACACCAGAAGAGAGCATTGGATTCCATTCTAAATGGCTGTGAGCCACCATTGACTCTCTGGAAGAGCAGTCAATGTTTTTAACTGCTGAGCCATCTCTCTAGCCTATGAGGGCCATTTTTAATTCAAACGACCACACATCTTTACCTGTCAGCTCTTTGTTAATGGTATTAACACACTTGTTTTCCATACAGGATTTCTCTGTGTAACAGCCCTGGCTGTCCTGGAACTCACTCTGTAGAGCAAGCTGGTCTCAAACTCAGAGAGATCCACCTGCCTCTACTTCCTGAGTACTTAAGATTAAAGGTGTGTGCTACCACTGCCTGGCTTACATATTCCTTATCTTAGAAGTTTCAGGAAAAACATCTTTTTAATTTAGTTATTTTTGTTGTGCTGGGTATCAAACCCAAGGCTTTATACATGCTTAAGTGTCTGCTCTCCTATTGAGCTAAACCTCTAACCTAAAAATCCCATTACCAAACTCTAAGTGGTACTGCAAATTGGTTCTCATTGGGTAAAGGCATCTGATGATCTTGAACTCAATATTCTTCATGGTGAAAGGGAAGAATTAACTTGTCCTCTAATCTCTATGTGCAGCAACCCAAAAACATACACATGTACACATAGAATAATTAGTAAAGCCGGGCGGAGGTAGTGCACGCCTGTAATCCCAGCACTCTGGGAGGCAGAAGCAGGTGGATTTCTGAGTTCGAGGCCAGCCTGGTCTACAGAGTGAGTTCCAGGACAGCCAGGGCTATACAGAGAAACCCTGTCTCGAAAAAACAAATCAAAAAAAAAAAAAAAAAAAAAAAAAGAATAATTAGTAAAATTAGATTATAAAAATACTGCATCTTTTCTAATCTGTAAAATAACTATCATTCTCCTTTTACTAATGGTGAATTCTGCCAGGTGTAGTGGTGCATGCCTTTAGCTCAGGAGGCAGAGACAGGTAGATCTTTGAGTTTGAGGCTAGCCTGCTCTACAGAGTGAGTTCCAGGAAAGCTAGGGTCCCACAGAGAACCTTTGTCTCAAAAAATAAATGAATGAATGAATGAATGAATGAATGAGAAAGAAAAAAAGAGAAAGAAAAGAAAAAGGAAAAGATCTAAAGATAGACTCTGGGGTTCTCCGCCCAGTTGAGGTCATATAGCTTCTAAATGATAGGATTGGGCAGTCTTGTTCCCTTAACTTGAAATTCCATGTGACAGTCCACATTGTGCCTTATCCCTCGTATCTTCACCTGTTTAGTTTAGCTTTCCAAAGCCTTGAAATTCCATGTAATATCCAGTAGTGCCTAATCCCTCTTTTATCTTTAACTGTTTAGTTTTTAGGTTAACTTTCCAGAGCCTCATGTTTTTTCTAATTGTAAAGTTAAGGTATTTCTTGGTAAGTTGCACATTAAAACTATTCCTCAAAGTTTCAGGTACAGTTTCATTAATGGTTTCTCAATAAGTGTAAGCTTGAAAACTATGTATGTATATATGTATATGTATGTATATGTATATGTATGTATATACACATATATATATGTATATATATGTATATATATTGGTAATAATGGTATGTGTATGTAGTGCCACTTATACTGGGGATGGAGGGCAGGGTAGAATACCTTGGCCCCAGCAATTTGGGGTCAACAACATATTGAGACAGCCAATACACCCCTCATTAGGACAAAGAAACTGATGTAGTAACATACTACTGTGGTTCTAGCACTTATGAGGCAGAGGCAGAGAGAGGGTCCTGGCTTCCCAGGCTGCCTTGTGGCGTGTCTGTTGGTGGGGGTGGAGGGTATGGATCATCAAAGCATGTAAACTGAAGATGGCTGTAATTATCATTACCCTATGTGCCTCCATCTTCTGTCAAAGCAAATCCTCAATATCTGGTACAAAAACCTGAGTTTAACTGAATGATGGAATATGGATGGTTATAGCTGGCAGTTACTTCTGTTAATTGCTGTGTTGTTACTTATTGTAGCCTTTCATCTGTTTTTTGGGGGTTGTTTGTTTTGTTTTTTAAGACAGAGTTTCTTGTGTAGTCCTGCCTGTCCTGGAACTGACTTTGTAAACCAGGCTGGTCTCAAATTCAGAGATCTATTGCCTCTTGTGTTTTAAATAGTGTGTTACATTCTAATGATCAAACAAGTCACAGAGATAGCCGAGACTCAGTAAAAGAAAAAACAGCCTTCAGCTTTTGGTGTAAGAAGGGACATACAAGAAGTAAGGGCTCTTAAGGTCATCTCTGACAACTTATGCATTTCCTGAGGGAACTGATTCTGAGTTGAGCGGTACTGAGCTAAGTATCTTACTGATCTTACAACTATGAATGCTTTATGCTTTATAAGGCAATGGATGTGGAGCTGTTCACCTTCGAGTGGTTGGACTGAGGTCCTGATGGACAGTACACTTACCACACTTAGCAGTGGTTCATTTGAAACACTGTCTTTCCTGTAGGTGTACAAGCGGAAAACTGAGGCTGCCAAGAAAGAATATCTCAAGGCACTAGCTGCTTATAAAGACAACCAGGAATGTCAGGTAAGGTTACAATAAATAGATGCCTTCCAATCGTTATAGGTAAGACATACACACACACACAGACACACACACACACACACACAGTGCCCAGTATTCACATGGTAGCTTAGGACTATCTGTAACTCCAGTTCCTTAAGATCCAGATAAGTCATACACAGATAGACACAGACACACACACACACCTATCTGTAACTCCAGTTCCTTAAGATCCAGGTAAGTCACACACACATACAAACACACACACACACAGCCCAGTACTCACATGATGACTTAGGACTATATGTAATTCCAGTTCCTTAAGATCCAGTGCCTCCGGGTGGTGGTGGCGCACACCTTTAATCCCAGCACTTGGGAGGCGGAGGCAGGCGGATTTCTGAGTTCGAGGCCAGCCTGGTCTACAAAGTGAGTTCCAGGACAGCCTGAACTACACAGAGAAACCCTATCTCAAAGATCCAGTGCCATCTTATGATCCTGAGGCATACATATAGTGCACATATGTGCAGGTAAATACACATACACATAAAAAATAAACCTGTGTAACCTATTATTGCATAGTGTTAAATTTTAGAGCTTCCCCACCCAGTATCATAAGCTTTGTAAATAAGTCTTTTAGTTTATCCATTATTACCAGTGTTTACTAAAGAAAGTCCTTATTTTTTCTGTTGTGACATCTTTTCTTGCTGTAATGAGAATGAATGTGTGCTACAGTAGAGAGTAAATTACTTGTTGCCCTTTTGTTTTGGTCTTCTTTTAGGCTACTGTAGAAACAGTGGAATTAGATCCCGTGCCACAGTCACAAACTCCTTCACCACCTCCTGTGACTACTGCTGACCCAGCATCTCCAGCACCAGCCTCAACAGAGTCCCCTGCTTTGTCCCCTTGTATTGTAGTTAATTCCACGCTTTCATCTTATGTGGCAAACCAGGCATCTTCTGGGCCTGGAGGTCAGCCCAATATTACCAAATTGATTATTACCAAGCAGATGTTGCCTTCTTCTATTACCATGTCTCAAGGAGGAATGGTTACTGTTATCCCGGCCACAGTGGTTACCTCCCGTGGGCTCCAGCTAGGCCAAACAAGTACAGCTACTATTCAGCCAAGCCAGCAGGCCCAGATTGTCACTCGGTCAGTGTTGCAGGCAGCAGCAGCTGCTGCTGCTTCCATGCAACTGCCTCCACCCCGACTACAGCCTCCTCCATTGCAACAGATGCCTCAGCCCCCAACTCAACAGCAAGTCACCATTCTACAGCAGCCCCCTCCACTTCAGGCCATGCAACAACCTCCACCTCAGAAAGTTAGAATCAACTTACAGCAGCAACCACCTCCTCTGCAGAGCAAGATTGTGCCTCCACCCACTCTGAAAATACAGACTACAGTGGTCCCTCCAACTGTAGAAAGCAGTCCTGAGCAGCCTATGAACAGCAGCCCTGAGGCCCACACAGTAGAGGCGACCTCTCCCGAGACAATTTGTGAAATGATCGCAGATGTAGTTCCTGAGGTAAGCCTTACTTTGTTTTTTGAGATGGGGTCCCATGTTGGCCAGGACATAAGGACTATGTAGCCAAAGATAGCCTTGAACTTGATTATCCTGCCTCTGCATGTCAGCTTCACTTTATAAAGTTATTTTAAAGCGAAATTCTGAAGAATTCATTCTGCTTCCTAGAGCTGTAAGCTTGGTTATAAATGAGAACCAGAACTCACCTTTTTCTGAAACTCTTATATCGGGGTGTGGCAGTTGTTTTTGATGAGGTAATAGCATTCTAATCCATCTTTGTCATGTTCCCTGTTCTAAGGTGGAGTCTCCTTCTCAGATGGATGTTGAATTGGTGAGTGGATCCCCTGTGACACTGTCACCTCAGCCTCGATGTGTGAGGTCTGGTTGTGAGAACCCTCCTGTTATCAGTAAAGACTGGGACAACGAATACTGCAGCAATGAGTGTGTGGTGAAGCACTGCAGGTGAGTTTAACAGTTCTTGTAACTCAAGAGTTAGTGAAGCTAAACTGTTGGGGAGCATGGTACCCTGAGTGTGTACTGAGCATGACCTTATTAGGCAGAGCTGCTTGGTATGTGTAGGTGAGTGAGTGGGCGGGTGGGTGGGTTGTTAGGCATCTGATTAGAGATGCTCCTAGAAATGTTCAGTTGCTTAGAGATGAGGATGCAGTTCAACTAACAACCTGGCGTGGGTAAGGTCCTTGTTTCAGTTACCAAGAAATTGATGAGGGGAAAGTAGAAGAATAAATGCTGAGTGTAGAGAGAGTAGTAAGTGAAAACTATGCCCTTCTACCAAAATATCCCAGGGAATTACTATATCTGTGAAATGGCACGTGTGTCCTCTACAAGATGGACTGGCACAGTCTAACACATCTGACTTTTAGGCTACTTGATGATGATATACTTTGGAGATGTAGGGAAATATTCGGGTGTGGTTTTGCTATAATAAGTTTGTGTATATTTTTCTCTCTTAGGGATGTATTCTTGGCCTGGGTGGCCTCTAGAAATCCAAACTCTGTGGTGTTTGTGAAGTAGCCTTCCTCTTCTCCAAGCCTTGAAGATTCATCTGCTGGACATGAGTCCAAAAGCCTGTTTTTTAAACACAAGCTGGGCTTCTGGTAGTGCCTGGCCTTTACCCATAGTCCTTCATGCCTCCATCTCCCTTTTTCAGCAGAGGCCAGGCTATGTAGCAGGGCCAGCAAATTTACTGTAATTTAGAATTGCTTTTTACTCTCAACTGTAAGCAAAGTTACAGCAAGCACAGGGAAGGGTGATGGGAGAAAATCATAGGGGTTACTAGAAGAAACGTATCAGTAAAATTGTCAGAGGACTTGCCTAAAATGTTACTGAGAGAGTGCTTAGCTTTGTTCTGGGAGGAAACAGCACTGGGATAAGAGAGGCTGAGGGTTACAGCTCAGTGGTAAAGTACATTGGGTTTAAATCCCAAATGAAAGAGGAATGAAAATACTGATTTAAAATAAAATGTGTGATAACCCTTTAAAAGGGAACTACTATTATTAATATACACAGTGCTATAAGGATGAAGGTTTGTAGGCCTGGGGTTATGGCTTAGCACTACAAAGCTTTGAGTTCAGACCTCAGGCTGGAAGATCAGGAGTTCAAAGTCATCCTTGGTCCACTAGTGAGTTTGAGAACAGTCTGAGGTGCATGAGGCAAAGGTTTTACAGGACATGGTGGCCCATGCCTTTAATCCTAGTGCTTTGGAGTGAGACATAGGAAGTTTTTTGAGTTAAAGGCCAATCTTTACATTGAGACTTTGTCTCAAAAAACAGAGATTGGGTGTGGTGGCACTCCCCTTTAACCCTAGAACTTGGGAGGCAAGAGGCAGGTTGAATCTCTGTGTTTGAAGTTAGCCAGGGTTACCTAGTGAGATCCTATCTTAAGGTTCCCCTCCCTGCCCCTGACAAAAACACACAAATTCTGTTTCTGTCTCAGTCTCAGCACATTGGGCTAGAGGGGGAAATGACATCATCCAGAACTATCTTTTTCTTTACAAGTATTTCTTTACCTGACTTGGTTACCAGTTTTGCATGTAAGAAGCAGAACTCTATACCCCTAATAAGAGGTTTACAAAGTAAAGAATCTGTGTTTGATGAAACATCTCTTAAATGTGCATTCATTTACATAATGCATAGGCCAATCCTTTTATATTTCTAAGCTCTTGCTTTTCTTAGAAATAAGCTACAGACAAGCCAGCAAAGCTATGTAGAATAAGCAAAAGTTTAGAGTACCACATGCATGGTGAAATTCAAATTAACCCTGTTAATAGTATACTAATTGCTAAGCGCTGTGAACCTGTGTAGTCTTTTATAACAACATGCTAAGTAGCTAACATTCCTCTTTTACTTATAACGAATCATACTAAGAAAAGAGTTGCACAAGGGACACACACTAAGTAGAAAGCCATAATTTGACTTCAGAAATTCCAATTATAATACAAATTTTTATTTATATACAGGAGTAGGGGACACTATTGCATGAACACACCTCTTAAGATGTGTCCTGTAGAGCCATGGCTCTGAATGCTCAGCTTTATAAGGAAGTGATTCTATAAATTCTTAGGTTTAGAGATGATACCATCCGGATACCTTTGCTTAAACCGGGCAACCACATCTGGGTCTAGTAGGTGTATCCCATCCAGTTGGTTTCCAAGAGTAATCCTAAGACAAGGGGGAAAGAAGAAACAAATTCTGTAAGGGCTTAATACTGTTAAAATATTCTACTTTCCGGTGATACCTCCTGTCACCAAATGGCCATGCCAGGTTTTATTTAAGTCTCAGGGTCTCACTATATATTCCAGGCTGTCCTGGAACTCTCCAACGTAGACCAGGCTAACCTTGAACTCAAGAGATCTACTTGCCTCTGCCTCCCAAGTGCTGGGGCTAAAGGTATGCTCCATTATGCCCAGCCCATGTCTTTTTTTTGTTTGTTTGTTTTTTTGTTTTTTTGGTTTTTTTGGTTTTTCAAGACAGGGTTTTTCTGTGTAGTCCTGGCTGGAACTCACTGTGTAGACCAGGCTGGCCTTGAACTCAGAAATCCACCTGCCTCTGCCTCCCAAGTGCTGGGATGCCTGGCCCCATGTCAATTTTTAAAAAGATCATAGCAGATAATATGGCAGTGTCAATACTTAGGAATTGGTACAGCTATAAAACTGCTGAACTTTAATTTTTTTTTTTTGGTGGTGGTGGTTCTAGGGGTTGAACCTAAGTGTCTTACATATACACTCTTAATTCTAAGCTACCAGCCCTGCCCCCTTTGAGCCATCTAAATAGATTCATTATGTAGCATAGGCAGACCTTAAGCTTGCAATCCTTCTGCTTCAGTCTCATGCCCCAAGATCCAGCTGGATCTGTATATCTAAGAATTAGTAATTGATGGTAGCCAGGCCTATTTCATTCACTCATTGCTAGTGAATAATCCTTGGATAATTAAAATTGGAGTCAAACATTAAAACTGACAGATTAAATACTTAGTAGCCACTAGGGGGCAGATTTAATATATCCCATACAAATAGCTGAAGATCCTTGGGCAGTCAGAGCTTTAAGAACAGCTCTTTGGGTTCTAATGAATATTGTAAATTCCAGTAAAATGATTTAAACATAAGCTTAGACTATCTGAAATTATACAACTCAGTGACTTCGATCTTTGGCCATAAAGGGTTTTTTTTGGGGGGAGTGGGGGGTGCAGGAGGTAGGGAGGCACTAGCCTGTTCTCTAGTAATGTTACCAGTTGGGCTGCACATTATGTGGTCGTCCAAATAACTCAATCTTGCGGGTGCCAGGGGACAGTCGCTCAATCATGCCATATATTTCATCTGGCTTATGACTGGTGGAACGAACCTAGAAAAGAAAAACTCAAGCTACTTTAAGTTATTCAAGATTGCTCAACAGATAAATGGCTCAACACTTATGAGCATTGGTTGCTCTTCCAGAGGACCTGGGTTCAATTCCCTACATGGCAGCTCATGACACCCTCATAAAGATAAATGCAGGCAAAATACTGCTACACGTGAAATAAAAATAAATTTATAAAAAATTATTCAGGATTGCAATTCTAGCCTGGTCTGTGGTGTCCAAATTGGGGGGGGGGGGGCCAGAGACTATCTGACAGGAGTAGTTGTACTGGCAATCAAAGCTTTGGATGCACCGGGGACACATACCTCAGCTACAATCACATCACAGTCCAGACCCTGGTTGAAGCCTTGGGGATTTCCTTTGACACCAACCTGCTCATCACAGAGAACACTGTTACTTTATGAAACCACAGCTTTCAATCTTTAAGCAGTTCCTACTACTACCGCTACTCACCAAGCAGTGTTCCTTCCCATGGTTTAACCAGTGACCTGTCCGGCCTGTCCTAATGATACGTTGCAGTTGGTTAGTCTTCACCCAGATGATTTCATCCACCCGTTCATAACTATGGAGCAGAAGAGAGAACTTGAGCTTTTGCCAGCTTCACAGCTAAGGCACAGTACTAGACATAAAGGCAAAGGTTGGCAGGAACACTGAGAGAAGGGACCATGCATCTCTTACAGTTCAAGCTACATTTCCCTCAAAAAAGACAACGCAATTTCTACTTACCCCCAGAGGTTCAGACATTCTCTGCCTAATTCCATGGCCCTAAAAAGATGGAAGGGTTAAACAGTTTATCTGTTTATATTCTCATATTTTTCCCTTCAAAATACAAAATGCATGTATTATAAATATCAGAAGCCTTTACATATGAAACACCATTGGGGCAACTAAGTAGAAGGAAAAATTGAAACAGCAGCTTCTAACTTGAAAGGCCTTATTTTTCTAAAATCAAGAATCTTAAGTATTGCTAGTGCTGTAAACATCAAACCCCAAAGAAGGGGCAGGCATCCTAAGTGACACATTTAATCGAATGCCTGAGAAACCCAGGATTTTACCCAGTTTTCACTCTGCTGTATTTATATATCTGGATTACATTACCTGCCTGTGACCCAGAGGAAAAGAAAGCCATCATCCTGTAGTACTGGTATATTGAGCCTGCGCATCTCATCGTCCGTTAACGTCCCATACGGAAGCTCCATGTGAATATCCCAAGGTGGGTCAGCCATCACAACTGCAAATTTGCCCAAGATACTGACATCCAGGTAGCGGATATCACAGCAGATCCACTGCATAAGGTAGTATTTGGTCATCTTTCCTTCTATCACAGAGTCGCAGTCCCAAACCCTCCAACTCAAGCATCCCTATCCCACTGCTCCCATCAGGAAGCTAATTGCTAAATTATTCCCTATTTTTCTATTGTATGGCTGCCCCACTCAGTTTAAGTGTATAGCTTAGAATAGGTTTTCCCAGACTGGACATGTAGGTACCTGAGGCGGAAAGAGTCGATCCGCACTGGCGTCGCCCCCAACACTCTGTGTGAGAGCAAGCTCCTGGCTGGGCATATGCTCCTTGCTGCCAGGACTCTCAGAATCCATACAAGCATCAATCTCATAGTGAACATATTTGCAGGTGTCCATGTGGAAACATGTGTTAAGGAAAGAACAGTCACCTAAAGACTCATCAGTGTGCTTATTGATAATTCGTCTGGGAAAATAAAGAAAGGGAATCAGAATCAAGATGGTACTTCATACAATTCAAATGCAAAAATTGTTCTTTCCCAATTTTCTGTATTGTTAAACTAAAGAACTTCGGTTCTTCTCTGAATAAAGACTTGATCTGGGGGCCATGGCTTAGACCTATAATCCCAACACTGATAACTAGAGCCTGAAAATCAGAAAGGTCATCCTCAGCATGCCCGGCCTAAGCTATAAAACCCTGTCTCAGAAACAACAAAATACAGACTTATAGCCAGGAAGGACCTTGGCTCATTACTTCAGAGTACCACACTGGCTCTAAGCCCAGGTTCCTGATTTCTCCTAGGACTACCTTCCTTCCAAACTTGAATTTTCACTCAGAGACCCAGATGCTTGACTATCTTCTGTATTCCTTCTCGTACAGTAGCCATTCCCAAGGCAGGAAGACGCTGCTGCAAAGGAATGACTGCTTTTGGAATACCCTCCCACCTCAGTCCCTCCCCAGAGACCTGAAGTGCAGCTTGCGACAAGGCCGGTCAGCATCGCTGGCTTTCATGCACTCTTCCTTGGTCCCATAGTCACAAAATTCTTGCACCTGGGCCCGACCTCGAGAGCGAAACTTTTCAACAATGGACTGTTCCTTGGCTGTTGTGGTATTTAACAGCTCTAGGATCTCCTGACTGACCTGTGACAGAAGTAGCCTTGGTCTTAAGGGTTTGTAGATAAATTAGCCCTTAAACTCCTCCATAAATCTAAGCATATTAACGTCTGATGAGGATGTGTGAGTGAGCAGGGTAAGAGAGCTGTGATGGGCTCAGTCATTCTCACAAATATTTGGAATGGAATTCAAATGCAAAGAGCCTAGTTTCTCCAACTAAGCAGTAAGCTGATCTTACACCCTAAAAAAGTATAACTTCCCCTCAAAAAAACGCTAATTCATATTGATTGGGTAACTAAGGCACAGTGCTAGTAGTCTATTGTTTAGCTCAGTCTATTCAATAATTCTATAAAGGAGAACTCTGGTTATTGTCATCAAAGACCAAACTAACTTTAAAATAAACTAGAAACTGGGAACAAATGAGAATTCAATGTAGTTCAAATCAGAACCATTGTATTGATAATTTCATCAACATCCATAACGGTCCAAATGAGTATTTGAATTTCTGTTTTCTCTGAATCCTCTTTTGAGGATTCTTCCAGATTCTGTAAATAAGGACTTCCTCAAAATGGCATTATTGATATTTTAAGGCTAGACAATTTTATCTGGGGAAAGAGGAGTGGGAGGGGTTCTACTCTACATTGTAGCATGCTTAGCAAAAGCTTCAGCCCCTACCTTCTGGATCCTCTCCATTCAGTGCCAACAGCACTCTACCATACTGTGACAACACTGGACCCAGAAACCACCAAACATGGGGTAGAAGTGATGGAAGAGGAAAATCATCCCCATTGAAAACCACTGCTCTATGTCTCAATTCTAAGAAATACTCCTTGTACAAACAGCAACAACTCAGAACTGTAACTGAGAAATGTGAACATTTTCATATGATTCCTACCTTCTTGCTCTGCTGTTCTTTAGTAGACTGTTGGTTCAAAAGACTTTCTATCTCCAGATCAACATCTGAGGCAGCATGCTTCCTTGATTTCTTAGCTGGCTCCTTAGCTGGTTCTGATGTTGAAGAGGCCAGGCCAGATGCTAAAGAGCTGGCAAAGGTAGCCACTGTAGTCAAGTCCTGTTCTGCACGCCGTTTCTGCCCTGCGATGGTCCCTGCCACTTCTCCAAGGCCTTTCTTTTCTGCCACAGCCCCCATCATGGCAGACAGCTTGGAGTGATCAGCATAAGTCACAAGAGTAGGATGTGCGTCATCTTGTAGGAGACCTCGCTTTACCTCAATCAACTCCTGGGCGGCAAATTTCTGTAGAAGGCTTTCTACCCCATCTTGAGTGGCAGGTGCATCTGGCTAAAGAAAGGAGAAGATCATAAGATATGAACAAAAGCAAATGTGTGATAAATTCCAATTTTATCAGGGTATTACCGTAGAGATGGCGAGACGGATGGACACAGCATCAGTGGGCAAAGTTAAGGCCAGATCTGAGAGGTGGTGTAGCAACTTCTTCTCTAACTCAGGGTCTGTAGCTAGTTCAGGGACTACAGACGTTGTGCTGGGCTTAGGGCCACTAGAGGTAGGGGCAGTAGGCACTGGGCTATCACTACGGAAGGTTGGGGACAGTGCTGCTTCTGGATTCCTTAAATCTAAAAGTAAGAAAATAAAGAGAAAAGGGTCAGTACTATCAATGCTTACATTCCTCAGGGTTCAATTCTCCAGCATTCCCAGCACACACATCTTTCACTTCACGCAGGTCCTCTGACCAGCATTAGCACTAGATGACCTTTCACTCATACATCAGCATTTGCTGTTTTGCCAAAATAATCCTGGATTTTACTGAGAGCGACTCACCGTTTCTCTGTTGGGGTAGCTATCTTTGCCTGAGTCTCTGCCCTCACTGCTTCAAAGGAAGTAATGGAGCACGGCACACTAGGTACAGGTAGGTCGCTGCCACCTTTTCCTTCTCTCAAATGATACAATAAATCCATGTTTTAACTTAAAAATTTAAAAAAATGAGTATTTTCAATAATCAAAACTTGGATCTGATGTTTTCCAGGGATGGATTTTGAATTTTTAATGAAACATGGCTATTGGCCATGGAGAATGTTTCATACTTACAAATATCAGGCCTTGGAATATTTGGAGGCCTGATAAACAAATAATAGTTCCAGCATATTTCCACTATATGCTCTTCCTCTATCAACTGTACACATGAAAAGGTCATGGAAGCACATTAAAGGTTTGGATGGTTTAGAATAACTGGCCTTAGCTAAAAGTGTACAAGAAATGTAAATAATAACTACTACATTGCATACTTACAACAGTGTAAGAGAAATACTTGCATTTAGCAGGACTGTGCTGGTGGTTACTAGACTCTTGGAATTCAGAGATCCTACAAGTCAACTACATGTGAACTGAAACAGAGTCTTAAATAATACTAGGCGCAAATCCTGAGCTTTCTTATTGAAGTTATAAATTTGTTTGAAATACCAAAAATTACTTTCAATAAGCAAATATGCACGATGATAAAACCACTGTAACAAGGAAACACAAGCTATTTCCGAATAGGAATTCAGATTCTATCAACAGACTTAAGTGTTAAAGCATTTTCTTGACTCAAAGCAGGTAATATCTAAGTTGTGGAAGCCAGGCCTGTAAGCAGAGCTTCTTAGGAGCTGAGGCAGGATGGATCACAGAAGCTTTGGGCTACAGAGTAGCTCATGCCTAAGTCTAGATAGTTTAGCAAACCTTTCTCAAAATATAAATTAAAAAAGGCAGCTGGGCATAGTAGCACATTGCTACATAGTAGCACATTTGATCCCTGTCAAGCAGAGGCAGGCAGATAGTTCTGAGTTTGAGGCCAGCTTGGTGTACATAGTAAGTTACAGGCCAGCCAGAGTTATATGGTGAGACCTTGTCTATAAACAATAAATAAAGAGCAAAAACCAATTAGATATATAAATAAATAAAAATAAGGGCTAGCATATAGCTCAGTGGTAGGCTGCTTGCTCACATGTTAAAAACTCTAAATACAATTAATCAATAAAAACCAATTAGGCGGGGTGGTGGTGGCACACGCCTTTAATCCCAGCACTTGGGAGGCAGAGGCAGGCGGATTTCTGAGTTCGAGGTCAGCCTGGTCTACAGAGTGAGTTCCAGGACAGCCAGGGCTACACAGAGAAACCCTGTCTCGAAAACCCAAAAGCAAACAAACAAAACAACAACAACAAAAACAATTAGATATATAAATAAAAAATAATAATTAATATACCTAAATGGTATACTGCTTGCTCAGTATACCTTAAAGAAAGGGGAGGGGATTTTTGATAGGGATTATAAAAGTACAGGTAAGTTTTGTTTTGTTTGTTTGTTTGTTTGTTGTAGCTCTTGGCTGTCCTGGAACTCACTATGTAGTCCAGAGATCTGCCTGGCTCTGTGTCCCAAGTGCTGGAACCACCACAACTACCCAAATATTGCTAAGTCTTAAGTCAAAGTATATCACTACTTTGCCATGGAGATGTCTGATTTTTCATAGGGTCTTACTATTTAGTCCAGGCTGACCTGGAACCTACTATGTAGCCCAGGGTATCCTCAGAATTTGCTGCCTTAGCCTTCCAAGTACTGAGATTACAGGTATGACTCATACCTGGCCTTGTTTGTCTGGGACAGGATCTACTTAGCCCACGCTAACCTAAAGATTTCTAACCTCCTGCTGGGCTTATAGGCATGTAATGCCATGCCTAGCTTGTTGGGTAGATTCTGAATGTTTTTAAATCAAGTCATATATTTACCATTTCCCCATTTGTACTCAATTATGTACCCAAGGCTAAAGAGATGGCTCAATGGTTAAAGTGCTTGCTGTTCTTACAGAGGACCTGGGCTTTGGTTCCCAGAATAAATATGGTGGCACACAACTATTTGTAAATCCAGTTCCACGGGATCCAAAGACCTCTTCTGGCTTTGAAGGTACTGGGCATACATGTAGTGCAAATAATTACATGAAGGCAAAACGCTTATATCCATAAAAAACAAACAAAAATGTGTGCCAAGTACTGTGTAATACAATCCTGCTCCTACAAATGTTTAGTTTGTTAATCAAGACTCCAGGACTCTCCAGGCAATTCTTTTTTATCGTTGTTTTGTCTTTCAAGACAAGGTTTCTCTGGAACTCGCTCTTTAGACCAAGCTGGCCTTGAACTCTGCCTCCCAAGTGCAAACTAAGGTTGATGTGTGTGCCACCACCGCCTGGCATGGCAATTCTTATTATACATTGATTTTGTAAGCTTTTTTGTCTAGGCCAATTTAATGAGCATACTTTGGGAAGGCTGTTCATGACCAAAACAAATGTAAGTAAATAAATATTAAATTCTTGAGCATTTTCCATGATTTTAAACTTCTAATTAGAGCTTCAGAAACATACTTTTTAATGCAATCTAGCCAAAATCCTGTTTGGAAATATATACTACTTTTTTGTTGTTGTTTTTTTGTTTTTTTGTTTTTTGTTTTTTCTGAGACAGGGTTTCTCTGTGTAGTCCTGGCTATCCTGGAACTCTCTGTAGACCAGGCTGGCCTCGAACTCAGAAATCCACCTGCCTCTGCCTCCCAAGTGCTGGGATTACAGGCGTGCGCCACCACACCCGGCTTCTTTTTCTTTTTTTTGAGACAGGGTTTCTCTCTGTAGCCCTGACTGTTCTGGAACTCACTCTATAGACCAGGCTGGCCTCAAACTAAGAAATTTGCCTGCCTCTGCCTCCTGAGTGCTGGGATTAAAGGCATGAGCCACCACTGCCTGGCCATATGTCACTTTTCAAGTTACAAATATAGTTAAAACTGGTATTTTATATAAATATGCAATGATACCTAATACCACATATGTTAAACAAACTTTTTTTGCTATTAGGTTTATTTCAAACAAAACAGAGAATCTATCAACTCAAAACAAGCAATCTAACAGTTGTGCCTATTATATTTTTTGTGATTAAAATGTTATTGCTCTAATTCCTGGTGTTTAAGACAGGGTCTTACTTTGTAGCTCTGGCTATCCTGGTATGCACTATGCACACCATATGCACTATCTCCCTATAGCCCCTAAACAACTGTTTTCAAAAAGGTAGTAAGATACTTAAGACTAGTAACTGGAGACATTGGTAAATAGACTAAAAGCCAATTTAGTAATTTTGTCTATAATAGATATGTAATTATGTTTTCTACCTGAAATTGATAAACAAAAAGAAACAGGAGCTGGAGAAACAGCTAAGCAGTTAAGAGTACTGATTGAGCTTGTTGAAGACCTGGGTTTCATTTCTATAGATTCCTAGTATCCACATGGTGGCTAACAACCTTCTAAAACTCCAGTCAAAGGGGGCTGTGAGGTGCAAGGAATCTTTTTCTGGCCCCCATGCGCACCAGGTGTATGGTGCACAGACATCACAAACATATATGCACACAAAATACCCATAATCCATAAACATAAACAGGGGTTATGTGTAAAAAAACTGAACTTACTAGGCAGAGATGTTAGTTTGTATGGTAAGAAAAAAAAATCTCCAAATCTTCCATTTCTAATTATTCCCTTTTCCTAATTTTTGCACTTTGTGTTCCATAATGCCCTATCATCTTTTTAAAATTGTGTAATCTGATAAATTTGTATTGGCTAATGCAATTTAAAAATCAAGGCCGAATTTAAGAGGTAATTCCAGTAGGATGACCCCATGAGCAAACCCCATTTCTGTTTCTTAGTCACTGTACTGACCGGGGACCCATTCATTAGCATCTTAAATATGTAGACTGTAGCTGACTTTTGTTCTTGTTTTGGCGTTGTTGTTTTGTTTTGAGGCAGGGTCTCTCTATGTAATTCTGGCTGTCCTGGACCTCACAACTATGCTGTGTATGTCAGGCTGGCCTCGAACTCACAGATACCCTCTTGTTTATGCCTCCGAAGTGCTGGGATTAAAGGCATGAGCCATCATGCTGGGTTTTCTCCCGGCTTTTTCTTCTAATTTTCTTTAATTCTCACCTAGATTTTAAATTAAGCTCCTTTAAGGTAAGAGCAGTGTCTTTTTTTTTGTCAAAACTCATGAATAGTGTAGATATGCAATAAATGTTTACTAATTAAGGTGAGAATCTTCCCAGAGCATCCAGATCCAGAAAATGAGCACATGAACTTAATTTCACCAAGGTCTGCAGACGGGAGTTGTGAATACTGATAAGCACTGACACATTAGCCACACAAGCGGTATGGATTCGGTATTCTCGCAGAGCTTTGCAACTGATTTACTTTAAATAATCGAGCTTGTGCTGGAGAAGAATATTAAGGTAGTACTCAACAATCTTTTCTAGTACCTTCAAGTTTTCTGACTTTGTCATATAAGGAAGAGGGGGAAAATGGTTAAAGACCAAAACCAAGTGTTTTCAGATTCTTGTTACATTTGTAAACACTTGCACTACTCATCCAGCACCACCTAGTGAGGACCTTGGTGTAGCTGCTAAACTGGGCACTGGGGATATACAGAAGCAAGCCTTGCTCCTCGCCCACATGGGAAAGAAAAGACAGTGACAAAGCAAACGTTACATCTAAGGTAAAACCGGCACAGAAGCAACAAAAAGGGCTTTGCTGGCTCTCGGAGTAAGGGTACTGAGAGGCTGCTTCACAGCCGCAACCTGCTCTGAGGACTGGAATGGGACACGCGGAGAGGAGTGGGGCTCCCTGTTGGTGTGGTGTTAAGCTTGAAAAACAGACGCCGGGGACGAGGCACTGCAAGCTTTCCCGCAGGTGGGCGTGCGTTCCAGCTACTCAGGGGAAAGGCGGGCTAACCAACAGTCGAGGAGTCCAATGAAGGGTTGCTCTGGAAAGGGCGCAGAGCCCGGGGCTGTCTTTCTCCCGGAGTCCCTCGCCCCGCCCAGGCCCGCCCCGACCACCCCGCACCTCACCCAAGTGCCCAGAGTCCTGCTTCCGTCGCCGCTGCAGCCTCTCACGAAGCGAGTCGAGCTGTTTCTTATGGGCCTGGATAGAGCTCCACGTGTCCGACATCCTAGTTCCCAGCGCGGACTCGACTCGAATCAGGCGCGGCGGACTAGCACCTCCCTAGCCTAGAACGAAGATACATCTAATTCTCACGCGGACGCCCGAAGGCCAGCCGGATAAAGAGCCAAGATGAAAAGCCACTTCCGGTTGGCAAACCAGCCGGACGTAATCCTTACGGCAGTTCTCATACTTCCGGAAGCGCTGAGGCTGTGTTTGCCATATTGGTGGCTGGCAGGCCGGCCATGTTGATTCTTTAAGTTGTTAGTGACCACGCATTAAAATAGCAGGAGTAGAACAAGTGTGAGTGTTTGACGGATGGGTGTATACGTGGAGAGCTAGATGGGCGGGATGGAGTGAACAGACTAGTAGTCTGGTTTATTGTATACTCTGGTCCTTGCACATGCGATCAAGCACTGTATCATAGATCTCTGCCCTTCAGGTCCCAGATTTTCTAAGTTTTTATTATTATTATTATTATTATTATTATTATTATTATTTTAAATACAATGTGTGTGAAAGGAAAGTGGAGTTGAACTATGTGGCTCTGCCCAGTCTCCAACTCACAATCCTCCTGCCTCAATATCCTGAGTTCTGGGAATTCAGGCATATTCTAAGACAAACATCTTAATTAGAGATCCCATCTTTTTCAGCGTGAGGGGGCACTCTTTTTTTTTTTTTTTTTTTTTTTGGTTTTTCGAGACAGGGTTTCTCTGTGTAGCCCTGGCTGTCCTGGAACTCACTCTGTAGACCAGGCTGGCCTCAAACTCAGAAATCCACCTGCCTCTGCCTCCCAAGTGCTGGGATTACAGGCGTGCGCCACCACCGCCCGGCAAAAAAAAAAGGTAATCCTCTTTTTTTTTTTTTTTTTTTTTTTTTGGTTTCTCGAGACAGAGTTTCTCTGTATAGCCCTGGCTGTCCTGGAACTCACTCTGTAGACCAGGCTGGCCTCGAACTCAGAGATCCGCCTGCCTCTGCCTCCCAAGTGCTGGGATTAAAGGCAGGCGCCACCACCGCCCGGCGAGGGGGCACTCTTTTTTTTTTTTTTTTTTTTTTTTCGAGACAGGGTTTCTCTGTGTAGTCCCGGCTGTCCTGGAACTCTGTAGACCAGGCTGGCCTCGAACTCAGAAATCCGCCTGCCTCTGCCTCCCGAGTGCTGGGATTACAGGCGTGCGCCACCACCGCCCGGCGAGGGGGCACTCTTTAAAAATGTCCAGGAGGAACTGGAGAGATGGCTCGGCAGTTAAGAGCACTGACTGCTCTTCCAGAGACCTGAGTTCAATTCCCAGCAACCACACCGTGACTCATATCCATTTGTAAATGTATCCGATGCCCTCTTCTGGTGTGTCTGAAGACAGCTACAACATACTTACATATAATAAATAAGTAAATAAATAAATCTTTAAAAAAAAAGATCACCTTTTTGTATTCATGATGCTGGGAACTGAATTATTGGATCTCTCTACCACTAAGCTATATCCCCAGCTCGAAGATCACTGCCCTTTTAAAGTCCTTAACATGTGGACCCTATGAGATACATAGAAATTATAAATATCTTTATATAATATATTATATAAAATATAAATATCTTTATATAATATATATTATATAAAATATAAATATCTTTATATAAAGTATTTATGTTGTGTGTGGTACTAGAGCTCAGGCATTGTAGCACTGAATGCCCTGGCCTTGTGCATACTGGGTAAGTGCTTTACCACTGCGCTATCCCGCCCAAATGTGTGTGTGTGTGTGTGTGTGTGTGTGTGTGTGTGTGTATTTGTTGTTTTATGTAGCCCAGACTGGCCTCAGACTCTGAGAAATCCACCTACCACCCAAGTGCTAAGATTAAAAGTGTGTGCCACCTCACCTGGCAATAATTTGAACTTTTTTTTCATGGTTTCAAAGCTTTATTATAGGAAAGTAAGAAAAGGAAAAGAGATGGGAAGTAAAGAGAAAGAGAAAAGATAGAGGGGTGAGAGCTAGCCATGAGCATGTGCAAAGAGGGGAGCAGAATGGGGAGAGAGGGAACAGAGGGACAAGAGTGTAAGGGCAAGAGAGAAAAGCAAGAGCTAATTTGAACTTTTGAGCTTTAGTTGTCCTGTAAATTTTGGTGATAGTATCGGTTTACTGGGTTAAGTTGGCAGTGTGCAATTGTATAAAAATTAATAAGCATATTCTAGAAACATTAAACTTGTTTTCCACGTATACAGAGGCAACAGACTATATTAAACATGTAAGGCCTATGTACAGTAGTTTGATTACAAAAACTAATAAAATATCCCCTAAATAATGAAAAGTTAAAGGGCCGAAGAAATGGCTCAGCAATTAAAAGTCCTGAGTTCAATTTCCAGCACCCAAATGGTGGCTCACAACCATCTGTAACAGGATCTGATGCCTTCTTCTGGTGTGTCTGAAGACAGCTACAGTGAGTACTCAAATAAAGTAAAAAAAACAAATGGGTGTGGTGGGGAATAGCTAAGTGGCAGATATGTGCATAGTATGCGCAACGCCAGAGATCCCCAGGTCAGCAAAGCAAAATCAGAGTGTATACCCGATTATGAGCAGAAGACATTGCACTCCTCACTTCAGCTTTGCCTCCTGTGCTGTGGGGCTTGGTCCATAGTTGGATTAATGTCCCCCATTCTTCATGTTCTTATGCGGGAGGTATATACTTTCTATTCTTCCCGATAAGTTATTTCTCCCCTGGTGAAATGAGCCAATTCAAACCAGATCAGATCATATTAAAGGCAGATTTATTGGGAATCCACTCTTGAGTTCACTGTCCGCCAGGATTGAGGCCAGGGGAGTTGCCATGAATTGGGATAAAGGAAAAGATAAGTGTTCTCTAACAGGGAAAGGAGAGAGAGGGAGATGGGGAGGAAGGGAGGGAGACCGAGACACCAATATATCTGGATTATAGAGGGAGGAATCTCTGGGGACGGGCAGCCCTGCTCCTGGAATGGCAAATTCAAGGTTGTGGGCAAGGTATGCCAGGTAAGGACTGAGGGATGCTGGGAGAACCTGGAGGCCAGGTCTGCTTTGATATGTAAAGTATGCACCCAAGTCCCTTGTGCTGGGACCCAGAATCCAAACACTTCATATTAATTTTATTTCCCCGTTTGAGTGTGAACTGGCTTCTGCCTAGATTTAGTCAATGAACAGAATGTGGCAAGAGTGGTATTTCTTTAGCTTCAGAACCAAGATTTGCAGCCCATATTTGCTCTCTTGAATCCTGGGTCTTCATGTGTGTTCAGCTGCTGTGGACAGAACATGTAAACAGAGGAAAGCATTTAAAGGATTAAAAATGACAAAGGAAGGAAGGAAGGAAGGAAGGAAGGAAGGAGGAAGGAAGAGAAAAGAAAAAGAAAGGAAAGAAGGAAGATGGATGGATTTTGGGGGTAGGATTCTCTGAGAGCAAACGCGGAGACCGTAAGGAGGAAGATGCAGGTCTAAGGTCCTGACAGAGCAGTGGAGGCTCTGGGAGCTGACTACTCAGACTCCCAAGTGTTTGCTTGCTTCTTATGCTTCTTCAGTGTTTGGCCAGAAAGCAGGAGAGTCAGATAGCCAAAGGCTGTCACTTCATCAGGCTCTTTGCAGACAACTGCTCTTACAGGGGCATCTCAAAAGCAGTGCATCTGTATGCCAAGAGGGAGTCAATGGATCTTACAGGTTTGTAAAATGTATCAGATTGCTGCATAGATTGAATCAGTTACTGCCCCAGTTCTATGGTTGGATTTGTTAGTTATCTGTAGGATCCCACAGGACATTTTTCTTCTGTGTCACAGTACTTATCACCGTATAAAAGAATCTTTACATAATCCTTCCTCCTAGAATGGGTCATGGAAGTGCCGGAGCATCTCATTTACCTCTTGCCTAGGGACTATGAAGTGAAGCAGACGCTCAGAAACTAAATGAACAGGAAACGCATTCATTCTCTTCTTCCCATGCACACACGCACCCCTCCAGGTTGGACTTGAGTCTCTGCTTATTTCCTGTAAAGTAAATGTTTTGCAAGCTGCATTTACGTATACCCATTCTAGCAGGTTAACACTAACTTGCCATCCAAAAAAAGATGATCTGGTGGAAAGTGAGAGTGAGGATGGGGTCCAAGCAAGGAAGAAATCAGACATTCAGAAAGATGAGTTAGCAGTGGAGAGGAAGAAACACAAAAGCATGAAAAGTAGGGCTGGAGAGATGGCTCAGCGGTTAAGAGCACTGACTGCTCTTCCAAAGGTCCTGAGTTCAAATCCCAGCAACCACATGGTGGCTCACAACCATCCATAACAAGATCTGATGCCCTCTTCTGGTGTGTCTGAAGACAGCTACAGTGCTGTCACTTACATATAATTAAATGATGAACGAATGAACGAATGAATAAATAAATAAATAAATAAATAAATAATGAAAAGTAGAACAGGAAAAGAACAAAAAGGAGATAGAAAAAGGCCTTGAAAGAGTGTGGGGAGGCAGGCTCACTGACAGCTGTTACCATGACAGCTGACTCCTAACTAGCCAGTCTGGTGTAATAAGGCAAATGGCGCGAGCTATGTAGGGTGGGGATGAAGGAGACTAAAGGACTGGAAGTCATTTCCCTTCCTCCATAAGCTGAATGGGAAATGTGTGTGTGTGTGTGTGTGTGTGTGTGTGTGTATACACACACACTTACAAAGCTTTGCCAGGAATTAAAAACAAAAGTTGGGGCTGGAGAGATGACTCAGTGGTTAGGAGCACTGACTTCTCTTCCTAGGTGTCCTGAGTTCAATTCCCAGCAACCATATGGTGGCTCACAACCATCTGTAATGGGGATCCGATGCCCTCTTCTGGTGTGTCTGAATACATCGACAGTGTATCCACATACATGAAATAAATAAATCTTTTTTTTTTTTTTTTTAAGGCTGTTTTTTCCTCCTTAACTACCCTAACTTCCCAGGATTCCCATTTGTTAATGAGGGCCTCCTGCACTGCCTCTGATAGGAACATCTAGAATCAAATAGTTCTTTTTTTCTTAGCAGAGTGAAGAATACACTTACTCACCTATGTCTTCCAGGAGCCTCCTGTCAGAAGTGTCGATGTAGCAGGAGAACAGCACCTCATCACCAAAGACTGGAATCTCAGGATCTAGTTCTTTTAAATATTGTTATGTGGTCCAGGCTAGCCTTCCATTCCTGCAACAGTGCTCCATCACCATCACCCCACCCAACTGGACCCAGTTCTTTTTTTGTTGCTTAATTTTTTTTGGGGGGGGGGGCGTGTTGTTTTGAGATAGACCCATATGTATGTCCAGGTTGGTCATCAACTCCATATATAGCAAAGGATGACTTTAGATAATTGATCCTCCTGCCTATATCCCACGTGTTACAGGTGAGCCACTGTGCCTGTCTGAATCTGAGCCTGAGACATTGTGCTTTTATCTTTTAAAACCAGTTATGTTCTTTTAGCATGAAGGAGGGGCATCTGAGTTTGAGGCCAGCCTGTGAGTTCCAGAACAGCCAGGGCTACAAAGAGAAACCCTGTTTCTAAACAAAACAAAAAAGATATGGTTTATTTAATGCCACCTCACACACATATATGTATATGCAATTTCAAAGACACAGTTCTTGGGGCTGGAGATGGCTCAGTGGTTAAGAGTACTGACTACTCTTCTAAAGGATCTGGGTTCAATACCCAGCATTCACATTAACAGCTCACAACGGGTAAGTCCAGGGTCTACATAGATATGCATGCAGGCAATACACCAATGCACATACAATTAAAGAAAAAAAAAAGACAAGTTTCTCTGCTGGCCATTGGGAGAGGCAGGTGGATTTCCATGAGTTTGAGGCCAGTGAGAGCTATATAAAGAGATCCTGTCACTCTCTCTTACACACATGCACACAGAGGTTCTCAGGTATCCCAGGCTGGTCTCTAATTCACTGCATAACCGAGCATGACTTAGACTTTTTACATGCATACTAAGAAAGTACTCTACCAACCTAGCTCCAACCCTAGCTCTTTTCTTCACATATTACGATTTTTTTTAATTATTTTTTTTTCAAGAGGTCCCTATGTAACTCTGGTTGTCCTGGAACTAGTCCTTGTAGACTAGGCTAGCCTCAATCTCAGAGATCCACCTGCCTCTACTTCCCCAGTGCTGGAATTAAAGATGTATTGCACCATCACCCAGCTTGCATTAATGTTTTTAAAAAATTATTTTATTTTTTTCTTTTTTTTCTTTTTTGTTTGTTTGTTTGTTTGTTTTTGAGACAGGGTTTCTCTGTGTAGCCCTGGCTGTCCTGGAACTCACTTTGTAGACCAGGCTGGCCTCAAACTCAGAAATCCGCCTGCCTCTGCCTCCCAAGTGCTGGGATTAAAGGCGTGTGCCACCACCGCCTGGCATTATTTTATTTCTTATGTTTGTGTCTTCTTGAATGTGTATTTGTATGATGTGTGTGCCTGGTACTCACAGAACCCAGAGGAAGGCATCAGATCTCCTGGAAATAGAGGTAAGACTGTTATGAGTCACTACATAGGTACTGTGAATTGAACCTGGGTCTCCTGGAAGAGCAGCCAGTGAGCCAGGGCTCTTAACTGCTGTGCCATCTCTCCAGCTCCTTCGTTGGCATGCTTAATAGCAAGATCTTCCTTTATTGGTAGAACTTTTTCCCTCCCTGATTACAATGTTGGATCTCAAAAATCGAGTATCATTATCTTGATCTACATCTTCACTGTTGTCAGCAGGCTGCTAAAAGTCTGGAAAAGACTGACATACAGCCAGCAAAGTCAAACAAAACAACACACAAAAAAGTTGTGTTTTGGTAGGAAGTGGTATTAAAAAAAAAAAAAAAACTAAAGGAAAATCTAGACATTGCCTGTACACTGGGCAAGTACCTTTTAAAAAATAGAATCTCTGTTTTAAAAAGCCTTTCCCCCCTCACAGTGAAATTATATCCTCTGGAGGTTGTTTGGGACAAGGCTGAGGAAGTTAAATATTTCTACACCATATGTTCAGCTTTGGCAGGAGAAAAAGGTGGGCAGAGACTCTCCATGTTAGGGAATGCCAATATCACACGCCATCTGGCTATTTAGTCATAAAATAAGGAGAAACACACAAAACCTTGGCCAAAACACCTTTAATGATGAAGGGAAAAGGTTCTAGTATCTCCCCTCTCTGCTCTTACACATTTCACCGTGATAGGGAGCTCTGGAGCCCACTACTTTAGAGAATCATCACTGACATCAGCTAACAGCAAAATTCAGTCTTCTCAGAACTCCTGTTCCACAGGATCCTATGTTAAGAGTAAATACTACATCTTACTACAAGACAGAAACAGGGAGGAACCACTTGAAGCTCTGTCTCTCGGCTTCTGGAAAAAATAAGACATAAGCTCTGGCCCATGGTCAAGCAAAATTGGGGGAGGAAAGGGAGTTTGAGAAGAAAAGGGAAAAACAAGGGGTGAGGGAATAAAATAGGAAGTCATCTAAAACTAAAAACATTCTAGTGACAGGAAGCCCCCCCCCCAATGACCCCTGGTGCTTCTGCATACCACATCACCATTAGCTCAGAAAACGTTCATACTCACAAGAGCTGAACATCAAGTCCGCTTACACCAAGTCCTGTTCTTCATCGAATAGAGTCCCAGCAATGACTGTTATAGCAATGGTCCTCAACTGCCCATCATTGCTTAAGTAACCACCCTTATCAACAATGTAACCACCCTTACCAACAAATGAGGCTCTGTAGAGTCAGGAACTTCATACTTCCTA
The DNA here is from genome assembly GCA_964023405.1 of Apodemus agrarius. NCBI lineage: Eukaryota > Metazoa > Chordata > Mammalia > Rodentia > Muridae > Apodemus > Apodemus agrarius. Next base: position 74,836,480 of record OZ030013.1, on the reverse strand, counting down.
AAATATCTCATGAGAGACCTCTTGGTAAGAAACCTGCTTGCTGGTGGAGAGGCCATGATGAGATGCTGACGGAGTCCTGGCATTTTGACCAGCCACTCTCTTTGCCTTTATGTGGCGAGTCAAGGGACATATTGAAAAAAGGATCCCGGTCCTTCACTTGTCCCTACCTCCTGGGGTTGAGCCACCAATTGCTACAATGTCTTCATTGCCAGTACTCTCTGGAGCAGGGCAGGAAGGGGAAAGAAGTTATAGTTACTTCTTTCTTCTGGTGTGCTTGTTGGGCATAGCCTCGGCTACAGGAGGCTGGAGTAAGAGAGAGGCTAGGCTCTCCCAGGCCTCTCTGGATCATGTCCTTGGAGTCACCCTGTCAAGCACAGTTCCCGGGCTTTGACAGCAGTGACGGTGGGCGCTGCAATGCCCGAGTGGCAATGCAGGTAGATCTAGAACTCCAGGGCTCAGTGGAAAACTGTACGGTGGTTGCAGAAAGAGAAGAAACCTACCACCCCTCAAAAGCTTCTCAAGAAGGTCCTGGCCCAAGAAAGTCTTGCAGGGTGACTTAGTCAAGATCACCAAGGAGTAGCACTGGGCTTTCCATGGACAGTTGTCAGCTCCTTTGAACAAGGCTCCCATTCCAAAAGTGGGGGGCTCTAGTATACCTGTCAGAGGGAAAGGGAGTAGGGGAGAGCTCCCCCCTTGAGAATGTGGAAGCTATGGGGAGTGGTTCCCTAAGTTACACAGAACAAAAAGGTGAGAAAAGTTTCTTAGGGGACATTCCCTTTCAAACTTAATTGTCAAGCTCAGGGATTAGAGAGAAGCCACTAGAAACATCACGTCAGAACTCGAGAAAAGACAAGAAAGAGGAGGGTGAGTAAATCTTGGAGGTCCTCCCATGGAGCTCAGTTCTGTTCTCTGGGTCATAGAGGACCAGGAACAGAAAACAGGCTCATGGGATGGCAGGGTCATCTTTTCGAGGGAATGGGGAGAGGCCTGGAGAAGGGATGGAAGAGGAACAGCCAGGGACCAAGGAAAGAGTAGGCATATTCTGAGGGCCATGGGGCGCAAAGGGCGGTACCTGGTGGTGAGCCAACAGCATGTGCTTCTTGAGGGTGGCACGGTCAAGGAAGCCCTGCCTGCAGAAGACACAAGTGAAGAGGGGCCCTTCCTTGGGATGGGTCTTCTGATGCTCCTCCAGAGCTGTCTGGGTAGGAAAGCTCTGGCCACATGCTTCACAGGCCTTTCTACCGCCGCCGCTCTCTCCTGCTTCCTTTTTTGCACCTTCTGGTAAGTTCAGCTCTTCCACTACGGGGGTGCTGGTGCCCTCCCCTTCCTGGGTGAGTGCTGCCATTGGGCTTGAGGTTCCCTCCAGTTTGACCTCTTCCTCCACGCCTCCGGAAACGTCACTGGTTCCTTGCTCCATGGGTTGGGGATGATCTAGGTTGTCGGGTGGTGGTGGAGGTGGCGGTGGGGCGTGGTTCTCATTACTATCCATCTCCTGCCCGGTGGTGGCTGCTGCTGCTACTGATGTGGCCACTTCTTCCTCTGCCCCAGATACCTCTTCTGAGTCACCTCGTACTGATACGGCCTTCTCTCCCCCACTCTCTGAGCCTCGTCCTGCTAGGGAATCTTCATCTGTCACGTCTTCCTCTTCTTCCTCATCCTCTTCCTCTTCCTCAGACATCTCCTCTTCTGGCGACGGCTGCTGGGACTGCGGCTGGGGGAAATTCCCTGGTCCAGAGGCTGTAGACTGCTCAGAGCTGTTTTCCTGGGCAGCTCCCCCACCTTCAGAAAGTACGGAACCCCCGTTGGGGATCTGGCCCCCCAGGTGCATCCGAACATGTTGCTGCAGAGTGACAGCATTAGTGAACTTCTTCTGGCAAATGGGGCAGGAGTTCTGGGCCCGGGCAGCTGGACTGGTCTTGTGACCCACAAAATGTGCGCGCAAATTGCCCCTTGTGGAGAAAGCCCTGCCACACACTTTACACTTGAAGGGCCGCTCACCTCCATGTTGGCCATAATGCAGGCGTAGAGCCCGAGGGCAGCTCAGCACGCGGAGACAGATGACACACTGGTTAGGTCCGGAGGCGGAGGCTGAAGGTGCAGGGGCAGAAGTAGTGGGAGCCCCCGAGGCAGTAGGCGCCACGGCCACTGCTCCTTGGCGGTCAATCTTTTCTACGAGCTGCTGCAGCTTTGAGGTCTCAGAAGGCGATGCCCCCAAGGGCTCTAGCACATAAGGGAAGGGGAAACTTCCAGTTGACTTCAAGTGATTAGTAAGCAGTGCCCAACTCGGTAGTGACGTCACCAGCTTACTTAGCTGCATTCGGGTGGCCGAGCCACTGTCTGCCACGCCAGTGATGGCTGAAACCTCACTCCCTGGGGGAGTATTCTCATCAGCTTTACTCTTGGGCTCCACTGCCTTCATGAGCACAAACTTGTTGAAAGTAGGGAGCCCGGGAGCCACTGCTGTGCTTGTGCCCGTGGAGAGCAGTGTCAGGCTCTCTGTGGCACTGAGTGCTGTGGTGGAGGCCACTAGAGGTTTGCGTTCGACTCCTCCGCCTGGTGTGGCTGCCTCCTCTTCTGCTTTCTCTGGTGGCACAGACATTCCATAAGGCAGCCCACTGCTGGTGATGACGTAGTCTAGGTGCTCTGGTACTGGATGCGGATTCATTTGCACATGTGGGTACTTCTCACGATGCCGGTGGAAATGTACTTTGAGGTTGCCTCGAGTAGTGAACCGGTTACCACAGACGTTGCACTTATAGGGTCTCTCACCGGTGTGGGAACGAAGGTGGATCTGCAGGGCGCTGTCACTGCCGAATACTTTTGCACAAAAGCGGCATTTGTGCCTTCCACCGGGCTTCTCCAAGGAACTGATCACTTCCCCATAGCCCAGCTCACCGCTCCCGTTCTTCGGCTTCAGGAGCCCAGGGGAGGCAGCAGCCTCAAGGCCCCTTGCTGCCCCAAGACACTGAGCTGCCAGGAGTCCTGTGGTGCCTGGGAATGCCAGATGAGGCGAGGCAATCAGCTGATCTGTGCTGCCTGGCAGGGCAGGGGAAGGGGCAGGGGTGGGTTTGTGGCTCCGCCCAACCCCTCCTACAGAGAAGGGATGCTGGGATCCCAGTGGGTGGTAAAGGTGGAAGAAAGCCTGTTTGGGTGGCTCTGCCCCTGAGGAAGAGGACGACGAAGAGGAAGATGCCAGTGTCTTGCCAGTTTGCGCTGGCTTGATAGGACTGAAGAGAGGCAGTAAGGGCTTGGTGGAAGAGGCGGTCCCTGTCCCAGGTAGCTCTGAGGGACTGGCAGGGGTACCCACCGGCTGCCCTAAGGAGCCAAGTAGCAGCACCTGGCGGCAGATTTGCTCAGTCATCTGCATCTGATGAATCTGGCGCTGCTGCAGCACCCGCAGCTCTTCCAAGATCAGAGGAATGTTCAAGTGGCCACTGCCCACACCTGGAGGGGGAGGGGGAGGGGGTGGAGGAGGGGGTGCAGGGGTGGATTCTGGAGGTAATGGAGTTGCTCCCAGCTTGGGACTGGCCAAGATCAGGCCCCCACCTCCCCCAGGCGCTGTACCTGTGGCAGCGACCAGGAAGTGCCCAGAAGATTCCTCTCCCCTCCGCTCTGGCCCCCAGGTGGGATCCGGGGGTCCAGAGGACCCAGAATCTGGGGGATTGCTGTGCTCTGTGTCCATGACCTGGGACCTACTGTGGCCCTCTGGTCGGGGCACAGAGGAGGCTGAAGAGTTGCTGGGGTTCTCCTGGCCCCCGATTATCACCATTACCGGTGGGTCAGTGCAACATGCGTTCTGGTGAGCGAGGAATTCGGTCGGGTCAGAGAATTGTGCACAGCATTTGGCACAGACTTGGGGGTGGTCTTCCTCGCTAGCATCACCTGGGGGAGAAGACAAGGAGAAAGTGTGGGTAATGGGGTTGTGTTGAATAACGGAGGCTCTCAAGAACCGGCGGCCCGGGAACCTCCGGTTAGGGTCGGAAGATAAGCTTACAGTCAGACCCTGCAGGAAGCCAGCGCTCAGACCAGACCCGACTCTCATGGTTCCTGGACACCAGCAAAAGGGGGGGTTGGGGGATAGGGCGCGCACTCTGCGAGCCTCCTCCGTTACCCCTCCCCCTCCTCTGGCCCAGGAAGAGTGGGAATGGATGCGAGAACTGGAGCCTATGTGCAGAATCACACATTTTATCCGCCCACTTAAAGTCCTTACATGCGAACGTCCCCTCGGCCCCCATCTCTGCCCAAGCCTGGCCCTACCGCACCTCCGCGTTCTGCAGGCTCCCCGCAGGGCCCCCCGAGTCGAGAGCTGCTCCCGGTTTCCTGCGCCATGGCCGTGGGAAGTGGAAGGCGGGATGGGTTAGGACACAATGGGTATCCGGTCTGGGGAGGCCGCCGGCGCTGCGGCAGTCTCTGCACCCAGCGGCCCAGACTGCGGAGGAGATCGGCGGTGGCGGGGGCAGGGAGCAGCGGAGGGGGGGAGGGGAGGGAGAAGGCGCGGAGGAGGGGAGGAGCTGGAGCGCGAAAGCTGGTAGTGGGGAGATGGGGGAGGAGAGTTTGTGGGGAGAAGCTGCCAGGGAGGGAGAGGAAAGCTGGAAGCGAGAGCGGAGAGTGCGGGGGAGTTGGGAGGGGGGCAAGTCTAGGGCGCTTTAGTCCGGCTCTGGGTCAGGTGTCAGTGAGGCACCTTGGGGGCCCACTGTGCCCTATCCTCGGCCAGCTCCCCACCCCAGATGTCTTCATCTTAGCTGCTTCCACTGGGCCAGCCCCAAGCCCACAGTGGGAAACATTGCCCGCTCAATAGATTAAGGCGATAGGCTTCAGTAATTTTTCTTTGGATAAAGGATCTGCTGAGCTTGGAAAACGTGGATTCCAAAGGGTGGTCTGCCTGCCTCAGAGGTCGGAGGACAAGAATGGGAGGAGCGGCCTCAAACACCCACCCCTTACCAGCTCGCACACCGGCAGAATGATCTCAAGTTTTGTCTTCACCCCTACTCCCATCCTACCCTCCTCTCTCTTCACAAAAGAAGTTTCGGGGGGGCGGTTTGCAAGATAGAATTCCCAGGGGAATCATTTGAAGGCCCCTTCTTGAGGAACACCAAGCCCTTGCCCTAGAATTACAGCTCTACACAAGCTAGTCCACAGGCCACCCGGCCTTATACCAAATGCAGAGTTCCTACTTTAAAAAAGCCCTTCTCTCCGGTTCGGTACCCTCTTTCCACCCCCACCCCCACCCCTACCCCCCCCCCGCCCCTAATGCGGACAATTAACTAAGATATTAGCTTACAAAAGCCTAAGGAGGTCCACCCAGCTCCAACCTTGGGGGAGGGGCGCTCCTTCTGAAACAATGGGGAAGATGCGGAATGGGCTTTCACAGTCTGCCGCTCAGGATCCAAAGCTCCTAACGGCCCCAAGCGGATTTCAGCTCCTAAACAAGACTGACACCTGCTCACCTCCACCGGGCCCTGCCTTTTATTCAGGGAATAAGTAAGGTTAAGGTACCGCAGACCAGGTATTCTGCATTCTTTTTCTTCCTTGAAGTGAGATTTAAAGGGTCCCTCACTTCCTAAAATCCCTTATTTTTACATGTAAAAAAGTGATCTCAGGTCTTGGATTTGTGTTTTGGTGGTAGGAATAAATAAACTCCTATTGATCCTTTCTTTTCCTTTCTTTTTTTGAAATGATCGGTGTAGCCCAAGCTAACTTTGAAGTCAGCAACCCTCCTGCCTCAGCGTCTAAAACTCTACAACTATGGCTTCTTCTTCTTCTTCTTCTTCTTCTTCTTCTTCTTCTTCTTCTTCTTCTTCAATAATTATTTATTTATTTTGTGTATATGGGTACACTGTAGCTGTCTTCGGATACACCAAAAGCACAGGATCCCATTACAAATGGTTGTGAGCCACCATGTGGTTGCTGGGAATTGAACTCAGGACCTGCTTTTAACCACTGAGCCATCTCTCCAGCCCCAACTATGGCTTCTTAATTATTGTTTGTTTTTTGAGACATAGCCTTTGTAGGTGAGTCTAGTGGTAAACTGCCCAACCTTCCTCAAATTCTGCAATCATACTCTTCCCAGTTCTATTTTTGCCTAGCTGGTAAACCGGAGCCAGTTTCACGGAATTCGCCACCATCTCCTTTTTTATAAAGAGACAATATCTTTTACATACACTATCTTTATTAGAAACATATTTTGAAAGCAGACAAATTGCAAACGATGTTTTTGTGGTACTGGCGATGGAACTTTGTCCAAGGTGCCCTGCCACCGAGCTGTATGCTCAGACTAGAAACTGCTAGAACATAGTATTAACATATGTGGGACTTTTCCCCTCCAAAAGAGAATATAAATTAGGAACTTTTTTTAATTGTGAAGATCCTTAAATATTATGGATTAGGGAATTTATATTTTTAATAAGAGAACCTAAAATACACATACAACTAAAATAATATCGCTTTGCTTGTTGATTGGCTTTTTTACATAGGGTCTCCTGTAGCCCAGGCTGGCCTCAAACTTACTACATAGCTAAGGCTGGCTTGGCTTCTCCTGCTTCTCCTACCCATGGATTCAGATTAAATTAAACCTGATCCACCATGTCCACTGCACCTGAGCACCATTGTGGGGATTGAACCTAGGATGATCCCACAAATGCAAGAGCAAGAGCTCTCCCACTGAACAACAGCTTCATCCTTCATACCCCAACCATGTTAATTTCTCAGTAGTACCACTGGCACATGCCTAGGTTAAAAAGTCTTAGGGGAGGGAGTATATGCCACAACCTAATCAAAATTTCAGGACACACTTGAGAGTGGTGGCACACACCTTTGACCCCAGCACTCAGGAGGCAGTTAGTTCAAAGCCAGCCTGGTCTACATAGAGAGCTCCAAACCAGCTGCGGTTATATAGTGAGACCCTGTCTAATAATAATAAATAAAAAGTAAACAGCTACTGTATTTATAAACTGAAAACAGCTGGGCAGTTGTGCCTTTAATCCCAGCACTACCAGCAGAGGCAGGTGAATGAATCTGAGTTTGAGACCAGCCTGATTCATAATAAATAAATAAATAAATAAATAAATACACAATCTTATGTTTTAAAACTTCAGATAATCTCAGGGCTGAAGAGATGGCTCAGTGGTTAAGAGCTTTCAGAGATCCCGAGTTCAATTCCCAGCGACCACATTGGGGGGTGGGGGGTGGCACACAACCATCTATCCCTGGCATCTGATGCCCTTTTCTGGCATGCCGGCGTACATATAGATACAGCACTCATTTACATAAAAAAAGTCTAGAAAAGATGTTAGCCTTATGAGCCTTGTGAATCAGATCCCTGAAATGGGTGAGCTGGCTCCGTTTTTGTAAGACCTGACCCTTGCAAACGGAGACGGAGTTCAGGGTTTCAGTTTGTCCGAGACTCAGCTAAATGCAATGTGCTTTAGTTTTACAGATAAGGAAACTCAAGCTCACAGAGGTTAAGTGACTTTTCCAAATCCACAGAGTAACTCAGTGGAGCAGCCGTCACCGCTGTGGCTCCGGTCCAGCTTCCCATGGCACATCCTAGAAAAGGGGGGCCTGTGCGGCCCCTCCCTGCCATTGGTTCCTTGCCCTCAAGTCAGGGGGAAGGAGTCAGATGGAGCCTTTCTACAGAGCATTTGTTAATTAGCGCTGAACATTTGATATCCAGTTGCTGTTCTGTCAAGTCCTCAGACAAGAAAATAAATCCTTTTCTTTTCTTCTTCTCCTGGGAAACAGTGTCCCCTTTCTTGCTTTGTAATGAAATGTGCTTTCTGCTGTGTCATTTGATCTACACCCTTTAAGGTAAATCTAGTCCCTGGTGAAAGGTGATGTATCAACGGCCACCAGTAAGAGGAACCATCCGCTCCTCAGTACCCTTCTTCACTCAGTACCTAGCCTGAAAAAGGGAGCAAGGTTCTTATGCAGAAAGGGCCAAAGTCACAAAACCCAGGAACGTGCTAAGCTGGTCATGGTACACCTTGATCGCAGAAAATGTGAAGTGGACTGTCCTAGGCCACAGACAAGGAGTCCCTGATGGGTGTGGACCTCCAGGTGCTTTTTCAAATTTACAAAGAGCTGAAATGAAAATAAAAATAAAACAAACAAACAAAAAAACAAGTAGCTTCTCTTCTAGGCCTAGTGCCCAGAGGCTGGGGGGCTAGTTCAGTAGGTAGATAGGGTGCTTTGCACAAGCACAAAACCCTGGGTTCAATCCCCAACATAAACCAGGCACACACACCTGTAATCCCAGCACTTTGGAGTTGGAGGCAGCTGAATCAGAAGGTCAAGGGTATCTTTACTGACTTCAACATAAGTGAGTAGCTAGCCTGAACTATATAAGACACTATCTGAAAAGTAAACAAAAGCCCTGATACCCCATAAGCTGCTTCAGGCTTGGGAGAGAATGGTTAGGAAAAACAGTCAGAACCACATAGGGCCTGGGTAGCAGAGCGGCTCTGAACGGTAGCTCTCAGCCTTTACTGTCCTAGGATTGCCATTAGAGCCTTAGGACAGCCTGATGTCTTGGACTGGGGCTATAACTCAATAGGAGTCCCTGAGTTCCATCACAAAGAGTTGAAGGAAGAAAGAAGGAAAGAAAGGAAGAGAGAAAGAAAGAAAGAAAGAAAGAAAGAAAGAAGAAAACAACAAAACACACACACACACACACACACACACACACACACAAAACCCAAACCAACCAAAAAAAAATCTCAAGGATAAAATAAATTCAAAGGCCCTAAAGGCAGGATCCAAGCATCGTCATCATCATTATTATTAGTTTGAAACAAAATCTTACTATGTAGCTTTGAGTCTGGGACTTCAATGTAGGTCAGACTGGCCTCAAACTCAGAGATTTGAGATCTCTGCTCTGAGATTAATGGTGTCTGATACCACCGCCCAGCAAGCATTAGGTTTTTGTCTGTTTGTTTGCTTTTTTTTTTTTTTAAAGATTTATTTATCTATTCATTTTATGTACACTGCAGCTGTCTTTAGACACACCAGAAGAGGGTGTCAGATCCCATTACAGATGGTTGTGAGCCACCATGTTGTTGCTGGGATTTGAGCTCAGGACCTCTGGAAGAACAGTCAGTGTTCTTAACCCCTGAGCCATCTCTCCAGCCCAAGCATTAGTTTTTTATGCTTCACTTATTCCATTGTACAGCTGAAGTCTGGGAATGTAGCTTTCAGTGGAAGAGCACTTACCTGGCACAAATTGAGGCTCTGAGTTTAATCCTAAGTGAACACATGCATGTACACACACACACACACACACACACACACACGGGGGCGGGGTGGGGGGTATGGGGGGCATTTTGGTAAATGCCCATCACTCTAGCATCTGACTGTGCCACTATTTAATTTCTGAGCTACATAGAGTAAGACCCTGATATTCATTATGGATATAAATGATATGTTGAAAGTAAGGTCTGCTGCTGCTCTCCAGTGGCAGAGTATTATCGGCCCACAGGCCTTGTGTTCCATGTCTAGCACACACATAATCAGAGTCCACAACACATAAAAAGCAAGTATTTCAGTAATGGAGAGCTTCAAGGACTATCCTCTTTAAACCTTCCCCTGTTCCTCACAATTGTTATCTGAATTAAATCATTACTCATCGGCAGCCTCTGTAAATGTCACCAAGATCACTTTTTAGAGACTGTTATCACTGTCTCTTTTCTCAGTCTTCTCTGTTAAACTCATACATGTCATTCTTTGCCTAACCAAACTGCTCTACTGAAACCTATGGATGCGCCCATGGCCTCTTCCACATGGTGGACAGGAGGCAAGATGACTCAGATTCCAGGTACCAAGTGAGAGAGACATTTGTGTGGAATTCAAACACTGTTTTGAAGCTCAAAAGTATTTTAGAGATCTGACACTTCACTAAGCACAAATAATCAATTAAAGACCCAGTTTTTGTTTTTTTCTCCTCTTTTCAATTTGAGGAGAATCTCCATCTCTCTGTCTCTCTCTCTCTCTCTCTCTCTCTCTCTTCCTTTCTTTTATCTTGAAACAGGGTCTCTATGTAGCCCTGGCTACATATATCAAGCTACCTGGAACTCACAGAGATCCATTTATCTTTTTCTCCTGAGTGCAAAGATTAAAATTGTGTGCCAGCATGTGCCAGCATGCCTTATTTCTTCTCTCTCTCTCTCTCTCTCTCTCTCTCTCTCTCTCTCTCTCTCTCTTCTGACAAGGTTTCTGAGTAGCCTTGGCTGTCCTGGAACTGGCTTTGTGAACCAGGTTGGCCTCGAACTCAGGGATCTCAAACTCAGAGATCTGCCTGCCTCTGCCTCCGAGTTCTGGGATTAAATCATGTACTTGCTGTTCTTGCAGAGGACCTGGGTTTGGTTCCCAGCTCCCACACGGGAGCTCACAACTGACTGTAACTCCTGACATGACTCCCTCTAACACCCTCTTCTGGTCTCTATAAACACCAAGTACACATGTAGAACACTGACATATATGCAGGCAGAATACCCATACACATAAAATAAAAATATCTAAACTAACAGTAATAGTGAAATGAAGGAGACAGCAGGATGTGGTAGTACAAGCCTCAGCAGAGGTGGCAGAGGCAGGCAGATCTTTTGTGAGTTCAAGGCCTGCCAGGGCTACTTAGTGAGACCCTGTCTCAGAATAAACAACAAACAAACAAGTCACTGTAGGGGAGGAGATGGTGGAAGAGTTAGAAAGAATAGAATGAATGCAGTTCAAGAACAGCTGAGCGAACGCAGCACCTGCCTGTGTCCGTAGAGTACTGTGATCTGGCAGCCCATACCTTGTGTGGTTGAGGCAGAGAGAGGGATCAGGGATTTACAGATAGCCAGGCTCAGCTACAAGATGCAGTCACCAAAAAAAAAAAAAAAAAAAAAAAAAGAAAGAAAGAAAGAAAAAACAAACAACAAACAAACAAAATCAATCAACCAAAACACAAAGCAAAATTAGGGGGATTCGGTTTCCCTTCCTTGAAACCTTAAAGAAAGGATCTGTCCAGGGTTATCCTTGAGCTCCAGACTAGTTGGAAAACCTAAAGGAACAGCCGGACGTGGTGGTGCACGCCTGCAATCCCAGCACGTGGGAGGCAGAGACAGGCGGATTTCTGAGTTCCAGGCCAGCCTGGTCTACAGAGTGAGTTCCAGGAGAGTCAGGGCTACACAGAGTAACCCTGTCTGTGAAAGAAAGAAAGGAAGAAAGAAGGAAAGAAAGAAAGAAAGAAAGAAAGAAAGAAAGAAAGGAAGGAAGGAAGGAAGGAAGGAAGGAAGAAAGGAAGAAAGGAAGAAAGGAAGAAAGGAAGAAAGGAAGAAAGAGAAAAAAGAAAACCCAAAGGAGGGTGAAGGGCAGTGTGATTCACACCTTTAATCCAACACTCAGGAGGTAGAGGCAAGCCTATCTCTTTGAGCTCGAGGGTAGCCTGGTCTATAGAGTACCAGGACAGCAACCCAAACAGGGAAACTCTGTCTCAAGAACAAACAAGCAAACAAACAAAAACAAAACAGAAAAAGAAAACAGTGGGGTTTCTGCTTCCTTATTGCAGGTTCTAGCCAAGACTGAGTCAGTCAGTCAATCTCTCCCTTTCTCCCATCCTTTCCTGACAGTCTCGAGTTGCTCAGACTGGCCTTGAACTCATGATCATCCTGCTTCGGCCACAACACAGACTTCTAAATTACTTTCTACTTAGAGATGTCTTCTTCCTGACGCCCACCGCACAAGTACCTAAAAGTGAAGTCTGGGGGGCGGGGGGTGCGGGGCGCACTCAGAAGCCTGAGAGATGAGCTCTCGTTTATGGGTGAGGTGCCCTATTTTTTGTCTTCCTTGCCTCTGCTCTTCCTGCTGTCTGCCAACTCCCTTCTCTCCCTCCAGGTCTGCGTGGCTGTTGTCCTGGTTTCTCCTCACTAAATATCTGGGCTTCTGATCAATTCCCAGATGCACCAGTTAACATTTCCTCCAGTTACGGCCCTTATGCTCCCTAACTCTGATATCCGGACTCTGTAGGGGAGAGAGTCTTTTTCTTTCTCCAGAGTTTCTAAGTAAATAAACTGTTCCCTGCCCATCACTTATGTACGGTAAGTATTTTGTTATGTTTTGGTGTTCTAGTCAGGGAACTGTGCAAGAAGAAAGTGGAGAAATAGGTTTCTCTGGGCTGTTTCTTTTTCTTTTTTTTCTTTCTTTTTTTCTTTTCTTTTCTTTCTTTCTTTCTTTTCTTTTTTTTTTTTTTTTTTTTGGTTTTTTTGAGACAGGGTTTCTCTGTGTAGTCCTGGTTGTCCTGGAACTCACTCAGTAGACCAGGCTGGCCCTGAACTCAGAAATCTGCCTGCCTCTGCCTCCCAAGTGCTGGGATTAAAGGCTTGCGCCACCACCACCTGGCTATGGGCTGTTTCTTAAAGGCACAATAGCAATGCACTCTGAGTTTACAGGTAAGCAAAGGATGGCAGTTCTTATTTAGTGTAATCATTGCTTTGTGTGTAGATGAAACCAAGGGCCTCCTGCATGCTCTTTCCCTGAGTTACTTCCCGAATTCTTCCTCTAACTCTGGGCTAAGCTATGGGGTAGAAGGAAAGGTTAGAAGCATAATGATGACATAGTTGTTAGTGGATTCTGTATAAAGGATCACGTGGGGGCCCAAGGATGTGAGGTGATCTTTACCTCTCCACTGTAGCCCAGCCCTTTTAGAGACACCCCTATGAAAAGGAGAGAATGAGAGGTTATATATTACATGCCTACAAGAGAGGAGAGCGTTTCAGATAGCCATGTCTATCTGAAGTTGCAGGAGAGCCAACAGGCCTCCATTCAGGTTGTGGAAGGAGACTAAGTAAGAAAATCTCTAAGGAGTTCTGATATGAAATCCCTTAGGAGTTCTTTCTGTTCCCTCCCTCCCTTCCTTCCTTCCTTCCTTCCTTCCTTCCTTCCTTCCTTCCTCTTTTCTTGGATGGTCTTGATCTCACAGAGTTCGACCTGTCTCTGTCTTCTGAGCACTGGGATTAAAGTAGAGCACTACCACACCCAGAACTTTAGGAGTTCTTAAGATATATATATATATATATTTTTTTTTTTTAAATTTTATTTATTGAGCTGGAGAGGTGGCTCAGGGGTTTAGAGTACTGACTGCTCTTCCTAGAGGTCCTGAGTTCAAATCCCAGCAACCACATGGTGGCTCACAGCCATCTGTAATGAGATCCAATCCCCTGTTCTGGTATGTCTGAAGACAGCTACGGTGTACTCATATATGTAAAATAAATGAATATTTTTTTTTTAAAAAAAATGTACTTATATTCTATAGGTCTGAGTGTCCTGCCTGCATCTATGTACACACACCACACCACACCACATTCGGGTCTGGTACCTGTGGAAGCCAGAAGAGGGCAATGGGTCCCCGGCACTAGAGTTACAGATGGTTGTGAGCCGCCATGTTGGTGCTGTGAATCTATTTTGGGTCCTCTGGTAAAGCAATCAATGCCCTTATGCCTTAGAGCAAATCTTTAAAAACACCAACAAACGGGGCTGGAGAGATGGCTCAGCAGTTAAGAGCACTGACTGCTTTTTCAGAGGTCCTGAGTTCAAATCCCAGCAGCAACCACATGGTACCTCACAACCATCTCCTAATGAGATCTGATGCCCTCTTCTGGTACGTCTGAAGACAGCTACAGTATACTTACATATAATAAATAAATAAATAAATAAATAAATAAATAAATCTTTGGGTGGGAACGAGCAGAAGTCCTAAATTCCCAGTAACTACATGAAAGCTCACAACCATCTGTACAGCTACAGCGTACTCATATACATAAAATAAATAATAAATAAATCTTTAAGACAAATAAACAAACAAATCCAACATCAATCAAGGCCAGCTGGGTCTACAGATCAAATTCTAGGACAGCCAAAGCTACACAGAGAAACCCCATCTTAAAAAAAAAAACAAAAAAACAAAAAAACAGCTGGGCGTGGTGGCGCACACCTGTAATCCCAGCACTTGGGAGGCAGAGGCAGGCAGATTTCTGAGTTCGAGGCCAGCCTAGTCTACAGAGTGAGTTCCAGGACAGCCAGGACTACACAGAGAAACCCTGTCTTGAAAAACCAAAATAAATAAATAAATAAATAAATAAATAAAAATTACGATTTATTATTATTTGGTTTTTTTCGAGACAGGGTTTCTCTGTGTAGCCCTGGCTGTCCCCGAACTCAGAAATCCGCCTGCCTCTGCCTCCCAAGTGCTGGAATTACAGGCGTGCGCCACCACCGCCCGGCAGCACGATTTATTACTATTTGTTGTAGTAGTAGTAGTACTTGTGGGTGTGTGTGCATATGCCATGGACCAACTGCTTTTCAACTTGTGTGTTTTGATCTGTTGGGGATTAAATGACCCTTGCACAAGGGTCGCCTAAGACCATCAGAAAACAGATATTTACATGATGGTTCATAACAGTAGCAAAACTGCAGTTATGAAATAGCAATAAAAATGTTGTTATGGTTGGGGCCACCACATCCTGAGGAACTGTGTTAGGGTTGAGGGCCGCGGCCATGGACGGAGTGCTGAAGCTAGTTAGCTCTCTCCTCTGCTTAAGGCCGACCCGTATGTTATCTTTTGCCTTTCCTACAAATACAAAGTTCGTCCATCTAAATTTTCTTGCTTCGTAGGGTGTAAGCCTTTATGGTTTCCATAGGAATGGACTTACCGCAGCGTCACCACACCTCCAGGGATCCAGAGCCCTCCCAGTCAAACTGTACCCTAAAAGGCTTGAGAATCCACCCGTGGCAGCTGCCGGATACCCCCTGACTCATACAGAAAACCTTCCCTCAGCCATGGTGTGGGGAATGGGTGAGCAGACGGGAGGAAGGAGAGGAGAACGTGCCTCTTGGGGGGCTGCGGGTGGCGTTCAGCACAGTTCCGCAATTGAACCAGCAGGGGAGCGGGACTGAGAGGCAACGCTCAGCTCCAGGGGAAATCTCCTATGGAGCTGGAGGAGGAAACATCCGGCCTATAGCAGCATTAAGGAGGCTTAATGTGTCTCTGGGGGGAAGAATGCCATCACGGTAGAACCTCTAAATATGGGCACAGTGGGACCTCAGCCAAGCAAAGCCTTGGGAAGATGGTTCCTACCCCAAACTTGTCTGTTAAGGTTTCGTTGTGCATGCCGCACCGACTCGACCTAAAGTCGTTTTTTGTATGAGTGGGAAAGACAAGGGCAACCCAGAATTAGTTCTAGCCGACACACACACAGTCCCCCAGAGCACCTCGTGTCTTATAAAGGCATACTGAGTTCCCTGAATGGTCACTGCTCGCTCCCACATGTGATAATTGCCATATTCCTTCCCACTAAGTACTTATGGTAAGTATGTCTCTAAGAAATGTCATTTACGCTGGTTATTTTCCCCAAAGAGTTTACACGAGTTAATAAGGTAACTGTTGTACTCATCCATCTCTGTTTAACAGAGGAAGAGACTGAGGCACAGAGAAGCAAAGCCAAGCTTGTAGAGCTAGCAAAGAGGGAGGCCAGGATTGGTTCAAAAGCCAGTCTTGAAAATATGGCTTCAGAACCCTTATGCATAAACTTATTTTATATATATTTTAGGCATGCCATGTGTTTGCTAAGCAAAAGACTGGGCCCACAGTTGGACTTTCCGACTTCCACTTTGTGAGCACACATGTAGCCATACTACTTAGTCCAAAACTGTCTTGAGTCTCAGCATGATCCAGACATAGAGACCTATCCCTAGCTCAGCCTCAGTGAGTACCACCAGCCTTAGGGATAGAAGCATCCAGATACATAATTTTTTTCCCGCTGACCATGTCTTCCGTTGTCTCTGAGACATTGAATAATCAGTTCCTAATATCCTTCTCATCCTATCATGGTCTTTCACATGCTGGAGTAGTCTAAGACTGCACAGACTTTTGCACCCGCCTGTGCTGGTGCATGCCTGTAATCGAAGCACACAGAAGGTAGAGGCTGGAGGATCACCAGTTTAAGGCCAGCTTGGCTACAGCTACATAGCCTGCTCTCTTTTCCCGGAGGAAATTTGTTGATTAAAAGAAACATACAGCAACCCAGCAACGATGGTGCACGTTTGTTCAGATGTCTGAGAATTGCCAAAAGTTCCAGGCCAGCCAGGGCTGTATAGTGACTATAGGGCTAGTCTAGGCAACACAAGGAGAGTGTCTCAAAAACTACAAATAAATAAATAGCAAGATCCTTATACAGTGATAGCATATATGGACAGTTATGTTAACTCGCATGTTAAGTGCTATCTTGGCTCCCTTAAAACACAAACCTGAGGCCCTCCCTTTACAGGACTGTCTTTCGGTTTCCCCTCGGGATAAGGAGGAGCACACCCCCAAGCTAGCCTGCATTCTGACCGACATTAGCTTTCTTCCCCTGGGAGTTCTGCTCTCAGCACAGTGCAACAATGAGAAACTTTATTCTCTTCCCCCCTCAGGGGAACCTTCACGTTTATCCAATTCATTCTCTTGCAACCCAACTCTCCAGAAAGAAGAGGGGGAAATCCCATCCCTAAGAGACGGGTCTTCAGGTCTGAGGACGTTACTTAGCAACGGCACAAAGACCAGTGAGCAAAGAAGGACTTGGAGAGAAAACTCTTGGGTAGAGAGACAGAGCCAGTTTGAAAACTACATTTCATCCAGAGAAAAGCAAGGAAAACACAAACAGAATGAACCCCGACAACAGCCAAGGGGCTTATCTCCTTTGCTCGAGTCTTCTCCTCATCCTTAAGTACAGAGTCCTTCACATCCCCAGTGACCAAGTCCTGCCCAGGTTTGGCTCATGGCCGAGGTGCCCTCCATTGCCCTGGCCTGAACCGTGCAGGCTTTGAATCCTACACCCAGACCCCCCACTACCTCTTTCCCCCAGCACCCACCGTTCTCAGATGCGCTGGGACCTTCACAGTCCGAGATTAACTGTTGGGGTCTCCGTTGCTTTCGCCGAGACATTCCCGAGTAGTGAGCGGTAAGAGAGGGAAGACACCGCACCGCGCACTGAGTTTTAATGGGGTGACCTGGTCCGATCACCCTGTCTAGTCTGAGGCCGACGGGTGTTGGTCCCCCGGTGCAAACCACTGAGAAGCAGAGGAATTCTCCCGTCCCAGAGACGGACTGACTAGTGTGACTCTTTCCCGACTCTCTTTCTCTCTCAATCTCCCAAGTCTTTAAAGGAGAGACGCCCCCTTTTCCCCCTTCAGCTTCTTCCCAACGCTCCTGCAGCTCCTATTGTAAAAGCAAAAATCCTAATCTTTCCGCACACTCTTTTCTTTTGTACTGCGGAGGAAGGGATTTAACCCTCTCCTCCCTGCCAGGACTCTGCCGGCCTCACTGGGACTGCCCCTGGCTTGTTTTTCTGACTCTTCTCCCAATATCTTCCTTGCGGGCCGTTTTGATTTTTCCATACTTGTGCCTCTGTGTTTGACGATCTCAGCTTCTGGGTTAGAAACTTCAGCACAAACTTTCTCATATATATTGATTTTCAGACCAAGAAGTCAGCATTTGCCAGGTGAAAAGGGAACTATGAAAAGATTGGTAGCCTGAGTAAAAGCAGACATAATAATTGTGTAGTTATAGCTTTAATAATTTATACAGATCTCCACTTCTATGATGTATTTTAGTACTAAAACCCTTGAAATTAGATCAGCAGCTTTTAAATTTTTTAATGGGTTTGTGGGCATGATTCATGTGTGTGGGAGCATTCCTGATCCGACATGAATGAATGTGGAAATCAAAAGACAACTTTGTGGAGAGTTGGTTTTCTCCTTATCTGGATCCAGGTTTTGGGACACTCAGCTTGTCAGACTTGACCAGCAAGGACTGAGACATTGTGCCAGCCCACAGCAGACACACACACACACACACACACACACACACACACACGCACACGCACACGCACACGCACACGCACACGCACACGCACACATACACACACTCACTCTCACACATACACACACTCACTCTCACACATACACACACACACACACACACACACACACACACAAACATGCTCTGGTTGGCCTGGAACTCACTGTGTAGATCTGTGTCACCACATACAACATCCACAGCTGGTTTTATAACACTGCTCTGTACAGGTGACCCTGGTTACAAATCAGAAGGTGCATGGAGGTTAGGTACCCAGCCTGAGACTATACAAAAACACCCAGGGAAAGCCGGGCGTGGTGGCGCACGCCTATAATCCCAGCACTTGGGAGGCAGAGGCAGGCGGATTTCTGAGTTCAAGGCCAGCCTGGTCTACAGAGTGAGTGAGTTCCAGGACAGCCAGGACTACACAGAGAAACCCTGTCTCAAAAAACCAAAAAAAAAAAAAAACAAACAAACAAAAAAAAAAAACAAAACCCACAAATCACCCAGGGCATATTATTTCATGGTGGCAGGGAAGCAGATTGTCACGAGACGGCTCATGTGAAGAGAAAAATCGATAACATCTTAAAAAATTTTATTTAAAATAGCAAGCATTATGGGAGGCTGTCTGTCCTGGTCCCGTCCAAGTCTCTCAGTGGAAAGGATGCTTGTGCGAAGACAGGAGAGCAGATGGTTTCCTTCTGCACTTCAGAGTAAAGGCTGGGGGGAGGCTGTGCTGAGTCTGCGAGTCCTGTTTAATGTCTTCAAAGACTCTGTGTAAAGGACTTCTAATGGATGTCAAGTTAGACCTTTAATCCCAGCACTTGGGAGGCAGAGGCAGAGGCAGAGGCAGGCAGATTTCTGAGTTCGGGGCCAACCTGATCTACAGAGTGAGTTCCAGGACAGCCAGGACTACCCAGAGAAACCCTGTCTCAAAAAACCAAAAAAAAAAAAAAAAAAAAAAAAAAAAAATCGGCAGGTGGGCTGTGCTGCAGTTTACCAGCAGAGCATTTGCCTAGACCTGTGAATGGCTTTAGTTTAATCTCCATCGCCAAGGGGGGAAAAACAAAAAAAAAGGAATTCATCCAGCTGGGCACACACTGTTGGGTACCTGCATTCCTAATACCCAAGAAACTAAGACAGGAGAATCCTAAATTTAAGGATAGCATCAGCTACACGTATAGATACTTAGTAAGAAAAACAGTAACAGGTTGTTGTTGTTGTTTTGAGATAGGACTTTTACTTTGTAGCCCAGGCTAACTTGGAATTCACTTATGTAATCTAAGCTAGCCTGGAACTCACCACCGTCCTCCTGCCTTGGCCATTAGAATACTGGAATTCTAGGCATAAACCACCCCACCCTGATTTTTAAGAAATTAATTCAGCAACAGCCATGTCTCCAGTCATCTATGACGATGTTCTTTAACTTCTAATTATGGCGTCCTACCCGGGCAAGTAGGATTGGGTCTAGAATATCCCAGTCTTCTAGTCATAATATCCGAATTCCCTTGCTTAACCGTATACACCTTTTCTCTTCTGGCTCAGGCGGGGAACATTTGAAACACCGATTAGAAAAGCATTCTTCCTTCCTTTTTTGTCTGGTGATGCAAAGCTCTCTTGTCTCAACAAGTCCTGACTAGTGTGACAAATACTAAGAGAGGAAGAAGGCCACTGGTGACAGAAGATGCTGGGGTTGGGGAGGAGGGGGAAGGGGCCACTTGTGGAGAGGCGTGGCAAGTCACTGCTCACTGTTTGTGGACTTCCCAGAGTCTCTACTATGTTACCAGATGCTTCGCGTCAGGGTCCTGAGTGACTGTCTCACCTCTATTTTTGGAACTGGAGGCTCCTCACATTTTAACACATATTTTAATGGACTGTCAGTCATCACCAGACCATTGTCGGCGAGGCAGGAAAGATTCTGGCTTTTCAATGCAATGGACTGTGTCCTGCTACCCTCTTCCTGTGGTTTGCATCATTTATTCCCTTTGTGAGGAAGAGAAAGAAGAGCAGGCACACAGCATTCTGCTTTTCTCAGACATCTGTGTAACATTTAAGGGGGCACACTTGGGGACCCATATTTGTCTTTTTTTTCCTCTGAGTCTCTACCATCTTCCTCTTTTCCTATTTTCCCTCTTCTTGCCGGCCTTATTATGAAAGGAAGGTCTCTTTCCCCTCCTCTCCATTCTTCCATCTCCTCCTCTTTACCACATTTTTTTTTTTCTTTTTTACCTCTCCATTGTGGCCTCTTGACCTCCCCACGGAGTTACAAAAGTAGAATCCTTGAAGAGATGCAGCCGGAGGAATGTTAATGAGCCTTCCCCACAAAGGGGCAAAGACTTTACTTCACTGAGTTGGAAAAAAGCCCCTTTCAAAAGGGATTTCTGTGTGTGGTGAAGTGGAGAGGGGAGGGGAAGAGGAAAGAGGGAGGGAGAGGGAAAGAAAGGACAGGAGAGAGAGAGAATGAAAGGAGAGACAGAAGGGGGAGGAAGAGACCCGAGACCAGAAAACACGAGCGTAGCAATCTTTCTCCTTCAATCTGTGATCTAAATCTTGGAAAATATAGCTAAGGACTTATTTTCCAAGACCCAGAAGAGGTACTCAAGGGCACTGGAAGTAATTCACAATAGGAAAAAGAGACTTTTCCCACCACTGGCACCGGTTGGCCCTCCTGGAAGGCTGAGGCTTGGGGGTTATTCTAGATGGAGAAGCTGGTAGATTTGAGACTCTTTATGATAACTCTCTAATATTTATCAGCATTTCTACTTTGGGTTTCCTTATTGTCCATTGGTCTAGTGAGTTCTAGAACTGGCTTAGAATATTGTTAAGGTTGTTACTTCCCCCCAAACAGATGGCTTGAGCATAAGCCAGTTCCCTCATTTGTGTATAGAGCTTGTTTCTGTCTTTGCTAAAATATATATGAAGGGGCCAGAAAAATAGTTCATGGGGTAAAACACACCTACTGTGGAAGTCTAATGACCCCAGGCAGTCCCTGGGACCCATGGTGGGACAAAATGACTCCCAAAGTTGTTCTCTCATTTTCACATGCACGCTGTGGTACATACACTCACACATGTATCATACACACACACATATATGCACATACATTCACAAACACACATACACATCATACACACAAACATATATACATGTGCATCAATACTCACATCATATATTCATGGACCAGACAAATACATACTCTCTTATATGTATGCATACACACATATGCACAATTCACATATACGTTTTATACACTAACACACACACACAATCGATAATGATGAAGTGTGTCTGGCTCCTTTGTGGCACTTTGTGTCTATTTGTCACTTCTTCCACAGTACTCTTTTCTGAAACAACACAGACTAAATCCCCTACTGCTTCCTGGTAACCAGACATTCCTGCCTGCTGGGCTTGTCTTTTCTAGGCTGACCTGAACACCAAGAACCCATACCATGCTTTCCAGTCCATTCTAAGTTTCTTAAAGTCTCAGAAGCTCTTTATCCCTCCTCCTCCTTTCTTCTTTTTTTGAGTTTCAACTGTGTAGCTCTGGCTAGGCTGGCCTCAAACTCACAGTGGCCACACTTGGGTTATTTAGTTTGTTGGAGTCTAGCTTCTTGAGTTCTTTATATGTTTTGGATATTGGGTGTAGGATTAATGAAGATCTTTTCCCAATCTGTAGGCTGCCATTTTGTCCTATTGATGGTGTCCTTTTGCCTTACAGAAGCTTTTCAGTTTCATGAGGTCCCATTTATTAATTGTTAATCTTAGAGCCTGAGCCATTGGTGTTCTGTTTAGGAAATTGTCTCCTGTGCCAATGTATTTAAGGCTATTTCCCTCTTTTCTTTTCTTTTCTCTTCTCTTCTCTTCTCTTCTCTTCTCTTCTCTTCTCTTCTCTTCTCTTCTCTTCTCTCTTTCTTTCTTTCTTTCCTTCTTTCCTTCCTTCCTTCCTTCCTTCCTTCCTTCCTTCCTTCCTTCTTTCTTTCTTTCTTTCTTTCTTTCTTTCTTTCTTTCTGTTTAGTTTTTCAAGACAGGGTTTCTCTGTATAGCCCTGGCTGTCCTGGAACTCACTCTGTAGACCAGGCTGGCCTCGAACTCAGAAATCTGCCTGCCTCTGTCTCCCAAGTGCTGGGATTAAAGTCGTGTGCCACCACTGTTCGGCCCCACACATTAGATTTAGTATATCCAGTGTTATGTCGAGGTCCTTGATCCACTTGGACTTGAGTTTTGTGCAGGGTGATGCATATGGATCGATTTGCATTCTCCTACATGCAGACATCCAGTCAGTCCAGCACCATTTGTTGAAGAGGATTTCTTTTTTTCCATGGTATGTTTTTAGCTTCTTTGTCAAAAATCAAGTGTCCGTATGTGTGTGGGGTTATTTCTGGGTCTTTGATTTGATTCCACTGATGAACCTGTCTGTCTCTGTACCGATATCATGCAGGTTTTATCACTCTTCTTGCTCTGGAGTACAAGCTTGAGATCAGGGATGGTGATTCCTCTAGACGGTCTTTTATTTTGCTGGAATTTTGATGGGGATTGCATTGTATCTGTAGATTGCTTTTGGTAAGATGGCCATTTTCACCTTTTTATTTTTAATAAAAAGATTTATTTATATGAGTACACTGTAGCTGTCTTCATACACACCAGAAAAGGGCATCGGATCACATTACAGATGGTTGTGAGCCACCAGGTGCTTGCTGGGATTTGAACTCAGGACCTCTGGAAGAGCAGTAGGTGCTCTTAACCACTGAGCCATCTCTCCAGCCCAACCACCTTCTTCTTTTTTTTTTTTTTAAATTTTTAGTTTTTAAAAGACTTATCTATTTATGTTTTGGTTTGGTTTGGTTTTTCAAGACAGGGTTTCTCTGTGTAGTTCCCGCTGTCCTGGAACTCACTCTGTAGACCAGGCTGGCCTCGAACTCACTATTAATGCATTTTATGTATATATGTGCTCTATTTGCATGTGTGCCTGCACGACAGAACAAGAAATCAGACAGAAGAGGGAATCAGATCCCATCATAGATGGTTGTGAGCCACCACGTGGTAGCTGGGAATTGAACTCAGGATCTCTGGAAGAGCAGCCAGTGCTCTGAGTTCGAGGCCAGCCTGCTCTACAGAGTGAGTTCCAGGACAGCCAGGGCTACACAGAGAAAGCTTGTCTTGGAAAAACCAAAACCAAACCCCCAAACAAACAACAACAACAAACAAAACAAACAAACAAAAAACCCAAGAGGCTGGGGATATAAAGTAGGTTGGTTGGTGGAGTGCTTGCCTACCGTGCAGGAGACCCTAGGTTTAATCTCATCACTATGTAAAACCAGATAGGGTGGCCCACATCTGTAATTCTAGGATTTGAGAGGTAGAGGTAGGAGGATCATGAGTTTTATATAATCCTTGGTGACATAGCAAATTTGAGGCCAGCCTGAGCTACATAAAACTTTATATCAACGAGTGGAACAAAATAGAAATGAGCACAAATCAAGAGTCTCAGTTGTGCAGCGCTTGCTCTTGCCCAGGTCCTGTGAGGTGCTAGGTTCTATCCCTCCCTCCACAATAAACCTAAACTAAAGGGCTGGAGTGGCGGGCCAGTGCTCGCTGCTCTTCTGGGGGCACCAAGTTTGGTTCTCAGCAGCCATATCAGGTAGCTCACAACCATATGTAACAGCTCCATGGAGTCAAGCACCTGTACTCACCTGAACACTGTACCCACCCCCATTCCCCTTACATGTAATTAAAAATAATAAAAATAAATATTTAAAAGAGTGTGTATGTTGGGCTGGAGAGATGGCTCAGTGGTTAAGTGCACCAACTGTTCTTCCAGAGGTTCTGAGTTTAATTCCCAGCAACCACATGGTGGCTCACAACCATCTGTAACGGGGTCTGACGCCCTCTTCTGGTGTATCTGAAGACAATGGCAGTATACTCATATATGTTAAATACATAAATCTTGGGGCTGGGGAGATGGCTCAGCGGTTAAGAGCACTGACTGCTCTCCTGAAGGTCCTGAGTTCAAATCCCAGCAACCACATGGTGGCTCATAACCATCTGTAATGGGATCTGATGCCCTCTTCTGCTGTGTCTGAAGACAGCTACAGTGTACTTACATATAATAAATAAATCTTTGTAAAAAAAAAAAAACTCTAAAAAAACTGTGTGTGTGTGTGTGTGTGTGTGTGTGTGTGTGTGTGTGAGGCATGGTAGGGCACACCTTTAATTCCAGCACTTGGAAGGCAGAGACAGCCAGATCTCTGTGAGTTCCAGGACAGCCAGAGCTACATGATAGGGAGACTAAAATAAAATAAAATAGAACCAAAACATGAGCATGAGGCTGATTTTGTGTAACAAATAACTCCCATCAAGGCCAGGATAAATAGCTCACATTTGTCAACACAGTACTTAGGAAGCTGAGGCAGGAAGGTAGTGAATGAGAGACTGTCCTGGGCTATATAAGGCATTCTAGTCTAGCTAGGACTACAAAGTGAGTATACCCCTCCTCCTATTTATCTCCCCCTCCCATGAGAAGGCAAATTGCTTTTGAAAGATTTCTTCTCATAATTTGTATTTATATGAGTAGATAAGTGCATCTGAATGTAGGTGTCAGCAGAGGTCAGAAAGTGTCCTTGGATCCCTGCGGCTGGGGTTCTCTCCATAGCATTAAGCCAGTGGATGCGCGCTTAGATTTTAATTCTGGCCCTCTGCAAGAGCAGCAAGCACTTTCAACCATAATGCTGAGGCTATTTTTGTTATTGTCTAATTCCTAGTTATCAATACTTTAAATGCAAATCTTTTAAATATGTCCTTGGTAGAGTCTATTCACTCACATTCACTAGTTGAACATGGTCTCATTAGTAGCATATATCAATTTTTATATAACTTCATCATGATATTTTTATACATGTATATAATGTATTTTATCTTATTTACATCCTGTATTAGCCAGATTTCTCTAGAAAAAATAACTGATAGAATGAGTTTATATGTATGTATGTGTGTAAGTATGTATGTATGTATATATATACATAAACTTTATATATACATAAACTATATATATAAACTATATATTAGATTAGAGTGGCTTACAACCTGTGGTCTGACTATTCCAACAATGGCTGCCTCTCCAGTCCTAGAATCCCTGAGACTGGATGTCTCAGATGATCAGGGTTCTGAAGAAACAGGCTCTGATGGCAGAGAAGGGTGGACCTGCCCATGAGAGTGAGGACAAGCAGGCGAAGACCAGCAGTCCTTCTTCCCACATCCTTTTCACAGGCTCTACCAGAAGGTGTGGCCCATATCTAAGGCGGGTCTTTCTACCTGAAAGATACAGATTTAGGGTTGCTCTTTCCACTTCAAGTGATTCATCAATAACAATTAAAATAACCCCTCATAGGTGTACCCAGCTGCTTGGGTTTTAGTTAATTCCAGATGGAGTCAAGTTGACAACCAAGAGTAGCTATCACACCTTTCTTGTGCTCTCCCCTTCCTCCTGATCGTCCTCTTCCTGACCAGTCTCATGCTGTGTGTGTGTGTGTGTGTGTGTGTGTGTGTGTATCCATATGCTCGTGCATGCGTGTGCCTGCCTCTGTGCATCTTTGAGTGTATGTGTGAGTGCATATGTGTGTGCTTTTGTGTGTGTGCATGTGTGTGTGTGTGTGTGTGTGTGTGTGTGTGTGTGAGTGTGTGTCCCAGTGAAGGGTTTTTGTTTTGGTGCTGGCAGCTAGGAAGTATGTAAAAGCACTGAAAGAGTTTGTTCTGTTGACTATTGTATAGGATTTGTTTTTTTTCTGTTTTGTTTTTGGTGATAGGATTTCTCTGTGTAGCCCTGGCTGTCCTTGAACTAGTTTTGTAGACCAGGCTGGTCTCAAACTCACAGAGATCTGCCGGCCTCTGCCTCCCGAGTGCTGGGATTAAAGACATGCGCCACCACCATTGGATGACTATTGTGTAGGGTTTTTGTTTGTTTGTTTTGGTTTTTTTCGAGACAGGGTTTCTCTGTATAGTCCTGGCTGTCCTGGAACTCTGTAGACCAGGCTGGCCTCGAAGTCAGAAATCCGCCTGCCTCTGCCTCCCAAGTGCTGGGATTACAGGCGTGCGCCACCACGCCCGGCATTATTGTGTAGTTCTTAAACATTTCTAGTGCTGGAGATGGAGCCTGGTACCTTGCTCATTATTAGAATAGTAAATACTCTATCATTGATCTTCTTTTCTATCTTTATGCACCAATTTTGGAATTGGACTTTATAGTTTTTTATTTTATTTATTTATTTATTTTGGATAGAGTCAATGTCGTCATAGCTGGCCTAGAATTGGCTCAGAGATCTGCCTGCCTCTGCCTCCTGAGTGCTGGGATGAAGGCTGGACTTCAATATATCTTTCTTTCTTTTCTTTCTTTCTCTCTTTCTTTCTTTTTTTCTTTTCTTTTCTTTTCTTTTCTTTTCTTTCTTTCTTTTTTTTTTTTTTGTAGTTTTTTTTGAGACAGGGTTTCTCTGTGTAGCCCTGGCTGTCCTGGAACTCACTTTGTAGACCAGGCTGGCCTCGAATTCAGAAATTCGCCTGCCTCTGCCTCCCAGAGTGCTGGGATTACAGGTGTGCGCCACCACCGCCCAGCTAGGTGGATGGATCTTTAACCCAGGCTGGCCTGGAGCTCACTGTGTAGCCCAGGCTGACCTCGAACCAAGTGGAAATCTTCATAGATCAGTTTCTTAGGTGCTGGGATATCTGGAGTGAGCCAGACAGGCCTGGCTGGGATAATACTTGGGGACAGGGAGGCTGGGACATGGGGGAAGTAGAAAGAAGTGGGGAGAGGGGCAGTGGATCTGGGGGTAAAGACGACATGACTTGGAAGAGACTCGATGAGCAGATCATATGTCTATGAGGTTTAGTAACACTTTTTTTCTATTTTGTTCAATAACTTTCACTATTTATTATTTTTTTTGGTTGAGTGGTGGTGCTAGTAATGGTGTTTGTGTGTATGTGTGTGTGTGTGTATTGTGTGTGTTAATTAATGGGAGTCTCATAGAAAGGGGATGGAGAAAAAAAAAAGGGGGGGATGGAGAAGAAGCCCTGGGAAAATAGGAATGTTATGCAAGAGAAGCTTTTTTTTTTTTTTTTTAAAAAAAGATGTATGTATGTATGTATGTATGTATGTATGTATTTTGCCTGCATGTACATTTGCACACCAAAAGAGGGCATCAGATCCCATTACAGATAGCTGTTATCCATCATGTGGATGCTGGGAATTGAACCTTTGGAAGAGCAGTCAGTGCTCTTAACCACTGAGCCATCTCTCCAGCCCCAAGAGTTTTTTTTCTTTCTATCATTTATTTTCATGTTTGCTCTACAGATATCTACCATTATATATATATACACACACACATATATATATACACACCTAAAGTAATAAGCCATAAATTATGGAACTGAAACTGTTACACATTTTTTTGTTTGTTGCTTTTCGAGACAGGGTTTCTCTGTGTAGTCCTGGCTGTCCTGAAACTCACTCTGTAGATCAGGCTGCCCTCGAACTCAGAAATCCAACTGCCTCTGCCTCCCAAGTGCTGGGATTACAGGCGTGCACCACCACGCCCGGCTTTTTTTTTTTTTTTGTTACACATTTATTTACAATCAAGTCTGCTCCCAGTACAACCAAGATTCTGCAGCCTGGCTTAAATTTAAATGACCTCCTCTTAGCACCTGCATTTCCCTAGGCATTTTCTTTAACTTCTTATGGGTCTTAGTGTCTTTCTCAGCAAATTGCAATTAGCCCTCACTTTACAGGATTGTGGCAGGGATTTAGAGAATTCAGCGCAAGCCTGTGGCCGAGGCCCTGCAGTCTTCCGAGCCCACTGCATTTCATCACCGTCCCATGGCTCTTCCCCTCTTCAGAGAGAGGAAAGTTCACTTCTTTCCAGCTGTAGAGACAAAAGGCAGATCACAGTGACTTTACATGGTTAAATTTGGAAAGTGTTATTTGTGTGTATGTGTGTACGTGGGTGTACAACACTAGGTGTTCGGTATACTCAATAAACTGTTCTTTATTCATCTAGAGTCTCTTCCTTACTAAGTATTTTAATGGCTGGCCAGTCTGTGAGAGCAAACAAAACAAAACAAAACAAAACAGCTCCTTCTCCAAGAACAAAAACAAAAACAAAAAAACCTCCAAACCAAAAAAACCCTAAGCCAACTAATTCCTCCCCTTTTCTTTTTTGTGCTAAAGAGCATTATCTGCCTTTCATGGCTCTCTGTGCAGCCATCTCCCCCTCCGCCCCCATCATGCTTTTGGTGTCTGTAGGCATCCCTTGTTCAAATTTACCACATTCTCCCCAGTTTTCAACAATTGCTGTGTCTGCTGTTGCTCAGAAGCCGGGAGGAGCAAACATGGATTCCACGTTGCTGGTCAAACACAGATTCCTATGGAAACCAAAGTCAGAGACAACAAAAAAGGGAGGAGGCGGCAGCCACCGCTCGACTTCTCAAGTTTGCCCTAAATTCCGTTTTCACTTTTAAGCAAGTGTTTATTATGCATATTTAGAAGAGACTACCCTGACTTCTCCAGCGTACCCAGCGTGGAGATGGAAGGCAGTAGGACATTGCCACCTGGTGGTAGAAAAGTCAAACTACCACCGAGAGAGAAGATCTAAAGCAAAGCTCTGAGGTTTCTGAGTCTCTCCTAGCAAAGGGTAGCTGATACATTAACATGTTCTTCTCAACATCAATTATTCTACGATTTAAACATTGTCTTAAAGGCTATCAAGATGGGTTAGGGGTTAAGATGGTGCACTGCTCTTGCAGAGGACCTGAATTCTGTTCCCAGCACCCTCACCGGGCAGCTCACAACTGGCTGTAACTCCAGCTCCTCTGGCTTCCACGGCACCTCCACACACACCCTAACACACACGGCACCCTAACACACAAGCACACAAGTAAAATATCTTATACTGACAATTTCCTTTCGAATCCAAAAATGGGGTGATCTTTTTGGGGATGTGTAAAAGTTCTGGGGATCCCACCAAGAGTGTTATGCTTGCAATGCACACACTATCACCGACCTCTTGTACTCTCCATTACATCAAAACTGCCTAACCGAATGTCTTGCTGTTATGAATGCTGTGTGATGCAAGAGCCGTGCAGTACGGCTGTCTTCCCTCCACCTCTCTTTCAGTAGAAGCCTTTGCAGGCTTTTAGATGGAAGATGCTTTTTTGATGTAATTTCTTTGGTTCCTCCAGGGTTGTATCCCCCCCCCCCTGCAGTGGGATTCAGTGTCATCATCCCTGACCCTATACAGCCATTGCCACGGGTGGCCAGTCTTTCTGCAGGAGCTAGGAGGACAAGAGCCTTTTTAGCCTTCCCAGGCAAATACACCAGGCAACAGATGTTCCACACTACAAAGTTAGAAAGCTTCAGGAGGAAATAAAAGCAGTGAAGAGGTAAAAATTCAGGTTCATGGGTCAAGGGTGGAGGTCAGCACTGAGCTCTTGCCTAGACTGCTTGAAGACCTGAGTTCACTACCCAATGCTGCCCTTGCCCTCTCCCCAAATTAATCATCATCATCATCATCATCATCATCATCATCATCATCATCCTTAGCTCACCTGGGGTTTCCCTCTCACTGTTTAAGGACATTTATGAGCTCCCCAGTGTGCTGACATTCAAACTCAGATCCTTACCAAGAGCAGCAAATTTTTTTTGTTTGTTTTTTTTTCGAGACAGGGTTTCTCTGTGTAGCCCTGGCTGTCCTGGAACTCATTCTGTAGACCAGGCTGGCCTTGAACTCAGAAATCTGCCTGCCTCTGCCTCCCAAGTGCTGGGATTAAAGGCATGTGCCACTACTGCTCAGCAAGCAGCAAATATTTTTAATCATAATGTCTCTACTCCTGCTCATAACCTAGCCTAACCTTCCTTCCTTCCTTCCTTCCTTCCTTCCTTCCTTCCTTCCTTCCTTTCCTTCTGTTTTTGTTTTCATTTTTTTTTTTTGAGACAGGATTCCTCTGTGTAGCTCTGGCTCTCCTGGAACTCCCTCTGTAGACCAGGCTAGCCTCAAACTCAGAGATCTGCCTGCCTCTGCCTCCCAAGTGCTGGGGTTAAAGGCATGCATCTCCATGCCTCTGCCCTCTGCTTTTAAGTTCTTAATATGGCTTGGTGGTTAAAAGCACTTACTGTTCTTAGAGGACCTGGGTTCAATGCCCAGCACCCACACGACTGGTTTGTAACCAGTTCTAGGAGATCCAATGTCTCTTCTGAATTCTGTGTGCTGCCATCTGGTGCACATATACATACCCAGGCACACACGTATACATCTAAAAGCAAAAAAATCAATTACACATGGAATAAAGACATAAATAAACAAAACGAAACCACAAAAAATGTTACAATAACATTTAGGACTCTATAAGATCACGGAAGAGAAAAAAAACATGTCTGGAACTGACAATCTGGCCAAGAACCTTGTGGCTGGGAGCTAATGGGCTAAGGCGTGAATTACTGCCTTTATTTGGCTGCGTAGACACAGTATCAAAGCGCCCTCAATTTGTCTCTCTTTACTCACAGATTAGGGCGGTTCTCAGACGTCATCAGAGAGGTTTCCCTGAGCAGTGGACGGTGACGGCTGTGGGAACTCACCAGTGGCCGAAGGCGGAGGACAAGTGATTGAGGGTGCTCAGCCACAAACGTGACATCTGACCCTCCTGCCCACTGACAAAACAAAACACACCAGAACTCACTTTTAAAGATCAACCCAACAAGCCAACACAACAGGGCTGTAGCTCAGCAGTTCTAAGAGTGCTTGCCGGATACATGCAAGGGCCTCGGCTCATTCTTCAGGAGAATACGGTGATGAGCCAAACAACAAACAAATAAAGGAAAGAAAGAAAGAAGGAAGGAAAGGAAGGAAGGAAGGAAGGAAGGAAGGAAGAAAGAAAGAAAGAAAGAAAGGAAGGACGAAAGAAAGGACGAAAGAAAGAAAGGAAGGAAGAAAGAAAAGAAGAAAGAAAAATGGGTTATTTCATATATTTTGACATTAAGGAGGCGGAGGCAGAAGCGGAGGCGGAGGCGGAGGCGGAGGCGGAGGCGGAGGCGGAGGCGGAGGCGGAGGCGGAGGCTGGATGTCCAGGCAACCTGTGGTTCTCTGTGAGTCGGATATCAGCCTAGTCTACATAGCTACATAGAAAGACTCTGTCTCAAACCAAACCAAACCAAACCAAACCAAACCAAACCAAACCAAACCAAACCAAACCAAACCAAACCAAACCAAACCAAACCAAACCAAACCAAACCAAACCAAACCAAACCAAACCAAACCAAACCAAACCAAACCAAACCAAACCAAACCAAACCAAACCAAACCAAACCAAACCAAACCAAACCAAACCAAACCAAACCAAACCAAACCAAACCAAACCAAACCAAACCAAACCAAACCAAACCAAACCAAACCAAACCAAACCAAACCAAACCAAACCAAACCAAACCAAACCAAACCAAACCAAACCAAACCAAACCAAACCAAACCAAACCAAACCAAACCAAACCAAACCAAACCAAACCAAACCAAACCAAACCAAACCAAACCAAACCAAACCAAACCAAACCAAACCAAACCAAACCAAAAACACACAAAAAGAAAAAAGGAAAATAAGAAAATAATCCAGAGATGGCACATTTAGTAAAAACATAGATACAGAGTAGGAATCTCTAAATCCAATCCTTGATTAATAGGTGTCTTAGGGAGAATAGTGGGAACAGAAGGGAAGAAATGATCAAGGACATTATAACAGTTTCCAAAGCTGAAGTGACACACTTTCATTTGTTAAGTTATTTAACTTATTTGTATGCATGTGCCATGGTGTACTATGAAGCCAGAGGACAATTTACAGGAGTTTGTCCTCTCTTACCATGTACATCTCAGGGGTCAAACTCGAGTGGTCAAGCTTGACAGCAGTGTCTTTACCTTCTGACCCAACTCACTGGCATGAATGTGTGAGTGTGTGTGTGTGTGTGTGTAAAATTTATTTTATACAGGATCTAGGCTGTCCTCAAACACATGTGTTTTTTCCTATTGATTGCTGGGATTACAAGTGTGAACCAACATGCCTGCCTTCAGACATGGTATTTATTTTTTCTTGTTATTTTTATATTATGTAGCCCAGGCTGGCCTTAAACTGATTATGAAGCCAGCCATGCCTTAGAACTTCTGATCCTCCTGCCTTCACCTTAGTGGGTGCTGGGATTACTGGTGTGTGTCACCACACTTTATTTTATTTATTTTTTATGCAATGATGGGGCTCAAACCCAGTGATAAGGATCAAGATCAACTATTTGAACAAAAAGTGGTTCTACCATCCCTGCTGCTCAGCTGACTCGAGTGTCTTTGAGAGTGTCTTTGAGGTTCAAGTATGGTCAATAGCGCTAAGGTAGGGATTAGGGTGGCAGCGGCAGCCTCAGGGAAGGAGGTTGAGGCAGCTGCGAAGAATGTAGAACTGGGTTGGTGGAGCCATTCCTTTGTTCAGAGTTTTTCAGTATGGGAGGCGTTGGAGGAAGGAGGGCTGATGGGGTTTCCCAGCTTGTGCTGGGGTGAGCAGGGGTTCCAGCCCTCTTTGGGTATAGGGACATTCATTTAGATCTGGCTGTTTCCTGCTGAAGAGAGCCTGTGCTGGGTCGGGGAGTCAGGAGTTTGTGGGCTGGTGTTCAAAGGGAGGTATGGGTTTAGGAGCATTTGGTTGACTGCCATCCTGGAGACTTTGGGAATCCATTCCTAGAGGAAGAGGAGAAGGCAAAGGGCTTGACACAAGAATAGACAAATGAGGACAGAAAAGGCTCTGACAAAATGGAAACAAAATCAGCAAAATATGTTTTCTTTCTTTCTTTTTTTCTTTTGGTTTTTCGAGACAAGGTTTCTCTGTATAGTTCCGGCTGTCTTAGAACTCACTCTGTAGACCAGGCTGGCCTCGAACTTAGAAATCTGCCTGCCTCTGCCTCCCAAGTGCTGGGATTAAAGGCGTGCGCCACCAAGGCCCGGCGACATAAATATTAAAATAGTCTCTTACTGCTGGGCAGTGGTGGCACAAGTC
This sequence comes from Apodemus agrarius, assembly GCA_964023405.1. NCBI lineage: Eukaryota > Metazoa > Chordata > Mammalia > Rodentia > Muridae > Apodemus > Apodemus agrarius. The sequence continues at coordinate 74,803,557 of OZ030013.1, read as the reverse complement.
AGCACTTGGGAGGCAGAGGCAGGTGGATTTCTGAGTTCGAGGCCAGCCTGGTCTATAGAGTGAGTTCCAGGACAGCTAAGGCTACACAGAAAAACCCTGTTTCAAAAAACTGAAAAAAGAAAAGAAAAAAAAATAGCCTCTTACTAGTTTGAATAGACCTTTATAACCATGAAATTTTATCATCACACAAAAATCCACACCAATCTAAAATATTTAAGACTTGTTATTTTCTTAGTCTAAAAGAAGATATAATAATAAACAGTTAGCCGGGCGTGGTGGTGCATGCCTGTAATCCCAGCACTTGGGAGGCAGAGGCAGGTGAATTTCTGAGTTCGAGGACAGCCTGGTCTACAGAGTGAGTCCAGGACAGCCAGGGCTACACAGAGAAACCCTGTCTCGAAAAAACCAAAAAAAAAAAAAAACAAAAAAAAACAAACAAACAACAAAAAACAAAAACAAAAACAAACCAGTTTATTATGACTAAGTAGTTTTATTTTTATTTTTAAAGATTTTTTAAAATTAATTAATTAATTTACTATATGTAAGTACACTGTAGCCATCTTCACACACACCAGAAGAGGGCGTCAGATCTCATTACGGGTGGTTGTGAGCCACCATGTGGTTTCTGGGAATTGGATTTAGGACCTTCAGAAGAGCAGTCAGTGCTCTTAACTGCTGAGTCATCTCTCCAGTGCCAAGAAGTTTTATATTTATATTTGTTGCTTTATATCATGTGATCATCTTAAGACATGTCTGTTTACATTCCAGGGTGGTCATCAGCCAAGATGAAGGAGAGACACGTGGTTGTTATCTAAAAACATTTGCGTTTTAATAGATATATGTTTCTTTCTTTCTTTTTTGGTTGTTTTGTTTTGTTTTGTTTTGTTGTTTGTTTTTTGAGACAGGGTTTCTCTGTATAGCCCTGGCTGTCCTGGAACTCACTCTGTAGACCAGGCTGGCCTCGAACTCAGAAATCTGCCTGCCTCTGCCTACCAAGTACTGGAATTAAAGGCATGTGCCACCACTGCCCGGCAGATATATGTTTCTTTAAGCGAGAGTTGGGTCCAAGTTATATATATATATATATATATATATATATATATATACATACATACATACACACACACACACATATATATATGTTATATATTATTATTTTATATATAAATTTATATAAATTATATCTAAATATATTATATATAATATATTACATATATATTATATATACACACATACAGTGAGAGTTGAATCTCTTATATATAAAACATAGAGTTAGAAAGAGCAATTCTCAAATTCATCTGGAATAACAAAAAACCCAGGATAGCTAAAACTATCATCAACAGTAAAAGAACTTCTGGGGGAATCAATATCCCAGACCTCAAGCAATACTACAGAGCAGTAGTGTTAAAAACTGCATGGAGCCGGGCGTGGTGGCGCACGCCTGTAATCCCAGCACTTGGGAGGCAGAGGCAGGCGGATTTCTGAGTTCGAGGCCAGCCTGGTCTACAGAGTGAGTTCCAGGACAGCCAGGACTACACAGAGAAACCCTGTTTCAAAAAAACAAAACAAAAAAACAAAAACAAACAAACAAAAAAAACTGCATGGTATTGGTACAGTGACAGAGAGGTGGATCAATGGAATAGGATTGAAGACCCAGAATTGAACCCACACATCGATGGCCAATTGATCTTTGACAAAGGAGCTGAAAACATCCAGTGGAAAAAAGATAGCCTTTTCAACAAATGGTGCTGGCTCAACTGGAGGTCAACATGCAGAAGAATGAGAATTGACCCACTCTTATCTCCTTGTACTAAGTTCAACTCCAAGTGGATCAAGGACCTCCACATTAAACCAGGCACACTAAAATTAATAGAAAAGAAACTGGGGAAGACCCTTTAGAACATTGGCTCAGGGGGAAAGTTCCTGAACAGAACACCAATAGCTTATGCTCTAAGATCAAGAATAGACAAATGGGACCTTATAAAATTACAAAGTTTCTGCAAGGCAAAAGACACTGTCAAAAGGACAAATCGGCAACCAACAAATTGGGAAAAGATCTTCACCAACCCTACATCTGACAGAGGGCTAATATCCAATGTATACAAAGAACTCAAGTTAGACCCTGGAAAACCAAATAACCCTATCAAAAAATGGGGTACAGAGCTAAACAAAGACTTATCACCTGAAGAAATTCAGATGGCTGAGAAACACCTTAAAAAATGTTTAACATCATTAGTTATTAGAGAAATGCAAATCAAAACAACCCTGAGATTTCACCTCACACCAGTCAGAATGGCTAAGATTAAAAACTCAGGAAACAGAAGGTGTTGGCGAGGATGTGGAGAAAGAGGAACACTCCTCCACTGCTGGTGGGACTGCAAGCTGGTACAACCACTCTGGAAATCAGTCTGGTGGTTCCTCAGAAAACTGGACACGATATTTCCGGAGGACCCAGCCATACCATTCCTGGGCATATACCCAGAAGATTCCTCAGCATGCAATAAGGATACATGCTCCACTATGTTCATAGCAGCCCTATTTATAATAGCCAGAAGCTGGAAAGAACCCAGATGTCCCTCAACGGAAGAATGGATACAAAAAATGTGGTATATATACACAATGGAGTACTACTCAGCCGTTAGAAACAATGAATTCATGAAATTCTTAGAGAAATGGATGGAGCTGGAGAACATCATACTAAGTGAAGTAACCCAGTCTCAAAAGAATACCCATGGTATGCACTCACTGATAAGTGGATATTAGCCTAGAATCTTGGGACACTAAAGACACAATCCACATACCAAATGATGTCCAACAAGAAGGAAGGAGTGGACCCTGGTTCTGGAAAGGCTCAAAGCATCAGTGTAAGGGAATACCAGAACAGGGAAGTGGGAAAGGGTGGATGGGGGAACACGGAGAGGGAAAAGGGCATGTGGGACCTTTGCGGGGCAGGGAACCAGAAAAAGGGAAATGAAATGTAAACATAGAATATATCCAATAAAAAAAAAAGTAGAAAAAAACCCATAGACATAGGAGACCAAATAAGCTTATTTTTTGGTAATCACTTATGCTTATAATGGTTATGGACATGTTAATTTATGAGGTAATCGATAATTAAGTTGTATGTTTTAATTATGTTTAACAGTTTATAATAAGTGTTTGTATGAGGCTGGTGAGATGACACAGCGGTTACAAGTACTGGCTGCTCGTCCAGAGTTCCTGAGTTCAATTTCCAGCAACCATATGGTGGCTCACAACTCTCTATAAGGGGATCCGATGCCCTTTTCTGGCCTGGGGATATATATGCAGCAGAGCACTCATACATTAAAAAAAAAAAAAAAAAACAACTCGATATTAGAAATAAGTGTTTGAGGTTGGGGCTGGAGAGATGGCTCTTCTCAAATACATTAAATAAATAAATAAATAAATAAATACATAAATAAATAAATCTTCAAAAAATGTTTGTACGATTAGATTTAAACTGAAGTCAGTGTCTGAACAAGAAAGGGTTGATAAGTTGGGAAAACGGCAAGGACCTTGTCTGAAGGGCTGTTATCACAAGGCCATAACTTGTTTTGTAGCTTATTTGGTTATCAGCAGTAGATAATTTAGCTTTAGGAAGGGAGGGGGAGCAGCAGTTGGGCCGAAAAGAGGGAGCCCTTTTGAAGCCATGGGAGGTGGGGCGGGATCCCTGTGTGGGGTTGGCAGGAGCCTGACATGGGCCTGAGGGAGAAACAGTTGCTGTGGCCCAAGCACAGGTCTCAGGATGCTGTAGTTCCTGGAGGATGGCAATGACCGGTTATTAAGGAGTACTGGGGAGGCTGATGTGTTCCGGACCTGAGCACTGAGGCCTCCCTGCCAGGCTAGCAGGCTGGATTGTGTAGAGTATGTGGGACTGATGTGTGGCCTGGCCCAAAGTCCAAGCGGGCTTATCAGAAGTGTGTGTGTGTGTGTGTGTGTGTGTGTGTGTGTGTGCATATGTGTGTGTGCTGCTGGGGCATTGTTGGAGCTCAGGCAAACTGAAAGGAACTCTGTGTGTGTGTGTGTGTGTGTGTGTGTGTGTGTGTGGTGTGTATGTGTGTTGAGGGGCAGGGTTTGCAAGAGCCAGAGTTATGTGGAGGACTCAGTGGGCTGGAGAATCAGGCTCTGGAATCAGATTTGCAGACAAATGATTTGTACATACCTTAGGAGGGTTAGACTAGCAGCCTGGTTCCCAGCAGCCATTGCAGCTGGAACAGGTGTGCTTCAGTGAATAAGGTGAGGAATGGGTGGGGCTCAGTCAAGGGAGGAGGGGACTGTTTGGGATCTGAGTCCTTGGACGTCATGGCCAGCCTTGTTAGTAGGACCTGAGCTATAGAATATTGGCTACAGAGGGGACGGATAAGACTGTGGTTCCCCAAGAGCCTGGACAGAAGGAAATTCAGAGCACTTGCCTATGTGTCAGCAGCTTCAAGATCATGGATGTTAAAGTTAAGAGTGCCCTCTGGTGGCCATTTAGACTTAGATGCTGAAGTCAGGCAATAGAACAAAGGCGATTTTTGGGGATCAAAGTTTGAGACAGTCTCAATTTGGGTCAATTTTGTAGCAGGCACCCCAAGGGTAACTGAGGATCGTGTTTAGACCCAGCCCCGCCCATTCCCAAGCCTGTGCCAGAGACATGAAGACTATGCCGCAGCATTCGTCCCACACGATAGGTTGGCGTTGAACAGTGGGGGTGGGGGCTCGGGGATGGTAGTGTAATAGCCCTGGAAAGGACCTCTCTGAATCCAAGGCTCCCAGAATAAAGACCGACTTTGTTCCAGAAAGGACTGGTTTGCCCTGGCGCGGCTGTGACTCTTGGCAGGCCATAAGCTGTGGCTTGGAAATGGGGATTTACCCCAAGTCGAGAGTCAATCATGCCAGGTAGGGAGGCAGAACGAGCGAAGAGCAGTCCCCAAGCACCTGGAGCCAACACGGGCGCAGTTCCTCCAGGGTTATGGCACCAAGAGGATAGGCTTTTTGTCTGCCTAGGTGCTGCAGATGTAGGTCAGATTAGACCAATTAAAAGTAGATAAAGGCCGGGCAGTGGTGGCGCACGCCTTTAATCCCAGCACTTGGGAGGCAGAGGCAGGCGAGTTTCTGAGTTTGAGGGCAGCCTGGTCTACAGAGTTCCAGGACAGCCAGGGCTACACAGAGAAACCCTATCTCAAAAAAAAAAAAAGTAGATAAAGGCAGGTTCATGAGTCCCAAAGAATGGGACTGAGGAAGTCCTACATAGGATTAGGGTGGGGACCTTTTATAGACTATAGGCAAAGGGTGATGACTTGTCAGCCACAAGCTGGGTTTGTGCACAAGTATGGTCAAGAGCTGAGGATTTAGGAGGGAATTAGGGTGCCTCTCAGCATTAGGGAAGGCAGTTGTGACAGCTGCCAAGAATGTGGAACTTGGGCTCTCTTTGTTTGGAGTTTTTCATTGTGCGTGGCATTGGGAGAAGGAGGGCTGATGGGATTTCCCAACTTGTAGTGGGGCAAGCATTGGTTCCAACATAACAGTAAGGACTCTATTAGTAATGGAGGTAGACGCTATTCATGTGATATTTTGGTAAAGAATATGGCCGCTTTCTGCCGCTGTCCTGAGAACTTGCCTGAAGCTTAACAAAAAGTAATAGACCGGGCCGGGTGTGGTGGCACACCCCTGTAATCCCAGCACTTGGGAGGCAGAGGCAGGCGGATTTCTGAGTTCAAGGCCAGTCTGGTCTACAGAGTGAGTTCCAGGACAGCCAGGACTACATAGAGAAACCCTGTCTCAAAAAAACAAAACAAAACCAACAACAACAAAAAAGTAATAGACCAGCCGGGCGTGGTGGCGCACGCCTGTAATCCCAGCACTTGGGAGGCAGAGGCAGGCGGATTTCTGAGTTCGAGGCCAGCCTGGTCTACAGAGTGAGCTCCAGGACAGCCAGGACTACACAGAGAAACCCTGTCTCTAAAAAAAAAAAAAACAACAACAAAAAAACCACAAAAAAACAAAAAAAAAAAAACAAAAAAAAAAACAAAAAAAGTAATAGACCAATTTCTTTGATGGAAGTGATTTATTTTTTTATTGAATATATTCTTCATTTACATTTCAAAGGGAAGTGATTTCAATATAACATTAAGCTTGTGAAATGATTATTATGTATGAGTCACTTCTTGCATACCTACAATGAAACAGCAACAAATGGTACAGAAAGAAATTAAAAAAGATGTTAATTTAGAGAGGAAAAGAGCACTAGAAAGTAAAGACTGCAGTAATGTGCTGAATAAATATTTGTTAAAAGATGTTAGCATCAAGCTGGGCGGTGGTAGCACATGCCTGTAATCCCAGCACTTTGGGAGGCAGAGGCAGGCGGATTTCTGAGTTCGAGGCCAGCCTGGTCTACAGAGTGAGTTCCAGGACAGCCAGGGCTATACAGAGAAACCCTGTCTCGAAAAAAAACCAAATCTTAAAAAAAAAAAAAAGATGTTAGCATCATGATGACCTCCCTGATGGCGTGAGCATGGGAGATCTACAGGAGAGCTGGACCTGGAGGTGTTGCTCTGATCAACTCGGCTACGTCCCAGGCCCAGATGCAAGACTTCGAGTAGGCCCACCCCAAATCTAAACAAACAAACAAACAAACAAACAAACAAAAAAAAGCAAAAAAAAAATGCTGCTGGAGCATGTGAAGGGGTTGGTCCTGCAGAACCATAACCATAGGATCTCCATGACTCAGGACAACGGCAGGATATCCAAGAGGAAACTTGGTGAGGGTCCAGTATTGATGACGCAGCAGAAGTCAGAGGCCTCGAAACAGACCAATGACTCACTGCACTGACTAATAAAGATGTTTGGGCAAAAGGTGACACAGGCCGGTTTCTATTTTTAATATTAAATTTTTATTTTCTTTTGGGGTGGTGGTTACAAGGGTGGAGAGTGGACATGGAAGGACTTGGAAACGAGTGGGATTGGGACGCATGATGTGAAATTCACAAAGAACCAATGAAAATTATGTTAAAAACCATGTTGACATCATGAATGAGAAATCTTCCATTCTGCACTGAAACATTGGGACAGGTGGCCTCAGGGGCAGGACTTCACCAGCTAAGGCTACAGCTTGTGAACTAGATCCCAGGTGGTTCTTGATCCCAGAAATAAGCTGGGGTTATAAACATGCAACTGTGGTTCACAGGGCCAGGGCCCACTGCAGGCTGGCAGCTGTTCTCAGCACTGCATTCTGTATGGGACTGACTTTGGAGGTGTGAAAGACACAAGATTTGGGGGATCACATATCCTTCCTCCACGGTTCCAGAGAGGCCAGGCGACATGTGAAAGAGGGCAACCTCAGAGCCCCCTCACAGGGAGCCTCTTCCACATAGCTCAGATCAGCTCTGATGCTAGGCGTTGGGTCTCTATTTCTTCCAGGCAACTCAGTTTGTCTCAGAGTGTCTCACAATAGTCCCTACGGGTTATACATCCTCGGGGATTGAGGGACCCGGTGTATACCGTCAGTTTCAGGGACTTCCTGGAGACTTTGACCTGTTTACTTCCTGAGCTGAACTAGCTTTCTTGCAGGGTGGAATGCTTCAACTCCCCTAGAGCATCCTGCTGTTTAAGGAACTTCCCTCCCAGATGGAAAAGGCTTTAATCCTGGAGGAGATGCTACAGTTATCTTTTAGTTTCTTCCCTCTCCCGTTTTGGACTCTAATCCTCTGGAAAGGTAAGTCAAATGAACACTTTCTGAAGTTGCTTTTGGTGTTGCTATTTATCATAGCAACAAGTAACTAACACATGGCACCAAATGCTTTTCCATTCTAGACCCTTCAACTAATTTTTACCTCTATTTAGAAAGTTTTATCCTAGGAGGTTCATAACTATAGCTTAAAAACAAAAAACCACTTTGCATTTGAGAAAACTTCAAGAATTCATTAGTGAACTGTAAAACGAGTCTGTTTATTAACCCACTCATGAATACAAAGTAAGTGGTCCTTTTTATCCCCATTTTCTCTCCACCCCCGCTCTCCCTGCTACAGGGCTTTGCTGTCCAGCCCTGTTGTTGCTATCCTTGGACTTGTGACAGTGCTCCTTCCTAGGCTTCCAGAGTGCTGGGGTCACCAGCACACACTGTTACGCCTCCTTTCTCATCCACTCTCAGTAAGTGCTGAGCTGAAGGGCTGAGCCTCCACCCCTGGCTCTCTACACTTACAGTTAGTGTGTGGTGTGTGTGACTCACACAGTCATGCTGTGACAAATGATTTGACAAATTGTCATTGTAATAAAGGCTCTTTTGTTTTGTTTTGTTTTTCAAGACAGGGTTTCTCTGTGTAGCCTTTGCTACTCACTCTGTAGACCAGGCTAGCCTCGAACTCAAAAATCGCAGAGATCCAACCACCTCTGTCTCCTGAGTGCTGGGATTAAAGGCATGTGCCTTTATTGCCTGGATGTAGAGATTTATTAATTGTTAAAGACACAGTGACAATAGTAATTACACCGATGAGTCAGAAAAGAGGAAACAGAGGTATAACTTGCATTCTTTGGGTAAACTTTTTTTTTTTTTTACTTGCTACAAACTTAAGCTTATTTTCATCATTTATTATTCATCTACTCTAGTAAAGATTTAAGAGAGTTTGTAAGGAATATTGTGGCAAGAAGAATCTGATACAAGTGGATTGCCTGTTTTCCGAACAAAAAACTGAGTGCCAGCTTCATCAAAGGGAGAAGGTGAGTTTCTGTCTCTTTGAAGAGTAAGATAAACTAGTGGTGAGTCTTTAGGGTATGAACACCCATAGGAACAAACTTGACTGAGAGAGTTTGCAGTGTAAGCACTGAGACTTAGCACATGAGTCGAGACACTATCCAAGTTGAAAATCTAGAGGACAAATCAGAGACACAGGGGGAAAAAGGAGGTGCAGGTGCGAATGGGCCCAAACCACAGATCCCACGACATTGCTCACACTCTCAGCCCTTGGCAGCTCAGGGAAGGCTTGCTCACCTGACAAACGTGGACCGTGAAGTGCTCATTGTGACTAATTATGCTGGTGCTCTGGTCCATTCCCCAGTTTTCTCTCCGTGTAAAATTTCACATTGGGCTTTGCCTTTGGGCATTTGAAAATATATTCTTGAGATATTTGAAGAGAACCCATTGTACTCTTTCTTATGGGTCATTTGATTTGAAAAAAAAAAGCACCATTTCAAGAGAAGGTTTATTCTTTTAGCAGGCAAGACACCTTTTTACCCATTCACCTACCTGGAGTGGCCTTAGGAAGTCCCAAGTCTGGCTTGTTAGGAACCCAGCAAACACCCATAGTTCCTTGGGTAACACTAGATATTGAGGTATATATTGAACTGGGAACTACAGACTATCATGGAAGGGCTTGACTGAGGATGGTCAGGACACCAAAGGCTCACTGGGTGTTTTTAGAATGTTAGTCATCTGGGAACATAAGTATGCTGCCTTAGTTAAGGTTCTGGTTGGTATGGTAAGACGCCATGACAAAAATCACTTTTGGTGGTGGGAAAAGCTTTAATTTAACTCACAGCTACATGTCAGGGTAGGAACTCAAATGTGGAGGCAAGAGCTAGTGTAGACTCCATGGAGGAGTGCTGCTTACTGTCTTGCTCAATCTACTTTCTTATAGAACCTGGGAACAAGAGTCTAGGGGTGGCATCACCCATAGTGACCTGGGACTTCCCACATCAACAATCTATCATGAAAATATATCATAGGCTTGCCCAGTCTGATGGAGCCATTTTTTCTTTCTTTATTTTTTTTGTTTGTTTTTTTGTTTTTTCGAGACAGGGTTCCTCTGTAGTCCTGGCTGTCCTGGAACTCACTCTGTTCCAGGCTGGCCTCCAACTCAGAAATCTGCCTGCCTCTGCCTCCCAAGTGCTGGGATTAAAGGCGTGCGCCACCACGCCCAGTGAGCCATTTTTTCAGTTGAAGTTCCCACTCATCATATGACTCTAACTTGTGTCAGGTTGATAAGGAATCTAGCCAGCACACATACCTTCTTTCTCTGGCAGCTGGGAACTGTTTGCCTGGAGGAGAAACTAAGAACGGCTAGGAGGTCGTGCTTTCCCTTCATCTGTGTTCCATCTCATTGTGTGGCTCTGTGTGGCTGGCTCCACCAATGAGAAACCCAGGAAGCCTCGCTGAAACCTAAACACGAGACTGAGTGGAAACCTGGGTGTCTCCTCAGAGGAGAAGAGGTGCTCAGACCTCACTCTTAGTGCTTTGTCCTCCTATCATTCTCCTCAAGGCCAGCTTTACCTCCTGGTTCCTCAGAGTGTAGATGAGGGGATTGAGGAAAGGCGTGATGGCTGTGGGGAAGAGAGCAGCTGCCCCATCCAGGACGCTGTGGCTGTCAGGTCGCAGGTAGGTGAAGGCACAGGGCACATAGTAGACAGTAACCATGGTTACATGGGCTCCACATGTGGAGAAGGCCCTTCTCCTCCCATCAGCTGTGCGGATTCTCAGGATGGCCCGAATGATATAGATGTAGGAAAGAAGGATCAGGGAGAAACAACTGGCGACCACCACTCCAATGTCCACAAAGGTCACCAACTCGTTGACTCTGGTATCTGCACAGGCTAGCTTCAGAACTGCAGGAATGTCACAGAAGAAGTAATCTACCTGGTTGGGACCACAGTAGGGCAAGCGGAAGGTTAGGATGGTTTGGATTGCTCCGTGGATTGAACCAGCCACCCAAGCTCCAGCCACCAGCAAGGTACTCAGCTTAGCAGACATGAGGACTGGGTAACGCAGGGGCTGGCATATGGCAAGGTACCTGTCATAGGCCATTGTGGTGTAGAGATAACATACAGTACTGCCCAGAAAGTGGTAGAAATAAAGCTGGGCCACACATCCCCCAAATGTGATGGGCTTAACGCCTGGAGTGAAGTTCATCATGAGACGGGGCACAATGATGGTAGAGATGCCCATGTCGATGACCGAGAGTGCACCAAGGAAGATGTACATGGGGCGCGCGTGGAGCTGTGTGTCGGCACAGACAGTGATCAGGATGAGCATGTTCCCCAGCTGAGTCAGGATGTAGATCAGCAAGAAGAACACAAACAGGAATGTCCTCAGCCTGGGAGGGTGGGGAACCCCTGTGAGGATGAACTCAGTCAAGAGTGTGTAGTTGACTCTTTCCATCTTTGGGAGATCTAGAGAACAGACAAGCAGGGGTTAGCATAGATGACATGCCAGTGAGGGGGACTGAAGAAGGAGACTGTGGGAACGTGGGGTGGTGAGGGGGAAGTCCTGTGGGGCTGTGACCAGCATGGAGGACCTGTGCGCTCTGCTCTTTCGAAGCCCATTGGCACAGAGCTGTGCTCATTCACGCTATTTCAGAGCTGCTTTGAATCGACGGTCATAGGGAGTTGCTGTGTCCTGCAAAATCTACACTGTTGACTTTCTCAGCCTTGAGAAGTTTGCAGTCAAGGCTTTGAACACTGGAAGCTTCCAGTAACCGTAGAACAGTTGCTGACTCTTGTTCAGGACGTGCGGCTTCCAACCACTCCTCATGGGTGCCTGTCCAGCTGTCTTCTGTGTTACTGAACTTCCCTTTCACAAATACAGCTTAGTAAGTGGTGATATTGGAGGCTGCTTTCTAGCCTCTGGGCTTATTCTCAGTTCTCAAAGAGTCTAAATTGGTGTTACCGTCCTGTTTCAAAACCTAGATGTAGTTTGCTGAGAGCAAACTAAAGCCCGAGCTAGGCAATTCTGACAACTTGAGTTTAGTACCCAGAATCCACATTCAAAAGTATGATGAAGTACTGTGCATGCAGTACTGTGCATTTGTGTTGACAGCACTCCTCAACAGAATTGCCTAAAGCTCCTGGGCCAGCATACAGCACAGCACCTTACCAAGGTGGGAGGGAAGGACTGACTCCTGAAAGCTGCCCTCTGACTTCCACACGAGTGGAAATTGTGTCTCTCTCACACCCCCACACAATTTAAAGACAACTTCAAAGAGCAACAACAGAAAATGTTGATTAGTGAGGTTAAGTGTAAGTTTCTTCCTTTCTTAAGAAAGAACCGGGTTGCTGGGCAGTGGTGGGAAATGTCTTTAATCCTAGCACTGGGAGGCAGAAGCAGGCAGATTTCTGAGTTCGAGTCCAGCCTGATCTACAGAGTAAGTTCCAGGACAGCCAAAGCTATATAGAGAAATCCTGTCTTGGAAAACAAACAAACAAACAAACAAGCAAGCAAGCAAAAAACAAAAACAACCAAAAAAAAAAAAAAAGAAAGAAAGAAAGAAAGAAAGAAAGAAAGAAAGAAAGAAACAAAGAACAGGGTTGGGGCTGGAGAGTTGGCTCAGAAATTAAGAGCATTGACTGCTCTTCCAGAAATCCTGAGCCCAATTCCCAGCAACCACATGGTGGCTCACAACCATTTTCTGGTGGGTCTGAAGAGAGTGACAGTGTACTCACATACATAAAATTAAAACAAAACAAAACAAAACCCAAACTAGAAAACGACGTAGCCATGGCTGACATGCGGCTCAGTATGTGGACCGGGCTGACCTTAAACTCAGAGATCTGCCTGTGTCAGCCTCTAGAGTGCTGGGATGAAAGGCATGTGCCAAGCTTGGCCTATGCTTTTTATTTATCTTAAAATGATTGCATTTACTCATTTATCTTATGCACATTAGTATTTTGGTTGCATGTATGTATGTGTACTGTGTATATGCTTGGAGCCCTTGGAGATCAGAAAGGGCATTGGTTCCTCTGGGGTTACAGAGAGTTGTTAGCTGCCACGTGGGTCCTGGGAACCGAATCTGGTTTCTGCACAAAAACCAAGTGTTTTAAACCACCGAGCCATCTCTTTAGCTCCATAATCTAGTCATTTAAAACAAATCTCAACTCTGCTTCACTTTGGATCATCCCAAAATGATTTCTGTCTTGAAGTCAGAAATGGTGTTTTCCCTAATTTGAGTTCCCTAAAGGAACACCTCAGGCTGCTGAGGGTGACAGTATGGGGTCTCACTCTGGCTACAGCTGCTGCTTTCACAGTTCTGGGCCTACAGGAGTGCGCCAATACATTGTGGTGCTGGAGACTGAACTCAGGACCTCCAACATGTTAGTCAGGTTCTCTACCAACTGCGCTGCATCTCTAAACCTCTATGTAGTGCTTGGTTTGTGTCACGTTGACAAACCTGGAGCTCTCTGGAAGGAGGGAATTCTGGATGCATTGCCGAGTTAGATTGGTCTGTGTGCATGCCTGTGAGGCATTTTCTTCAGTAATGATTGACGTGGGAGGTCCAGCCCACTGTGGTTGGCACCACCTCTGGACAGGCACTTCTGAGTTGTATAAGAAGCAGGTGAGCAAGGCAGGGAGCAAGCCAGTAAGCAGCATTCCTCCATGGCCTCTGCTTCAGTTCCTGTCTTTGCTTCAGTCAATGATGGACTGTAACTCACCAAGTTGATTTTGATCATGGTGTTTCATCACAGAAGCAGAAAGGAAACACGGACACTGTGTAAACAGCCTGAAGGTATAAACCGCTTCTGGGTTGGCTTCGCCAGGGCTCATGTGTGTTTCCCAACATGTATTAACTGTTGAGCAAACATTTGTAGGATACTAAGAAACAAATTGGACTATTTTTTTCCTGTCCCATTTTCTATCAAGAAGAGTGATTCTTACAGTGTCAAGCAATTATGTTTGTATTAAATTCATCCCTTTCTGGGTTCTGTTGCTCTCACATCTGGGGTATAGTGCACATTAGAAAACAACTTCTGGTGACATGATGACACATGACTTTATTCTCAGCTCTTGGGAGTCAGAGGCAAGCAGATATCTGAGTTCAAGGCCAGCCTGGTCTACATAGTAGACCATGTATAGTAGATCGTAGCATATCTGTGTAAGAGCCTGCCTTAACAAAAGGGTAGAAGAGTCAGCTGGAGTGATGGCTCCGTGGCTAAGAGCACTTCTACTCTATCAGAGAACCGAGGCTTGGTTCTTAGCACCCACACCAGGCAGCTCACAACAAGCTGTAACACCAGTTACAGAGAATCCAATGTTCTCTTCAGGCCTCTGAGGGCATCCACATAAAACCATAGGTAAAAATAATAAACATTTTCATTTTAATGTTTATTACTCATTTGCTTGTTTGATTTTTTGAGACAGGGTCTTTCTTCAAGACTTTGGCTGTCCTGGACCAGGCTGGTCTTGAACTCACTGAGATCTGCCTGCTTCTGCCTCTCCAGGAGTATGCTACCACAACTAGTTTAATAAATATTTTTTAAGAAGTGTTTGGCCGGGCAGTGGTGGCGCATGCCTGTAATCCCAGCACTTGGGAGGCAGAGGCAGGTGGATTTCTGAGTTTGAGGCCAGCCTGGTCTACAGAGTGAGTTCCAGGACAGCCAGGGCTACACAGAGAAACCCTCTGTCGAAAAACCGGAAAAAAAAAAAAAAGAAGTGTTTGCTGCTGGGTGGTGGTGGTGCACACCTTTAATCCCAGCACTTGGGAGGCAGAGGCAGGCGGATTTCTGAGTTCAAGGCCAGCCTGGTCTACAGAGTGAGTTCCAGGACAGCCAGGGCTATACAGAGAAACCCTGTCTCTCGGGGGTGGGGGTGGGGGTGGGGGGGTGGGGGGGGAAAGAAGTGTTTGCTTTTGCATAGGACTTGAGTTTGTTTCCCAGAACTGGTGCTCAGTGACTCACAAACACCTTAACAGTAGCTCCAGGGGATCTGATTCCTTCTGGCCTCTGCCTGCACTGCACTTGTGTGCACACACATGAACACACACAGACATACACACACAGACACAGACACACACACACACAGACATATACACAAATAGACCCACACAGACACATACACACAGATACATACACACACAGACACAGATATAGATACAGATACAGACGTACACACACACACACACACACACACACACAAACACAAACCTATGTATAATGGAAAAAAAAAAGAGTGGGTCTCACTACGTAGCTCTCAGTGTTCTGGAACTGGAACTTACTATGTCTACTAAGCTGGCCTCAAACTCACAGACACCCACCTGCCTCTGCCTCCCAAGTTTTGGGATTAAAGGCATGCACTGTTATGCCTGGCAAAAATAAAATAAAGTCTTAAAAAATGGAAGAAAAGACCCTGGTTCTGTATTCATGTGTGTGTGTGTGTGTGTGTGTGTGTGTGTGTGTATATAGTATGTGTGTTTATGTGTGTAGTATATATTTGTCCAGAGATTAGCAGTGTCAGGGGTATAAGATGCTTTCTAAGGAGGCAAAAGACACACAGGCATTCCAGCAGGTGACTTTCATCTCATTCCCAATTTGTTTAGTTCCAAACTATGCTTCTAACTCTAGGCACAAATCTCTCAAATGAAGAAACATTTTTTGACCTTTTTTTTTTTTTTTTCTTCTCGAGACAGGGTTTCACTGTATAGCCCTGGCTGTCCTGGAACTCACTCTGTAGACCAGGCTGGCCTCGAACTCAGAAATCCACCTGTCTCTGCCTCCCAAGTGCTGGGATTAAAGGCATTCATTACCACCGCCCAGCCTTTTTTTTGACGTTTGAGACAGGGTTTCTCTATGTAGCCCTGGCTTCTTGAAACTCTCTCTGTAGACCAAGCTGGGTTGGAACTCACAAACTTTCCACTAGCCTCTGCTTCTGGATGGCTGGGATTAAAGGCATGTGCCACCACACCAGGCCTAAATGAGGAAACCTTTAATAAAAAGGTTTCCTGGACATCATCTCAAAACACATCTTTTCTTTATATTTAGAAAAATACTATAATCTTACATCTTTCCTGAATTTTACAAGGCTATTAAATTAAAAGTGATCTAAAGATGAACCACAGTAAAATCAGTATATAAGTATATAACCAGAAAATGTGTAATTAGCAATTTCCATAAGAATATATGAATCATTTTGGCTGGAGAGATGGCTCAGTGGCTAAGAGCACTTGTAGTTCTTACAGACGACCTAGCTTCAATTCCAAGACCTCATATGACAGCTCACAATAGTCCTTAAGCCACGCTCCAAGAGATCCAAAGCCTTCTGACCTCCTTGGAGACCAGACACCCATGTGGTACAAAGACATACCTGCAAAGAAAACACTCATACACAAAATAAAGTAAATAAATCTAAAACAAAGAATACGAGGCCCTGAGTAACCAGTCTGGATTATCCCTTTAAAATGTCCACTGACACAACAACCAGGCTCCAGTTTGCTTAATCTAACCTTGGAATAGTGGGTGGAGCTGGGGAAGTAACTTACTGACACGGAGCACACAGAAGGAGCACAGCTAGAACCACCACAGACACCAAGACACTCTCACCCAACCTGGCTCACACTGAAGGCAGTCAGTGAACTGTTGCTAGTGAGGAAGAGCTTGGGACAAAGAGGTAAACATGTAGCCAATGAAGAGCTGGAGAGGAGGTGTCACGTGATTTAACAGGAGAGAAAGAAACACTGTCGGAGAGCAGAAAGAAATTTATGTGCAACAGTTAATTAAAGAGCAGACTGAGAGGTGACAGATGGAGACGTGCCTTATGACTCTGCCCTGGTGGCCTTTGCCTGTATCTGAAACGTAGGTGTTTGGGGACATAGTCCTGTCTCTTTAGCACCCCTTTGTATTAGTCACCACGCCTCCAGATGACTTGAAAGATGGGACTCATACCGTGGCTGGTGTGGCGGGGCGAGTGACTCTCATGAGGAGGTGCCAGCATCCAGGGACGAAGGTCCTGTTGTGGTCTGAGAGAAGGGGTATGCTCTGTTGCTGGAGAGAGCCCTACATGCCGCAGGGTCAGCAGGAGCCGATGGGGGAAGACGCAGCCGACTGGGAGTCTGGAACTTGAGTGATTTATTACGTGTGGATCTTCTCCTTCAGTTGCTATGGACTGGGGAAGATTGAGGCAGTTAGTGAAGGTGGTCCCTGCTGTGGTCTGTTTTAGGTTTGTTTTCCCCAGAGGCACTTTGTGTGTGAGCTCTGTAGTGTGGGACTGTTGTAACAGCACCCTTGTGAGAAGGCAGCGCTCATGTCTGTAATCTGTCTCCTGGGAGACTTCCTTCCTTTCTAGCTTTCTCCAGTTTTGTAATTCCAGGTGGGAGAATGTGGGTTTATCAGGACTTGATGACTTAGTGTGTCTGCGGTTTCTTTTACCAGTCAAAACAGATTTGGTAGAAGATGGTCAGGGGGGATAAGGCAGATGAGTCCAAGGGTGAGAGTGAGAATGAGGAGGATGAAGGACAGAAGGATGAAGATGAGGATGAAGGTGGGGGAAGAGGAGGCGAAGGAAGAGGAGACAGAAGCATAGTTATTAAATGTCAGGATGGCTTAAAAAACACTGGGCGTGGCTTTTTGAGCTATGTTTTCTCTTTGTATCCCTGGCTGTTCTGGAACTTCCCATGTAGATCAGGCTGCTCTCACACTCAGAGATCCACTTTCGTCCACCTCCCAAATGCTGGACTTGACACATGCATCACCAGGCCTGTGGTCAAGAGCGTTATTTATTTATTTATTTATTTATTTATATTTTCACACTTACATAATATGAAATTGAAATTTCTCATAGACTAAAAGATACATACATAAACCCGACTGTCACGAGGATATTCTTTTTTTTTCTAAAATATTTATCTACTTAACTTATGTATATGAATCCACTGTCGATATTTTTAGACACACCAGAAGAGGGTGTCAGATCCCATTAGAGATGGTTGTGAGCCACCATGTGGTTGCTGGAAACTGAACTCAGGACCTCTGGAAGAGCAGTCAGTGCTCTTAACTACTGAGCCATCTCTCCAGCTCCCCACCCCACCCCCAAATATTCTTTGTTTTTGTTTTGGTAACTTTTCTATTGCTGTAATATGTAATAGATGCCACGATGCTGGGAAAATGAGCAGGCAGGCAGACATGGCACTGGAGCAGCAGCCAAGAGCTTACATCTTGAGACACAGCCATGAAGCAGAGGAAATCGGGAAGGGCCTGAGTCTTCTGAAACCCCAGAATTCACACCTCTTTCAACAAGGCTACATTTCCTAATCCTTCCTAAATAGTTCCATTAAAAGGACAAAGTATTTAAACACGTAAGCCCATGGCAGCCAATCTCATTCAAACCACCACACCTGATTTTGTGTCACCAGGATATTTAAGGTATTTTCTTTTTGTTGAATTTTTTTTCTTTTAAGATTTACTCATTTATTTATTTATTTATTTATTTATTTATTTTATTTTATTTTTTTTTTTTGGTTTTTCGAGACAGGGTTTCTCTATGTAGCCCTGGCTGTCCTGGAACTCACTCTGTAGACCAGGCTGGCCTCGAACTCAGAAATCCGCCTGCCTCTGCCTCCCAAGTGCTGGGATTAAAGGCGTGCACCACCAACGCCCGGCTCTCATTTATTTTATGTACGTGAGTACACTGTGGTTGTCTTCAGACACACCAGAAGAGGGCACTGGATCCCATTACAGATGGCTGTGAGCCACCTCGTGGCTGGGGGAGTTGAACTCAGGACCTCTGGAAGAGCAGAGAATGCTCTTAGCCTTTCAGCTGTTTCTCCAGCCCCTTGCTGAATTATTAATTATTTTAAACATTTCAATTAAAATATAATTACATCACTTCCTCTTCCTCTCTTCAACCTTCCCCATCTTCCCTTCCAGTCCCATTTTCAAACCGATAGCCTCTTTGACTATATATATATATATATATATATATATATATATATATATGGCCTGAGTCTTCTGAAACCCCAGAATTCACACCTCTTTCAACAAGGCTACATTTCCTTGTTGTTGGAAAATATATATATTTTCCATTGTTTGTGTGTAAATGTTTCAGGGCTGGCCACTTTGTATTGGATAGCCTCTCTGGGTCTCATCCCTTGGAGATGTTAATTCTCCCTCTCAGCAGTCATTAGCTGCCTGAAGTTCTTTGTCTAGGAGTGGGACCCTTGAGATTTTCTCCCCTCTGAGTTCGCATGTCAGAGAGGCAGGCTCCTAGCAGACCTCCTGGTATTCTGGTTTTTACAACCTTTTTGTCCCCCCTTTCTGTGATGCTGCCTGGTCCATAGATGCAAGAACTGACCTGCATACATTATCCACTGGGGCTGAGCTCCTTCACCCCACTGGTCTTCCGCTGTGTCCAGTTATAACCCACTGGTCTTAGCACTGTGTCCAGTTGTACTATTCTGCGATGGTTTCCATTTGCTGTGAGAGAAGCGTCTTTGATGAGGTGTGATAGCTACACTTCTCTGGGGGAATAAAGGTAAGATTTAGAATGAAGTTGGGATTGCGCTGGCCTAGCAA
Organism: Apodemus agrarius; assembly: GCA_964023405.1. Lineage (NCBI taxonomy): Eukaryota > Metazoa > Chordata > Mammalia > Rodentia > Muridae > Apodemus > Apodemus agrarius. The sequence continues at coordinate 74,784,291 of OZ030013.1, read as the reverse complement.
AGTGGCGGGAGTAGATTCTTCTCTAAGGTCCACAGCCTCATTATTCCTGGGAAGCTGGCTAGGTTTCCAGTACCAGGCATGATTTCCCTACTGTTTCCAATTAGAATTGGTTGCCACCAGCATTTTAGGCCATTCGCTGCACCTTTATGGATATCTTTTTCACTTTCAGATTTACCAATTCTGTGAAGAACAACTTTTTCAAGACTGTCCTTAGGATTCCCTGGATTTCCTTGGTGTCTGTTGTTATGTGCCCCTTTTGACTCGATTTTGTTAATCTGGATCCTCTCTCACTGTCGTTTAATTTGAATAAGGGTTTGTCCATCTTATTGATTTTCTCAGAGCACCAACTCTTCATTTCATTGATTCCTTTTTATTGTTGTTTCCATTGTGTTGATTTCACCCCTGAGTTTGCTTCTTACCATCTACGCCTTTTGTGTGTGAGTTCTTTTTATTCTAGAATTTTCAGGTGTCCTGTTTAGTTGGTAGTATGCCATCTCTCTAGGTTTTTCAAGACAGGGGTTCTCTGAGTAGTCTTGGCTATCCTATAATTTGCTCTCTAGACCAGGCTGGCCTCAAACTAAAGGTGTGCATCACCACCACCTAGTGACCTAGGATTCTTTTTTGTTTTTTTGAGGATCCCTTGGAATTGGTTGGTTGTTAGTTGCCATGTGGATGCTGGGAACCAAATCAAACAGCCATAGCCACCATTACTAAGGATCTCTGAGGATGGATGCTGGGTGCTACAGATGGCTTAGGGAATCTGTAGAACTTCCCAGTGACCTAGGATTCTTATTCCTCCTCAATGCCTATAGTCAGAAGATCTTGTCTGCTGATGGTATTTCACACTTTATTCATGTTCCTCTCCTCTGCTTTAATTTTTTTTTTTAGCATCTTTGCTTATTTATCCAGGTGCCCTGCTTCAAGTCTGAGTCTTGTTTGACATTCTAGCTTCTGCTTGCGTCATTCTACTTTTAAGATTTTCCCTCTGAATGTTCTAATTGAGATATTAAACATTTTCTATGTTATTGTTCTAATGTGTTATCTTCAATGTTTCTATCTTTTTATGAACTTCAGTTTTCAAATCCTGAGGAATCTTCATCATTTCATCGAGTCATGTATCTGTATTTTCTCAGACACCATCAAGTGTTTATTGTCATTCTCCTAGAGTTCAGTAAAATGTTTGCATCTTCTAAGGGATTATAATGTGTTTGCATTGTTTTGTGAAATGGTCTCACAATGCTGCGTAAGGTAACCTACCCTAAGGTTAGGGTTAGGGTTAGGGTTAGGGTTAGGGTTAGGGTTAGGGTTAGGGTTAGGGTTAGGGTTAGTGTTAGGGTTTGGGTTAGGGTGACAGTGACAATAGCAATTATATTGATGAGTCAGAAAAGGGAAAAAAGAAGTACAATTTGCATTCTTTGGATAAACTTTTTGCCTTACTAGGTACAAACTTAAGGTTATTTTTTATAATTTATTATTTATCCACTCTAGTAAAGATTTAAGAGAGCTTGTAAGGAATATCATGGCAAAAGGAATCTGATATTTGGTGGATTGCCTGTTTTCTGAGCAAAATACTGAGAACCAGCTTCATCTAAGGGAGAAGGTGAGTTTCTGTCTCTTTGAAGAGTAAGATAAACTAGTGGTGAGTCTTTAGGGTATGAACATCTATAGGAACACACTTGACTGAGAGAGTTTGCAGTGTAAGCACTGAGACTTAGCACATGAGTCGAGACACTATCCAAGTTGAAAATCTAGAGGACAAATCAGAGACACAGGGGGAAAAAGGAGGTGCAGGTGCGAATGGGCCCAAACCACAGATCCCACGACATTGCTCACACTCTCAGCCCTTGGCAGCTCAGGGAAGGCTTGCTCACCTGACAAACGTGGACCGTGAAGTGCTCATTGTGACTAATTATGCTGATGCTCTGGTCCATTTCCCAGTTTTCTCTCCATGTAAAATTTCACATTGGGATTTACTTTCGGGTACCAGAAAATATACTTTTTTTTTTCCCGAGATGCTGTTTCTCTGTGTAGTTCTGGCTGTCCTGGAACTCATTTTGTAGACCAGGTTGGCCTTGAACTCAGAGATCCGCCTGCCTCTGCCTCCCAAGTGCTGGGATTACAGGCGTGTGCCACCACCACCTGGCTCGCCTAGGTAAATTCTAAACTGGTATCTAGAAAATATACTTTTGAAATATGCATACATATATATATTTAGTACACAAACACACACATTTGTTTCCCTTCCTTCCTTCCTTCCTTCCTTCCTTCCTTTCTTTCTTTCTTTCTTTCTTTCTTTCTTTCTATTTATTTATTTTATGTGAGTTGCTGTCTTCAGATACTTAAGAAGAGGGCATCTGATCCCATAACAGATGGTTATGAGCCACCATGTGGTTGCTGGGAATTGAACTCAGGACTTCTGGAAGAGCAGTCAGTGCTCTTAACAGCTGAGACATCTCTCTAGTGTCCCACACATTTGTTTCTTTTTCTTTCTTTCTTTTTTCTTTTTTTGTTTTTTTTGAGACAGGGTTTTTCTGTGTAGCCCTGGCTGTCCTGGAACTCACTCTGTAGCACACATTTGTTTCTTAAAACAGTGTTTCTCTGTGTAGCTCTGGCTGTTCTAGAATTCACTCTGTAGACCAGGCTGGCCTTGAACTCAGAAATCCACTTGCTTCTATCTCCTGAATGCTGGGGTTGAAGGTATGCATCATCACTACCGGGTGAGAGTCCTTGAAATATTTGTAAAGACTCTATTGTACCCTCTCATCTGGGTAGTTTAATACAAAAAGGGCTATTTCAAAAGAAGTTTTATATCTTTATCAGGAAAGAGTCTCTCTTCATTCATTCACCTACTGGGGTAGCCTAGGAGAATCCCAAGCCAGGCCCGGTAGGAACCAAGCAAACACCCATAGTTCCATGCTTAACACTAGATGTTGAGGTATATATTGAACTGGGAACTATAGACTATCATAGATGGGCTTGACTGAGGATGTTCAGGACACCAAGGGATCATTTTGGAATGCCAAATGTTGCAACGTGGTTGGGTGGTTGAGTGTTACCATCTAGTTCTGTGGCAGCTGGGAACTGTTTGCCTGGAGGAGAAACTAGGAACGGCTAGGAGGTCGTGCTTTCCCTTCATCTGTGTTCCATCTCATTGTGTGGCTCTGTGTGGCTGGCTCCACCAATGAGAAACCCAGGAAGCCTCGCTGAAACCTAAACACGAGACTGAGTGGAAACCTGGGTGTCTCCTCAGAAGAGAAGAGGTGCTCAGACCTCACTCTTAGTGCTTTGTCCTCCTACCATTCTCCTCAAGGCCAGCTTCACCTCCTGGTTCCTCAGAGTGTAGATGAGGGGATTGAGGAAAGGCGTGATGGCTGTGGGGAAGAGAGCAGCTGCCCCATCCAGGATGCTGTGGCTGTCAGGTCGCAGGTAGATGAAAGCACAGGGCACATAGTACACAGTAACAATAGTCACATGGGCTCCACATGTGGAGAAGGCCCTTCTCCTCCCATCAGCTGTGCGGATTCTCAGGATGGCCCGAATGATATAGATGTAGGAAAGAAGGATCAGGGAGAAACAACTGGCGACCACCACTCCAATGTCCACAAAGGTCACCAACTCGTTGACTCTGGTATCTGCACAGGCTAGCTTCAGAACTGCAGGAATGTCACAGAAGAAGTAATCTACCTGGTTGGGACCACAGTAGGGCAAGCGGAAGGTTAGGATGGCTTGGATTGCTCCATGGATTGAGCCAGCCACCCAAGCTCCAGCCACCAGCAAGGTACTCAGCTTAGCAGACATGAGGACTGGGTAACGCAGGGGTTGGCATATGGCAAGGTACCTGTCATAGGCCATTGTGGTGTATAGGAAACACTGGGAGCTTCCTAGAAAGTGGTAGAAATAAAGCTGGGCCACACATCCCCCAAATGTGATGGGCTTAACGCCTGGAGTGAAGTTCATCATGAGACGGGGCACAATGATGGTAGAGATGCCCATGTCGATGACCGAGAGTGCACCAAGGAAGATGTACATGGGGCGCGCGTGGAGTTGTGTGTCGGCACAGACAGTGATCAGGATGAGCATGTTCCCCAGCTGAGTCAGGATGTAGATCAGCAAGAAGAACACAAACAGGAATGTCCTCAGCCTGGGAGGGTGGGGAACCCCTGTGAGGATGAACTCAGTCAAGAGTGTGTAGTTGACTCTTTCCATCTTTGAGAGATCTAGAGAACAGACAAGCAGGGGTTAGCATAGATGATATGCCAATGAGGGGAACTGAAGAAGGAGACCGTGGGAACCTGGGGTGGTGAGGGGGAAGTCCTGTGGGGCTGTGACCAGCATGGAGGACCTGTGGTCCCTGGCAGGAGTATTGTAACTGAAAGCACACGAGCCCAGAGATTCATTCTCTCTCTCTCTTTCTCCCTCTTCCATTTGTAGTAGTACATAATAACTCATGACAGCAATCACATTACTGCTGAAACATGTCTCCATCTCCATTTTGTTCTCTTTCAACGAACAAATGTTGGCAATGAATTTTATTAAAAAGAAGCCTAAGAACATCTTAAACCCGAGAGTGGAACTGTTTTTTTTTAACTCTCTCTCTCTCTCTCTCTCTCTCTCTCTCTCTCTCTCTCTCTCTCTGAGGCAGGGTTTCTCTGTATAGTCCTGGCTGTCCTGGAACTCACTCTGTAGACCAGGCTGGCCTCGAACTCAAGAAATCCGCCTGCCTCTGCCTCCCAAGTGCTGGGATTAAAGGCGTGTGCCACCACCGCCCGGCTTGAATGGGAATTTGATACAGCATTTTAATCTGGGTTGTGTGTGAGTTCTGGGGAATTGGGTCTGTCTCATCAGCAGGATCTTCACTAGAATAACACTTCCTCCTTTACTGCAGACTCACAGTCTTTTCCTATGGATGGTTGTGAGGATATATTGATAGAGTTTCATTTTCTTCCTGAGTGTGTTTCTCTCAGAGTAGATTCTCTTCATTACCTCGCAACATATATCTCTAAACTACTTTTCATACTATTTTCTTTTTTATGTTAAGGAATTTATTTTCTTAAATAAAGGTCTTCTTCTGGTCTTCTTCCTTTTTCTCCTCTGCCTGCTCTTCTTTTCCTTCTCCTTTTCCTCATCTTTCTTCTCCCTATCCCTGACCCCATTTCTAATCCCAATGCTGAGAATTGAGTCTCAGCCTTTGTCTATTCAAGGCAAATGTCTACACTGAGCTACACCAGCAGAGAATGTTCTCTAATTAACAAAAAGAGTAATTTCTTTTATCAAAGTTTCCATCGCTAGTGAGTTGTAGTCCATTCTCAGTGTGAATCACAGTCCACTTGCACTGAGGCAGAGAGGAAAGTATTTCTTAAGTTCCTGGTGGTGGGGAGTTTTAATAGGAGAAATCTGCATGTCTGTTTGATGCGGATTCATTCCAGGTGCAGACTTTTCCTGTCAGTCCTTACGCATCTTCAGTTAACTATAAATATCACTAGGGAAACTTCCCTGCCGCTTTGTCAACATTGTTCCCTCTGGGTCATGTCCATCATCACAGATTTTTAAGCATGAAGGTTGGTACCTGCAGGGCAATCATCCTCAATGATGTAGTTTTGATTTATTAATATTCCCTAGACATGGCTCTGAGATAATTTAATGCCCTTTATGGACAGAGATGGGGAGATGAGGGAGGGGAGAAGAGAGAGCCAAGGAGAGAGAGGAAGGAAGAAGAATGGCAGAAAAGGAAAGAAACCAAGTACTGGTGAAGCCTCGTTTGGGTGGAGGTGGAGTCCATTGAGAGCACTGGACAGTAGCGCAGGTAACAGGCTGACTTCGGTTCCAGCACTAAAACAGGAGTAACCCCACAACCTCTCCTTCCCTGGAGTGTGGTAGTAAAAACCACAGACTAAAGTTTTATATATTTATACATGTAAGAGGAATTTAAGAACAAGAAGCCATGCATATTAAAAAGGTCATGGGAATGGCCAGAGAGATGAGTGAAATGCACTAATATTCTAGTTGAAAACAAAATAAAAAATAAGTCATACTGTAATAATGTCATGCATCCAGATAGAGGGTTGCCTGTCCACAAGTTTTTTGTTTTACTGAACATTAACAAATAGCAAACCAAAAGAATTTAGTAAAGCTTTGGTTTGAATAATGAGTTTAAGAGTCAAAGTCTCTCAGTGTTACTATCCTCTTTCAAAACCTAGATGTAGGCAGTGACACGACTCAGTGGACAGGGCTGGCATTCATGTGACCTGACCTGATGACCTGAGGCCAATTCCCAGAAACCAGGTTGAAAAGCCTGATATGCTGGTGCACACTTGTAACCTCAGCGCTCCTTGGCCAGTGAGATGGGAAGTGGGATAGATGTGGATAGACATGGACATTGTAGATAGATGTGGTGAGTTAGGAGCAGGGGGCGTGAGGATGGCGCAGAAGGTACTGGGACAGCTAGCCTGGAGTAGAGTATGATTGAAACAAGAGACATCCCTCCTCAACAAGGTGGAAAGAGAGGACTGATTCCTCTAAGGTGTCAGTCCACATGTACACACACACACACACACACACACACACACACATACACACCCCACACCATACATACATACACACACACACAGCTTCCTACCATAACATACATGTGCACACACCACACCATGCCTTACACACACACACACACACACACACACACACACCACACCATACATACATGCACACACATACACCATACACACAGATACCACACACACACAGCCCCCCATTCCATATACATACACATACCACACACCATACACACATACCATACACACATATACCACACACACAGACACTTATATCCCCCACATACAACATACACATACCACACATACACTCATCATATGTACACATACCACATACATATCATATATATGCATGCACACACCACACACACCACATCCCATACACTACACATACCACAAGCACATATCACATACATACCATACACAAACACACACACACCACAGATATACACACACACCACAGATACACACACACACACACACACACACACACACATGCACTTACGCGTGCGTAAGGAAAAAAATTAGGAGGCAAAACCCCCTTTAAATACAAAACACAGATGTAGTGAACTATATCTTTTTGAGGTATGTCCAGTAATCTACATTAGTCTTGGCCTCATTATGTAGCCAAGGATAGGTTAAGTCTGATCTTCCCACCTCCATGGTTGCACTGACACTACAAGTGTGTTCCCACCACGCCAAGTGTACAGACAGTGGTGGAAACCCCCGCAGGCTCCTCTACCAACCGAGCCACCCCTCAGCTTTTGTGCAAGTTCTACAGTCAGTCAAAGAGTCAGTTTGTTTCTGTTAATCTACAAAATTACCCATAGGTTTTTCACTGCCTATTATTTTATCATGAGTGTTTTCTTCATTTTTCTTATTTACTTTTTAAAATAGGGGGTAAGTTTATTTAGCATGTGCAATGAAACTTCACAGAAAATAAAGAAATCCTAAGGAAGATTTGACCCTGGAACAGACACATCATTTTAACAGAAGGCAGTCGTGGGAAAGTGACTAGATAGAGGAGAGGAGTTTGGGCTTCTAGGGGACCGGGCTGAGGAACGTGGGGGAAGCTCCCGGGAGCTGAGCCGTTGGCGGCAAGGCCTCTGCAGACTCCAGCTGCTGCCGCGCACAGTGGTGAGCTGTCTTCTCTGCTGGGTCAGGGAAATGGAAACCGTCACTATGTGGGAGAATAGCCATTGCAGTTTATTTTTTACATACTGAAGTCTGTGCTACAGTTACAAAAGGAAACTTAAGCTATACTTTGGAGAAAGGGAGAAAGCAGGACGCTCACTTTACATCTGCGGTGTCTTCATTTGTTGGTTTATTTATTCATTGATTTTTTTAATTAAAAAACTTTTTTTTGAGACAGTGTTTCTCTGTGTAGCTTTGGCTGCCCTGGAAATCACTCTTTAGACTGGGCTGGCCTGGAACTCAGAGATATGCCTGTCTCTGCCTTCCTGCTGGGATTAAAGGCGTGCGCCACCACTGCCTGGCTTAATCTGCAGTGTCTTAATTGTCCAAATTATTCAGGCCAAAATAATCTTTGTGCTCAAGTGAACTTAATTGTTTGTTTAACATTTTTTTTTTGAGGCAGGGTCACATGTCTGTCTCGGCTTGACCGTTTATTTCCCTCTTTATCTCCCAAGCACTGGGACTACACATGCACACCACCACTCACAGCTCTGAAGTAACATATTGTGAAGTGGCATATTTGAATCCCTCTCACTAGCAAGTATCATTGATGTATTTTTATATATGTTTTATATGTTTGTATCATCCTTTAATTTTCAAAGATTTTTTTGGAGATGGGGGAGGGGTCTGGTCCTAACTCTACTCACGAATCTCAGCTCTTGACCTTTTCCTGACTTTTACAATGAGAGTTTTAAACCAAAAATAATGTGAAGATGAACTACATTAGAATGAATACATAAGTGTGTGTGTGTGTGTGTGTGTGTGTGTGTGTGTAATGACAGAAAGTGTTGTCATGAAATCTGAGACAAGAGAAAAAACAAATTCCAAAAAGAATATGAAGCCCTGGGTCTGGTCCTCCTATGGTGGCACATGCCTTTAAACCTAGCATTGAGGAGGCAGAGGCAGGTGGATCTCTATGACTTTGATGTCACCCTGGTCTACAAAGTGAGTTACATGTCAGGCAAGGCTACACAGTGAGACCCTGTCTTACAAAACAACAAAACATGAGAAGAGTATAAAGCCTTTAGTAACTAGTCTGGATTGTCCCTTTAAAATGTCCACTGACACAACAACCAGGCTCCAACTTGCTTAATCTAACCTTGGAATAGTGGGTGGAGCTGGGGAAGTAACTTACTGACAAGGAGCACACAGAAGGAGCACAGCTAGAACCACCACAGACACCAAGACACTCTCACCCAACCTGGCTCACACTGAAGGCAGTCAGTGAACTGTTGCTAGTGAGGAAGAGCTTGGGACAAAGAGGTAAAGATGTAGCCAATGAAGAGCTGGAGAGGAGGTGTCACGTGATTTAGCAGGAGAGAGAGAGAAACACTGTCCGAGAGCAGAAAGAAATTTATGTGCAACAGTTAATTAAAGAGCGGACTGAGAGGTGACAGATGGAGACGTGCCTTATGACTCTGCCCTGGTGGCCTTTGCCTGTATCTGAAACGTAGGTGTTTGGGGACATAGTCCTGTCTCTTTAGCACCCCTCTGTATTAGTCACCAAGCCTCCAGATGACTTGAAAGATGGGACTCATACCGTGGCTGGTGTGGCGGGGCGAGTGACTCTCATGAGGAGGTGCCAGCATCCAGGGAAGAAGGTCCTGTTGTGGTCTGAGAGAAGGGGTATGCTCTGTTGCTGGAGAGAGCCCTACATGCCGCAGGGTCAGCGCAAGCCGTTGTGAGGAGCCGATGGGGGAAGACGCAGCCGACTGGGAGTCTGGAACTTGAGTGATTTATTACGTGTGGATCTTCTCCTTCAGTTGCTGTGGACTGGGGAAGATTGAGGCAGTTAGTGGAGGTGGTCCCTGCTGTGGTCTGTTTTAGGTTTGTTTTCCCCAGAGGCACTTTGTGTGTGAGCTCTGTAGTGTGGGACTGTTGTAACAGCACCCTTGTGAGAAGGCAGCGCTCATGTCTGTAATCTGTCTCCTGGGAGACTTCCTTCCTTTCTAGCTTTCTCCAGTTTTGTAATTCCAGGTGGGAGAATGTTTGTGGGTTTATCAGGACTTGATGACTTCATGTATCTGTGGTTTCCTTTTGCTTGCAAAACCAATTATGAAATTGGAGGAAGAAGAGAAGGAAAAAGGGATGAGGGGAGGATGAGGTGAGATTTGGTTTTAGGTGGAGGGCAGGGGAGGAGGAGGAAGGGGCAACGGAAGATGAAGATAAGAGAGGAGCATGGTTATTAAATGTGAGGATTTTTGTTTTTTGGTTTTTTCGAGGGTTTCTCTGTGTAGCCCTGGCTGTTCTGGAACTCACTCTGTAGACCAGGCTGGCCTAGAATTCAGAAATCCGACTGCCTCTGCCTCCCAAGTGCTGGGATTAAAGGCATGCACCACCACCAAAGGCGTGAGGATTTTTTATTAGCAAATCCATATACCATAACATTAAGTTTTTTTGAGCAACTAAGGTGCTTTCATAGACCTGATTCTTAGGGTCCATGGGCTGTTTAAAATATTTATTTTATAGTTTATTTTGCTTTTGCTACTTGGTCTCATGCAGTTGAAACAAAATTTGAACTACTTTTAAACTAATTTGGAACCTCCCAGTGCCAGGGCTACAGCTATGGTCAAGACCTTTGGCTTTGTTATAGATCTTTTAATCCATCTATCATGTGAAATGTATTTACATGCTTTTGCATTTATTTATTTATTAATTATGTTTGTGTACATGAATGCATCAGGTGTTTAGTTGCTCATGTTTAGTTCAGAGGACAACCATTGAGAGTGGGTTTTCTTCTACAACATGGATTCTGGGAATGATGACTTCATCATTCGGTTGCCAGACTTGGTGGCAAATACCTTTACCTCTTAAGCTATCTTTCTGGGCCCCCATGTACAGTATCTCAAGCATTCTCTATGAGATTCACTATCTTTATTTCATTAAGTGTATGTATTTATTAGTTTTTCTTACAAGTATCCAAACCCCACATTTCTTCAAGCCTTCTGCCCACCCTGACTCCCCTTTCTTTAGTTTCATTTGTTCTAGACAAATTTGCTTCCACATGTCACACACATACAGTATCTTCTTTGCTTTAGTATTTATTAGCTTAATTAAATTTATTTTTTATGAGTTATTTGAGAGGCTCTAGGTTTTCTTTTGAAGATTTATTTATTTTATTTATATGAGTACACTGTAGCTGTCTTCAGACACATCAGAAGAGGGTTTTGAATTCCTTTACAGATGGTTGTGAGCCACCATGTAGTTGCTGGGAATTGAACTTGTGTGGAGAGCACTTCTGGAGTTAACTTAGGCTGACTTCTTGCTTGTGATAATCATGAATGAGTCTGCCTGCATTTGTCTTTGTTTTTAATTAAGATGTGCGCTATACTCTTATACATATGTCCTTGAGATTCTGTCCTAGCCTGAAGGAAATGGCCTTTGTCAAACATAGATACTGTGTACCATAAACTCACCACATAAGCATTTGTGGTCATTGCTTATCTTTCTGGAATTGGTCATGCTTTGTGCTGCTTGCCTTTAAAAGACACTGAGGCCAGGCGGTGGTGGCGCACACCTTTAATCACAGCACTTGGGAGGCAGAGGCAGGCGGATTTCTGAGTTTGAGGCCAGCCTGGTCTACAGAGTGAGTTCCAGGACAGCCAGGGCTATACAGAGAAACCCTGTCTCGAAAAACACAAAAAACAAACAAACAAACAAAAAAGACACTGAGAAAATACACTTGTTGCTGGCATGGTATTGACCAGAAACCCTCCCATACCTGTCTCTTGCTTCTTCTTTCTGCCTTTTCTATAATCATCCTCACTCCTCCAGTTGGGGTTTCCATGTTGACTGACTGGCTAGCTCCAGCAAACTCAGGACCTCTAGAAGAGCAGTCAGTGCTCTTAACATGTTGAGCAATCTCTCCAGTCTCAAGGTTCTAGTTTTATACAGTATGTTTTAACCATATTTATCTCTATTCCCCAGCTTTTCCCAGATCCATGCCTCCTCCCAATTTTGTGTCCTTTGTTTTTAAAAATACTTTTATAAAGTTAAAAAATTGTTTATTTTTTGAGATTATGATGTAATGATATCACCTCCCTCTTTCTTTCCTCCCTCCAAGCCTTCCCATAAGCCCCTCTTACATAACCCTTACAGCACTCTTTCAAATCAATGGCTTCTTTTTTTCATTAATTGGTACATGATGTTTTTTTCTTTCTTCTTATTTATTTATTTATTTATTTATTTATTATATGTGAATACACTGTAGCTGTCTTCAGACACTACAGAAGAGGGCATCAGATCTCATTGCAGATGGTTGTGATCTACTATGTGGTTGCTGGGATTTGAACTTAGGACCTTTGGAAGAGCAGTTGGTGCTCTTAACCACTGAAACATCTCTCCAGCCTGGTACATGCTGCCTTAGTCAATGTTCTACTGCTGTGAAGAGACTGTGGCAACTCTTATAAAGGAAACATTTAATTGAAGCTTTCTTACAGTTTCAGAGGCTCAGTCCATTTGTTCATTTCATTAAGTATGTTTATTTATCAAGTTTTTTGCAAGTATAAAAAAACCACATTCCTTCAACTCTTCTGTCCACAGGCAGACATGGTGCTGGAGGAGCCAAGAGCTCTACATCCTGATCCACAGACAGCAGGAAGGAGAGAGATGCTGGGCCTTACTTGAGCTTTTGAGACCCCAATGCCTATTCCCACTGACACACTTCCTCCAGTAAGGTCACACCTCCTAATCCCTGTCAAGTAGCACAACTCCCTAGTGAACAAGTATTCAAATATGTGCACCTATGGGGTCATTCCTATTAAAAATGCACTACACATTACACGTTCCTTAGCTGTTAGTTCTTTGTTGAAGCCTTCTGGTCTTTCCTTCCTTCAGTTGGGTATGTCTATTGACCTTGTTCAGCTATTTAAGTACTCATGTTTGTCAGACTATAGGTGTAGCTTCTGGCATTCTTAGGAGCTTCAATCTCACAAGAAGCTCTCTGATTCTCTGGCTCTTACAATATTTCTTCTTTCTTTTCTAAAATATTCCTCAAACCTTAGGTACAAGAATGTTTTAAATGTACCCACTAGAACTAGGCTCCAAAACTCTGCATTTTGATTGGTTGTGATTTTTTTTGTAATAGTCTTCATTTGTTACAAAGAGAAGTTTCCTTGATAAAGGGTGAGGCTTAAACTAATCTCTGAGTATAAGAAGGAAAAATTTAGAATGCAATTAGGGATTATGATGGTTTAGTAAGATGGTTGTAGGTTCTCCTCTAAGTTCCATGGCTTCACTATTCCTGAGTTGTTGACTAGGTTTCAAGTACCAGGTATGATTTTCCTCAAGTCAGTAGTAAGTCCATTTAGAGAACTTTAGATTACTGCCAAGGTATGTGCACTACTAATGCATTCTTTGGGTTATGGTGTCATTCTGGTGGTTGTGATTTATAGGTATCATGGCTGGGTAGGACTGTTGGTTTCCTTCTCATTTGGAAGCTTGCATTGGCCCTTTTAGCTCAGGGTCCTATGGGTCCTGCATTCAACATGCATGGCATCTTCAGCAAAAGGGACTTACCTTCCACAACTGGGGGTCAACAAAGGGCAATAGCAATTGTCTATAATGATTTGGAAATCTTTTGGACATCCCTGCCCAACCAGTCAAGAGAACTTCTCATGTCTTATGTTGGGGTTTTTGTTAGATATGGGTTTCTATGGCTCTTGAAGAGAGCATTATCAGCCCAGATGATAAAATTTTATTTAAATACGAATGCATCTTTATATACAAACTTACATGATTATAGATTTTTCTAAAGGTAGTTAATAGTATGATTTCTTATGACTTTTCAGACATCCCCACTGTCAACCCTCCTCTCTCCTTTGTTTATATTTATCTCTACTCTCAAATTAGAGGCCCCCCCATTCCCACTTCCTGGATCAGACAATTGTATCCTGCCTTTCCTCTCTATTGTTTTCCTAGTCTTCCACCCTGACTGTGGTGGTTTGAATATGCTTGGCTCAGGGAGTGGCACTATGAGGAGGTGTGGCTTTGTTGGAGGAAGTGTGTCATTGTGAAGGTGGTCTTTAAGATCTCCATCAGCTACCTGGAAGCCAGTCTTTTCCTGTTCACCTTCAAAACAAGATGAACTCTCAGCTCATCCTGCACCATGCCTGCCTGGATGCTGCCATGCTCCCACCTTGATGAGAATGGATTGAACCTCTGAAATAGTAAGTCAGTCCCAAGTAAATGTTGTCCTTATAAGAGTTGCCTTGGTCATGGTGTCTGTTCACAGTGGTAAAACCCTAACTAGGACACTGACAATGGTTCCTTTTTACTTTCTTGGTTTCTTAGTTACTTCAGGATATGTATTCACTCTTTAGGAAACAAGAGCCTTAGATGAAAGAGAACATATGATTTTTGTTTTTCTGGCCCTGGGTTACCTCACTCAATATGATCTTTTCTTGTTCCATTCATTTCTAGGCTAGACCTTGGAGAAGGATGTGGAAGAGCTGCTGAGTAGACAGATTGATATAATGTGGGAGGGACCTGTGTGTTAGTGACAGGTAGGGTGGGTCCTGGTGGCCTCATAGAGAAAGGTTGCAGCATATGCAGAGGTGGCCAGATGAGGCTGGAAACTGGATGTGGGACCTGGGCTAGATTTGGTGGGTTTGGGTAGGTGGTTGAAACCATTTAAATGTAAGCATTCAATCTTTAAATTTCCCTGGTAAGACTGCTTTTAATGTGTCTCTGAGATTTTGCTGTGTATTTTTTCTTGTTCTTTTTTTAATTAGATATATTCTTTATTTACATTTCAAATGATTTCCCCTTTCCTGGTTCCCCATCTCTGAAAGTCCCATAAGCCTTCTTCCCTCCCCCTGTTCCCCAATCAACCCCTCCCACTTCCCTGTCTTGCTATTCCCCTACAATGCTGCACTGAGCCTTTCCAGGACCAGGGACCTCTACTTCCTTCTTCTTGGGCATCATTTGATATGTTAATTGTGTCTTGGGTATTCCGAGCTTCTGGGCTAATATGCACTTATCAGTGAGTGCATACCATGTGTGTTCTTTTGTGATTGGGTTACCTCACTTAGGATGATATTTTCCAGTTCCACCCATTTGCCTAAGAATTTCATGAATTCATTGTTTTTAATAGCTGAGTAGTATTCCATAGTGTAAATATATCACATTTTCTGTATCCATTCCTCTGTTGAGGAACATCTGGGTTCTTTCTAGTTTCTGGCTATTATAAATGGGGATGCTATGAACATAGTGGAGCATGTGTCCTTATTACATGCTGGGGAATCCTCTGAGTATATTCCCAGGAGTGGTATAATGGGGTCCTCAGGTAGTATCATACCCAGTTTTCTGAGGAACCACCAGACTGATTTACAGGGTGGTTTTAACAACTTGCAATCCCACTAGCAGTGGAGGAGTATTCCTCTTTCTCCACATCCTCATCAGCAATTTTTCATTATCATTTAGTTCCAGGAATTTTAAAACTTCTTTCTTAATTTCCTCTTTGATCCATTCATTCTTCAGTAATGAGCTGTTTAATCTCCATGAGTTTGCACATTGTTTACTCATATGGCCCAGGACCAGAGGGAGAGAAGCTATCATCTTTATCTTTCTAAAATTGGTTTAATTCCTCTAATGATGATTTTAGTCTCATTTACTTTCCTGCACTTGGCATAACTTTCTTTTTTATGACTGTGTATCCATTGTTTACACATACTACAGTTTTCTTTTTCTTTTTCTTTTTTTTTTCTGGATTTTGTCTTTTTCGAGACAGGGTTTCTCTGTATAGCCCAGGCTGTCCTGGAACTCACTCTGTAGACCAGGCTGGCCTCGGAACTCAGAAATCCACCTGCCTCTGCTTCCCAGAGTGCTGGGATTACAGGCGTGTGCCTGCACTGCCTGGCACCACAGTTTTCTTTATGGACACCTATCTTAGCTGCTGTGGATTTTGCTAGAATAAATATTGATAGACAAGTGCTTTTTTTAATATTGTTGCTTCAAGTCCTTTGGGTAAATATCTACTGTGATTTGTATACCCAGTGAGACTCCTTTGGAGAAAACTATTTTTTTATGAACAGTTCTAGGTTAGGGATGATGGCTTGTGCCCATTCCCCATCTCAGTTCTGGGACCCCAGTCTCTGTGAGTTCATATGTGTGTCAGTCCTTCACTGTCTGAAAGACACTCTTTCCTTGGCGTCTTCCACCCTCTCTGACTCCTTTCTACCTCCTTTTCTTTCTTTTCTCTCTCTCTCTCTTTTTTTGGAGACAGAGTTTCTCTGTGTAGCCCTGGCTGTCCTGGAACTCACTCTGTAGACCAGGCTGGCCTCGAACTCAGAAATCCGCCTGCCTCTGCCTCCCAAGTGCTGGAATTACAGGCGTGCGCCACCATGCCTGGTTCTGCCTCCTTTTCTATGGGGTTTTCTTAGCCCTGAGGGGAGGAATTTTATGGAGACATCCCATTTAGGGCTGAATGTTCCAAGGTCGCTCACTCTTTGCATAATGTCTGGCCATGGGTCTCTGTATTTGTTTCCATCAGCAGCAGGAGGAAACTTCTCTGATAACGGTTGAGTAAGGCACTGATCTATGAGTATAGCAGAATGCCATTAGGAGTCATTTTATCAGTAAAACTTTCCTTTCCTTATTTGTAGACCAGAATTATTTGGTTTTTCCTTAGGTTCCTGGGATATCTAGTCTTAAATTCTTGACCATTCAAGCTGTGTCAAATATGGCTTCCATCTCATGGAACTTGTTTTAAGCCAAACATACTCCTATGAGCTTTGTGCTACCATTGCCCTAATATATCTTGAAGGCAAGACACCACTTTAGATAAAGGGTTCGTGGTGGGCTTGGTGTTTATGTTTCTCAGAGCACCTTCCTTCTTGTACCAAAGATGCTAAAACTGAGGGATGAAGGATCTATGTAGGCACCAGCTCTATTTTTCCCATGTTCAGTAATTTGTGTAGATATTGTCTTCAGCAATGGGGCCTTGCCATCAGTTTGTGGAGAGTAACTTATAGTCTTGGCAACAGAATGGGTTATTTGGCGATTCCCACTGGCCCCCTTTGGCCAACAACTCAGTTAGATGTAACCCAATCCTACCAGAAGCTTCATTGGTGACAAGAGATGGCTAGTTGGTACTCTTTCTCCCCCATTATTTAGCAATTTTATTTATATTGTCTTCATATGTGTATGTGTATATGTATATGTCTTAGGAGGTTTCTACTTATTTAGGTGGAATTATGAAAATACTATCCCTTAAATGGCCCTTAATTTTAGCTGGCTTCCATATTCCCTCCGCTTCTCCCTTCTTGTCACCTCCCCATTTATCTTTCCATTACAGTCCCCACCATTCACCCATGACTAATCTATTTCCCTTTCCTAAGAAGATCTAGCTGTACCACTTAGTCCCTTATGGTATATCTAATCTCTCTGATTCTCAGATAATAACTCTGTTATTATTGACCCAACAGGTAATATTCACAAATAAGGAAATACTTAGCATAATTCTGGGCCTGGGTTACCTCACTCAGGACAATATTTTCTAGTTTTATCATTTACCTGCAAGTTCCTTTTTTTTGTTTTGTTTTTTTCAAGACAGGGTTTCTCTGTGTAGCCCTGGCTGTCCTGGAACTCACTTTGTAGACCAGGCTGGCCTCGAACTCAGAAATCCGCCTGCCTCTGCCTCCCGAGTGCTGAGATTACAGGCGTGCACCACCACCACCTGGCCGAGTTCCTTTTTTTTTAATGGCTGAGTAATATTCCATTGTGTAAACATACCACATTTTTTTAACCTATTCTTTTGTTGAGACATCTAGGTTGTTTCCAGTTTCTGGCTATTATAAATAGGGCAGCAATGAACATGGTTAACCAAATGTCTCTATGGTAGGATGAAGCATCTTTTAGGTATATAGCTGGATCTTGGGGAAGATAGATTCCCATCTTCCTGAGGAACCACCACAGTGATTTTCTTAGCAGCTGTATACATTTACAGTTCTACCAGCAAAGAAAGAGTTGTTTTCTTTGCTCCACATCCTCGCCAGCATGAGCTGCTGTCATTTGTATTATTGATCTTAGCCATTCTGAGAGGTATAAGATGAAATCTCAGAGGAGTTTTGATTCGCATTCCCCTGATGGCTAAGGATGTCGAACATTTAAGTATTTCTCAAGCATTTGAGTTTCCTCTTTTGAGAATTCTCTGTTTAGATCTGTACCGTAGTTTTAAATTGGGATATTTGTTTTCTTGATATCTAGCTTTCTGAGTTCTTTATATATTTTGAGTATTAGTTTTCTATCATAAGTATAGTTGGTAAATATATTCTCCCATCTTATAGGCTGCCACTTTGTATAAATGATGGTATTCTTTACTTTACAGAAGCTTTTCATCTTCTTGAGGCCCCTTTTATTAATTGTTGATTTTAGTGCCTGTGCTATTGGTGTTCTGTTCAGAAAGAATTTCTTGTGCCAGTGATTTCAAGGATAGTCCCCATGTTTTCTTCTATCAGGTTCAATGCATCTAGCCTTATGTTGAGGTCCTTGATCCGTCTGGAGTTGGGTTTTGTGCAGGGTGACAAGTATGGATCTATTTGCATTCTTCCACATGCTGACATCCAGTTTGACCAGTACCATTTGTTGAATACTTCCCCTCCCCCATTCATGTTTTTGGCTTCTTTATCAATAATCAGGTGTCCATAGGTATGTGGATTCATGTTTGGGTCTTCAATTTGATTACATTGATCAATGTGACTGTTTTTATGCCAGTTCCATTCTGTTTCTATTATTGTAGCTATGTAGTACAGCTTGAGATTGGGGATGGTGATAACTCCAGCAGTTCTATTATTCAGGACTGTTTTTAGCTATCATGGTTTTTTTGTGTTTCCATATGAAGTTAAAATTTGTTTCTTAATTTCTGTGAATTGTGTTCAAATTTTGATAGGGTCTGCATTGAATTTGTAGATTGCTTCTAGTAAGATGGCTATTTTTACTATACTAATTTAGGATGGTGGATCTTTCCATCTTCTGACATCTTCTTCAGTGTCTGCAAGATTTCATTATACATGCCTTTCTTTCAACTGCTCTGTTAGAGTTACCCTAAGATACTTTTTGGGTAGGTTTTTTCCCCCTAGATTTATTTCTCAGTGTTTTTATTACTCGTGTATAGGAAAGTTATTTAGTAAAGCTGTAACAAACAGCAATGAAACATGCTTCCTTTTCTCCAGGATTCCTACCTAAATGATCATATAGGCTATCTAAGGAAAACTACAGTTTTAGAGTTCAACAAACTATAGTTATACAGGGAACAAGATAGCAGTTATGGCTAGGAGCATTAGGAAGAACTTCTTTAGGACTCAGAATTTTTCTCCAGGTCTTCAATGAAGCATAAATTATCAGCTATCCAACATGGAGAAGGAAGAAGCATATTTCAAATGTGGGACTAGACCAAAGTCTCAGATATGGAGAAGCATAGAGAATGTTTAGGGGATGGCAGGTAAATTAATGAGCATGAGAGAGATCAGGCGGTAGAGATGATTTGAGGTGAAAAATGTTGGAATTGGATGTGAAGGACTTAGAGTTCCATGCTAAAAGGTCCATCTCTGTTTTAATCAGTAGAAAGCCAGTGAATAAGGGCTGGGCGTGGTGGCGCATGCCTGTAATCCTAACACTTGGGAGGCAGAGGCAGGCAGATTTCTGAGTTTGAGGCCAGCCTGGTCTACAGAGTGAGTTCCAGGACAGCCAGGACTATACAGAGAAACCCTGTACTCGAAAAACCAAAAAAAAAAAAAAAAAAAAAAGAAAGAAAGAAAGAAAGAAAGAAAGAAAGCCAGTGAATATTCAGAAAAAGAAGAAGAGAGATGAAATATTTAATTTTCACTTTCAGAGAAGAACTTTTGGAGTGCTATGGTGAAGGATAGAATGAATAGGAGCCTGAGGGACATTCCTGGGGCAGAGTAGACCAAACTTGGTAAGTTACTACATGGGGAAGAGGAAGACTGTGGGTGGATACACAAAGGCTCTTAAGAGATTCCAAGTGAATGCCAGAGAGGACACAGCTGCCTTGACTTGTATAAGTGACCCTGAATTCTGAGAGCTTGGGGAGTTAGATTATAGAAAATTGATGGCAGGAAATGGAGTCCTATTACATTGTTTCCTCAAACCTGCTTAGATATTCACTTTGTGCCATCAACATTTGTGTAAAATATATGTTTTTCTTAGGGATGTGTCAGAAACAAGTATAATAATTGGGCAAATTATTGAGACTTTTGTAGACCATCAGAAGTCTTTATATTAGTAGAATTGTATTCAGTAGTGGACTTTTGGCTACTTTGTGGGTTCTTTCTTCCATTTTTCTGAACCCCCTTCTTCAACCTTTTAAAATCTCTAACATTAGGTAGGGAAGAAAAAAGGATAGAGGAGAAAGGAGAAAGTGATAGTGTTAGATTACTTCCTGCTCATTAGGGTGTGGGGTTCCTTGGGGCCGGGGAGGCAAGTTTGATCTTTGCTGTCAGAATATCTAATTTCTTATTTTCTTCTCTTTACACATGACTACTGGACAAACCTCAACCAACTTCAACCAACCACAACCAGCAGCAGTCAACCACTAACTGGCCAACAGCTACTACAGCTCCCCAGCTCTCAGAGCCCTAGCGTTTATATATCCTCTGGAAGTCCCCGGGATTCCAAATGTTACACACTCACAGAAACTATCTACATCTGGCAAAAATCATGTCCCTGCTAGAGCATGAAGCAAATCATAGTCAGCACTTATATATCCTCTGGAAGTCCCCAAGATTCCAAATGTTACACACTCACAGAAACTATCTACAGCTGGCAAAAATCATGTCCCTGCTAGAGCATGAAGCAAATCATAGTCAGCTGCTATGGACAATCTGAAGCACTCCAATATCCTACACATGGCATTAAAATAAAAACACACTCCCATATTTCTGTGTTTTTCAAAAGAAACCAAAATTCTCACTTCAGTATTCCATTCATCTTAAAATATTATCTATGTATTAAACATTTGTCACATGAATAATAACTAAAAACACAGTAGTGATGATGATGTGTGTGGTCTCTGAGCCACTGGCTACTTATCTCCTTCCACATTACTTCTACCTGCTCTTAGCCTCTTCAGGGCAGACTTCACTTCCTGGTTCCTCAGGGTGTAGATGAGGGGATTCAGTAATGGAGTGACAACAGTGTAAAATACAGCAACTGCTCCGTCGAAGGGGCTCTTGGATCCTGCTCGGAGGTAGATGAAAATACAGGGGACATAGTAGACTGTGACCACAGTGAGATGGGAGCCACAGGTGGAGAAGGCACGCTTCCTGCCATCAGCAGTGCGTATCTTCAGGATGGCATGAACTATGTTGGCATAGGAGAGCAGAATCAGCATGAAGCAACTGGCAGCCACTACCCCGATGTCCACAAAGGTCACCAGTTCATTGATAGTTGTATCAGCACAGGCCAGTCTCAGCACTGCAGGAATATCACAGAAGAAGTAATCCACTTCTTTGGGCCCACAGTAGGGCAATCGGAAGGTCAGAGTGGCTTGAATAGACCCATGGATGGAGCCAGCCACCCAAGCTCCAGCCACTAGGATTGTGCATAACTTCCCATTCATGAGCACAGGGTAGCGAAGGGGCTGGCATATTGCCAGGTACCTGTCATAGGCCATCAAAGTATAGAGGAAGCATTGGGTGCTGCCTAGGAAGTGGAAAAAATATAGTTGAGCTACACAGCCACCAAATGTGATAGCCTTGCTAGCAGGAGTAAAATTTACTATAATCCGAGGAACAATGACTGAGGAGAGCCACATGTCCAGGAAAGAGAGCACACCCAGAAGAATGTACATGGGGCGGGCATGCAGCTTGGGGTCAGCCCACACAGTGAGCAGGATGAGCAGGTTCCCCAGCTGTGTCAGGATGTAAATGAGGAAGAAGACCAGGAAGAGGAAGGTTCTTAGATTTGGGGGGTGAGCCAAACCCAGGAGAAGGAAATCTGTCACCACAGTGTCCAGCGATGCGTTTCTGTTTCTTCTCATGTCTTAGTCTGTTAAGATGAACCATGAAGTCACATAAGGGGAAGGTATATAGGTAAGAGGCAAGACAATGTTTATATCTGGGAATGTGAGTTTCGGAGTAAAACCAAGAACTTCTATAATTTGAAGGAAAGCATTTGCCATCTCCCTAACTTAATTTCTGTTGCTGTGTCAAATACCCTGAGAACAAGTACTTGGAGGGGGAGGGGTAAGGTTTCTTTCTCTTTATGATCAATCCTAGGTTACAGTCAATCACGTGGAGAAAGTCAAGGCAGGAACTCAAGGTGCTAGGAACATTACATCCTCTGTCACATGCAGAGAAACAAAAGCATCCATGTTGCAGATTTGCTTGATTGCTAGCTTCCTTTATGTTTATACAGTTTATGGCCTTGTAGGGATGGTGCCTCTCACAGTGGGCTGGGTATTTCTGTACAATTAACTATCAAGAAAATCTCTTCCAGCCACGCCCAGGCCAACTTGATCTAGACAACCACTCAATTGAAATCCTCTTTCAGGTTATTTGAGATTATGTCAAGTTGATAGTTAAAACTAAGCAGCATAGCATCAGTCATCTGAGTTGTTTGGCAAGACAACACTTCAGGGCTTGCTAGTTTTCAGATGTTTGGACATTGTTGGGAAACACTGCTCAGAATTACTGGAAACCATGTAACAGAAGAATGCCTAAATAATACCATACAACGAGTCAGTGCCCCAAAGAGGAACCACAGAGAAATGAATTTCAGTGGTTTGGAGAAGTGTGAAACAATTACTCCACAATTTCCATCTGTCTTATTCATTGCAAATTAATTGCTTCACAGAGTCTGTACTGGATAGTTTTATTTCAACTTGACATATGCTAGACTCATCAGAGAGGAGGAGCCTCAACTGAGAAATGTCTCCATAAGATATGGTAGTAGGCAACCCTGTAGGACATTTTCTTAACCAATTATGGGTCCAGTCCATCATGGGTAGTGCCATCCATATAGGCTTGTGATTAATCTTGGGACACCAAAGACACAATTCACATACCAAATGATGTCTGACAAGAAGAAAGGAGTGTACACTGGTGCTGGAAAGGATCAAAGCATCAGTGTAGGGGAATACCAGAACAGGGAAGTGGGAAGGGGTGGATGAGGGAGCAGGGGGAGGGAAAAGGGCATGTTGGACCTTTGGGGGCTGGGGAACCAGAAAAAGGGAAATGAATTGTAAATATAGAATATATCCAATAAAAAATCGATATAAATGGAAAAAGAAAAAGAAAGCAGGTTTAGCAAGTCATAACGAACAAGTCAGTAAGCAGCATCCCTCTATGGTCTCTGCATCAGCTCCTGCCTCCAGGTTCCTGCCCTGTCTTAGTTCCTGTCCTGACTTCCTTCAGTGGTGAATGGTGATATGGATGTGTAAGCAAATAAACCGTTTCCTCCCCAACTTGCTTTTTGGTCGTGGTGTTTTATTGCAGCAATAATAACCCTAAGGCAATGTCTCTATGAGGACTCTACCAGGACTTTTGTGATGTGGACCTGGGTATTTCTAAGTTTCATTGTGCTTTTGGACCCATGAATACATGGATCCAATATAATATATTTTTCCCCTCAATGTTCACTCTGGCTGCCATCTCCTTGGTGAGAGTTCCCCCAGTCTTTGAAGGGATAAGAGCTCCTACTATGAAAGCTGATTGCAGTACAATTTAAAGTTATCATCGGCTTAAATGTTTACTTTTTTCTTTTATTGTGTCTGTAATCTACTTCAGAGCAAGGACCAAATCTATTTTGTTCTTTGATATATCTGTAGCAACTGCCCTATTGCTTGGCAACTGGAAGGTACTTGGGAAATATCCATTGGCCAATTGACCAGGTATGTGACTGATGCCTCTTCTATTGATGCTGTGATCAAAATGACCATCGTGCCCCATAAAATCATATTGTATTCCTGAAATACACACAGTATATGACACTTCTCATATTTCGTGCTGCAGACTGGACTGAAAGAGAAGTACTTCATGCAATGTGAATCCATGTTCAATGTAAGAAAAGCCCAAGCTTCCTGTTTGTGCAGGAATATTGCATTCATCTATTAAATGACCCAAGGAGTTCATTGGTTTGAATTATGTGGATTGTTATAGGACCTGACCTTTAGTACCTGAATTACTTATGTTTTCTGTTGCTGTGAATAAAATACCCTGGCAACAGCAGTTTTGGAAAAGAAGGGTTTTCCAGGCATGGTGGCACACACATTTATTCCTAGCACTTGGGAAGCAGAGGCAGGCAGATCTCTGAGGGTTCTTGGGCAGCCTGGTCTACAGTGTGAATTCCAGGACTACTTAGTGAACGCCTCTATATAAAAAAAAAAGAGGAAAGGTTCTTTGGCTTATCATTTAAGTATAATTCATCATGCTTCAGACATGTACTAGTTTCTTTTCTCTCACTGTGATAAAACGCTGTGACCAAGGCAATTTATAGATGCAAGGGTTTATCTGGGCTTACAGTTCCAGAGGGTTAGAGTCCATTCCCATCACAGCATGGGGGCACGGCAGCAGGCAGCAAGCTGAGGGCTTACATCTTAGATTGCAAGCAGGAAACAGAGAACATCTGGAAATGGCGATAGTCTTTTTTAAAAATTTTTTTCTTTTAAATTTTTGAGACAGGGTCTTACTGTATAGCTTTGGCTGTCCCCAAATTTACTATATATACTTGGGCTGGCCTTGAACTCAGAGATCCCTCTGTCTCTGCTTCCCAAGTTCTGGGATCAAATCTATGTGGCACCACCACCACCTGGCCCTCTCTCTTTATTGCACTTTTGCAATTCTGTGGATTGAACCCATGACTTTGAAATGTTAGGCAAGTGTCCAGCAGGTTCTCTACCATTTAGCTACACTGCTGGTCCCCTTTGACTTTTTGAGAGGATGGTGTGGTCTTGTTATATTGTCAAGGTTGGTCTCAAACTCCTAAGTTCAAGTTATCTTCCTTGTTTGGTCCTCAGAAAAGCTAGGGCTACAGAAATATGTCGTTTTGTCTTGTTGTTGCTTTCCTAACTAACTAACTAACTAACTAACTAACTAACTAACTAACTAAAAACATCTTTTGAGTTATTTACAGTGTGTGCCATATCTTATTAACCAAGGTTTTCTTTTCTCACAAAGTTTTTTTTTTGTTTTTTGTTTTTGTTTTTGTTTTTTTTTTTTTTTTTTGCCATGGTAGTATTTTAAATAATCTTTGGTTCTTTGAGACTGAGTCTCAGTCTGCAGCCCAGACTCATCAGGGACTTGTGATCATGTTGCCTTAGTCTCCCAAGTGTTGTGATTGCAGACATGGATCACCATACCTAGGTAAAATTACTTTTATTGTGCATATTTCAGGTATACACTGATGTTATGAGGCACAATGGTCACTGTACTCCAGCAAATGGATATGCCCATTACCTCACACAGTGTCCTTTCCTGCAGAGAGCACAGGAAGAGTGTAGAGTTCACATCTACATGAACATTGTTGAAGTGATCACAATCAGGAATACCCACCAAGTTCTAGACTAAGTTAACAGAAGCCAGTGGTGGTGGCACATGCCTTAAATACTAGCACTTGGGAAGCAGAGGCAGATGAATCTCTGGGAGTTTGAAGCCTGCCTGGTGTACATAGCAAGTTTTAGGACATTCAGAGCTATATAATACAGAGTCACTGTCAAAAAAAAAGCAAACAAATGAACAAACAAAAAAGAGTTAATTATATAGAGATCCTAGCATTAACAAATGGATCTATAGAGATACCATCAGAACATTGTTTTTTATAAACACAAATCTCAAACACATTTTACCCATAGTACTACTATTGAAAAAGGATTAGTGTATACAATAACATTTAGTAATTAATAATGCCGAATATATCCTACTTTGTCAGGCTCACAGAAGTGCTAATTTCAGAGATTGTCCACAAAGAAGAGATTAAGTTAGATTCCTCCCACCTTGATTTTAGGAGTGGATGCCTTAATTTCCCTTGGAAGGCTGGCTGGCTCTTCCTTTGGCTAGAAGACAAAGAGATGGTTAGTTTCAGTACATGCCACCTCAGGAAATGAAATGTTTCTAAAAGTTTTGTGAAAACTTGGTCATACTACAATTATGATCAATGAAGAAGACAGTTGCTTGAATATCATAGGCAATGAGATTAAATGTGAGTTAGGAAACCTTGCATGAAATAAAACATGTTTTTCTTCAGCCCGAGACAGAAAACTCTGGTGATCCCTCCACCCCTTTCCTTCTTGTTCTGGCCTGAGGGACTTAGATGTAGGGAGATGGAAGGTGATTACTGTGGGTGGGCCCAAGGGACAGGCTCCTTTTCCAGATAGAGATAACACAAAATAGTGGATCTAGGTTGGCCGTGTGCTACTAGGGTCCCAGAAATTTGACCAGGGAGGTAAGGGGAAGATGGTTCCTGAAAGTGAGCGTGTTCTGCTGGCAGAAAGCGTGGTGCAGGATGCACCATTGTGAGAGATCAGTTTTAGGAATGGGTGGAGTCTTAATTGTTTTTACAGACAAAAGAGAGCCAACCTAGGGCAAAAATTAAAACCAAGAGTAATTGAATGTTCACCTGTGAATTTTTTTTATATGACTACTGATTATTTGAAGCTGTGTAGTCTTGGTCTATGGAAGCTGAGGCATAAAAGCAATCTAAGATTCATCACTTAAAATATTTAAATATTGGGGAAAGTAAATTGTTGAGTTGATAAAGTGTCTTCTGTACAAGCATAAGAACTTGCACTTAGATTCCCAGCATCCATCTAAAAGCTGGACAAGATGGCACACATTTGTAACTCCAGTACTGGGTGAGGTGAGGGTAGGGTGGAGGGGAGGAGGATCGTCAGAACTCATTGATCAGCCTGTAGAGCCTATGAGCTCAGGCTAATGAGAGACCCTTTTTCAAAATCTGATGTGGTGAGGAGAGAGATGGCTCACTAGTTAGGAACACTGGCTGTTCTACCAGAGGACCCAGATTCAATTCTTGACACCCACATATTGGCTAGCCAGTATCTATAACTTTAGTTCTGGGAGATACGATGCCTCTCTGGCATCTGTGGGTACCAGGCATTCATGTGGTGCAGAGGCACACATGCATGCAGAACACCCATACACACACAATAAAATAAGAAATTAAAAAATTTGCGGAAATTGAAAAGGGCACTTAGCACTGGCCTCTAGTCTCAACATACACACATCCCCACATGATCATGCACATCACACACACAAAGAAAATAATAAAACCAGTAGATTCTAGATGAAATAAACATATAAAATGAAGTATATGAGTATTTGCCTTGTCCAGCATAATACGATGTGTGTGTGTGTGTGTGTGTGTGTGTGTGTGTGTTGTCAAGTCTTATTGCAATTTGATATGCCATATTTGGTTGGCATTCTTGGGAGCCCTGCTCTTTTCTTTTTTTTTTTTTTTTTTTTGGTTTTTCGAGACAGGGTTTCTCTGTGTAGCCCTGGCTGTCCTGGAACTCACTCTGTAGACCAGGCCGGCCTCGAACTCAGAAATCCACCTGCCTCTGCCTCCCAAGTGCTGGGATTACAGGTGTGCGCCACCACGCCTGGCAGCGCCCTGCTCTTTTCTAAAAAGAAATGGAGAAGAAATAGAACTGGGGTGAGCAGAGGAGTTGTGGGAACTCAGGGGGAAGGAAGGAGTGGAAACTTCAGCTAGGGTGTAAAATATGGGAGAAGAATAAGTAAAAAATTTACATATCTTGTCTTAAATACATATTCTAAAATTCTTGTTTTAAATGTAGTTTGTTTAGTGCTGTCTTATATAATAGCTGTCATTTAACATTAAAAGCATATAATAAAAGCAAATAGGAAGATGGCATCATCTCCAGTACAGTTGGCATTTAAAACAATGTGGTTCAGGGGTGTGGCACGTTAGTTTAAGAGAGATGCTCCTGGCACTGTAATGAATGAGAGCAGCAAGGACAAACCACACAAGGGGAACAGGACCCTCCTCACCACAGTCCACACTGTTTGTTGTGACCATGCGCCTGGGGGGCTGAGTTCCTTTGAGGCCTGTGTGTGTGGTAACTCTTCCTGCCTTTCACAGCATTAGATTGATGAAGGGCTGTAGGCCTTTTAATTTATTTTTATTTTTTTCATTTTTTCTGTCATGTCTGCACTGAGCTTGGCCTTTTCAACCTGTCTGCACTGAGGTTGGTTTTGCGTAGGACACTTTTATATGAACAGAACTGCTTAAGGTTGTGGGATGAAGAATTATGCTCTGGCTCGGGTCTGCTTTTAGAGCCACATTCAGACATCAGCCCTTTCAGGCCATTTGTAGCTTGAGTTGAGAGGCAGAAGAGGCAGACTGAAGTGAGCATGCCCACTGTGGAGAGACAGAAACTGCATTAGCCCCACCTAATTATTGTACCGGTGCCCTTGCATTCTAAGTTAAAAGATAAAGAATATTCTTAAGGAAAGGCTCCCAAAACAAGACACTTTTGTCAAATGTTTCTCATTAGGAAAGAGAGGGTTAAGGGCCTTACCTCTTACTGTGCTTGCATGGTGAAGTGGAACCAGGAATCATCTATTACTCTATCACCCTCTAAAGAGATAAACAATAAGTAGAAAAAGATAATGTAAAATCAATATGCCTAATCTTTTAACTTCGGGTGGACCGAGGAGGAAGAAGGCTTTTAAAAAAGTAAATATTGTTTTTGATCAAACTGTTAAAAAAATACAGGTCCTGGAATGAATTTGTTACTAGTGTGAGTTGTTTCGGCACTAGGAACACCTTTTCCTCAGATAGGCTAGGACACAGCAGTCTGAGGCAGTGTGGTCTTGGAGGAGTCCCTCTCTTCTCCAGGATGGGTGGCCTCAAGGAAAGTGCCCTCAAAGTATCCTCCCAGCTAGCCCTTTGCTTTGGAAGGCAATTAAAACCTTCCAGGGCAGACAATGGCCGGACTTAAGACTTGTGAGACCTGGTCTTGAAGATTCTATATAGAGCATGGCTCCTCTCTCTATCCTAAATGTAGTTAGTTACTGAAAAATACCATCAAGAGATTTGAAAAAATAAAAACAAAATGAAATAAAACCCAAACCAAACTCTCTGCCTCTTGGGAGTTCCACCCCACACACTTCCCAGGTGAGAACTATGTCTCCCAGGTCCTCATTACTCTTTGTTTTGGCAGCAAGCAAGAATTATGTCTACACATTTAGGAAGTGAATTAATTATGAAGAGCAACACAACCAGTCCGGATGAGCTCCAATGTCTGTGATTCCCTTCTTTGTTGTTACCTTGAAGTGTATTGACATCTTCATAAACTTTCAATAATTGAGTATCCACTTCACCTTCCCTACTGAGAACAAAATCTGAAATAAAACAAACATGCCAGAAATTTAGGTTGGTTGAGTAAAGTCAGATACCTCCAGTTTAAATACTCTTGATTGACTCTGTCAATATATATATAGTTTCATTCTGAAATTTGGCAGTTTCATTCTGTAGCCTAGGCTGACCTTAAACTTATGGTCATGCTTCGGCCTCCCAAGTACTGGAATTATAGGTGGGAGCTGCAATGCCAAGACAATGTAAATATTAAAATACCAATTTGCAGCTAAAATATATTTTAATTAAATAATGTATATTAAACAAAAATTATACTATTAAAAAGCCACCAGTTTCAGTTATTTATTTTATTTTATTTTATTTTATTTTATTTTATTTTATTTTATTTTATTTTGTTTTATTTTTTATCTTGTCCATAGTGGGCATGTTCCCTGGTATACCTCTCACAAGTTCCATGTGCATGGTTTAGAACTTGTATCTGACTCAGTGGCAGCGTTTACACCATGGGAGTTGGAAAGCGGCATAAATAGCACTTTATAAACATCTTTACTGTAAAAACATTGTTATTACATTTATCTTTTTAGATGGCACATGTGTTGTTGAGCACACATGAAGGTCAGAAGCAGTTTGTGAGGGTCAGCTCTCGCCTTTCTCTATGTGAGTCTCAAGGAGAAAGCTCAACTCGTCAGGCTTGAGCTCAAGCAGCTTTGAGCTGTCATGCTGCCCCATATTGTATTAAAAATATTTTTAGCTAATACCCACTTACTAGTGAGTACATACCATGCGTGTCCTTTTGGGTCTGAGTTACATCACTCAGGATGATATTTCCTAGTTCCATCCATTTGTCTGCAAAACTCAGGGTGTCCTTCTCCTTTTTAATAGCTGAATAGTATTCCATTGTGTAAACGAAACACATTTTCTGTATCCATTCTTCTGTTGTGGGACATCTGGGTTGTTTCCAGCTTCTGGCTATTACAAATAAGGCTGCTATGAACATAGTGGAGCACTTGCCTCTGTGATATGGTGGGGGCCCCCTTTGGGTATAAGTCCAAGAGTGGTATAGCTGGGTCTTCAGGTAGAGGTATTTCCAATTTGGGGAACCTTTAGATTGATTGACAGAGTGGTTGTACCAGTTTGCAATCCCACCAGCAAGGAAGGAGTGTTCCTCTTTCTCCGTATCCTTGCCAACATGTGCTGTCACCTGAGTTTTTGATCTTAGCTATTCTGATTGGTATAAGGTGGAATCTCAGATTTGTTTTGATTTGCATTTCCCTGATGACTAAGGACTTCAAACATTTCTTTTTCCTTTTTTATTGGATATTTTATGTATTTACATTTCAAATATTATCCTTCAATAAGGATGCTCCCCCTCTCACTCACCCACTCCCACCTCCCTGCCCTGCCATTCCCCTACACTGGGGAGTCGAGCCTTCACAGTTCCAAGGGCCTCTCCTCCTATTGATGTCAGACAAGGCCATCCTCTGCTACATATGTGGCTGGAGACATGGGTCCCTCCATGTGTACTCTTTGGTTGGTGGTTTAGATCCTGGGAGCCCTGGGGGGGGGTCCTGGTTGGTTCATATTGTTGTTCTTCCTGTGGGGTTGCAAACCCCTTCAGTGCTTCTCAGCCATTTTAGATTTCTCTGCTGTGAATTCTTTGTTAACTCTATATCCCATTTTTTTTTTTGATTGAGTTGTTTGGTTTTTTGGAGGTTAGCTTCTTGAGTTCTTTATATATTTTGGATATAAAATCTCCAAATAAAATATCCATCCTCTATTTGATGTGGGGTTAGTGAAGATTTTTTTTCCCAATCTGCAGGTTGTCAATTTGTCCTATTGACTATATCCTTTGCCTTACAGAAGCAAGGATACAATCCGCAGAACTCAAGAAGGTTAAGAAGCTAAAGGGCCCAAGTGAGGATGCTTCAATCCCACTTGGGAGGGAGAAGAAAGCAATCATGGAAGGCAGAGGGAGGGAGGGAGATAAAAAAGGAGGGAGGGACCTGGGTGGAACATGATCAGGTATTTGGTGGAGGGTGGGGTGGATGAGAAGCCCTGAGGAGCAGCATAATGAATGAAAATGTGCAACCTGGGGGAACCCTCTGGAATGTACCAGAGACCTGGGAGGTGAGAGACTCTCAGGACTCAGAGGGAGAGACCTTAGATGAAATTCCCAACAGTGGAGAGAAGGAACTCATAGAGCCTACCTCCAGTAGAAAGACAGGGCATCAAGTGGAGGGATGGAATTGCCATCCCACAGTCAAAAACTCTGACCCAGAATTGTTCCTTAGAGAACTTCAGGGACAAACATGGAGAATTGGCTGAGGGAAAGGAGGTCCAGTGACAGGCTCAACTTGCGGTCCATCTCAAGGCAAGGCTCCAAGGCCTGTCACTATTACTGATGCTATGGTGTGCTTCCAGACAGGGGCCTAGCATGGCTGTCCTCTGAGAGGCCCAACAAGCAACTGACTGTGACAGACGCAGGTACTTACACCCAACCAGTATACTAACGTCGGGGACCCTGTGGTTGAATTAAAGAAAGGCTGGAAAAAGCTGAGGAGGAGGGCAACCCCATAGGAAGACCAGCAGTCTCAGTCAACCTGGACCTCTGAGATGTTCAGACACTGAGCCACCAGACCAGGCAACGTATACTAGGTGGTTCAAGTCCACACCCCACCCTCCACCTGTGCCCCTGAGACATACAGCAGAGGAATGACTCATCTGGCTTCAGTGAGAGAATATGTGCCTAACCCTTGATAGACTTGAGGCCACGGGGAGTGGGGAGGCCTGGTGGAGGTGGGGTGGGTGGGGCAGGGACATCCTCTTGGAGACAGGGGGGAGGAGGAATGGGGTAAAGAACTGTGGGAGGGTGGACCCGGAGGGGGATAATGACTGGAGTGTAAAAAAATAAAAGTAATAAAATTATTTTTATATTTTAAATTATGTGTATGCATGTATTTGTCTGTATATAGGGGCATGTACAAATGGATGGTGTTCTTAAAGGCCAAAGGTACTGGATGCCCTAGAGGTGGAGCTACAGGTGGTGGTGAGTTGCTTGATGTGGGTGATGGGAACTGAACTCTGATCCTCTGGAAGGCACTCTTAGTGGCTGAGCCATCTGTCTAGTCTTTTCTAACTGATGCATAATTTTACATATTTTACAATTTACATATGGCATAGTGTGACAGTACCATACACACATACAGTACATAGTGGTCAGAGCCATTTTCCTCTCTGAAACTCCAGCACTTCTTTCCTTGCAACTTCCTTTCAGTTCTTTATTAATATAAAGCGGCTTGGTTTGGTTGACAATCTATTGTATCTCTCTTCCTCCTCTCTACTGTATCTCTCTTCATCTTCTCTATTGTATCTCCCCTCCTCTATTGTATCTCTCTTCCTCTTCCCAGGCTCTAGAAACTACTGTTGTATTTTTGTGACGTCAATGCTTTTAGCTTTCCTCCACGAATGAGCACAGGGACACATCTTTCTATGTATAGTTTATTTAACTTAACAAAGCATCTTCTACTTTCATCCACAGTTGCAACAAATAACACACTCTCATTCCTTTGAGTGGCTTGATTACATTCATTATATATGAGCCTTTCCCTTTCCTGCTTCTCCTTTCCCTTTCCTTTCCCTTTCCTGCCTCTCCTTTCCCCTTTCTGCCTCTCCTTTCCCCTCTCTGCCTCTCCTTTCCCTGCCCTGTTTTTTCCTTCCCATTCCCTTCCCTTTTTGTTTCCTTTCCCTATCCTCTTCCCACGAACCTTCTCTTACTTATTGTTCTAATATGAGTATTTTGCTTGCACATCTTTTTTCTTTTTTTAATAGGTTTTATTTTATTTATTTACACTACAAATGTTGTCTTCCTTCCTGGTTTCCCACCTGAAACCCCCCATCCCATACCCTCCCCCTACTTCCATGGGGGAGCTCCCCCTACTCCTGCCTCACTATCCTAGCAGTCCCCTACGTTGAGGCATCTAGTCTCCATAGGACCAGGGGCTTCCCCTCCCATTGAGCCAGATAAGCAATTCTCTGCCACATAAGCCGCTGGAACCTCCATGTGTACTCTTTGGTTGGTGGTTTAGTCCCTGGGAGCTCTGAGACATCTGGTTGGTTGATAATGTTGTTCTTCCTATGAGATTGCACACTCCTTTAACTACTTCAGTCCCCCCTAACTCCTCCATTGGTGCCAGTGCTCAGTTCGATGGTTGGCTGTGAGCATCTGCCTCTGTATTGGTCAGGCTCTGGCAGAGCCTCTCAGGAGACAGTGATACCAGGCTCCTGTCAGCAAGCACTTCTTGGCATCAGCAATAGTGTCTGGGTTTGGTGTCTGGAGATAATTCCTTAGGTGGGGCAGCCTCTGGATGACCTTTCCTTCAGTCTTTGCTCCACTCTTTGTCTCTGCATTTCTTTTCTTTCTTCCTTCCTTCTTTCCTTCCTTCCTTCCTTCCTTCCTTCCTTCCTTCCTTCCTTCCTTCCTTCCTTCCTTCCTTCCTTTCTTTTTCTTTGGTTTTTCGAGACAGGGATTCTCTGTGTAGTCCTGGCTGTCCTGGAACTCACTCTGTAGACCAGGCTGGCTTTGAACTCAGAAATCTGCCTGCCTTTGCCTCCCAAGTGCTGGGATTACAGGGGTGCGCCACCATGCCCGGCTTGTCCCTGCATTTCTGTTAGACAGGAAATATTCTGTGTTAATATTTTTGAGATGGATGGGTGGCCCCATCCCTCAACTAGGGATTGTGTGTGCCTAAGCTCTAGATATGGTCTCTACAGATTCTTTCTCCCCTTTGTTGAGTATTTCAGCTAATGCCATCCCTGTTGGGTCCTGGGAACCTCTTGCTTTCCTGTCATCTGGGACTTTCTTGTGGTTCTTCTCCTCCATTCCCTACACCTACAACAGCTACATATTCCTATTCAATTTCCTGACCCTCTGTACTTCTCTCTCCCTGTCCAGTCTTTTTCGACTCCTGATCCTGTCCCCCCTTTTCCCTCCCCTCCCTCTCCCTTTCAGGTCCCTCCCTCCTTCTATCTCCAGTGATTGTTTTGTCCCCCCCCTTTTTTTTTGGTTTTGGTTTTTCATGACAGGGTTTCTCTGTGTAGTCCTGGCTGTCCTAGAACTCACTCTGTAGACCAGGCTGGCCTCGAACTCAGA
The DNA here is from genome assembly GCA_964023405.1 of Apodemus agrarius. Taxonomy (NCBI): domain Eukaryota; kingdom Metazoa; phylum Chordata; class Mammalia; order Rodentia; family Muridae; genus Apodemus; species Apodemus agrarius. Next base: position 74,750,091 of record OZ030013.1, on the reverse strand, counting down.
AATCAGCCTGCCTCTGCCTCCCAAGGGCTGGGATTACAGGTGTGTGCCACCATGCCCGGTTTTTTGTTCCCCCTTCTAAGTAGGATGAAGCATCCACACTTTGGTTTTCTATTCAGTTATTAAAAACAATGACTTCATTCACAGGCAAATGAATGGGACTAGAAAATATCATCCCGAGTGAGGTGACTCACTCACAAAAGAACACACATGGTATGCACTCACTGATAAGTGAATATTAGGCAAAAAACGTGGAATTTACCCATGATATAACTCACAGACCACATGAAGCTCTAGAAGAAGGAAGGCCTGCATATTTCTATGTGTGCTGTGTGAGTGTTTGGTGTTCACAGAGGCCAGAAAATGGTGCTAGGGTTACATTATGATGAAGATCTGCTTGAACTGATCCACCTGCCTCCATGTTGGGAGTGATGGTGTCACAGGTGCCTCACGATACACAGTTTATGGTTGTGAGCTGCTGGGTTCTGGGAACCAAACCAAACATTCTGTGCTTTTAACCAGTGAACCATCTCTGCCTCTTTTGCCGCTTTCCCTTCCTTCCTTTACTTAAAAAAAAAAGACTTATTTATTTAATTTATGTATGTGAATACACTATACATTATCTTCAGACACACCAGAAAAGGGCATCAGATCCCATTACCTTTGATCTTAGCCAAAAGGCTGAGAAGCGATTCAGATCCCATTACAGATGGTTGTGAGCCACCATGTGGTTCCTGGGAATTGAACTCAGGACCTCTGGAAGAGCGGTCAGTGCTCTTAACTGCTGAGCCATCTCTCCAGCCCTTTTTCTTTCCTTTCTTTAAAAAAAATTATGAAATTTACTCATTTTATTTTTATGTCGTGAGTGCTTGTCTGCATATATGCATATGTGCCATGTGTGTGCTTGGTGCCTGAGGATGTGAAAAGCGTGTCAGATCTCTTGTAACTGGAATTATGGATAGTTGTGAACTATCCTGTGGGTGCTGAAAATCGAACCTGGGTCCTCTTCAACAGCAACAGGAGCTCTTAACTGCTGAGTCATCTCTCAAGTGCCCCTTCTGCTCTTTCTCCTTCTTATTTCATGCATAGCCTGCAAATCCTCCTGTAGCTGAAGATGTGCTTGAACTGATCCTTATGCCTCCATCTTGGGAGTGATGGTATCAGAGGTGCCTACCACAATATACAGTTTATACCATGCTGGGGGCCAAAGCCTCCTTCATGCTAGACAAGCGCTCTCTCTACCAACCGAGCCCCATCTCCACCCCCATACCTAACTTCTCTATCCATTCTGCTGTTGAACATTTTGGCTAATTCAACATCTTGGCTAGTGAACAGTGCTGCACATGTTTGCACTCGTAGTCCTGTAAAGTCATGATGTAATTTTTCCTTACTGCTACACTAAATTCCACTGTGTGTATGCATTGTATTCTCTTCACGCATTCATCTGTTGATGGATACAGGCTGGTTATATGTAATGGTAGTAAGTTAAGCCACTCTAAACTCCCCTCTGATGGCTTTTTGAGCTTCTTGCAACTGTCCTGATGTTGTGGATTCTTGAATCACACACACACACACACACACACACACACACACACACACACACACTCATACGGCCTTATTTTTACTATGTCCTAAGCAGCTCAATGGCTGGGCTGACCTCAAACTTCCACATGCTAATGCCTTTCCTCTGATATCCCTGAGTTATTACTTACTAAGATCTATATTCCTTCTTTGCTACCCCAGACCCAAATGGGGAAGGGACCCCTGGGGTCACCCTTCCCGGCTTTTATTTAGTTGTATGCTTTCTTTCCCACAGCTCTTAAACCCCATCCTCCTGCTTCCTCATCATGGCAATTCTAAATTCTTTTTCTTCCTGTGGTTCCCTTGCCCAGGAAATCTAAACTCCTGCCTCTGTCTCCCTGCCAGCCATTGGCCACCAGCAACTTTATTTACCAGTTAGATCCAACTGAGGACAGGGACGGTGGAATCTTACATGAGACATGCAAATTCTCGTGTAATGTGAGAACTCATTTAACATAATAAACCAAGTCCATAACAGTTATATCTCCTGATAATTGCGAACACATCAGCAATTAGACATTGTTGATTAAGAATCTTCAGGTGTATACCCAACAGCAAAATAGCTAGGCCCTGACGGTAATGCTATGTTTAGTGCTATCAGGATCTCCACTTCTACCAGTAGTCATAAGGATTCTTCTTTCCCTGCCTTCTTGCCAGTGTTTGAATTTTCTTTTTTAAAAACAAAAACAAACAATAAACAGGTAAACACTTTAAAAATGTTTTACTATGTTCTCAATTTTGATCCATTTGGCATTGATATGTGTATATGTGTGTTATATGTGTGTGTGTTGTATGAGAGTGGTGTATATGTATGTGTCTGTGTGTGTTTTATCTGTGCATGGGGTGTGCTCATGAGTATGAAGATACGTGTGCCTGTGATCTTGTTTGTGAAGGCAGAACAGGTGTCTCTCTCTACAGCTTTTCCGTCTTGGGGCAGGTTCTCTCACAGAACTGGAATCTCACTACTGGCTGGACTGGATGTCCAGCGAGCTTGGGTCAGCTTGTCTCTGGCCCCCATGCTGGTATCACAGAATGCATAGCCATGCTTGGCTTTTTACGTGGTTGTTGGTGATTCAAACTCAGATCCTCATGCTACAAAGCAAGTGCTCACACTTGCAGAGCCTTTTCCCAGTGTTGACTACAGTAGAAATTATTCAGGATTCCAATGTAGCCGCATGCTTTTCTTAGGGTGAGCTTTTTTTTTTATTTAGAGTTTTCTTTCTTTTTTTTTTATATTTTTATTTTCTATATTCTATGTTTACATTCCAAAGGCTTTCCCCTTTCCCAGTTCCCACCCACCATAGTTCCCATAGTTCCTCTCCTCCCCAACTGTTTCTTTACTAAACTGGATGCAATCTTTACAGGCCCAGGGTCCTCTCCTTTCTTCTTCTTGGGAATCATTTGACTTGCTATTTGTGTCTTGAGTATTTAGGGCTTCTGGGCTCATTAATATCCACTTATCAGTGATTGCATTTCATGTGCATTCTTTTGTGATTGGGTTAATTCACTCAGGATGATATTTTCCAGGTCTAACCATTTACCTACAAATTGCATGAATTCATTATTTTTAATTGCTGAGTAGTATTCCATTGTATAAATATACCACATTTTCTGTATCCATTCCTCCTTTGAGGGATATTTGGGCTCCTTCCAATTTCTGGCTATTATAAACAAGGCTGCTATAAACATAGTGGAGCATGTGTCCTCATTGCATGCAGGGGAATCCTCTGGGTATATGCCCAGGAGTGGTATGGCAGGGTCCTCTGGAAGTGACATGCCCAATTTTCTGAGGAACCGCCAAACTGATTTCCAGAGTGGTTTTACCATTTTGCAATCCCACCAACAGTGGAGGAGTGTTCCTCTTTCTCCACATCCTCGCCAGCACTTGTTGTCTCTTGAGTTTTTAATCTTAGCCATTCTGACTGGTGTGAGGTGGAATCTCAGGGTTGTTTTGATTTGCATTTCCCTGATGACTAATGATGTTGAACATCTTTTAAGGTGTTTCTCGGCCATCCGAATTTCTTCTGGTGAAAATTCTTTGTTTAGCTCTGTGCCCCATTTTTTGATAGGGTTATTTGTTTTTTTGGGGTCTAACTTCTTGAGTTCTTTGTATGTATTGGATATTAGCCCTCTGTCGGATGTGGAGTTGGTGAAGATCTTTTCCCACTTTGTTGTTTGCCGTTTTGTCCTTCTGACAGTGTCCTTTGCTTTGCAGAAACTTTGTAATTTTATGAGGTCCCATTTGTCAATTCTTGATCTTAGAGCATAAGCTATTGGTGTTCTGTTCAGGAACTTTTCCCCTGTGCCCAAGTCCTCCAGGGTCTTCCCAAGTTTCTTTTCTAATAGTTTCAGTGTGTCTGGTTTTATGTGGAGTTGATCTTAGTGCAAAGAGATAAGAGTGGGTCAATTCGCATTCTTCTGCATGTTGACCTCCAGTTGAACCAGCACCATTTGTTGAAAAGGCTATCTTTATTCCACCGGATGGTTGTGGCTCCTTTATCAAAGATCAAGTGACCATAAGTCTGTGGGTTAATTTCTGGGTCTTCAATCCTGTTCCATTGATCTGCTTGCCTGTTGCTATACCAATACCATGCAGTTTTTAACACAATTGCTCTGTAGTACTGCTTGAGGTCAGGGATATTGATTCCCCCAGAAGTCCTTTTATTGTTGAGAATAGTTTTAGCTATCCTGGGTTTTTTGTTGCTCCAGATGAATTTGAGAATTGCTTTTTCTAGATCTATGAAGAATTGAGTTGGGATTTTGATGGGGATCGCATTGAATCTGTATATTGCTTTTGGCAAGATGACCATTTTTACTATATTGATCCTGCCAATCCAGGAGCAAGAAATATTTTTCCATCTTCTGAGGTCTTCTTCGATTTCTTTCTTCAAGGACTTGAAGTTCCTGTTGTACAGATCTTTCGCTTGTTTGGTTAGAGTTACGCCAAGATACTTTATGTTGTTTGTGGCTATTGTGAAGGGTGTTATTTCCCTAATTTCTTTCTCTGCCTGCTTGTCCTTTGAGTACAAGAAGGCCACTGACTTGCTTGAGTTAATTTTATAACCTGCCGCTTTGCTGAAGTTGTTTATCAGCTGTAGAAGTTCTCTGGTGGAGTTTTTTGGTTCGCTTAGGTAAACTATCATATCGTCTGCAAATAATGATAGTTTCACTTCTTCCTTTCCAATTTGTATCCCTTTGACTTCCTTATGTTGTCTAATTGCTCTTGCTAGAACTTCAAGTACTATATTGAAAAGATATGGAGAGAGAGGGCAGCCTTGTCTAGTCCCTGATTTTAGTGGGAATGCTTCAAGTTTCTCTCCATTTATTTTGATGTTGGCTACTGGTTTGCTGTAGATTGCTTTTACTATGTTTAGGTATGGGCCTTGAATTCCTGCTCTTTCCAAGACTTTTAGCATGAAAGGATGCTGAATTTTGTCGAATGCTTTTTCAGCATCTAATGAGATGACCATGTGGTTTTTTTCTTTCAGTTTGTTTATGTAGTGGATTACATTGATGGATTTCCGTATATTGAACCATCCCTGCATCCCTTGGGATGAAGCCTACTTGATCATGGTGGATGATCGTTTTGATGTGCTCTTGGATTCGGTTAGCAAGAATTTTATTTAGTGTTTTTGCACCTATATTCATAAGAGAAATTGGCCTGTAGTTCTCTTTCTTTGTTGGATCTTTTTGTGGTTTAGGTATTAGCGTAATTGTGGCTTCGAAGAATGAGTTGGGCAGTGTCCCTTCTGTCTCTATTTTGTGGAATAGTTTGAAAAGTATTGGTGTTAAGTCTTCTTTGAAGGTCTGGTAGAATTCTGCACTAAAACCATCTGGTCCCGTACTTTTTTTGGTTGGCTTTCTATAACCCCTTCTATTTCTTTAGGGGTTATGGGACTGTTTAGCTGATCTACTTGATGCTGATTTAATTTTGGTATTTGATATCTGTCTAGGAAATTGTCCATTTCCTGCAGATTCTCCAGTTGTTTTGAGTATAGACCTTTGTAGTAGGATCTGATGATCTTTTGAATTTCCTCAGTTTCTGTTGTTATGTCTCCCTTTTCATTTCTAATTTTGTTAATTTGTATAGTGTCTCTGTGTCCTTTGGTTAGTCTGGCTAAGCGTTTATCTATCTTGTTGATTTTCTCAAAGAACCAGCTCCTGGTCTTGTTGATTCTTTGTATGGTTCTCTTTGTTTCTATTTGATTGATTTCAGCCCTGAGTTTGATGATTTCTTGTCTTCTACTCCTCCTGGGTGAATTAACTTGTTTTTCTTCCAGGGCTTTAAGGTGTGCCATTAAGCTGCTAGTGTATGCTCTCTCCAGTTTCTTTTTGGATGCACTTAGAGCTATGAGTTTTCCTCTTAGCACTGCTTTCATTGTGTCCCATAGATTTGGATAGGTTGTACCTTCATTTTCATTGAATTCTAAAAAGTCTTTGATTTCTTTTTTTATTTCTTTCTTGACCAAGGTGTCATTGAGTAGAGTATTGTTCAGTTTCCATGTGTATGTGGGCTTTCTGTTGTTTTTGTTGTTATTGAAGACCACTCTTACTCCATGGTGATCTGATAGGAGGCATGGGATTAGCTCGATCTTCTTGTATTTGTTGACATCTGTCTTGTGACCAATTATATGGTCTATTTTGGAGAAGGTACCATGCGGTGCTGAGAAAAAGGTATATTCTTTAGCTTTAGGATGAAATGTTCTATATATATCTGTTAAATCCAATTGGTCCAGAGTTTCAATTAGTTTCACTGTGTCCCTGTTTAATTTCTGCTTTCCTGATCGGTCCATTGAGGAGAGTGGAGTGTTGAAGTCACCCACAATTATTGTGTTAGGTGTAATGTGTGCTTTAAGCTTTAGTAAGGTTTCTTTTACAGAATGAGGGTGCCCTTGCATTTGGAGCATAGATGTTCAGTATTGAGAGCTCTTCTTGGTGGATTTTCCCTTTGGCCAGCAAGAAGTGACCTTCTGAGTCTCTTTTGATGATTTTAGGTTGGAAGTCAATTTTATCTGATATTAGAATGGCTACTCCAGCTTGTTTCCTGAGACCATTTGCTTGTAAAATTGTCTTCCAGCCTTTTACTCTAAGGCAGTGTTTGTCTTTAACACTGAGATGTGTTTCCTGTATGCAGCAAAATGTAGGGTCCTGTTTCCGTATCCAGTCTGTTAATCTATGTCTTTTTATTGGGGAATTGAGTCCATTGATGTTAAGAGTTATTAAGGAATAGTAATTATTTCCTCCAGACATTTTTGAAATTATATTTATTTATTTTATTTATTTATTTTATATTCGAGAGGTTACCTTCTTTTGGGTTTGATGAGAGGAGGTTTCTATCTTGCTTCTTCCCGGGTGTACTTTCCGTCCTTGTCTTGGTGTTTTCCCCCTATTATCCTTTGTAGGGCTGGATTTGTGGAAAGATATCGTGCAAATTTGGTTTTGTCATGGAATACCTTGATGTCTCCATCTATGGTGATTGAGAGCTTTGCTGGGTAAAGTAGTTTTGGCTGAAGTTTGTGTTCTCTTAGAGTTTGCATGATATCTGCCCAGGATCTTCTAGTTTTCATGGTCTCAGGTGAGAAGTCTGGTGTTATTCTGATAGGTCTTCCTTTATAAGTTACTTGGCCTTTTTCTCTTGCTGCCTTTAATATTCTCTCTTTGTTTAGTACATTTGGAGTTTTGATTATTATGTGACGGGATGTATTTCTGTTCTGATCCAGTCTGTTTGGGGTTCTGTTTGCTTCTTGTATATTCATGGGCATCTCTCTCTTTAGGTTGGGGAAGTTTTCTTCCATAATTTTGTAGAAGATATTTGCTGGTCCTTTAACTTGTACATCTTCATTCTCGTCTATACCTATAATCCTTACGTTTGGTCTTCTCATTGTGTCCTGGATTTCTTGGATGTTTTGGGTTACAGCCTTTTTGCATTTAGTATTTTCTTTGACTGTTGAATCAATGGTTCCTATGGTATCTTCGGCTTCTGATATTCTGTCTTCTATCTCTTGTATTCTATTGTTGATATTTGCATCTATGGCCCCTGATTTCTTCCCAAGGTTTTCTATCTCCAATGTTGTCTCCCTCTGCGATTTCTTAGTTGTTTCTACTTCTGTTTTTAGTACCTGGATGGATGTGCTCAGATCTTTCGCTTGCTTGATTGTGTTTTCATGTATTTCTTTAATAGATTTTTGTGTTTCCTCTTTCATAGCTTCTACTTGTTGGCCCATGTTCTTCTGTATTTCTTTAAGTGATTTTTGTCTTTCTTCCTTATTGTTTTCTTCTTTTTGATCCATCTTCTCCTGCATTTCTTGAAGTGATTTTTGTATTTGCCTTGTAAAGGCTTCTAACTTTTGATCCATTTTCTCCTCTATTTCTTTTCGAGATTTTTCTATGTGTTCAGCTATCAGCATCCTGACCAGTGATTTTATATCCAAGTCTTGTTTTTCTGGTGTTTTGGGGTATCCAGGGCTTCCTGTTGTTGGCGAACTGGGTTCAGATGCTGTCATGTTGCCTTGATTTCTGTTAGTGACATTCCTTCGTTTACCTTTTGCCATCTGGTTATTTCTGGTGTTAGTTGACCTTGTTGTCACTGGCTGGTGTTTGAATCTCCTGTGAGGCTGGGCTTACCTGTTGTTTCTCTACTGGTGGTTATGTGTGATTGCTGCTCAACGGGATCACGAGCTGGCTGCCACTCGCTGACTTTGTGCATGGCCTGAGGTCTCCGGGAAGTGTGGGGGAGTGCAGCAGAGCCTCAGCAGGCGCTGCTGGGCCTGCCTAGTAGCAAGAGCCTAGCAGATCCTCCCACGTCAAAGGTCAAAGGTGCATGCCAACACTCTAGACTGCATGCTGTGTTTATAGCGGCTTTATTAATAATTAGTTAACTTGGAAGCAATCAAGATCTGTTCTTCAATAAGTGAGACAATAAACTCTGTGATATACATAAAGTGAGAAGGTTTCTTTTTTATTTCAGAAGGAAAAGGTAAAAAGAAAGAACTGTTATGCCACGAATAGATAGAGAAGCCCCAAAGGCATATTATTAAAGAAAAGAAGTCGTGCTGAAAAGGCCACAGTGGATGATTTTAACCACATGGCATTCTAGAAAAGATGGAACAATTGCTATGTTGAAAATATCAGTGGCTTCTCAGGATTGGAAAGGGGGGGGGATAAATATGGGAAACAGGAGATGTTTCAGTTTCTGCTACATTTCATATTATAATGAATACATAACATTAAAATTTGTCAAAATGCAAAGAACTGTAAAAAAAAAAGACACAAATCCTAATATACCCTTCAGGCTTTACTTAATAACAACATTTTAATATTGGTTCAAAGCTGTAACAAATATATCAGTGGTAGCCCCTGATGGAATCTGTCTTCCTGTGCCTTTCCAGCTGTGTTCTGGTTGCAATATGGAGGCCTGCTGCTATCGCTGGTCCGGGGTCCTGGGGAGCTGGGTGGTTCAGGCTGCCTCGGTGCACGGCCTAAGCTCGCAGGGACGTGCTGCAGAGCTTAGGCGCCTGGGCCCGCCTGTGGGCGAGTTAGGGTGAGCTTTTAAGCACAAAAAATATATCCAGTGTAGACATATTTCAATTAACAAAACTAGACAGAAACCAACAAGCAAGATTAGTACATTTAGACACTTTCCCAACGGCTGGGTGGTGGTGGCACACGCCTTTAATCCCAGCACTTGGGAGGCAGAGGTGGGCAGATTTCTGAGTTTGAGGCTAGCCTGGTCTACAAAGTTAGTTCCAGGACAGCCCGAAGTACACAGAGAAACCCTGTCTCGAAAAAAAAAACCAAAAAAAAAAATTGTCTAGAGACTTTCCCAGAATTATGTCTTTGATATATTTTTTTATGTGCTGGATTTTATGTCCTGAATGGTGCTTCCATCATAGCCTCAGTTGTACATAGGTCTGGGGGTCTGTTTCCCTTTTCCCAAGTCCCTGGGGTTGATTTTTATAGAGGTTAGAAAATATGGATTTAGCTTTATTACTGTACATGCTGATGTCTTGCTACAGAGGATTTTCTTGAACCACCTATTTTGTCAGCATTGTTAAAAACTAAGTGACATCAGTGTGGGCTTATTTCTGGTCCAGTATCCAGTTGGTCTCATGTTTATTTTTGTGCTGGCTTCAGAGAAGCTACATCTCCCTGATGCTGTGGTTGGCCATGAAACTTCCTGCAGTCACTGCCCCACTGCTAGAGCGCCTCAACTCAAGGGGCAAAACAGTCTTCTAGTGGACTCACTTGGAGGTTTCCCTCTCTCTGTGTTTCAGGAATTTTATTTTATTCTTTCTCTAAGTTGAAGTTCAAACAACGATGATGTCTTTCCCTTTTCTTTTTCATCCAAGATTTATTATCTATGCTGGCTGTTCTTGGTTATCTACTTGACTACATATGGAATCAATTAAAACCCAGTGGTTAGGCACACCTGTGATAAATATTTTCTTAATTAAATCATTAGACGTGGGAAGACCCACTACTAATCTGGATATTTGAGATAGGGATATAAAGGTTCAATCAAGGTCTTTAGAGTTGGGGAGATCCATCTTTAATCCAGACCCCACCTTCTTCAGGCAGTCTATAGAAAGGGCATGAAGGAAGGAAGCTCTCTCTCTCTCTCTCTCTCTCTCTCTCTCTCTCTCTGTATGCTTGCTTGTTCTCTCATGTGCAAGTCCATTCTTTTACTGGCATTCGAGCCTACTTCTTTAGAATGTTGGCTTGAACCTTCCATTGGTAGACAGCTATTGTTGGACTAGCTGGATCACAGCCTATAAGTCATTCTAATACTTATCACACACAAACACACACACATGCATTATATATTATATTCTGTAATATATAACGCATGTTACATATATGTTACAGAATATATATTCTTAGGATTTCTATTTCTGTGAAGACCCTATGACAACAGTAAATCGTTTTATTTTATTCGTTATTGGTTATTTTATTTATTTACATTTCAAATGTTATCCTCCTTCCCAGTTTCCCCTCCACAAACCTCCTTTTCCCTCCCTCTCCCCCCTGCTTCTATGAGGGAGCTCCCCACCCACTCACCCACTCCTATCTCACTACTCTAGCATTCCCTTAAGGGAATGGGTTGGTGACCACTGCAACCCTTATAAAGGAAAACATTTAATTTTTTCCTTTCAGTTACAGTCCAGAGGTTTAATTCATTATTGTCACTGCAGGAATCATGGCAGCATGCAGGCAGACATGATGCTAGAGAGTGCCAAAAATTCTACATCCAGATTATCAGGCAACTGGGCACCTGCTCATCCTGCTCACTGTGTGGGCTGACCCACACATTCTTCTGGGTGTGCTCTTTCCTGACCATGTGGTTCTCCTCAGTCATTGTTCCTCGCCTTGTTTTAAACTTTACTCTTTTTTTTTACTGTCCAGTCGTTATACCCTTCCAGGTCTGCCTCTAACAGTTCCTCATTTCATTCCTCCTCCCTCATCTCCAAGAGGATGTCCCATCCCCAGACCTCCCCACTCCCTGGGGCCTGAAGTCTTTCAAGGGTTAGGCACATCTTCTCTCACTGGGGCCAGACCAGGCAGTCCTCTGCTGTATATGTGTCGGGGGTCTCGTACCAGATCTCAAGATCTTTTATCAACAACATGGCACAGTGACTTGAGTGACACGGAGAAACCTGAAATGACTTCTAAGTTCTGTTTATTTATTGTTTGTGCTGAAGACTGAACCCAGATCCTCCAAGATGCCTGGGAGCGCTTTACTAGTGAGTTGTCTCAACATCTTTACATGTGTCTCTCTTGGTATTTCTCAAACACACGGTTCTTTAATTGCTTAGATGTTTGACGCTTGATACATTATTCTGGGACTATAACATTTGACTTTCTGATCATGTATACTTCCTGCTGCTATGGTCGTCCTGCAAGGCAGGGGTGGTGCTATACTAACGTATTTCCGAAGTTAAGAATTTTAAGTCTCTCCATGACATCACTCAGCTAAAGAGGTGAAATTTACAACAAACAAAAACATGGCTTTAAAGTTGTTGCCTGTGTGTTTACAGCACAGATACTTGGATCTTCTACTTCCAGTTTCTTTGATCTCTAATTTTTCCAGGGAAAGTCAGACAGATAACAGGAATAACTGATTCTATCTTGATTTTATTTCTATTTTTTTTATTTTAAAAATGTACTCTTTGAAAATTTCATTCATGTATACATTGTATTTGGATTACATTCACCCACATCACTCTTTTTTTTTTTTTTTTTTGGTTTTTTGAGACAGGGTTTCTCTGTGTAGTCCTGGCTGTCCTGGAACTCACTCTGTAGACCAGGCTGGCCTCGAACTCAGAAATCTGCCTGCCTCTGCCTCCCAAGTGCTGGGATTACAGGCATGCGCCACCACGCCCGGCTCACATCACTCTTTTTTATCTCCTGACTCTCTCCTACTTTTTGAGTTTAATAAGGGCTGCTTGCATGAGGACCTGTTTAAGACTTCCCAATAGTTAAACACCATTGAAGAATGGCTGCCTCCTCCCCCCATCAGCCATAAACTGTCAATAGCTATCCAGACAGAGGTGGAGCCTCATGACCTTTTCTCCCAGCCGAGTCTGTGGGTGCAATGGTTCAATCCTATCCAGAAGACAGTGTTTCACAGTACTCTCTTCCTTTTTCCATCCCCTCCTCCACGTACCCTGAACCTTGCATGGGGTGGTGGTGATGGTGATATAGATGTCTTGTTCAGAATCCAATACTAAACAGTTAATTATTCTCATCAGTTTGAATCTTTGTATTAACTGCTGCTCATTGCAAATAGAAACTTCTCTGACCAAACACTAATCCACACATATAAGCATAAATATATAGAAGTCAGTTTGGTAATATGCCCATTTAGCAAAACAACAGTCTAGGCTCCTCTTTAGGGCCTGTGCTCGTTCCGACTTAGTCCAGGTTTATAGTACCAGCTGAGTTCCTTCCTATGGGGTGGGCTTCAAATCTATCAGAAATTAACCCTACAGCACCCATGCCACCCTTGCACCAGCGGGCACCATGACTTTATTTTTATTTGAAACATTTTTATAATTTGATTTATTTTAATGTGCATTGGTATTTTGTCTGCATATATTTTTGTATGAGGGTGTCAGATCCCCTGGAGCAGGAGTTACAGACAATTGTGAGCTGTCATGTGCTGGCTGGTGGGAAATGAACTGGAGTCCTCTGGAAGAGCAGCCAGTGCTCTTAACTGCTGAGCCATCTCTCCAGCCCCATCATGGCTTTTTAAAATTTTAAATATTTCTTTAATTTTGAGTTTTGAATATGTACGCATGTGTGTCTGTTTATGAGTCTATCAATATGAGTGTGAATGCCTACAGAGACTTGAAGAGGTTGTTAGGTCCCCTGGAGTTTGCGTTAGAGGTGGTTGTGAGCCATCCAAGGTGGGCAATGACAGCCAAAATCTCTACCTCTGCAAGAGCAGCAAGTTCTCTTAATGGCTGCGTCATCTCTCAAGCCTGTTGTCTTTTATTTTAAAGATTTATTTATTATATGTAAGTACACTGTAGATGTCTTCAGACACTCCAGAAGAGGGCGTCATATCGCCTTACACTTGGTTGTGAGCTACCTTGTAGTTGCTGGGATTTGAACTCAGGACCTTTGGAAGAGTAGTCAGTGCTCTTAACCACTGAGCCATCTCTCCAGCCCCAGCCTGATGTCTTAATATTTAAGGAAACATTTCAGGACACTTAGCAAGCAATGTTTTGATTTGGAAAAAATGGAATCTGATTGATAGTTATTAGGGATGAGAAACAAGTACAAACAAAAGAATACTGTGTCTATCATAGGACTCACAGTATAATTGGAGTAAAGAGATGACACCTTGAGTGTCATATAGGACAGATTGTCACATGGTTTGTAATAAAGTAACTGGGCATGGTGGCTCATGCTTGTAATCTTGGCACTGCACAGGTCAAGGCTGGTGGATTGCTGTTTGTGGCTGTACATTTACTATGTTTCTTAAGCTAGCCGTGAACACCTGATCTGATTGCTTAGTTTCTTGAATGTCAGGATCATAGGCCTGCACTAGCAGGCTTTGAAGAAAATTTAACTTGATTATGGTATAAATGAGGAGTGAAAGAAGACATGACTAGTTAGTAATCAGTTTGGTATATAAGCATGGGGGCAGTAAGCAACAGGAAGGGACCATTAATAATTATATTATCCTAGTTAGAGTTCTATTGCTGTGAAAAGAGACTAAGCAAATGCAATGTGCAGGAGGAAGTGATGTATTTGGCTTACAGCTTGATGTACACCATCAAGGGAAGCTAAGGCAGGAACTCAAGGTAGGAACTTGGAGGCAAAGACCTGAAGCAGAGACCGTGGAGGAGCGCTGCCTGCTCCCTTGCTCAGGGACCTTCCTTTTGCCACCCAGGGCCACTTGCTCAAGGGTGGCACCGCCTGCAGTGGACTAGCCCCTTATCTACTAATTAGCAATCAAGAAAATATCTCACAGACATGTCCACAGGCCAATAAGTTAAAAGCAACTCTTCAACAGTGGTCCCCGTCTCTCAGGTGTGTCAAGCAGACAACCAAAATTGACTATCAAAATGATTCAGGTTTTCAAGTTCAACTGCTTGTGAATATTGATGCCGTGGACAAGCAAATCCCACAGAGTTTGGATGGACCCGACTAGGGGTGAAGACAGTGAATACAGGAGTGTGGTTAGCATTGTTTTATTTTGTTTTCCTTCCAAAGCTTCTGGTCTAACGATGTACTTGCTAAGATGTAGATGCATTAGTGTTTGCCTGTGTCTTACACAAAGCACTTTCTCCTCTCAAGAAGTGGTTAGAGATGGTAAAAGTCATATGCCCATTAATTTCTAAAATAGTCTACAATGAAAAGATTATGATAGGAAGTTCTTCCAATTTTAATTAAACTCAGTTTAGTTCAAACCATTATCACTGTTGAACATTTGTCACAGGAGGAGCAGTAGTTAAGAACAGGGCAGTTATGACGACGATGATGTGTGTGGCCCCTGAGCCACTGGCTACTTATCTCCTTCCACATTCCTTCTACCTGCTCTTAGCCTCTTCAGGGCAGACTTCACTTCCTGGTTCCTCAGGGTGTAGATGAGGGGATTCAGTAGTGGCGTGACAACAGTGTAAAATACAGCAACTGCTCCATCCAAGGGGCTCTTGGATCCTGCCCGGAGGTAGATGAAAATACAGGGGACATAGTAGATTGTGACCACAGTGAGATGGGAGCCACAGGTGGAGAAGGCACGCTTCCTGCCATCAGCAGTGCGTATCTTCAGGATGGCATGGACTATGTTGGCATAGGAGAGCAGAATCAGCATGAAGCAACTGGCAGCCACTACCCCGATGTCCACAAAGGTCACCAGTTTATTGATAGTTGTATCAGCACAGGCCAGTCTCAGCACTGCAGGAATGTCACAGAGAAAATAATCTATTTCGTTGGGCCCACAATAGGGCAATCGGAAGGTCAGAGTGGCTTGAATAGACCCATGGATGGATCCAGCCACCCAAGCTCCAGCCACTAGGATTGTGCATAACTTCCCATTCATGAGCACAGGGTAGCGAAGGGGCTGGCATATTGCCAGGTACCTGTCATAGGCCATCAAAGTATAGAGGAAGCACTGGGTGCTGCCTAGGAAGTGGGAAAAATACAGTTGAGCTACACAGCCACCAAATGGGATAGCCTTGCTGGCGGGAGTGAAGTTTAAAATAAGTCGAGGAACAATGACTGAGGAGAGCCACATGTCCAGGAAAGAGAGCACACCCAGAAGAATGTACATGGGGCGGGCATGCAGCTTGGGGTCAGCCCACACAGTGAGCAGGATGAGCAGGTTCCCCAGCTGTGTCAGGATGTAAATGAGGAAGAAGACCAGGAAGAGGAAGGTTCTTAGATTTGGGGGGTGAGCCAAACCCAGGAGAAGGAAATCTGTCACCACAGTGTCCAGCGATGCGTTTCTGTTTCTTCTCATGTCTTAGTCTGTTAAGATGAACCATGAAGTCACATAAGGGGAATGTATATACGTAAGAGGCAAGACAATGTTTATATCTGGGAATGTGAGTTTCGGAGTAAAACTAAGAACTTCTATAATTTGAAGAAAAGCATTTGCCATCTCCCTAACTTAATTTCTGTTGCTGTGTCAAATACCCTGAGAACAAGTACTTGGAGGGGGAGGGGTAAGGTTTCTTTCCCTTTATGATCGATCCTAGGTTACAGTCAATCACGTGGAGAAAGTCAAGGCGCTAGGTGCTAGGAACATTACATCCTCTGTCACATGCAGAGATACAAAAGCATCCATGTTGCAGATTTGCTTGATTGCTAGCTTCCTTCATGTTTATACAGTTTATGGCCTTGTAGGGATGGTGCCTCTCACAGTGGGCTGGCTATTTCTGTACAATTGACTATCAAGAAAATCTCTTCCAGCTATGCCCAGGCCAACTTGATCTAGACAACCACTCAATTGAAATCCTCTTTCAGGTTATTTGAGATTATGTCAAGTTGATAGTTAAAACTAAGCAGCATAGCATCAGTTACCTGAGTTGTTTGGCAAGACAACACTTCAGGGCTTGCTAGTTTTCAGATGTTTGGACATTGTTGGGAAACACTGCTCAGAACTACTGGAAACCATGTAACAGAAGAATGCCTAAATAATACCATACAATGAGTCAGTGCCCCAAAGAGGAACCCCAGAGAAATGAATTTCAGTGGTTTGGAGAAGTGTGAAACAATTACTCCACAATTTCCATCTGTCTTATTCATTGCAAATTAATTGCTTCACAGTGTCTGTACTGGATAGTTTTATTTCAACTTGACATAAGCTAGACTCATCAGAGAGGAGGAGCCTCAACTGAGAAATGTCTCCATAAGATATGGTAGTAGGCAACCCTGTAGGACATTTTCTTAACCAATTATGGGTCCAGTCCATCGTGGGTAGTGCCATCCATATAGGCTTGTGATTAATCTTGGGACACCAAAGACACAATTCACATACCAAATGATGTCTGACAAGAAGAAAGGAGTGTACACTGATGCTGGAAAGGATCAAAGCATCAGTGTAGGGGAATACCAGAACAGGGAAGTGGGAAGGGGTGGATGAGGGAGCAGGGGGAGGGAAAAGGTCATGTGGGACCTTTGCGGGGTGGGGAACCAGAAAAAGGGAAATGAATTGTAAATATAGAATATATCCAATAAAAATCGATATAAATGGAAAAAAAAAGAAAGAAAGCAGGTTTAGCCCGTCATAACTCAGTAAGCAGCACCCCTCATGGTCTCTGCATCAGCTCCTGCCTCCAGGTTCCTGCCCTGTTTTAGTTCCTGTCCTGACTTCCTTTAGTGGTGAATGGTGATATGGATGTGTAAACAAATAAACCCTTTCCTCCCCAACTTGCTTTTTGGTCGTGGTGTTTTATTGCAGCAATAATAACCCTAAAGCAATGTCTCTATGAGGACTCTACCAGGACTTTTGTGATGTGGACCTGGGTATTTCTAAGTTTCTTCAGGGTTCTCAGGGCATTGTGCTTTTGGACCCATGAATACATGGATCCAATATAATATATTTTTTCCCTCAACATTCACTTTGGCTGCCATCTCCTTGGTGAGAGTTCCTCCAGTCTTTGAAGGGATAGGAACTCCTACTATGAAAGGTGATTGCAGTACAATTTAAAGTCATCATCGGCTTAAATGTTTACTTTTTTCTTTTATTGTATCTGTAATCTACTTCAGAGCAAGAACCAAATCTATTTTGTTCTTTGATATATCTGTAGCAACTGCCCTATTGCTTGGCAACTGGAAGGTACTTGGGAAATATCCATTGGCCAATTGACCAGGTATGTGACTGATGCCTCTTCTATTGATGCTGTGATCAAAATGACCATCGTGCCCCATAAAATCATATTGTATGCCTGAAATACACACAGTATATGACACGTTTCATATTTCGTGCTGCAGACAGGACTGAAAGAGAAGTATCTCATGTAATGTGAATCCATGTTCAATGTAAGAAAAGCCCAAGCTTCCTGTATGTGCAGGAATATTGCATTCATCTATTAAACGACCCAAGGAGTTCATTGGTTTGAATTATGTGGATTGTTATAGGACCTGACCTTTAGTACCTGAATTACTTATGTTTTCTGTTGCTGTGAATAAAATACCCTGGCAACAGCAGTTTTGGAAAAGAAGGGTTTTCCAGGCATGGTGGCACACAAATTTATTCCTAGCACTTGGGAAGCAGAGGCAGGCAGATCTCTGTGGGTTCTTGGGCAGCCTGGTCTACAGTGTGAATTCCAGGACTACATAGTGAATGCCTCTATATATATAAAAAAAGAGAAAAGGTTCATTGGCTTATCATTTAAGTATAATTCATCATGCTTCAGACATGTACTACTTTTTCTTCTCTTGCTGTGATAAAACACTGTGACCAAGCCTATTTATGGATGCAAGGGTTTATCTGGGCTTACACAGTTCCAGAGGGTTAGAGTCCATTCCCATCACAGCATGGGGGCATGGCAGCAGGCAGCAAGCTGAGGGCTTACATCTTAGATTGCAAGCAGGAAACAGAGAACATCTGGAAATTGCGATAGTCTTTTTTTAAAATTTTTTCTTTTAAAATTTTGAGACAGGGTCTTACTGTATAGCTTTGGCTGTCCCCAAATTCACTATATATACTGGGGCTGGCCTCGAACTCAGAGATCCCTCTGTCTCTGCTTCCCAAGTTCTGGGATCAAAGCTATGTGGCACCACCACCACCTGGCCCTCTCCCTCTCTATTGCACTTTTGCAATGCTGTGGATTGAACTCATGTCTTTGAAATGTTAGGCAAGTGTCCAGCAGGTTCTTTACCATTTAGCTACACCCCTGGTCCCCTTTGACTTTTTGAGAGGATGATGTGGTCTTGTTATATTGTCAAGGTTGGTTTCAAACTCCTAAGTTCAAGTTATCTTCCTTGTTTGGTCTTCAGAAAAGCTAGGGTTAAAGAAATATGTCATTTTGTCTTGTTGTTGCTTTCCTAACTAACTAACTAACTAACTAACTAACAAACTAACAACATCTTTTGAGTTATTTACAGTGTGTGCTACATCTTATTAGCGAAGGTTTTCTTTTCTCACAAAGTTTTTTTTTTTTGTTTTTGTTTTTTTGTTTTTGTTTTTTAGCCATGGTAGTATTTTAAATAATCTTTGGTTCTTTGAGACTGAGTCTCATTCTGCAGCCCAGACTCATCAGGGACTTGTGATCATGTTGCCTTAGTCTCCCAAGTGTTGTGATTGCAGACATGGATCACCATACCAAGGAAAAATTACTTTTATTGTGCATATTTCAGGTATACACTGATGTTATGAGGCACAATGGTCATTGTACTCCAGCAAATGGATATGCCCATTACCTCACACAGTGTCCTTTCCTGCAGAGAGCACAGTTCACATCTACATGAACATTGTTGAAGTGATCACAATCAGGAATACCCACCAAGTTCTAGACTAAGTTAACAGAAGCCAGTGGGGGTGGCACATGCCTTAAATGCTAGCACTTGGGAAGCAGAGGCAGATGAATCTCTGGGAGTTTGAAGCCTGCCTGGTGTAAATAGCAAGTTTTAGGACAGTCAGAGCTATATAATACAGAGTTCCTGTCTAAAAAAAAAAAAAAAAAAAAAAAAAAGCAAACAAATGAACAAGTTAATTATATAGAGATCCTAGCATTAACAAATGGATCTATAGAGATACCATCAGAACATTGTTTTTTATAAACACAAATCTCAAACACATTTTACCCATAGTACTACTATTGAAAAAGGATTAGTGTATACAATAACATTTAATAATTAATAATGCCGAATATATCCTACTTTATCAGGCTCACAGAAGTGCTAATTTCAGAGATTTACCACAAAGAAGAGATTAAGTTAGATTCCTCCCACCTTGATTTTAGGAGCGGCTGCCTTAATTTCCCTTGGAAGGCTGGCTGGCTCTTCCTTTGGCTAGAAGACAAAGAGATGGTTAGTTTCAGTACGTGCCACCTCAGGAAATGAAATGTTTCTAAAAGTTTTGTGAAAACTTGGTCATACTACAATTATGATCAATGAAGAAGACAGTTGCTTGAATATCATAGGCAATGAGATTAAATGTGAGTTAGGAAACCTTGCATGAAATGAAACATGTTTTTCTTCAGCCCGAGACAGAAAACTCTGGTGAACCCTCCACCCCTTTCCTTCATGTCCTGGCCTGAGGGTCTTAGATGTAGGGAGATGGAAGGTGATTACTGTGGGTGGGCCCAAGGGACAGGCTCCTTTTCCAGGTAGAGATAACACAAAATAGTGGATCTAGGTTGGCCATGTGCTACTAGGGTCCCAGAAATTTGACCAGGGAGGTAAGGGGAAGATGGTTCCTGAAAGTGAGTGTGTTCTGCTGGCAGAAAGCGTGGTGCAAGATGCACCACTGTGAGAGATCAGTTTTAGGAATGGGTGGAGTCTTAATTGTTTTTACAGACAAAAGGGAGCCAACCTAGGGCAAAAATTAAAACCAAGAGAAATTGAATGTTCACCTGATAATTTTTTTTTATATGACTACTGATCATTTGAAGCTGTGTAGTCTTGGTCTATGGAAACTGAGGCATAAAAGCAATCTAAGATTCATCACTTAAAATATTTAAATATTGGGGGAAGTAAACTGTTGAGTTGATAAAGTGTCTTCTGTACAAGCATAAGAACTTGCACTTAGATTCCCAGCATCCATCTAAAAGCTGGACAAGATGGCGCACATTTGTAACTCCAGTACTGGGTGAGGTGAGGGTAGGGTGGAGGGGAGGAGGATCGTCAGAACTCATTGATCAGCCTGTAGAGCCTATGAGCTCAGGCTAATGAGAGACCCTTTTTCAAAATCTGATGTGGTGAGGAGAGAGATGGCTCACTAGTTAGGAACACTGGCTGTTCTACCAGAGGACCCAGATTCAATTCTTGACACCCACATATTGGCTAGCCAGTATCTATAACTTTAGTTTTGGGAGATACAATGCCTCTCTGGCCTCTGTGGGTACCAGGCATTCATGTGGTGCAGAGGCATACATGCATGCAGAACACCCATACACACATAATAAAATAAGAAATTAAAAAATTTGCGGAAATTGAAAAGGGCACTTAGCACTGGCCTCTAGTCTCAACATACACACACCCCCACATGAACATGCACATCACACACACAAAGAAAATAATAAAACCAGTAGATTCTAGATGAAATAAAGCATATAAAATGAAGTATATGAGTATTTGTTTTGTCCAGCCTTAATATGATGTGTGTGTGTGTGTGTGTG
This sequence comes from Apodemus agrarius, assembly GCA_964023405.1. Taxonomy (NCBI): domain Eukaryota; kingdom Metazoa; phylum Chordata; class Mammalia; order Rodentia; family Muridae; genus Apodemus; species Apodemus agrarius. Next base: position 74,729,218 of record OZ030013.1, on the reverse strand, counting down.
TGTGTGTGTGTGGTGCCAAGTCTTATTGCAATTTGATATGCCATATTTGGTTGGCATTCCTGGGAGCCCTGCTGTTTTCTAAAAATAAATGGAGAAGAAATGGAACTGGGGTGAGCAAAGGAGTTGTGGGGACTTAGAGGGGAGGAAGGAGCCGAAACTTCAGCTAGTATGGGAAAAGAATAAGTAAAAATTTACATATCTTGTCTTAAATACATATTCTAAAATTTCTTGTTTTAAATGTAGTTTGTTTCGTGCCATCTTATATAATAGCTGTTATTTAATATTTAAAGCATATAATAAAAGCAAATAGGAAGATGGCATCATCTCCAGTACAGTTGGCATTTAAAACAATGTGGTTCAGGGGTGTGGCACGTTAGTTTAAGGGAGAAGCTCCTGGCACTGTAATAAATGAGAGCAGCAAGGACAAACCACACAAGGGGGAACAGGACCCTCCTCACCACAGCCACACTGATTGTTGTGACCATTCGCTGGGGGGCTGTGTTCCTTTGAGGCCTGTGTGTGTGGTAACTCTTCCTGCCTTTCACAGTATTAGATTTATGAAGGGCGTAGGCCTTTTTATATATCTTTATTTTTTTTTCATTTTTTTGTCATGTCTGCACTGAGCTTGGCCTTTTCAACATGTCTGCACTGAGTTTGGTTTTGCGTAGGACACTTTTATATGAACAGAACTGCTTGAGGTTGTGGGATGAAGAATTATGCTCTGCTCGGGTCTGCTTTAGAGCCACATTCAGACATCAGCCCTTTCAGGCCATTTGTAGCTTGAGTTGAGAGGCAGAAGAGGCAGACTAAAGTGAGCATGCCCAGTGTGGAGAGACAGAAACTGCATTAGTCCCACCTAATTATTGTACTGGTGCCCTTGCATTCTAAGGTAAAAGATAAAGAATATTCTTAATTAAGGAAAGGCTCCCAAAACAAGACAAGAAATATTTGGTCAAATATTTCTCATTAGGAAAGAGAGGGTTAAGGGCCTTACCTCTTACTGTGCTTGCATGGTGAAGTGGAACCAGGAATCATCTATTACTCTATCACCCTCTAAAGAGATAAACAATAAGTAGAAAAAGTTAAATGTAAAATCAAGATGCCTAATCTTTTAACTTTGGGTGGATTGAAGAAGAAGAAGGCCTTCACTAAAGTAAATATTGTTTTTGATCAAATTGTTAAAAAAATACAGGTCCTGGAATGAATTTGTTACTAGTGTGAGTTGTTCCGGTGCTAGGAACACCTTTTCCTCAGATTGGCCAGGACACAGCAGTCCGAGGCAGTGAGGTCTTGGAGGAGTCCCTCTCTTCTCCAGGATGGGTGGCCTCAAGGAAAGTGCCCTCAAAGTATCCTCCCAGCTAGCCCTTTGCTTTGGAAGGCAATTAAAACCTTCCAGGGCAGACAGTGGTAGGACTTAAGACTTGTGAGTCCTGGTCTTGAAGGTTCTATATAGAGCATGGCTCCTCTCTCTATCCTAAATGTGGTTAGTTACTGAAAAATACCATCAAGAGATTTGAAAAAACAAAAACAAAATGAAATAAAACCCAAACCAAACTCTCTGCCTCTTGGGAGTTCCACCCCACACACTTCCCAGGTGAGAACTACGTCTCCCAGGTCCTCATTACTCTTTGTTTTGGCAGCAAGCAAGAATTATGTCTACATATTTAGGAAGTGAATTATGGAGAGCAACACAACCAGTTCGGATGAGCTCCAATGTCTGTGATTCCCTTCTTTGTTGTTACCTTGAAGTGTATTGACATCTTCATAAACTTTCAGTAATTGAGTATCCATCCTCACTTTCCCGTTTCTCTAAATACTGAGAACAAAATCTGAAATAAAACAAACATGCCGGAAATTTAGGTTGGTTGAGTAAAGTCAGATACCTCCAGTTTAAATACTCTCGATTGACTCTGTCAATATATATATTAGTTTCATTCTGAAATTTGGCAGTTTCACTCTGCAGCCTAGGCTGACCTTAAACTTATGGTGATGCTTCGGCCTCCCAAGTACTGGAATTATAGGTGGGAGCTGCAATGCCAAAACAATGTAGAAATTAAAATACCAATTTGCAGCTAAAATATATTTTAATTAAATAATGTATATTAAACAAAATTATACTATTAAAAAGCCACCACTTTAAGTTATTTTACTTTATCTTTTCTTTTCTTTTCTTTTTTCTTTTCTTTTTTCTTTTCTTTTCTTTTCTTTTCTTTTCTTTTCTTTTCTTTTCTATATTCTTTGTTTACATTCCAAAGGCTTTCCCCTTTCCCAATTCCCCGCTCACCATATGTCCCATAAGTCTTCTTCCCCCTACCCCCCCCCACCCCCCTCCGCCCATTCCCCATTCACCCCCCCAACCCTTTCTCTGTTCTGGGACTCTCCTGCAAAACTGGAACCAGTCTTTTTGGGACAAGTGTCCTCTCCTTCCTTCTTCTTGGGAATCTTTTGATTTGCTAATTGTGCCTTGAGTATTCAGAGCTTCTGGGCTCATTAATATCCACTTATCAGTGATTGCAATTCATGTGTATTCTTTTGTGATTGGGTTAAATCACTTAGGATGATATTTTCCAGATCCAACCATTTGCCTACAAATTGCATGAATTCATTATTTTTAATTGCTGAGTAGTATTCCATTGTATAAATATACTACATTTTCTGTATCCATTCCTCCTTTGAGGGACATCTGGGCTCCTTCCAGCTTCTGGCTATTATGAATAAGGCTGCTATGAACATAGTGGAGCATGTGTCTTTATTGCATGCAGGGGAATCCTCTGGGTATATGCCCAGGAGTGGTATGACAGGGTCCTCTGAAAGTGTCATGCCCAATTTTCTGAGGAACCACCAGACTGATTTCCAGAGCGGTTGTACCATCTCCAACAGTGGAGGAGTGTTCCTCTTTCTCCACATCCTTGCCAGCACCTGTTGTCTCTTGAGTTTTTAATCTTAGCCATTCTGACTGGTATGAGGTGGAATCTCAGGGTTGTTTTGATTTGCATTTCCCTGATGACTAATGATGTTGAACATCTCTTAAGGTGCTTCTCAGACATCTGAATTTCTTCAGGTGAAAATTCTTTGTTTAGCTCTGTACCCCATAGAGTTATTTGGTTCTTTGGGGGTCTAACTTCTTGAGTTCTTTGTATCTGACTCAGTGGCAGCGTTTACATCATGGGAGTTGGAAAGTGACCCAAATAGTGCTTTATAAACATCTTTACTGTGAAAACATTCTGTTATTACATTTATCTTTTTAGATGGCACATGTGTTGTTGAGCACACATGAAGGTCAGAAGCAGTTTGTGAGGGTCAGCTCTCGCCTTTCTCTATGTGAGTCTCAAGGAGAAAGCTCAACTCGTCAGGCTTGAGCTCACGCAGCTTTGAGCTGTCATGGTGCCCCATATTGTATTAAAAATATTTTTAGCTAATACCCACTTACCAGTGAGTACATACCATGCGTGTCCTTTTGGGTCTGAGTTACATCACTCAGGATGATATTTCCTAGTTCCATCCATTTGCCTGCAAAACTCAGGGTGTCCTCCTTTTTAATAGCTGAATAGTATTCCATTGTATAAATGAACCACATTTTCTGTATCCATTCTTCTGTTGTGGGACATCTGGGTTGTTTCCAGCATCTGGCTATTACAAACAAGGCTGCTATGAACATAGTGGAGCACTTGCCTCTGTGATATGGTGGGGGCCCCTTTGGGTATAAGTCTAAGAGTGGTAAGTTGGGTCTTCAGGTAGAGCTATTTCCAATTTGGGGAACCTTTAGATTGATTTACAGAGTGGTTGTACCAGTTTGCAATCCCACCAGCAAGGGAGGAGTGTTCCTCTTTCTCCATATCCTTGCCAACATGTGCTGTCACCTGAGTTTTTGATCTTAGCTATTCTGATTGGTGTAAGGTGGAATCTCAGATTTGTTTTGATTTGCATTTCCCTGATGACTAAGGACTTCAAACATTTCTTTTTCCTTTTTTTATTGGATATTTTATGTATTTACATTTCAAATATTATCCTCCTGCTTCTACAAGGATGCTCCCCCTCTCACTCACTCCCACCTCCCTGCCCTGCCATTTCCCTACACAGGGAGTCAAGCCTTCACAGCTCCAAGGGCCTCTCCTCCTATTGATGTCAGACAAGGCCATACTCTGCTACATATGAGGCTGGAGACATGGGTTCCCCCCTCCATGTGAATTCTTTGGTTGGTGGTTTAGTTCCTGGGAGCCCTGGAGGGGGTGTCTGGTTGGTTCCTATTGTTGTTCTTCCTGTGGGGTTGTAAACCCCTTCAGTGCTTCTCAGCCATTTTAGATTTCTCTGCTGTGAATTCTTTGTTTAGCTCTATACCCCATTTATTTTTTTGATTGGGTTGTTTGGTTTTTGGAGGTTAGCTTCTTGAGTTGTTTATATATTTTGGATATAAAATCTCCAAATAAAATATCCATCCTCTATTTGATGTGGGGTTAGTGAAGATTTTTTTCCCAACCTGTAGGTTGTCAATTTGTCCTATTGACTATATCCTTTGCCTTACAGAAGCCAGGATACAATTCACAGAACTCAAGAAGGTTAAGAAGCTAAAGGGCCCAAGTGAGGATGCTTCAATCCCACTTGGGAGGGAGAAGAAAGCAATCATGGGAGGCAGAGGGAGGGAGGGAGGGAGAGAAGGAGGGAGGGACCGAGGTGGAACATGATCAGGTATTGGGTGGAGGGTGGGGGTGGATGAGAAGCCCTGAGGAGCAGCATAATGAATGAAAATATGCACCTGGGGGAACCCTCTAGAATGTACCAGAGACCTGGGAGGTGAGAGACTCTCAGGACTCAGAGGGAGAGACCTTAGATGAAATTCCCAACAGTGGAGAGAAGGAACTCATAGAGCCTACCTCCAGTAGAAAGACAGGGCATCAAGTGGAGGGATGGGATTGCCATCTCACAGTCAAAAACTCTGACCCAGAATTGTTCCTAAGACAACTGCAGGGACAAACATGCAGAAGAGACTGAGGGAAAGGAGGTCCAGTGACAGGCCCAACTTGCGGTCCATCTCAAGGCAAGGCTCCAAGGCCTGTCACTATTACTGATGCTATGGTGTGCTTCCAGACAGGAGCCCAGCATGGCTGTCCTCTGAGAGGCCCAACAAGCGACTGACTGTGACAGACGCAGGTACTTACACATAACCAATAGACTAACGTCGGGGACCCTGTGGTTGAATTAAAGAAAGGCTGGAAAAAGCTGAGGAGGAGGGCAACCCCATAGGAAGACCAGCAGTCTCAGTCAACCTGGACCTCTGAGATGTTCAGACACTGAGCCACCAGACCAGGCAACGTATACTAGGTGGTTCAAGTCCACACCCCACCCTCCACCTGTGCCCCTGAGACATACAGCAGAGGAATGACTCATCTGGCTTCAGTGAGAGAAGATGTGCCTAACCCTTGAAAGACTTGAGGCCACGGGGAGTGGGGAGGCCTGGTGTAGTTGGGGTGGGTGGGGCAGGGGCATCCTCTTGGAGACGGAGGTGGGGGTGGGGGGGTGGGGGGGCAAGAGGAATGGGATGAAGAACTGTGGGAGGGTGGACCCGGAGGGGGATAATGACTGGACTGTAAAAAAATAAAAGTAATAAAATTATTTTTATATTTTAAATTATGTGTATGCATGTATTTGTCTGTATATAGGGGCATGTACAAATGGATGGTGTTCTTAAAGGCCAAAGGTACTGGATGCCCTAGAGGTGGAGCTACAGGTGGTGGTGAGTTGCTTGATGTGGGTGATGGGAACTGAACTCTGATCCTCTGGAAGGCACTCTTAGTGGCTGAGCCATCTGTCTAGTCTTTTCTAACTGATGCATAATTTTACATATTTTACAATTTACATATGGCATAGTGTGACAGTACCATACACACATACAGTACATAGTGGTCAGAGCCATTTTCCTCTCTGAAACTCCAGCACTTCTTTCCTTGCAACTTCCTTTCAGTTCTTTATTAATATAAAGCGGCTTGGTTTGGTTGACAATCTATTGTATCTCTCTTCCTCCTCTCTACTGTATCTCTCTTCATCTTCTCTATTGTATCTCCCCTCCTCTATTGTATCTCTCTTCCTCTTCCCAGGCTCTAGAAACTACTGTTGTATTTTTGTGACGTCAATGCTTTTAGCTTTCTTCCATGAATGAGCACAGGGACACATCTTTCTATGTTTAGTTTATTTAACTTAACAAAGCATCTTCTACTTTCATTCACAGTTGCAACAAATAACACACTCTCATTCCTTTGAGTGGCTTGATTACATTCATTATATATGAGCCTTTCCCTTTCCTGCCTCTCCTTCCCCTTTCCTGCTTCTCCTTTCCCTTTCCTGCTTCTCCTTTCCCTTTCTGCTTCTCCTTTCCCTTTCCTGCCTCTCCTTTTCCCTCTCTGCCTCTCCTTTCCCTGCCCTGTTTTTTCCTTCCCATTTCCTTCCATTTTTGTTTCCTTTCCCTATCCTCTTCCCACGAACCTTCTCTTACTTATTGTTCTAATATGAGTATTTTGCTTGCACATCTTTTTTCTTTTTTTAATAGGTTTTATTTTATTTATTTACACTACAAATGTTGTCTTCCTTCCTGGTTTCCCATCTGAAACCCCCCATCCCATACCCTTCCCCTTATTCCATGGGGGAGCTCCCCCTACTCCTGCCTCACTATCCTAGCAGTCCCCTACTTTGAGGCATCTAGTCTCCATAGGACCAGGGGCTTCCCTCCCACTGATGCCAGATAAGCAATTCTCTGCCACATAAGCCGCTGGAACCTCCATGTGTACTCTTTGGTTGGTGGTTTAGTCCCTGGGAGCTCTGAGACATCTGGTTGGTTGATAATGTTGTTCTTCCTATCAGATTGCACACTCCTTTAACTACTTCAGTCCCCCCTAACTCCTCCATTGGTGCCAGTGCTCAGTTTGATGGTTGGCTGTGAGCATCTGCCTCTGTATTGGTCAGGCTCTGGCAGAGCCTCTCAGGAGACAGTGATACCAGGCTCCTGCCAGCAAGCACTTCTTGGCATCAGCAATAGTGTCTGGGTTTGGTGTCTGGAGATGATTCCTTAGGTGGGGCAGCCTCTGGATGACCTTTCCTTCAGTCTTTTCTCCACTCTTTGTCTCTGCATTTCTTTTCTTCCTTCCTTTCTTCTTTCTTCCTTCCTTCCTTCCTTCCTTCCTTCCTTCCTTCCTTCCTTCCTTCCTTTCTTTTTCTTTGGTTTTTCGAGACAGGGATTCTCTGTGTAGTCCTGGCTGTCCTGGAACTCACTCTGTAGACCAGGCTGGCTTTGAACTCAGAAATCTGCCTGCCTCTGCCTCCCAAGTGCTGGGATTACAGGGGTGCGCCACCATGCCCGGCTTGTCCCTGCATTTCTTTTAGACAGGAAATATTCTGTGTTAATATTTTTGAGATGGATGGGTGGCCCCATCCCTCAACTAGGGATTGTGCGTGCCTAAGCTCTAGATATGGTCTCTACAGATTCTTTCTCCCCTTTGTTGAGTATTTCAGCTAATGCCATCCCTGTTGGGTCCTGGGAACCTCTTGCTTTCCTGTCATCTGGGACTTTCTTGTGGTTCTTCTCCTCCATTCCCTACGCCTACAACAGCTACATATTCCTATTCAATTTCCTGACCCTCTGTACTTATCTCTCCCTGTCCAGTCTTTTTCGACTCCTGATCCTGTCCCCCCTTTTCCCTCCCCTCCCTCTCCCTTTCAGGTCCCTCCCTCCTTCTATATCCAGTGATTGTTTTGTTCCCCCCCCCTTTTTTTGGTTTTGGTTTTTCATGACAGGATTTCTCTGTGTAGTCCTGGCTGTCCTAGAACTCACTCTGTAGACCAGGCTGGCCTCGAACTCAGAAATCAGCCTGCCTCTACCTCCCAAGGGCTGGGATTACAGGTGTGTGCCACCATGCCCAGTTTTTTGTTCCCCCTTCTAAGTAGGATGAAGCATCCACACTTTGGTTTTCTATTCAGTTATTAAAAACAATGACTTCATTCACAGGCAAATGAATGGGACTAGAAAATATCATCCCGAGTGATGTGACTCACTCACAAAAGAACACACATGGTATGCACTCACTGATAAGTGAATATTAGGCAAAAAACGTGGAATTTATCCACGATATAACTCACAGACCACATGAAGCTCTAGAAGAAGGAAGGCCTGCATATTTCTATGTGTGCTGTGTGAGAGTTTGGTGTTCACAGAGGCCAGAAAAGGGCACTAGATACCCTGGTGCTAGGGTTACATTATGATGAAGATCTGCTTGAACTGATCATCCTGCCTCCATGTTGGGAGTGATGGTGTCAGAGGTGCCTCACGATACACAGTTTATGGTTGTGAGCTGCTGGGTTCTGGGAACCAAACCAAACATTCTGTGCTTTTAACCAGTGAACCATCTCTGCCTCTTTTGCCGCTTTCCCTTCCTTCCTTTACTTAAAAAAAAAGACTTATTTATTTAATTTATGTATGTGAATACACTATACATTATCTTCAGACACACCAGAAAAGGGCATCAGATCCCATTACCTTTGATCTTAGCCAAAAGGCTGAGAAGCTATTCAGATCCCATTACAGATGGTTGTGAGCCACCATGTGGTTCCTGGGAATTGAACTCAGGACCTCTGGAAGAGCGGTCAGTGCTCTTAACTGCTGAGCCATCTCTCCAGCCCTTTTTCTTTCCTTTCTTTAAAAAAATTATGAAATTTACTCATTTTATTTTTATGTTGTGAGTGCTTGTCTGCATATATGCATATGTGCCATGTGTGTGTTTGGTGCCTGAGGATGTGAAGAGCATGTCAGATCTCTTGTAACTGGAATTATGGATAGTTGTGAACTACCCTGTGGGTGCTGAAAATCGAACCTGGGTCCTCTTCAACAGCAACAGGAGCTCTTAACTGCTGAGTCATCTCTCAAGTGCCCCTTCTGCTCTTCCTTCTTATTTCATGCATAGCCTCCAACTCCTCCTATAGCTGAAGATGTGCTTGAACTGATCCTTCTGCCTCCATCTTGGGATTGATGGTATCAGAGGTGCCTACCACAATATACAGTTTATACCATGCTGGGGGCCAAAGCCTCCTTCATGCTAGACAAGCGCTCTCTCTACCAACCGAGCCCCATCTCCATCTCCCATACCTAACTTCTCTATCCATTCTGCTGTTGAACATTTTGGCTAATTCAACATCTTGGCTAGTGAACAGTGCTGCACATGTTTGCACTCGTATTCCTGTAAAGTCATGATGTAATTTTTGCTTACTGCTACACAAAATTCCACTGTGTGTATGCATTGTATTCTCTTCATGAATTCATCTGTTGATGGATACAGGCTGGTTATATGTAATGGTAGTAAGTTAAGCCACTCCAAACTCCCCTCTGATGGCTTTTTGAGCTTGCAACTGTCCCAATGTTGTGGATTCTTTTTTTTATTGGATATATTCTATATTTACAATTCATTTCCCTTTTTCTGGTTCCCCACCCCCAAAGGTCCCACATGCCCTTTTCCCTCCCCCTGCTCCCTCATCCACCCTCTCCCACCTCCCTGTTCTTGTACTCCCCCACAATGATGCTTTGGTCCATTCTAGCACCAGTGTCCACTCCTTTCTTCTTGTCAGACATCACTTGGTATGTGATTTATGTCTTTGGTGTTCCAAGATTCTAGGCTAATAGCCACTTATCAGTGACTGCATACCATGGCTATTCTTTTGAGACTGGGTCACCTCACTTAGTATGACGTTCTTGTCATTCTTGAATAAGAATGACACACACACAAACACACACACACACACACATACACACACACACACACACACACACACACACACACACACACTCACACAGCCTTATTTTTACTATGCCCTAAGCAGCTCAATGGCTGGGCTGACCTCAAACTTCCACATGCTAATGCCTTTCCTCTGATATCCCTGAATTATTACTTACTAATGTCTATATTCCTTCTTTGCTACCCCAGACCCAAATGGGGAAGGGACCCCTGGGGTCACCCTTCCCGGCTTTTATTTAGTTGTATGCTTTCTCTCACACAGCTCTTAAACCCCATCCTCCTGTTTCCTCATCATGGCAATTCTAAATTCTTTTTCTTCCTATGGCTCCCTTGCCCAGGAAATCTAAACTCCTGCCTCTGTCTCCCTGCCAGCCATTGGCCACCAGCAACTTTATTTACCAGTTAGATCCAACTGAGGACAGGGACGGTGGAATCTTACATGAGACATGCAAATTCTCGTGTAATATGAGAACTCAACTAACATAATAAACCATGTCCATAACAGTTATATCTCCTGATAATTGTGAACACATCAGCAATTAGACATTGTTGATTAAGAATCTTCAGGTGTATACCCAACAGCAAAATAGCTAGGCCCTGACGGTAGTGCTATGTTTAGTGCTATCAGGATCTCCACTTCCACCAGTAGTCATAAGGATTCTTCTTTCCCTGCGTTTTTGCCAGTGTTTGTTTTTTTCTTTATTAAAAACAAAAACAAACAATAAACTGGTCAACACTTTAAAAATGTTTTACTATGTTCTCAATTTTGATCCATTTGGCATTGAAATGTGTATATATGTGTTATATGTGTGTGTGTGTTGTATGAGAGTGGTGTATATGTGTGTGTCTGTGTGTGTTTTATCTGTGCATGGGGTGTGGTCATGAGTATGAAGATACGTGTGCCTGTGATCTTGTTTGTGAAGGCAGAACAGGTGTCTCTCTCTCTACAGCTTTTCCGTCTTGGGGCAGGCTCTCTCACAGAACTGGAATCTCACTATTGGCTAGACTGGATGTCCAGCGAGCTTGGGTCAGCTTGTCTCTGCCCCCCATGCTGGTATCACAGAATGCATAGCCATGCTTGGCTTTTTATGTGGTTGTTGGTGATTCAAACTCAGATCCTCATGCTACAAAGCAAGTGCTCACACTTGCAGAGCCATTTCCCAGTGTTGACTACAGTAGAAATTATTCAGGATTCCAATGTAGCCCCATGCTTTTCTTAGAGTGAGCTTTTAAGCACAAAAACCATATCCAGTGTAGACATATTTCAATTAACAAAACTAGACAGAAACCAACAAGCCAGATTAGTACGTTTATAGACTTTCCCAATGGCCGGGTGGTGGTGGCGCACGCCTATAATCCCAGTACTTGGGAGGCAGAGGTAGGCAGATTTCTGAGTTCGAGGCCAGCTTGGTCTACAAAGTGAGTTCCAGGACAGCCCGAAGTACACAGAGAAACCCTGTCTCGAAAAAAACAAAAAAAAAATTGTCTAGAGACTTTCCCAGAACTATGTCTTTGATATTTTTTTTATGTGCTGGATTTTATGTCCTGAATGGTGCTTCCATCATAGCCTTAGTTGTACATAGGTCTGGGGGTCTGTTTCCCTTTTCCCAAGTCCCTGGGGTTGATTTTCATAGAGGTTAGAAAATATGGATTTACCTTTATTACTGTACATGCTGAGGTCTTGCTACAGAGGATTTTCTTGAACCACCTATTTTGTCAGCATTGTTAAAACCTAAGTGACGATCTGGGCGGTGGTGGCGCACGCCTTTAATCCCAGCACTTGGGAGGCAGAGGCAGGTGGATTTCTGAGTTCGAGGCCAACCTGGTCTACAGAGTGAGACCCAGGACAGCCAGAGCTATACAGAGAAACCCTGTCTCGAAAACCAAACCAAACCAAACCAAAACAAAACAAAAAAAGAAAAACAAACAAACAACAACAACAACAACAAAAAACCCAAAAAACTAAGTGACATCAGTGTGGGCTCATTTCTGGTCCAGTATCCAGTTGGTCTCATGTTTATTTTTGTGCTGGCTTCAGAGAAGCTACACCTCCCTAATGTTGTGGTTGGCCATGAAGCTTCCCGCAGTCACTGCACCACTGCTAGAGTGCCTCAACTCAAGGGGCAGAACAGTCTTCTAGTGGACTCACTTGGAGGTTTCCCTCTCTCTGTGTTTCAGGAATTTTATTTTATTCTTTCTCTAAGTTGAAGTTCAAACAACGATGATGTCTTTCCCTTTTCTTTTTCATCCAAGATTTATTATCTATGCTGGCTGTTCTTGGTTATCTACTTGACTACATCTGGAATCAATTAAAACCCAGTGGTTAGGCACACTTGTGATAAATATTTTCTTAATTAAATCATTAGACGTGAGAAGACTCACTACTAATCTGGATATTTGAGATAGGGATATAAAGGTTCAATCAAGATCTTTAGAGTTGGGGAGATCCATCTTTAATCCAGACCCCACCTTCTTCTGGCAGTCTATAGAAAGGGCATGAAGGAAGGAAGCTTTCTCTCTCTCTCTCTCTCTCTCTCTCTCTCTCTCTCTCTCTCTCTCTGTATGCTTGCTCGTTCTCTCACTGGCATTAGAGCCTACTTCTTTAGAATGTTGGCTTGAACCTTCCATTTGTAGACAGCTATTGTTGGACTAGCTGGATCACAGCCTATAAGTCATTCTAATACTTATTACACACAAACACACACACACATGCATTATATATTATATTCTGTAATATATAACGCATGTTACATATATGTTACAGAATATATATTCTTAGGATTTCTATTTCTGTGAAGAGACACTATGACAACAGTAAATCATTTTATTTTATTTGTTATTGGTTATTTTATTTATTTACATTTCAAATGTTATCCTCCTTCCCAGTTTCCCCTCCACAAACCTCCTTTTCCCTCCCTCTCCCCCCTGCTTCTATGAGAGAGCTCCCCACCCACTCACCCACTCCTATCTCACTACTCTAGCATTCCCTTAAGGGAATGGGTTGGCGACCACAGTAACCCTTATAAAGGAAAACATTTAATTTTTCCTTTCAGTTATAGTTCAGAGGATTAATTCATTATTGTCACTGCAATAATCATGGCAGCATGCAGGCAGACATGATGCTAGAGAGAGCCAAAAATTCTACATCCAGATCATCAGGCAGCTAGGAACCTGCTCATCCTGCTCACTGTGTGGGCTGACCCACACATTCTTCTGGGTGTGCTCTTTCCTGGACATGTGGCTCTCCTCAGTCATTGTTCCTCACCTTGTTTTAAACTTTACTCTTTTTTTTTTTACTGTCCAGTCGTTATACCCTTCTAGGACTGCCTCTGACCATTTCTCATTTCATTCCTCCTCCCTCATCTCCAAGAGGATGTCCCATCCCCAGACCTCCCCACTCCCTGGGGCCTGAAGTCTTTCAAGGGTTAGGCACATCTTCTCTCACTGGGGCCAGACCAAGCAGTCCTCTGCTTTATATGTGTCGGGGGTCTCGTACCAGTGTATGCTGCCTGGGTGTTGGCTCAGTGTCTGAGGATCTCAAGATCTTTTATCAACATGGCACAGTGACTTGAGTGACACGGAGAAACCTGTCATGACTTCTGGGTTCTGTTTATTTATTGTTTGTGCTGAAGACCGAACCTAGATCCTCCAAGATGCCTGGAAACACTTTACTAGTGAGTTGTCTCGACATCTTTACACGTGTCTCTCTTAGTATTTCTCAAACACACGGTTCTTTAATTGCTTAGATGTTTGAAGCTTGATACATTATTCTGGGACTATAACATTCAACTTTCTGATCATGTCTACTTCCTGCTGCTATGGTCGTCCTGCAAGGCGGGGGTGGTGCTATACTAACGTATTTCTGAAGTTAAGAATTTTAAGTCTCTCCATGACATCACTCAGCTAAAGAGGTGAAATTTACAACAAACAAAAACATGGCTTTACAAAAACAAAACAGACAGTCAACAACTTAAAGTTGTTGACTGTGTGTTTACAGCACAGATACTTGGATCTTCTACTTCCAGTTTCTTTGATCTCTAGTTTTTCCAGGGAAAGTAAGACAGATAACAGGAATAACTGATTCTATCTTGATTTTATTTCTATTTTTTATTTTAAAAATGTACTCTGAAAATTTCATTCATGTATACATTGTATTTGGATTACATTCACCCACATCACTCTTTTCTATCTTCTGACTCTCTCCTACTTTTTGAGTTTAATAAGGGCTGCTTGCATGAGGACCTGTTTAAGACTTCCCAATAGCTAAACACCATTGAAGAATGGCTGCCCCCTCCCCCCATCAGCCATAAACTGTCAATAGCTATCCAGACAGGGGTGGAGTCTCATGACCTTTTTTCCCAGCCGAGTCTGTGGGTGCAATGGTTCAATCCTATCCAGAAGACAGTGTTTCACAGTACTCTCTTCCTTTTTCCATCCCCTCTTCCATGTACCCTGAACCTTGCATGGGGTGGTGGTGATGGTGATATAGATGTCTTGTTCAGAACCCAATACTCAACAGTTAACTATTCTCATCAGTTTGAATTTTTGTATTAACTGCTGTTCATTGCAAATAGAAACTTCTCTGACCAAACACTAATCTATACATATAAGCATAAATATATAGAAGTCTGTTTGGTAATATGCCCATTTAGCAAAACAACAGTCTAGGCTCCTCTTTAGGGCCTGTGCTCTTTCTGACTTAGTGCAGGTTTATAGTACCAGCTGAGTTCCTTCCTATGGGGTGGGCTTCAAATCTATCAGAAATTAATCCTACAGCACCCATGCTACCCTTGCACCAGCGGGCACCATGACTTTATTTTTATTTGAAACATTTTTATAATTTGATTTATTTTAATGTGCATTGGTATTTTGTCTGCATATATCTTTGCATGAGGGTGTCAGATCCCCTGGAGCAGGAGTTACAGACAATTGTGAGCTGTCATGTGGCTGGCTGCTGGGAAATGAACTGGAGTCCTCTGGAAGAGCAGCCAGTGCTCTTAACTGCTGAGCCATCTCTCCAGCTCCATCATGGCTTTTTTAAATTTTAAATATTTCTTTAATTTTGAGTTTTGAATATGTACGCATGTGTGTCTGTTTATGAGTCTATCAATATGAGTGTGAATGCCTACAGAGACTGGAAGAGGATGTCAGGTCCCTTGGAGTTTGCGTTAGAGGTGGTTGTGAGCCATCCAAGGTGGGCAACGACAGCCAAAATCTCTTCCTCTGCAAGAGCAGCAAGTTCTCTCAACGGCTGCGCCATCTCTCCAGCCTGATGTCTTTTATTTTAAAGATTTATTTATTATATGTAAGTACACTGTAGATGTCTTCAGACACTCCAGAAGAGGGCGTCATATCTCCTTACAGATGGTTGTGAGCTACCATGTGGTTGCTGGGATTTGAACTCAGGACCTTTGGAAGAGTAGTCAATGCTCTTAACCACTGAGCCATCTCTCCAGACCCAGCCTGATGTCTTAATGTTTAAGGAAACATTTCAGGACACTTAACAAGCAATGTTTTGATTTGGAAAAAAATGGAATCTGATTGATAGTTATTAGGGATGAGAAACAAGTACAAACAAAAGATACTGTGTCTATCATAGGACTCACAGTATATTTGGAGTAAAGAGATGACACCTTGAGTGTCATATAGGACAGATTGTCACATGGTTTGTAATAAAGTAACTGGGCATGGTGGCTTATGATTGTAATCTTAGCACTGCACAGGTCAAGGCTGGTGGATTGCTGTTTGTGGCTGTACATTTACTATGTTTCTTAGGCTAGCCGTGAACACCTGATCTGGTTGCTTAATTTCTTGAGTGTCAGTATCATAAGCCTGCACTAGCAGGCTTGGAAGAAAATTTAACTTGATTATGGTATAAATGAAGAGTGAAAGAAGACATGACTAGTTAGTAATCAGTTTGGTATATAAGCATGGGGGCAGTAAGCAACAGGAAGGGACCATTAATAATTATATTATCCTAGTTAGAGTTCTATTGCTGTGATAAGAGACTAAGCAATGTGCAGGAGGAAGTGATTTATTTGGCTTACAGCTTGACGTCCACCATCAAGGGAAGCTAAGGCAGGAACTCAAGGTAGGAACTTGGAGGCAAAGACCTGAAGCAGAGACCGTGGAGGAGCGCTGCCTGCTCCCTTGCTCAGGGACCTTCCTTTTGCCACCCAGGGTCACTTGCTCAAGGTTGGCACAGCCTGCAGTGGACTAGCCCCTTATCTACTAACTAGCAATCAAGAAAATATCCCACAGACATGTCCACAGGCCAATAAGTTAAAAGCAACTCTTCAACAGTGGTCCCCGTCTCTCAGGTGTGTCAAGCAGACAACCAAAATTGACTATCAAAATGATTCAGGTTTTCAAGTTCAACTGCTTGCGAATATTGATGCCATGGACATGCAAATCCCACAGAGTTTGGATGGGCCTGACTAGGGGTGAAGACAGTGAATACAGAAGTGTATTTAGCATTGTTTTATTTTGTTTTCCTTCCAAAATTTCTGGTCTAACAATGTACTTGCTAAGATGTAGATGCATTAGTGTTTGCCTGTGTCTTACACAAAGCACTTTCTCCTCTCAAGAAGTGGTTAGAGATGGTAAAAGTCATATGCCCATTAATTTCTAAAATAGTCTACAATGAAAGAATTATGATAGGAAGTTCTTCCAATTTTAATTAAACTCAGTTTAGTTCAAACCATTATCACTGTTGAACATTTGTCACAGGAGGAGCAGTAGTTAAGAACAGGGCAGTTATGACGATGATGATGTGTGTGGCCCCTGAGCCACTGGCTACTTATCTCCTTCCACATTCCTTCTACCTGCTCTTAGCCTCTTCAGGGCAGACTTCACTTCCTGGTTCCTCAGGGTGTAGATGAGGGGATTCAGTAATGGCGTGACAACAGTGTAAAATACAGCAACTGCTCCATCCAAGGGGCTCTTGGATCCTGCCCGGAGGTAGATGAAAATACAGGGGACATAGTAGACTGTGACCACAGTGAGATGGGAGCCACAGGTGGAGAAGGCACGCTTCCTGCCATCAGCAGTGCGTATCTTCAGGATGGCATGAACTATGTTGGCATAGGAGAGCAGAATCAGCATGAAGCAACTGGCAGCCACTACCCCGATGTCCACAAAGGTCACCAGTTCATTGATAGTTGTATCAGCACAGGCCAGTCTCAGCACTGCAGGAATGTCACAGAGAAAATAATCTATTTCGTTGGGCCCACAATAGGGCAATCGGAAGGTCAGAGTGACTTGAATAGACCCATGGATGGAGCCAGCCACCCAAGCTCCAGCCACTAGGATTGTGCATAACTTCCCATTCATGAGCACAGGGTAGCGAAGGGGCTGGCATATTGCCAGGTACCTGTCATAGGCCATCAAAGTATAGAGGAAGCACTGGGTGCTGCCTAGGAAGTGGAAAAAATATAGTTGAGCTACACAGCCACCAAATGGGATAGCTTTGCTGGCGGGAGTGAAGTTTAAAATAAGTCGAGGAACAATGACTGAGGAGAGCCACATGTCCAGGAAAGAGAGCACACCCAGAAGAATGTACATGGGGCGGGCATGCAGCTTGGGGTCAGCCCACACAGTGAGCAGGATGAGCAGGTTCCCCAGCTGTGTCAGGATGTAAATGAGGAAGAAGACCAGGAAGAGGAAGGTTCTTAGATTTGGGGGGTGAGCCAAACCCAGGAGAAGGAAATCTGTCACCACAGTGTCCAGCGACACGTTTCTGTTTCTTCTCATGTCTTAGTCTGTTAAGATGAACCATGAAGTTAGACAAGGGGAATGCAGAGAGGTAAGGCGATGCTTTTGTTTGATGACCAGTGGCTAACAGGAGAGAAATATATTTGTATAAAATTATTTTGAAAGAAGAGTTGGTGTCACCTATTAATTATTTAGGTTTATATGGAAAAAAAACCCAGAGACTGGCTTTTTTCTTCTCTGTTCAGAGGCTGGCTTTTTTGGTGGATGTACGGAACCTCCTGCTCAGTGAGAGGCAACAAGGAACAGTATTGCACAGATCAAGGAACAGAAGAAGCTGTCAGCTGTAGGATGAACTGATAAGTTTTATCAGAAAGGATTTTAATGAAGGGAGGCTAAAGCAAATGCAGGGGCAGTGAACTAATATCCTAAGATCACATGTGTTCCCCTTCACTGACCTCACTGCAATGCTGCCCTTATGCCTGCAGCTAAGAATCAGCTATACACACCATAGTATGCAAAATATGCAATGTTGACCTGGAGAGATGGCTCAGTGGTTAAGAGCACTGACTGCTTTTCCAGAGGTCCTGAGTTCAAATCCCAGCAACCACATGGTGGCTCACAACCATCTGTAATGAGATCTGATGCCCTCTTCTGGTGTGTCTGAAGACAGTGACAGTGTATTCATATGCATAAAATAAATAAATCTTTAAAAAAATATGCAATGTTTTGGCCCTTCTTCACCACCGTATCAGTTCCCACCTAGTGTTTGGTCCACACACGAGACTCTGAAGGCTCTCCTGAAGTGTGCTTTGGAACACCTGGACGTGCTCTCTTGGCTTTTCCCTGGGTAGGACTCACTCTTCCCTTCACCCTTGTTTAGGGAGCCATTACCTTCAAGAATTCTTTTCTGATTCTTGATGACAACATATACCTTTTCAATAACTATCTTACTCTATTTACATAGTCTATTTCCTCACCAATCTTTCCATTATTCAATTGCTAGTGCATTAAAATTGATAAATAACTAAATCTCGACTGTTGGACCCTTCTACTTCTTTCAGGAGAATGTCAGTCTTTGGTGTTATACAATATGGATCTAGTTTAATGATAAACTCCAGAGATCACTCATGCTCCTTAGTATTTCAGGATATTGTTTAGTTTTATTGATTTATATGTCTATTGATTTAGATTGAATTTTGTAAATTGAATTACAAAGGAACTTTTTATTGTAAAAACATTGGCCAACACATGGTTGTTAGCAAGCTTGTGCATGTATATGACATGGTTATACACACAGCTTTCTGTTCGCCATCCAGCAACTCTTTCTAAAGAATGTTAAAGATTTCAAATACCTGAACCAACCAGATGACAAGGAAACCAGATGAATGCTTTCATATCTGCTTCTTGCTTACCAACAATTCTCCACCACAGGTTTCTATCACAAAGATTCTCCCAGGTACACAGGGCCAAGCAGAGGTGGACTGAACTATGAGTCAAATAGATCTTTCCTCTCTTAAACAAACAAACAAACAAAAAACAACCCCAAACCAACCAACCAATTAACTAAAAAACAAAACAAACCAGAAAACCCTCAAATTCCCCAAACCCCCAAGTTCCCTCCACAACCCCCCAAACAAAACAAAGACACAAAGAAAAGACTTGTTATTTCATTCCTTTTGCTGAATAAAGATTTTTTTCCTATCCTGGAGTTTAAAAGGCATTCCTCTGCCATTTAACCACAAATTATCTATAGTTTTGTGAGTATTTTTAGAAAGCAACAAAATTATAGGCATGTTTAACCATTTAGCTCCCATCAAAAACTCCCCTAGGAGATGGCAAGATGGTTTGGTGGTTAAGAGCTCTTGCTGACAGGCCGGACAAGTTAAGTTCAATTCCTGGGGCCCACACAGAAGAGAAGAATGAACTCTTGAAAGTTTTCCTCTGATCACCACATCTATGCACCACACACAGACACACAGACACAGACACAGACACAGACACACACACACACACACACACACACACACACACACACCCCTATCTCTCCAAATAGATTTTTATCTTATTTTCTAAAATAAGAATTCCTATGTTAAAGTATTATCCCTAATGGTGGTGATGAGGATGATGATGTCCTGAGACAGTCTGTGTCTTTAGACAGGCATGTAAATAATGTAGTTCAAAACTTGAGGTATGGTGTCCAGGAGTTTTGGAGGAACATATCCTGGATTTTTCACATATAGATTTTAGAACAATAGAGCATGATTTTGCCAAAGATTTGGGTCTGATAATGAGACTAGAACAGGCCAGGCTATCTTAAAGGAAGCAAAGACAGACTACCCAGGACCCTCCTGCACTCCTCTCCCATTCTTTAGCTTCCTGTATTATGTGGTTTGTAGTCTCTTGTTTTTAGTTGTTGAAACTTTCAAGAATGTTGCAAATAATTTGAGTATATCCACTCTGATTAAATAGTCAAAATATTCTAAAAAAATCCAAATATTAGTTTGTATCTGATAATGATAAAATTATCTTGTAATATGATCAGGATCTACTCAAAGCACATAAAAATACTGAGTGCTTAAAATTCAATATAAAGGCATTGCACAATAAGACTCCAGTGACACCAGAGACTAAATGACACATCTCGGAAAAGTAAATGCAGTAAAAGTTTCAGGAAGGCTGTGAGGATAGAGGGAAGCATGCCATTGAGGTGTTTAAGGACTGGAAGGACAGGGAAACAAACAGAGACCTCGTACATATTGGGACCCCAGGATGAGTTGCTTTGTGTGTATCCTGGACCTGGGTCAGGCTTCTCTGATATGAGCACATTTCCTGGAGAGGCTTAAAGTGTGTGAAGCAGTTCCCTAGCAGTGTGAAAGAATGGATTTCTACAGTGAACCGGAGATCTGGGGCACTAGGGAAACAGATACGAAATTCTGAAGTTGGGGAGGGGAACTGGCTGAGTGCTTTGTCTAGCATACTCAGAGGACACCTATTTATCATGGGGGAAAATATCTAGTCTGAATCTGTTTCTGGCAATGGCATTTACCTTCCTCCTCCTTCATTCAGTTAAATGTCTTGATAAGGACAGGGCTAATCAAAGGGAATGTAGAGTATCCTAGGCACATTTTAAGTACTCCACAGAGTAGACTTCTGTCCTTTACCATAGGTTACATGAAAAAGAGCTTACCTTGGAAGAAACCTATTCCCCTCTTCACTGGAGGGGAAAGAGCATCTGACCTGTCTTTGCTTCTGCATAATGAACCACACCTCCTCCTGATCCATTCCCTGCCCTTGCCTTTCATTGCCATCATAATAACAAGAGAAAGTAAAAAAAGATATTAAGTTTTCTGAGTCCCCTTTTCAACTTTATAAAGGTCAAACTTATCCTAGTAGTTGGGGAAAGTTCCAGAAAGAAATGGGAAGGGACTAACGTTTAGACCATGCATGATCTAGTTTCCAAGCTACAGGCTGGCTGTGCTCTCTTGAGTGGAGCTCTTCTCTACGCTGCTTCCTCTTAGACTTACCTGTACAGAGCTGCAGAATTGCTTGGCTGTCCTTGAGTGGACTTGTCCGGCAGATAGAGAGAGGCTGTCCAGAGACTCAGCCCAGCCTGTGGCACAGGGCTCCTCTCTGTTTTAAACAGGATTTAGCATTCTTTCAGGAGTTTGCCCCTCAGGGCTCTCTCGTGAGTGTGACTTCTATATCTCAAGTTGTCAGTTTTGGACAGTTTTTATTATGTTGCTTTTCTCGCTCTGATTAAAAGGGGTGGGGGGGGAGAGAAGCATTGCCTAGAGATTTGAAGCAGAATTCTGACCTCAAGGGAGATCCTGCTGCAAAGTATTCCCCTAATGAGGACTCTCTCCCTGAATCCTCATTATTGAGGATTCAATGTGTTGAGCGAGGGCTCAGGCAACATGAACAATAGCTCTCTGGAAAGGGGGCTGTGGAGAATGCTCACATGTATGTGAGCTCTCTCTCTCAGGATGTGTTCTCAGTGTGCTCTGTGTGACTGCTGACTTCTTAGTGGTGTCTCAGGATCTCTATTTATCCCCTTGTCTCTCATATATTCATCTTGCTCTGGCTGCCACCTGCTTCCTTTTAAGATGCCATTGAGTGGATGACATCTCTCTTGACCTTCTTCTTCCTCTATTTAGTCTTCTTGGTTGCCATTAATGCCATTGGACATACTGTATTTGCCCATCTATATTGTTTGTCACCCTTCCCTAGAATGTAGGCTTTGTAATGGTACTTTGGCTCACTGTGTTATTCCTGGCACTATTTATCATAGTGCTTTGCATGTAGTAGGTTCTTTTTTTTTTAATTTTTTTTATTTTCTATATTCTATGTTTACATTCCAAAGGCTTTCCCCTTTCCCAGTTCCCACCCACCATAGTTCCCATAGTTCCTCTCCCCCCCAACTGTTCCCCAATCATTCCCCCTCCCCCCTCAGTTTCTTTACTAAACTGGATGCAATCTTTACAGGCCCAGGGTCCTCTCCTTTCTTCTTCTTGGGAATCATTTGACTTGCTATTTGTGTCTTGAGTATTTAGGGCTTCTGGGCTCATTAATATCCACTTATCAGTGATTGCATTTCATGTGCCTTCTTTTGTGATTGGGTTAATTCACTCAGGATGATATTTTCCAGGTCTAACCATTTACCTACAAATTGCATGAATTCATTATTTTTAATTGCTGAGTAGTATTCCATTGTATAAATATACCACATTTTCTGTATCCATTCCTCCTTTGAGGGATATTTGGGCTCCTTCCAATTTCTGGCTATTATAAACAAGGCTGCTATAAACATAGTGGAGCAGGTGTCCTTATTGCATGCAGGGGAATCCTCTGGGTATATGCCCAGGAGTGGTATGCCAGGGTCCTCTGGAAGTGACATGCCCAATTTTCTGAGGAACCGCCAAACTGATTTCCAGAGCGGTTTTACCATTTTGCAATCCCACCAACAGTGGAGGAGTGTTCCTCTTTCTCCACATCCTCGCCAGCACTTGTTGTCTCTTGAGTTTTTAATCTTAGCCATTCTGACTGGTGTGAGGTGGAATCTCAGGGTTGTTTTGATTTGCATTTCCCTGATGACTAATGATGTTGAACATCTTTTAAGGTGTTTCTCGGCCATCCGAATTTCTTCTGGTGAAAATTCTTTGTTTAGCTCTGTGCCCCATTTTTTGATAGGGTTATTTGTTTCTTTGCGGTCTAACTTCTTGAGTTCTTTGTATATATTGGATATTAGCCCTCTGTCGGATGTGGAGTTGGTGAAGATCTTTTCCCACTTTGTTGGTTGCCGTTTTGTCCTTCTGACAGTGTCCTTTGCTTTGCAGAAACTTTGTAATTTTATGAGGTCCCATTTGTCGATTCTTGATCTTAGAGCATAAGCTATTGGTGTTCTGTTCAGGAACTTTTCCCCTGTGCCCAAGTCCTCCAGGGTCTTCCCAAGTTTCTTTTCTAATAGTTTCAGTGTGTCTGGTTTTATGTGGAGGTCCTTGATCCACTTGGAGTTGATCTTAGTGCAAAGAGATAAGATTGGATCAATTCGCATTCTTCTGCATGTTGACTTCCAGTTGAACCAGCACCATTTGTTGAAAAGGCTATCTTTATTCCACCGGATGGTTGTGGCTCCTTTATCAAAGATCAAGTGACCATAAGTCTGTGGGTTAACCTCTGGGTCTTCAATCCTGTTCCATTGATCTGCTTGCCTGTTGCTATACCAATACCATGCAGTTTTTAACACAATTGCTCTGTAGTACTGCTTGAGGTCAGGGATATTGATTCCCCCAGAAGTCCTTTTATTGTTGAGAATAGTTTTAGCTATCCTGGGTTTTTTGTTGCTCCAGATGAATTTGAGAATTGCTCTTTCTAGATCTATGAAGAATTGAGTTGGGATTTTGATGGGGATCGCATTGAATCTGTATATTGCTTTTGGCAAGATGGCCATTTTTACTATATTGATCCTGCCAATCCAGGAGCAAGAAATATTTTTCCATCTTCTGAGGTCTTCTTCGATTTCTTTCTTCAAGGACTTGAAGTTCCTGTTGTACAGATCTTTCGCTTGTTTGGTTAGAGTTACGCCAAGATATTTTATGTTGTTTGTGGCTATTGTGAAGGGTCTTATTTCCCTAATTTCTTTCTCTGCCTGCTTGTCCTTTGAGTACAAGAAGGCCACTGACTTGCTTGAGTTAATTTTATAACCTGCCACTTTGCTGAAGTTGTTTATCAGCTGTAGAAGTTCTCTGGTGGAGTTTTTTGGGTCGCTTAGGTAAACTATCATATCGTCTGCAAATAATGATAGTTTCACTTCTTCCTTTCCAATTTGTATCCCTTTGACTTCCTTATGTTGTCTAATTGCTCTTGCTAGAACTTCAAGTACTATATTGAAAAGATATGGAGAGAGAGGGCAGCCTTGTCTAGTCCCTGATTTTAGTGGGAATGCTTCAAGTTTCTCTCCATTTATTTTGATGTTGGCTACTGGTTTGCTGTAGATTGCTTTTACTATGTTTAGGTATGGGCCTTGAATTCCTGCTCTTTCCAAGACTTTTAGCATGAAAGGATGCTGAATTTTGTCGAATGTTTTTTCAGCATCTAATGAGATGACCATGTGGTTTTTTTCTTTCAGTTTGTTTATGTAGTGGATTACATTGATGGATTTCCATATAATGAACCATCCCTGCATCCCTGGGATGAAGCCTACTTGATCATGGTGGATGATCGTTTTGATGTGCTCTTGGATTCAGTTAGCAAGAATTTTATTTAGTATTTTTGCATCTATATTCATAAGAGAAATTGGTCTGTAGTTCTCTTTCTTTGTTGGATCTTTTTGTGGTTTAGGTATTAGCGTAATTGTGGCTTCGAAGAATGAGTTGGGCAGTGTCCCTTCTGTCTCTATTTTGTGGAATAGTTTGAAAAGTATTGGTGTTAAGTCTTCTTTGAAGGTCTGGTAGAATTCTGCACTAAAACCATCTGGTCCTGTACTTTTTTTGGTTGGGAGGCTTTCTATAAACCCTTCTATTTCTTTAGGGGTTATGGGACTATTTAGCTGATCTACTTGATGCTGATTTAATTTTGGTATTTGATATTTGTCTAGGAAATTGTCCATTTCCTCCAGATTCTCCAGTTGTTTTGAGTATAGACCTTTGTAGTAGGATCTGATGATCTTTTGAATTTCCTCAGTTTCTGTTGTTATGTCTCCCTTTTCATTTCTAATTTTGTTAATTTGTATACTGTCTCTGTGTCCTTTGGTTAGTCTGGCTAAGGGTTTATCTATCTTGTTGATTTTCTGAATGAACCAGCTCCTGGTCTTGTTGATTCTTTGTATGGTTCTCTTTGTTTCTATTTGATTGATTTCAGCCCTGAGTTTGATGATTTCTTGTCTTCTACTCCTCCTGGGTGAATTAACTTGTTTTTCTTCCAGGGCTTTAAGGTGTGCCATTAAGCTGCTAGTATATGCTCTCTCCAGTTTCTTTTTGGATGCACTTAGAGCTATGAGTTTTCCTCTTAGCACTGCTTTCATTGTGTCCCATAGATTTGGGTAGGTTGTACCTTCATTTTCATTGAATTCTAAAAAGTCTTTGATTTCTTTTTTTATTTCTTCCTTGACCAAGGTGTCATTGAGTAGAGTATTGTTCAGTTTCCACGTGTATGTGGGCTTTCTGTTGTTTTTGTTGTTATTGAAGACCACTCTTACTCCATGGTGATCTGATAGGAGGCATGGGATTAGTTCGATCTTCTTGTATTTGTTGACATCTGTCTTGTGACCAATTATATGGTCTATTTTGGAGAAGGTCCCATGTGGAGCTGAGAAAAAGGTATATTCTTTAGCTTTAGGATGAAATGTTCTATATATATCTGTTAAATCCAATTGGTCCAGAGTTTCAATTAGTTTCACTGTGTCCCTGTTTAGTTTCTGCTTTCCTGATCGGTCCATTGAGGAGAGTGGAGTGTTGAAGTCACCCACAATTATTGTGTTAGGTGTAATGTGTGCTTTAAGCTTTAGTAAGGTTTCTTTTACGAATGAGGGTGCCCTTGCATTTGGAGCATAGATGTTCAGTATTGAGAGCTCTTCTTGGTGGATTTTCCCTTTGGCCAGCAAGAAGTGACCTTCTGAGTCTCTTTTGATGATTTTAGGTTGAAAGTCAATTTTATCTGATATTAGAATGGCTACTCCAGCTTGTTTCCTGAGACCCTTTGCTTGTAAAATTGTCTTCCAGCCTTTTACTCTAAGGCAGTGTTTGTCTTTGACACTGAGATGTGTTTCCTGTATGCAGCAAAATGTAGGGTCCTGTTTCCGTATCCAGTCTGTTAATCTATGTCTTTTTATTGGGGAATTGAGTCCATTGATGTTAAGAGATATTAAGGAATAGTAATTATTTCCTCCAGACATTTTTGAAATTATATTTATTTATTTTATTTATTTTTTATATTCGAGAGGTTACCTTCTTTTGGGTTTGATAAGAGGAGGTTTCTATCTTGCTTCTTCCCGGGTGTAGTTTCCGTCCTTGTCTTGGTGTTTTCCCCCTATTATCCTTTGTAGGGCTGGATTTGTGGAAAGATATCGTGCAAATTTGGTTTTGTCATGGAATACCTTGATGTCTCCATCTATGGTGATTGAGAGCTTTGCTGGGTAAAGTAGTTTTGGCTGAAGTTTGTGTTCTCTTAGAGTTTGCATGATATCTGCCCAGGATCTTCTAGCTTTCATGGTCTCAGGTGAGAAGTCTGGTGTTATTCTGATAGGTCTTCCTTTATAAGTTACTTGGCCTTTTTCTCTTGCTGCCTTTAATATTCTTTCTTTGTTTAGTACATTTGGAGTTTTGATTATTATGTGACGGGATGTATTTCTGTTCTGATCCAGTCTGTTAGGGGTTCTGTATGCTTCTTGTATATTCATGGGCATCTCTCTCTTTAGGTTGGGGAAGTTTTCTTCCATAATTTTGTAGAAGATATTTGCTGGCCCTTTAACTTGTACATCTTCATTCTCGTCTATACCTATAATCCTTAGGTTTGGTCTTCTCATTTTGTCCTGGATTTCCTGGATGTTTTGGGTTACAGCCTTTTTGCATTTAGTATTTTCTTTGACTGTTGAATCAATGGTTCCTATGGTATCTTCGGCTTCTGATATTCTGTCTTCTATCTCTTGTATTCTATTGTTGATATTTGCATCTATGGCTCCTGATTTCTTCCCAAGGTTTTCTATCTCCAATGTTGTCTCCCTCTGTGATTTCTTAGTTGTTTCTACTTCTGTTTTTAGTGCCTGGATGGATGTGCTCAGATCTTTTGCTTGTTTGATTGTGTTTTCATGCGTTTCTTTAATAGATTTTTGTGTTTCCTCTTTCATAGCTTCTACTTGTTGGCCCACGTTCTTCTGTATTTCTTTAAGTGATTTTTGTCTTTCCTCCTTATTGTCTTCTTCTTTTTGATCCATCTTCTCCTGCATTTCTTGAAGTGATTTTTGTATTTGCCTTGTAAAGACTTCTAACTTTTGATCCATTTTCTCTTCTATTTCTTTACGAGATTTTTCTATGTGTTCAGCTACCAGCATCCTGACCAGTGATTTTATATCCAAGTCTTGTTTTTCTGGTGTTTTGGGGTATCCAGGGCTTCCTGTTGTTGGCGAACTGGGTTCAGATGCTGTCATGTTGTCTTGATTTCTGTTAGTGACATTCCTTCGTTTACCTTTTGCCATCTGGTTATTTCTGGTGTTAGTTGACCTTGTTGTCACTGGCTGGTGTTTGAATCTCCTGTGAGGCTGGGCTTACCTGTTGTTTCTCTACTGGTGGTTATGCGTGATTGCTGCTCAACGGGATCACGAGCTGGCTGCCACCCGCTGACTTTGTCACGGCCTGAGGTCTCCGGGAAGTGTGGGGGAGTGCAGCAGAGCCTCGGCAGGCGCTGCTGGGCCTGCCTAGTAGCGAGAGCCTAGCAGATCCCCCCACGTGGTAGCCCCTGATGGAATCTGTCTACCTGTGCCTTTCCAGCTGTGTTCTGGTTGCAGTATGGAGGCCTGCCGCTATCGCTGGTCCGGGGTCCTGGGGAGCTGGGTGGTTCCGGCTGCCTCAGTGCACGGCCTAAGCTTGTAGGGACGTGCTGCAGAGCCTAGGCGCCTGGGCCCGCCCAGGCGAGAGCTTAGCAGCTCTCCCTGCTCTAGCCCCAGACGGAGTCTCTATCTGCACCTTTCCAGCTGTGTCCTGGTTGCAATATGGAGGCCTGCCGCTATAGCTGGTCCTCACTCTTCTTAATAAACAAGAATTGTTGCTTATCCTGGTTCCGCGGGCAGGGTCTGAGCACCTGGCAAGCTGGCTAGGTCTGGCTGACCTGCTACCGGCTGGATGGGAAGCTGCAGACAAGATGGCGCTGCCTGCAGGGGGTTTGGTGTCTGGCCTGCGAGCGCAGACCTCAAGCACGGACCTCTGTACTCCAAACCGCTAGTCTGTGCGCTGTTCCTGCCCCAGACCTGAGTCCCCGGAGGTCTTAAACTCGGGCTGTCTCTGGTACCTGGTTCCGCCGGCAGGGTCTCAGCACCTCATGTAGTAGGTTCTTAATAGATACCTTTCAATGAGTGCCTTGGGCAGAAAAAAAGAAAGCTGTGGTTTCAAATATGAACCTCACATTTAAAGTTACCTGGAAAAGAGCTGGGGAGATGGATCAGTGGAGAGAAGTGCTTGCTGCATAAGTATAAGGACACACCCCAACATGCATGTATAACACATACACCAACATGCATGTATACACATACATATATACTCTCACACACGAATATATATGAGAATATAGCATGTACCATCTCACATACATTGACATACACATATTGTATGTATACATACAAACATATGAATATATTATATTCCACCCCTACATGTATCCACATAGATGTTTGACACACACAAGGACACATAAATACACAAATATACACATGGACATATCATATATCATCCCCACATATTACACATGTACATACACACACCACATATATGGAACTATACACTATACACCCCACATGAGTGCACCATACACATACCAACTACACATATATAAATATACTGTAACACACATACACACAGAGGGAGAGAGAGAAAGAGAGAGAGAGAGAGAGAGAGAGAGAGAGAGGAGAGAGAGGAAGAGAGAGGGAGAGAGAGAGAGAGACAAAGAGAGAGAAAGAGAGAGGGAGAGAACAAAGTTAGTTGGAGTATTCTTGATATCAAATCGATTTCTACACGAACCCTCATGTCTATATTCCAAGGCAAGTCACTTATTTGTTTTATAAGACTTTGTGTCAGGTGTATGTGCGTGCAACAGTCTGTCACCTGAGACTTTCTGTGTGGGTTCTGGAGCTGGTGAGTGACAGTGGCTGGAGAATGAGGAGAGGAACACAAGGAGATAGGAATGGTTTCTTGAAATCGTATAGGCTTGGGGCCAACAAGTGGCTTCGTGGGTAAGGATGCTTGCCACAAAGTTTGCTGTCCTAGTTAGGGCTTCTATTGCCACGATCAAGCACCATGACCTAAAGCCACTTATAGAAGAAAGAGTTATTTCAGCTTATAGTTCTACATCACAGTCCATCACAGAGGGAAGTCAGAACAGGAACTTAAACAGGACCTAGAGGTAGGAAATGAAGCAGAGGCCATGCTTACTGGCTTGCTTTTCATGGCTTGCTCAGTGACTTCTTTTTAATAGCATACAGGACTACCATTCCTGGGCTGGTACCACCCACACTGAGTTGGGCCCTCCCACATCTGTCATTAATCAAGAAAATGTGCCACAAGCTTGCCTACAGTCCAATCTGGGAAACATTTTCAGTCTCTTGAGATTTCCTCTTACAAAATCACTCTAGCTTCTGTCAAGCTGACATAGAGTCAGTTAGCATACCTGTACACCTAAGTTTGAACCCCCAAACCCACATAGTAGAAAGAGAAAATACATTTTCACAAGTAGTCCTCCAAACTCCACATATGCACCATCGTTGTGTGTATGGCCCTGCCAATAAATGATACCTCTAATAAAAAAATGAAAAATGAAAACCACATAACCTATCTGCATCTGATGAAATTAGTAAATCAGTGGATCAAGGCCCTATACTCCAGGGCTAGGGCACCCCCCACTCCCATAGAATTCCTTTTCCAATATTTAGGGGATCACAGTGTCAATAATCTGAAAGAGGTTTGGAAGATACTGGATGATACCCAGGTACAGTCTGCCAGAGCCTTCAGGAATAAAATGAAGAAAGCTGAATAACAAATGTCAGACTATACAGACACAGGGTCAGTGCTCACAACTGGACTCCTGAAAGACCACCCTGAGGTCTGACTAGCACCAGAGACCCCATCTATGAGGCATCACATGAATTTGACCAGAACTTGTACCCAATCTTCCAAAGAAAGAGCTGGAAGTGAGGGCAGGATGCCCCACTGCAAAGGAACTCTCAGGGATAAGACAAGTTTCCAGGTGCTGCAAAGAAATGTTGAGAGACTTGAGACTGGTCCAGGAATCTGTACAGACAGCATTCAGCTGCTTCGGCTCCTTCTTATTAATCCCACTATTTTATACACATTAATTAGCCAGTCTGCTCATTCCTACTCAGTCCTCCCTCCTCCTACTCCAGTCCCTCTTCTTTTTCATTTTTCTTTCTTAAAGAATGCAGACTGGCCTTGTTTGTGGACTCTGTGTGTCTCAGCCCTTGGAGACTGGGGACTTTTCTGTTATCTGATTACAATTTAATGAGGGGGAACAGTAGAACTCAGGTGACATAGAAGAGATGGGAGAATGTTCGGGGTTAAAGGTCTAAGTGGGCATAGTGGGGTTGTAGATTGGAAAGAGTAGGTTGGGTATTCACAAGGATACATAAACTTTATGGAAACCCATTAGTTTGTGAGACAATTAAGAACACACACACACACACACACACACACACACACACACATGCACACATACAAATGTATATGAGTTTCAACAAAATCATCCTGTGTAGGTGGGCAATGCTGCTCACAGAGGACATGGATTAGGAAATGAAAATCTCAGCACCAGGCTGTCATGCATAGGATATCTCCATATCAATTACTAATTAGGGAGGCCCTCAAACAACACAGGGTTCTGTGACTGCTCTTGGCTGCCACCATAACTAGATGGTAAGACCTTATTGCTGAAGATACCATTCACTTTGGACCCAAGATATAAAGAAATCAACCTTGAACTGACCAAGGAACTCTGACTGCACACACATAGGATAACGAAACGAGATCACAATCTCTTATGCTGTATAAAAATAGGTTCCAAATGCAACTTTAAGACATTAAGGGAAAGCCTGAAACTCTGCAGCCGCTAGATGAAAAAGTAAGGAAAACATTTCAAGGCACAGGACTTTCTCAATGGGAATTCCAGCACTTTAATTCATTTATTGATTGATTGACTTCATTTTTAAAAGTTTACATGTATAATTGTTTGTTTAAATGTATTTCTGTGCACTGTGTGTATGTCTGATACCCATGGAAATCAGAATATGATGTACACTCTGGAACTGGAGTAATGGATGGTTGTGAGACATTGTGTTTATGCTGGGTACTACTGTTCCTGGGTCCTCTGAAAGAGCAACAAGTTCTCTCTCTTTCTTAAAGATTGTAATTTAATTACAGTATTTCCCCCTTTCCTTTCCTCCACCCAAACCCTCCCATACACCCTTCCCACTCTTCCTTCAAATTCATGACTTCTTTTTCATTAATTTCTAGTGTACACACACACACACACACACACACACACACACACACACATTTATATCTATATATATTTCCAAATATAACCTGAAAAATGCCTTTAATTACTAAACCATCTCTTTAGTTCTTAACCTCAACACTTAAAAACAAACCTTATAAAATTAAAAAGATTCTGTACAAAAAAATTGAGTGAAGAGACTCCTCCAGAATGGGAGGACATTTTTTCCAGCTATACACATCTGACAGTAGATTAATATAAAGATATGCAAAGGAAAAAAATTAAACATAAGTACAACTGACTGAATCATAATATTAGTTAATAAGCTGAACAGATAGCTCTCAAAGGAAAGAATGCAAATGTAAATATTTAGAAGCATGTTCAATGTTCTTAACCATCAGGGAAATGACAATTAAAACACCTTTGGGATGGAATCTCACCCCAGTTAGATAGACTGCCATTAAGGATGCTTCAATCGAGCCGGGCGTTGGTGGCGCACGCCTTTAATCCCAGCACTTGGGAGGCAGAGGCAGGCAGATTTCTGAGTTCGAGGCCAGCCTGGTCTTCAGAGTGAGCTCCAGGACAGCCAGGACTACACAGAGAAACCCTGTCTCGAAAAACCAAAAAAAAAAAAAAAAAAAAAAAAAAAAAAAGGATGCTTCAATCGTACTTAGAAGGGGGAACAAAATAATCACAAGAGGTAGATGGAGGGAGGAACCTAGGAGAGAGAGAGGAGGGTGAGGGAAAAATGGGGGAGGGGGCAGGATCAGGTATGGGAAGAGACAGAAGTCCAAAAGGTCAGGAAAATGAATAGAAATATGTAGCAGTGGGGGTGGGGAATGGGGAAATGAGGTGGTGGTGGGGAAATCACTAGAAAGTCCCAGATGCCAGGGAAATGAGAGGTTCTCAGGACCCAACAGCAATGACATTAGCTGAAATCCTAACAGAGGAGTGATACAACCTGAAGAGACCACCTCAAGTAGATTGGCATGGCCCCCAGTTGATGGATGGGGCCACCAGCTCATCTCAAAAATTTTAACCTGGAATTGTTCCTGTCTAGAGGAAATGCAGGGACAAAAAATGGAGCAGAGACTAAAGGAAAGGCCACCCAGAGACTGCCCCACCTTGGGATTGTCATCTGCATTCACCAAATTGGGATACTATTGCTGATCCCAAGAAGTGCTCCAAGACAGGAGACTGGTATGGCTGTCCTTTGAGAGGCTCCACCAGCATCTGACTAAGACAGATGTAGATACTCACAGTCCACCATTGGACTGAGCCTGGGGACCCCAATGGAAGAGTTAGAGGAAGGATTGAAGGAGCTGAAGGAGCTGAAGGGGATTATAACCCCATAGGAAGAACAACAGTATCAATTAACTGGACCACCCAGAGCTCCCAGGGACAAAACCACCAACCAAAGAGTATACATGGTTGAGTCATGGCTACAGCTATGTATGTAGCAGTGGATGACCTTATCTGACATCAGTGGGAGGGGAGGCCCTTGGTCCTGCGGAGGCTTGATACTCCAGTGTAAGGGGATTCTAGAGGTGCGAGGCAGAAGAGGGTGGGTGGGTGGGTGAGCACCCTCTTAGAGGTAAAGGGGAGGAGGCTGGGATGGGGAATTTACAGAGGGGAGACCAGGAAGGGGGACCACATTTGAAATGTAAATAAATAAAATAACCAATTAAAAATGGAAAAAGGAAAGAAAAAGAAAGAAAAAGAAAAAAAAACCCAAACTAACAGTCAGGCTATGTTGAGTGTCACACCCTGCAAGCCACACATCTAAGAATGGCTACTCTAGAGCCGGGCGTGGTGGCGCACGCCTGTAATCCCAGCACTCTGGGAGGCAGAGGCAGGCGGATTTCTGAGTTCGAGGCCAGCCTGGTCTACAGAGTGAGTTCCAGGACAGCCAGGACTACGCAGAGAAACCCTGTCTCGAAAAACCAAAAAAAAAAAAAAAAAAAAAAAAAAAAGAATGGCTACTCTACTTCCCGTAGCCAGGCAGAGCCCCCAGGGGAGGGCCAAGGACATCAACCCATCCTCAAAACTTTTGACCCAAAGTTTGTCCTGACTACAAGAAATGCAGGGACAAAGATGGAGCAGAAACTGAGGGAATGGGAAAATAATAGCCAGCCCAGCTTGAGATCCATGCCAGGGGCAAGCACCAATCCCCAGCACTATTAATGACATTCTCTTATATTTGCAGATACTCTGTAATATTGAGCACAACTATCCTCTAGGAAGCTCCACCCAGCAGCCGACTGAAAGAGATGCAGAGACCCACAGTCAAACAGTGAATGGAGCTTGGGGACAAATACACAATAGACTTACAATTCAGACAGTTAAGAAAAATGTGTGATTTACTTGAAAATGGGTACAATTGGAAAAGATTATACTTAGTGAGATAATTCAGGCCCAGAAAGACAAATATTGCATTATTGAATGTTCTTTTTTTATATGTGTATCCTTGCTTTTTATATGTCTGTCTGTCTGTCTACCTATCTATTCATTTGTAATGTATAGAGTCTAGGTAACTAGAAATGTGACAGTGAGGTGGAAAACTGGAGGTAGAAGTGTATGAGCAGGGACAGGGAGCAAGGAGACGGGAGATAGTGCAGGCCAACCAAAGTAAATATGTATAATAAAATGTGACAAGGAAACCTATTATTTTGT
Source organism: Apodemus agrarius (assembly GCA_964023405.1). Lineage (NCBI taxonomy): Eukaryota > Metazoa > Chordata > Mammalia > Rodentia > Muridae > Apodemus > Apodemus agrarius. Next base: position 74,695,358 of record OZ030013.1, on the reverse strand, counting down.
AACTAATAAAGAAAATAAAAACAATTACAAAAAATAAGTTAATGTTATGAGTAATGCTGGAGACATGGTTGGAAATGGAGAACCAGTTCTTGGAGTGTGGTACTAGCTGTAGGAGGCTATACTGACTAACGGAGATCTGTGACGTCAAGGGGCTTCTAAAGGGTCTTTCAATTCTAAATTAGGAAGCAACTGCTTAAAGCTTGGTGTGGTGGTGGTAGTGATGCGTGTGTGCCTCTCCGTGTGTGCATGTGTGTAAAACTGCAGAGCCATCGTTTCACCAAACGATGGCAGCATTACCTTTATTTTTTCCACATTGATTGATTGATTGACAGTGACCTATATGTATAGAATGTATTGTGATCATATTCACCTGTCTCCTCTCCCACTCTCAATGACCCCCTTTTTCCAGTGAGCCCCTTTCTCCCTCCCCTCTTTAGGCAGGCCTCACTCAGGCAGCCACAGCTGCTGTGTGCTCATGATTGCAGAAGCCCTGCATATCCAGAGGACAATGTTTCCAGCTCTTCTCTATCCTCTACCTCTACCTGTCTCCCTTCTCTTCTGCGATGCTCTCTGGGCCTGGGAATGGGTGATAGAGATGAGCTGCTTAGGGCAGAGCACTCAGTCTCGCTTATTCTCAACACACTGAACAGCTGTCAATTTCTTTCTTCTTCTTTTTTTTTTTTTTTGGTTTTTCGAGACAGGGTTTCTCTGTGTAGCCTTGGCTGTCCTGGAACTCACTCTGTAGACCAGGCTGGCCTCGAACTCAGAAATCTGCCTGCCTCTGCCTCCCAAGTGCTGGGATTACAGGAGTGCGCCACCACCTCCCGGCAGCTGTCAATTTCTGTATTAACTCTGAAGAAAGACACTTCCCCAACCTAGATTGTGAGCAGCTCTAGTCTGTGGGCATCAGTGTTTAGGAGATACTTTGTGTCTTAGGGCTTATATTGCAATAAAGAGACACCCTGACTTTTATAAAGGAAAACATTTCACTGGGGCTGGCTAATATTTCAGAGGCTTACTCCATTAGCATCATGGAGGGAAGTGTGGGAGCACACAGGCAGACATGGCGCTGGGTTGGAGAAGGAGTGGAGAGTTTCGTATATCGATTAGCAGCTAGCTGGAACAAAGGCAGACATTGGGCCTGCTTGAGCATCTGAAACCTCAAAGCTCACCCCAGCAGTGACACACTTCCTCCAACAAGGCCACACCTCTTAATAGTGCCACTATGGATCTATGGGGGCCATTTTCATTTAAACCACCATAGTTTGTCTATAAAGCAGTAGTGCATTCTTCTCCAGGGCCTGTAATCTCCTCAGTGTCGGGCTTTTGAGCAGGTTTATAGTGCTGGGTGTATGCTATCCTGGAGAGGGATTCAAATTCCATTAGAAAGTGAGGCCCCCAACACACATACAGTAGAGGACTGCTGGGTCTGTGTCCATTCAGAGATGGACAGAGTGACTGGAAGCCCCTGAATGTTTAGAGGTCAGGTGGGGTTGGGGGTGGGGACATCCACGTGGAGACAGGTGGGTGGGGAGGAGGTATGGGATGTGGAACAGTCAGTGGGTAGATGGGGTGGGGGGGATAAAATATGAAGTATAAAAAAATAAAAAAAATGAAAGTGGTTGGTTAGCTCATAGTAGTCTGACACTACTGCCCAGTGGATGAATATTTCCTAGTAGGTCAGAGTAATAGCATACAAGATCCACAAGCCATTATCATTTCTTCTTCGAGACAGGGTTTCTCTGTATAGCCCTGGCTGTCCTGGAACTTACTCTGTAGACCAGGCCGGCCTCGAACTCAGAAATCCACCTGCCTTTGCCTCCCAAGTGCTGGGATTAAAGGCGCATGCCACCACTGCCTGGCTACCATTATAATTTTTAATAAAGCCATGTATTACATTCTACCTTATGGAGTGACTACACAGAAATGAATCCAAATGATTAATGATGAGAGTAGTTACTCTAGTAAGAATACCATGTGTTGATCTACATACGGAGGCAAATGTTTGCAATATCATCTCTTGGAAGGACATTATTCTGAAGTCAGCCTGGTCTACACTGCTAGGTTTATTTCAATACCAAACCAGCCAAAGCCAAGCCAAGCCAAGCCAAAATGAACCAAAACAAATTAAAATAAAGCAAAACCAAGCCAACAAGTCAATTCAATATAAAAAAGGCAAAGATAGGCAAGGAAACCAAACTAAACCAAACCAAACCAAATCAAAACAAAACAAATTAAAATAATACAAACCCAAGCCAAGCCAACAAGTCAATTCAATACAAAAAAGGCAAAGAAAGGTAAGGAAACTAAGCCATACCAAACCAAACCAAACCAAACCAAACCAAACCAAACCAAACCAGACCAGACCAGACCAGACCAGACCAATCCAATCCAAACCAAACCAAACCAAACCAAACCAAACCAAACCAAACCAAACCAAACCAAACCAAACCAAACCAAACCAAACCAAACCAAACCAAACCAAACCAAACCAAACCAAGACAAAACAAAAGAAAACAAACAGAAAACTAAATGAGGCAGGTACGTAAAGGACACAGAGAGGCCTGCCATTGCAGGCACCATTACCATAGTGTTTCGAGTATGTGGTGGAGAGATGGGAGAGGAAAAGAAGCAGAATGGTGTGTGCACAATGAAGAGAGGGGGAACTTGAGACTCAAGGGTGGCAAAGAGCAGCCTGATGTGAGTAGCCTGCCATGCCCCCTGAGGCCATGGCAAGGTGCTGGCCTGGGCTACCATGGAGCGCCATGTCTGGGCAGGGGTCTGTGTCGATGTCTATGGCCCATGTTTCTACCAAGGGCCATGTGGACGTTTGAAGTCTGGGCTGCTGTCTGGGATCATGTTGATGTCCAAGGGCTGCGCAGATCGGGCTTTACCTCCTTCTGGCTGCAGCACTCTGGAGAGTGGACCCTGCACTCACTCCTGGACATCAACAATAGATCTGGCCCTGGTGTCAGTGGTGCAGGTGAGTGGTGTGAGGACAGAGTGAGTGTGGGAGAGCCTGGTCCTGCCCCTTGCTGGTTGTTACAGGCAAGAGAGCTGGCATTGTTCCTCATCTGGGGAAAGCAGGAGAGCTGGTCCTGGAGGGGTGAGTGCAAAAATGCTGTCAGGATCATGAACTCAGCTGCTCGGATCCAGGGCTCTGAGTTGGCACGGCCCAGCATCCACCTCACCTGTGAACTGCTAGAGTGTGTGAAGAGGCTGGTCTTGCAAATCCAAAGCTGCAGGATCTCCAAGGCACAATGCAACAGCAGCACAACTGAGAGGAGTTCCAGGGAGGATCTAGTATTGACAGTGTAGCAGAAGCCAGAGACCTTGATCCAGACCAATGACTCATTACAATGGACATTTGCAAATAAAGACATTTGGACAAGGGGTTATGCTACTATGTGACACACCATGACACACTGCAGCTTCCACGGCAAGATGATTTTTGTTTTTTGTCTTCTTTCTTCCTCCCCCCTCCTCCTCCTCTTCTTCCTCTTCATCATCATCTTCTTCTTGGGTGCGAGAGATTGCAGGTGTGGAGGGCAGATATGGAGGGACAGGAAGATAAGTGGGGTTGGGGTGCTTGATGTGAAATCCACAAAGAATAAAAAGTTACAAAACAACACAATAGAAAAAAAGATGCTACATGGAAGACATTAACTTGAGAAAACAATGTATTAAAAAAGGTATCATATATCTCAAACTGGCCTTGAACTTGTTTTTTTTAAAATTATTTTCTATATTTTTTGTTTATATTCCAAAGGCTTTCTCCCCTTTTCCAATTTCCCCCTCACCATATGTCCCATAAGTCCTCTTCCCCCCCCAAATATTCCCCAATCACCCACCCACCATTTCTCTGTTCTGGTACTCTCCTACAAAATTGGATTCAGTCTTTTCGGGACCAGGGTCCTCTCCTACCTTCTTCTTGGGAATCTTTTGATTTGCTAATTGTGCCTTGAGTATTCAGAGCTTCTGGGCTCATTAATATCCAGTTATCAGTGATTGCATTTCATGTGTATTCTTTTGTGATTGGGTTAGCTCACTTAGGATGATATTTTCCAGATCCAAGGAATTTTCACCTGAAGAAATTCGTATGACTGAGAAGCACCTTAAGAGATGTTCAACATCATTAGTCATCAGGGAAATGCAAATCAAAACAACCCTGAGATTCCACCTCACACCAGTCAGAATGGCTAAGATTAAAAACTCAAGAGACAACAAGTGCTGGGGAGGATGTGGAGAAAGAGGAACACTCCTCCATTGTTGGTGGGTTTGCAAGATGGTACAACTGCTCTGGAAATCAGTCTGGCAGTTCCTCAGAAAACTGGGCATGTCACTTCCAGAGGACCCTGGCATACCACTCCTGGGCATATACCCAGAGGATTCCCCTGCATGCATGCAATAAAGACACATGCTCCACTATGTTCATAGCAGCCTTATTTATAATAGTCAGAAGCTGGAAAGAGCCCAGATGTCCCTCAAAGGAGGAATGGATACAGAAAATGTGGTATATTTATACAATGGAATACTACTCAGCAATTAAAAATAATGAATTCATGAAATTTGTAGGCAAATGGTTGGATCTTGAACTTGTTATATAGCCAAGGATGATATTGAGTTTCTGATCCTCCTTCCTCTACCCCGTGAATGTTGGAATATGGTACCTTGCAACATGTGTTATTAACTGCAGATTTTATTTATTTATTTATTTATTTATTTATTTATTTATTATTCTATTTATTTGGATTTCAAATGTTATCTTCTTTCCTGGTTTTTCCCTCCACACCCCCTATCCCATTCCCCTCCCCTGCTTCTATGAGGGTTCTCTGCTACTCACCCACCCATTCCCATCTCTCACTCCATAGCATCATTCTCTTACACTGGGGCATTGAGCCTTCACAGGACCAAGGGCCTCCCCTCCCATTGTTGCCAGATAAGGCCATCCTCTGCTACATATGCAGCTGGGGCCATATGTCCCTCCATGTGTACTCTTTTCTCCCAGTCCCTGGGAGCTCTTGAGGGGATTGGTTGATTGATATTGTTATTCTTCCTATGGGGTTGCTAATTCCTTCAGCTTCTTCAGTCCTTACTCCTAACTCCTCCATTGGGGATCCCATGCTCAGTCAGATGGTTGCCTGAGAGCATCCACATCTGTGTTTGTCAGGCTCTGGCAGGCCTCTCAGGAGACAGCTGTATCAATCAGGCTCCTGTCAGGAAGCATTTCTTCGCATCAGCAATAATGTCTGGGTTTGGTGTCTGCATGTGGGATGAATCTCCTGTGGGGCAGTCTCTGGATGGCCTTTCCTTCAGTCTCTGCTCCACTCTTTGTCCTTGTATTTCCTTTAGACAGGAACAATTGTGGGTTAACCCTAACACTTAGGAAGTAGACTGAAGTGTAGGTTTCTTCCTAAATGTCCTCATCAACCTTCATTTTTTTAGCCCAGTCTTCTCCTTCTTGCCTTCTGCCTTTTCTCTTTTTCAAGGTTGCATGTTACTGACCAACAATATTAAATAACAGAGATATTCAAGAAAGTGTTGATGTTTAGCCTATTTTTTTTAAAATTCCAGGCGTCTGAATAGTTTAGCTTTCCACTTCCACTGTATTCACACGCACATTGACACATATCTTCACTCATAGATGTATCGTGCCTTTATTCACTGCCACAGACACCACCGTGGAGACAGCAGTGTATTTACGCTGTGTGCACAATCTACAGCCTTGTGTCTTTGTTTTTCTTCTATCCTGGGAAAAGAAACTTAGCATGGCTCCGTTGACAACTGCTGTTCTTGTATGAGCTTCCTATGTGATTTGTTTTTTTTTCTTGTCCTTTTCTTGGTAAGGTACCCCAGATTGGCCTTGAGCACAGGACCCTCCCAGGCCTTTCAAGTGCTGCTGTTAGGGGCCGGTACCGCCTCTCCCAGCTCTCTCCTCTTTTTTGTTCTTCACAGGCAATACTGCCAGGTGAGCTTCATCAAAGTCATGTAGGTTAAACTCTATGTCAGAACACAGTCTTCAGAAGGGACTCCCGATTTCAAAGGGACTTCCCCAGCTGTCCCTGAAGCATCTTGAAGACACCCCTCAAGAAAGGACTTCCTCCTCTTGCTTCTGTGGGTTTGCACCCAGAATGAGCCTCCTCCCCTCCCACAGAGGGTTCTCTCTCTGAAGTTGCTGGTGCTCAAAAACTGGGGACCCAGTGTCAGGCTGGCCGCGTCTTGCTGCAGATGTGGGGGTTTGTTCTCTATCTCTTCCTGATGGTGGTGGGAGGTGAGTGCCAGCTTCATAGAGAACATGGCTGGGAGTTTTCAAAATAATTTTCCTCCAGCTAAATAATTGCAACTTTTATAATGAAAGAAGCCTTTGATACTAGATATTTTCTTTTCTTCCTTATTTATTTATTTATTTATTTATTTATTTAATGTCTTTTGAGACAGGGTTTCTCCTTGTAGCCCTGGCTGTCCTGGAACTCACTCTGTAGATCAGGCTGGCCTTGAACTCAGAGATCCTCCTGCCTCTGGGATGGTAGGCATTCGCCAACATCTCCTGTGGATAGATGTTTTCTTATGATGTACCCACTGTTATGGGCCTTCTTGTAATGAGCAGTTGCCACTGACATCACTGTTTCTGATACTCATTGTTTATCTTGACAACTCCCGGTTACTCTAAGTTTTCCTGGACCACATGGAAGCATGGTATTTTTTTAAATTAATTTTTAAGTAATTCAGTGTGTGAATAATCTATCTACAGCATTTCCATGCTCCCTTTCCCCCTCCTAATCTTTCCTGTGTCTCATAGGTGCAGCAGGGCAGGGCGTGGAGCAGCCTGCTAACTTGATGTCTGCGGAAGGAACCTTTGCTCGAGTCAACTGCACATACAGCACCTCGGGGTTCAACGGGTTATCCTGGTACCAGCAACATGAAGGCCAGGCACCTGTGTTTCTTTCTTATGCTGTTTTGGATGGTTTGAGGGACAGTGGGCGTTTCTCCACATTCCTGAGCCGCTCGGATGGGTACAGTTACTTGCTTCTGACAGAGCTCCAGATCAAAGACTCTGCCTCGTACCTCTGTGCTGTGAGGGACACAGTGACTATGCTATCTCTGCAGCTGCACAGAAATTCAACAGCAGGGGTGGAGTTACATTTCCTTAGAGTGTGTTTGCTGTGAATCAAGACTAGGTCCCTTGGAAACAGATTTGAGTTTGCCATTTTCTATCTGGGTGGTTTTAAATGAGCCACTTTATTTTTATTTTATTTTATTTTTTTTTTACTAGGCAAAGAATTTTATTAACCTTTCCAAACTTTATTCCCAGGCTTCTTCAGCTGAATTTGCTGCAAAGAATGAATTAGGTATAAGCAAAAACTGAGAAGAGCTGCAGTGTCCGGGGGCTTGGGTTTAAAAATATTAGAGATCTAGATTTTTATCAGATCCATAATAAACATAAAAATTTAAAAAGCAGTCATGATATAAAATAGCAGCTCCTGTAACTTCTGCAAGCGTCACATTCTTCAGAAGTTGCTTCAATTCAGTTTGAAGCCTCATCAAAGTTCTCCACCAGATCGGGAACTTCATCATCGTCATCCTCACCAGGAGCAAGCGGTGCTTTCCCGTCCACAGACGGTTTGCGCAGAGCTTCAGCCGGCCTCCTCACACTAGTCAGACCGTCTGCACCACGTTGGCTTAGGATGCTGGGAAGCACTTCTGTCCGCTGTGGTGGTGAAGGTGTCTGCTGCCAGGGATGCCTAAACTTTCAGGTTGTTAAAATGGATCACTGTTCCTTGGTTTGTAAACATGTTCACCTCTTCAATAGCAGAGATGTTGTTCACCCCTAACTTCTTTAAGAACTGCAGTTTTTTATCGTCTGCTGTGGCTGTTCTGTGAATCACCTTCTTTCTACGAGCAGTTCCTTTCCCACCAATGTGCACTTTTGCCTGCAGTTTGGCAAGTTTTTCCTGGTTCATGATCATGTCTTTCATCTTGTCAGAGTGGAAATGGGGCCGCATGGGGGCTAAGGTTCACGCTCAGGGGGTCTCGGGCAGACCAGCTGAGATAACGCGGGGATGCAAGATCTAACCACTTTAACTTGAAGTAATTTTTACATTTATTGATTGATTTCTAAAAAATCAGGTCAGTTTTCTCATGTATAAAATGGGGCTAACAACAGTGCCTAACAACTCCTCCACTGCTGGTGGGATTGCAAGCTGGTACAACCACTCTGGAAATCAGTCTTGTGGTTCCTCAGAAAACTGGGCAGGATACTACTGGAGGACCCCATTATACCACTCCTGGGTATATATAATTCTCCTGCAAGTAATAAGGACACATGCTCCGCTATGGTCATAGCAGCCCTATTTATAATAGCCAGAAACTGGAAAGAACCCAGATGTCCCTCAACAGAGGAATAGATACAGAAAATGTGGTATATTTACACTATGGAATACTACTCAGCTATTAAGACAATGAATTCATGAAACTCTTAGGCAAATGGTTGGAACTGGAAAATATCATCCCAAGTGAGGTAACCCAATCACAAAAGAACACACATGTTATGCACTCACTGATAAGTGGATATTATTAGCCCAGAAGCTTGGAATATTCAAGACACAATTCACATATCACATGATGTCCAAGAAGAAGGAAGGAGAGGCCCCTCATCCTGGAAAGGCTGGATACAGCAGTGTAGGGGAATACCAGGACAGGGAATCAGAAGGGGGTTGATTGGGGAACAGGGTGAGGGAAAAGGGCTTTTGGAACTTATGGGGAGGGAGGAACCAGGAAAGGGGAAATCATTTGAAATGTAAATAAAGAATATATCTAATAAAAAAAGAGAAAGAAAAGGAAAGGGCGCAGTGATATAATCATATTTTAATTACAATGTTTTATTTTATATATATATGAAAGTATTTATTCCTCAAAAGGGAAAAGTATTATGTGAATACACAGAAAGCACTTTGGAATACTTATTTTCCCTCTGTAACTCTGGTAAACTTCTCAAATAGTTCAAACATTCTAATAATACTTAAGGTTTATGTTTCATGTTGGAGACATGACTAAGTGAAGCCTTTGGTTATTTATGAGCACCACCTCCCCCTTTGAAAATGAAAGGAGTTGTGTTGTCTTCTAAATATCAAATATTTGCTAGCAGCAGAGAACTAATTACTTCCTATAAGATAAAAAGTTATTCTCATATAGACTTGTTTTAAAAAAACTTGGAAAAACTTAAAGAGGCAGGGTATAGAAAGAAGTAGAATTTAAAAAGCAAGATTTCTTTCCTTCTAACAGGGCTTACTTTGAACGAGCCATTGAAGATAATTTCAGTAGAATATGATAAACGACTGATTTCATACAAATACTGAAACAATTCAATATACATGCTATCAAATAGTTCATAAGCTTCTCCGTGTAAATGCCAATTCAATTTTATTTAAAGATTGTTAAATATTTATTTATTTTATGTGTTCTGTGGTGCTTTGAATATATTTGGTCCAGTAAGTGGCACTATTAGGAGGTGTGGCCTTGTTGGAGGAAGTGTATCACTGAGTTGGTAAGCTTTGAGACCTGTCTCCTAGCTGCCTGGAAGACAGTTTTCTCCTTTTGGCCTTTGGATCAAGATGTAGAACTCTCAGCTCTTCCAGCGCCATGCCTGCCTGGACACTGCCATGCTTCCTGTCATGGTGATAAAGGACTGAACCTCAGAACCTGTAAGCCAGCCCTAATTGAATGTTGTCCTTTATAAGAGTTTGCCTTGGTCATGGTGTCTTTTCACAGCGATGGAAATTCTAAGACATATGTGAATGTTCTGCCTGCCTGCATGTATGTGTTCCATACGTATGCCTTGTGTTGAAGAGGACAGAAGAGGACATTGGATACTCTGGAACTAGAATTATAGATGATTGTGAGCCACCATGAAGGTGCTGGGAATTTAGTTCAACAAGGGCACTTAACCATTGAGCTGTCTCTTCAGCCCAGTAAATGCTCATTTTAAAATATAGTATATAAAATCTAAAAACAATTTAAATTTGGAAGTAAATGGGAAATCAAAGCTCAATATATTTATTGAATATCATAACTTAAAAGATATCAGAACTAGAAAATATCAACCTGAATGAGGTAACCCAATCACAAAAGAACACACATGGTATGCCTTCACTGACATATGGATATTAGTCCAGAAGCCTGGAATACCCAAGATACAATTCACAGACCAAATGAAACTCAAGAAGAAGGAAGAACAAAGTATGGATATTCTGGTTCTTCTTAGAGAGGGGAACAAAATGCCCACAGGAAGAAATACAGAGACAAAATGTGGAGCAGAGACTGAGGGAAAGACCATCCAGAGAATGCCCCTCTTAGGGATCCATCCCATATACAGTTAGAAAACCCAAACACTATTGTGGATCCAACAAGTGCTTTCTGACAGGAGCCTGATATAGCTGTCACCTGGGAGGCTCTGCCAGTGCATGGCAAATACAGAGGGGGACACTCTCAGCCAACCTTTGAACTGAAAACAGGGTCCCCCAATGGAGGAGCTAGAGAAAGGACCCAAGGAGCTGAAGGGGTTTGTAGCACCATAGGAGGAACAACAATTTGAACCACCAAGTACCCCCAGAACTCCCAGGGACTAAACCACCAACCAAAGAGTACACATGGAGGGACCCATGGCTACAGATACATATGCAGCAGAGGATGGTCTTGTTGGCCATTAAAGGGAGGAGAGGCCCTTGGTCCTGAGAAGGCTTGATGCCCCAGTATAGGGGAATGCCAGGAGAGGGCAGTGGGAGTGGGTGGGTTAGTGAGTAGGAGGAGAGAGAATGAGTTAGGGGATTTTTTGGGGGGGGGAATCAGGAAAAGGGACAACATTTGAAATGTAAATAAAGAATATATCTAATTAAAAGAATTAAAAAATAAATAAAAAAGAAAAGATATTAGGTAATTCATATTTGAAGACAGAAATGAAGTACTTAAACCACAAATAATTAGCTGTCATCCTGATAATGCTCTTCATCATTATTAGTAGCAAATGCCATTTAACTATAGACCAAGCCTAGTTGGATGATATTTTATAACATTGTAGAAATGAATAATAAATCTGTGTATTAAAACTTATATTTATAAATCTTTTAAGGTATATTAGTAATTTTAGTTGTTATAATTTATTCCATTCACAGACATAATTTCTTTTAATAATTTTTGTAAGTCAGTAAAAATGATCCACAGGAAGAGATAACAAAAATCAGATAACAAAATTAATGAAATATAAATAAAAATAATACAAAGAATCAATGAATCAAAGACTTGTTTCTTTGAAAAATATTAACAAGACTGACAAACCTTTGGCCAAATTAACCAAAAGTCAAAACAAAACAACCCCCAAACAAACCAACCAACTAATCAACCAAACAACTAACCAACTAACTAACAAACAAAAAAGACACAAATCAATAAAGACACAAATCAATAAAGACACAAATCAATAAAGTTAGAAATGAAAAGGGAGATGTAGCAAACAGCAAGGACATTCAGACAACAAAGACATACTTTAAAAATCTATATTCTACAAACATGAAAATCCAAGATTAATGGATGTATAGATATGTATGAAGATGGATGGGCATGTATGACCTACCAAAGTTAAGTCAAGACAAAGTAAGCAATTTAAATAGGGCCATAATATCCAATGAGATAGAAGTAATAAAGATCTCTAATGTAAAAATAATCCCAGGGCCAAGAGGGTTCAGCAGAAAATTTTATCAGATCTTCAAAGAAGAATTAACAAAATATTCCTCAAACTATTCTGAAAAGAAAAAAAACTAGACAAAGAGGGAACATTTCCAAAATTCTTTTACAAAGCTGGTATTACCTAATACTAAAACCAAAGACCTAACAAAAATGAGAATGATGCCAATATTTCTTATGAATGTAGGCACATAGATTTTCAATAAAGTATTTGTAAAGTGAGTTTAACACCATATCAAAAAAAGATAATCCATCATGGTCAAGTAGACTTCATTCCAGAGATACAAGGATGGTCCAACATATGTAAAACAATAAAGGTAATTCACCACAGAAATAGGCTCGAAGACCACATGATTATTCACTAGATACAGAAAAAAGCTTTTTGATAAAAATCCAGTTTCTCTTCATGAGAAAATTCCTGGAGAGTTTAGGGATACAAGGGACATATATCAACACAGCAAAGATGATATACAGAAAGACTATAGCCAATATCATCCTAAATGGAGAGAAACCGGATGTGGAGAAAGAGGAACACTCCTCCACTGCTGGTGGGACTGCAAGCTGGTACAACCACTCTGGAAATCAGTCTGGTGGTTCCTCAGAAAACTGGACATGATACTTCCAGAGGACCCAGCCATACCACTCCTGGGAATATACCCAGAAGATTCCCCAGCATGCAATAAGGATATATGCTCCACTATGTTCATAGCAGCCTTTTTTATAATAGCCAGAAGCTGGAAAGAACCCAGATGTCCCTCAACAGAGGAATGGATTCAAAAAATGTGGTATATATACACAATGGAGTACTATTCAGCCATTAGAAACAATGAATTCATGAAATTCTTAGAGAAATGGATGGAGCTGGAGAACATCATACTAAGTGATGTTCTCAAAAGAATACCCATGGTATGCACCCACTGATAAGTGGATATTAGCCTAGACTCTTGGGACACCAAAGACAATCCACATATCAAATGATATCCAACAATAAGGAAGGAGTGGACACTGGTGCTAGAAAGGCTCAAAACATCAGTGTAGGGGAATACCAGAACAGGGAAGTAGGAAGGGGTGGATGGGGGAACAGGGGGAGGGAAAAGGGCATGTGAGACCTTTGGGGGATGGGGAACCAGAAAAAGGGAAATGAAATGTAAATATAGAATATATCCAATAAATAAAAAAAAAGAAAGAAAAAAATCAGGAACGAGAGAGACTGTCCTGCCTAGGGATCCATTCCATATAAAGTTACCAAACCCAGACACTACTGTGGATGCCAACAAGTGCTAGCTGACAGGAGTCTGATATAGCTGTCTCCTGAGAGACTCTGCCAGTACCTTACAAATATAGAGGTGGATGCTCACAGCCTTCCAATGGACTGAGCACAGGGTCCCCAATGGAGGAGCTAGAGAAAGGACCCAAGGAGCTGAAGGGGTTTGTAGCGCCATAGGAAGAACAAGAATATGAACCAACCAGTGCCCCCAGTGATCCCAGGAACTAAACCGCCACATGGAGGGACCCATGGCTCCAGCTGCATATATAGCAGAGGATGACCTTGTGGGACATAAGTGAGAGGAGAGGCCCTTGATCCTGTGAAGGCTCCATGCCCCAGTGTAGGGAAATGCCAGGGCAGGGAAGTGTGAGTGGGTGGGTTAGTGAGCATGGGATAGAGGGTTTTCAGAGGGGAAGCCAGGAAAGGTGATAACATTTGATATGTAAATAAAGAAAATATCTAATAAAAACAAATTGGAAAAAAAAAGTATATACACTTTCCCTGCTCCTGTTCACCTGTAGTCTTGGCTAAAGCAGTGAGACAACTGAGAGATAAAGGGACTATAATTAGGACAGGAAGAAGTTGAAGTATCCTTATTTTCAGATGATATGATTCTGTACATAAAAGACCCCACAGTCTCCAAAAGAAAACTCCTACAGCTTATAAGCACACCCAGCAGGACGCCCTAGTTAGGGTTGCTACTGCTGTGAGGGGGACACTATGACCACAGCTACTCTTTTTATTGGTTGTGAGCCTATCACAGCAATACCCAGTTCCTGGAATCAAATTCTGTCTTTGTTGGGGTTTCTATTGCTGTGAAGAGACACCATGACAACTGCAACTCTTATAAGGGAGAACATTTAATTGGGGCTTAAGTTTAGAGGTGGGACATATGGTGGCATGTGGGCATACATGGTGTTGGAGAGGTAGCTGAGAGTTCTACATCTGTACCATCAGGCAACAGGAAGAAAGAATGGCACTGGTCCTGGTTTGGGATTCTGAAATCTCAAAGACCACCCCCTCCATGGCATATTTCTTCCAACAAGGCCACACTTCCTAGTAGTGCCACTCTCTAAGAGCCTATGAGGATTATTTTCATTCAAACCGCCATAAGGATACAAAATCAATATACAAAAATCAGTAATCTTACTATATACAAATGATGAATATACAAAGAAAGAAATTTGGAAAACAATACCATTCCAAATAGCCTAAAATATGAAAATATCTTGGAATAAATCTAAACAAGTAAGTGAAAGACTTTGCTTTGAGAAATGTAGGAAATGGAAGAAGATATAAGAAGGTGGACAGATTTCTCATGCTCATGGATCAGCAGGATTAAAATTGTGAAAATGCTCATCCTGCCAAAACCTATCTACAGATTCAATGCAATTTTGTTAAAATTTCAACAAAGTTTGTTACAGGAATTGAAAAAAACTCCCCCCACAAGCCTAACTGTAACCATCTTTATTAAAGATATTTTTCATAAACAATCACACCATTTTAGACATGAAATATGAATCAACAATATACAAGAACTTTCAAAATCCCTTCTTGTATAGACTACTAAAATCAGAAAGCCATTATAAAACCCAATGAAATCTTCATTCAATGTTTTGAAAAGGGGGAAGTAGCTTGAAGTGAGGGTTGAAGTTTCACATTAAGGATGTGGTTTAACAGCTTTTCACAAGCCGACCCTGACTTTCAGGAAATGAACATGGCAGAATTATCAATCTGAAGATTCACAATCTTTTCTAAAAGGAACCAGAGCTCTCCTGAGAACACTCAATGAAGTCACTGCAAAGTCCACATCACCCAATAGACTGGAAAACCAATTTTTGGGGCCAAGTTCCAACAGGTCTCTAGTTTTAAGGGAATCAAGTCTATGTTGATGGTGTAGGACAAAGATGATATAAAAATGAATTTAGAGTTTTCCCAGACCACAAGACATTTTGTGCCTTGGTGGCCACCTATGTCAAGACCAGGATCTCTCTCCTGGGAGCCAACAGGAGCTTTTCAAAATTATCAGGGAAAGAGGTTTTTTGTCCTCAATCCAGCTTGGGAGATATTTTTATTTTTAGTGACACGATCCTTCCCCCTCAATAGTGAAGTGTTCTGTGTGCTAACAACATAGCTTAAAAAAGGTAAAACAACAACCCCACATCCGACAAAGGGCTAATATCCAATATATACAAAGAACTCAAGAAGTTAGACCCCAAAGAACCAAATCACCCTATTAAAAAATGGGGTACAGAACTAAACAGGGAATTTTCACCAGAAGAAATTTGGATGGCTGAGAAGCACCTTAAGAGATGTTCAACATCATTAGTCATCAGGGAAATGCAAATCAAAACAACCCTGAGATTCCACCTCACACCAGTCAGAATGGCTAAGATTAAAAACTCAAGAGACAACAGGTGCTGGTGAGGATGTGGAGAAAGAGGAACACTCCTCCATTGTTGGTGGGATTGCAAGATGGTACAACCACTCTGGAAATCAGTCTGGTGGTTCCTCAGAAAACTGGGCATGACACTTCCAGAGGACTCTGTCATACCACTCCTGGGCATATACCCAGAGGATTCCCCCACATGCAATAAAGACACATGCTCCACTATGTTCATAGCAGCCTTATTTATAATAGCCAGAAGCTGGAAAGAACCCAGATGTCCCTCAATGGAGGAATGGATACAGAAAATGTGGTATATTTATACAATGGGTTACTACTCAGCAATTAAAAATAATGAATTCATGCAATTTGTAGGCAAATGGTTGGATCTGGAAAATATCATCCTAAGTGATTCAACCCAATCACAAAAGAATACATATGAATTGCAATCACTGATAAGTGGATATTAATGAGCCCAGAAGCTCTGAATACTCAAGACACAATTAGCTAAGCAAAAGATTCCCAAGAAAAGGGATGGAGAGGACCCTGGTCCAGAAAAGACTAAATTCGGTTTTGTAGGAGAGTACCAGAACAGAGAAATGGTGGGGAGGGGGGTGATTGGGGAATCAGGGGGGAGAGCACTTATGGGACATATGGTGAGGGGGGGAACTGGAAAGGGGAAAGCCTTTGGAATGTAAACAAAGAATATAGAAAATAATAAAAAAAGTAAAAAAAAAAGTAAAAAAAAAGTAAAACAAAATCCTGCATTTTTATAAAACTCGATAAGAAATAGTATTTCAAATTGTACAGTCACCAGAAGCACACAGTTATCAAAAATAATGCACACACGTCACTTGGCATCTCCAGCACCTTCAGCTTCCTGTTGCCTGGCCTGTCTTGGTGACTCCATTTTCTGCAGGATCATTTGCATCCTTACCAGCGTCTGCTTTCCCCTTCTTCCCCTTGGGTACCTTCTCTCCCTTCTTTGCAGGGGCCTTTTTAGGCTTGGGCTCTGGCTTTGGAGGAGCAGGTTTCACAGACAACCTTGCAGATCTTCGCTGTGGCTTGTCCTTCACCTTGGCTTTATCTCCTTTAGCATCCCCTCCAGCCTTTCTTTTGGGCATGGTGACAGCAGGGGATGTCGGCTCTGAACACACGCATACAGCGGGCATGCAGGTTTGGTATGTCTGGGGGTTGTGCTCGCTGCTTCTTCCAAAAAAAAATAACCTTAAATTTCATATGGAAACACAAAAGAAAATGACCCTGAACTATAAAGAGATTGTTGGTGGAATCACTATCCTTGATTTCAAGTTATACTGAGAATTATAATATTAAAAACAGCATAGTACAGGTATAAAACCAGATACATTAACCAGTGAAATAGAACTGAAGACTCACATACAAGCCTATACTCCTAAAGCCTTCTAATTTTTTCTTTTTGCCAAAGATTTCAAAATTACATCTTGGAGAAAGATAGCATCTGCAACAAAGGTGCTGGCCAACCTGGATAGCTACATGTAGAAGGACGGAACAAGATTTTTAGCCCTCACTCTGCACAAAACTCAACTCCAAGTGGACCCAGGGCCTTAACACAGGCCTATAATCCTAACATTGAACAGGAGAAAGGAAGGAATATCTTGAACTTAAAGGTACAGGAAAGAACTTTCTAAACAGGATCCTGGTAATGCAGGCATTAAGATTGACCTTTGATAAGTGAAATCTCATGAAATTTAAAAGCTTCTGTACATCAAAAGGCACTAATGTTAGAGGAAAGAGGCAGCCTACAAAATTAGTAGCATGTTTATCAGATACTTTCTATCTATCTATCTATCTATCTATCTATCTATCTATCCCCTAAATTTAAAAAATGGAACATGGAACTAAAGAAAGAGCTCTCTAGATCTTGCCTCGGGGCACTACAGACAGCTAGCAACTGGGGCCAGGTACGTGGACAGAGTCCCAGTCTAACATCAACTACCCTGTCAGTCAGGCTCTTGCCTGCACCCAGAGCCAGATCAGCTCAGTGGGCAGTCTGTGCACTGACAGCTCGGCGGGCTGTCCCCGACCCAAGAAGAAGGAAGGAAAGGATCCTGGTCCTGAAAAGACTGGATCCAGGTTTGTAGGAGAGTGTCAGAACAGAGAAATGGGGGGGGCTGATTGGGGAGCAGGTGGAGGGAAAAGGACTTATGGGACATATGGTGAGGGGGGAACTGGGAAAGGGGAAAGCCTTTGGAATATAAACAAAGAATATAGAAAATAAAGAAAAAAAGAAACAAAACAAAACAAAACAAAAAGAACATGAATTCAAGGCCCATACCTAAACATAGTAAAAGCAATTTACAGCAGACTGATAGCCAACATCAAAGTAAGTGGAGAGAAACTTGACGCAATCCCACTAAAATCAGGGACTAGACAAGGCTGCCTCCTCTCACCATATCTTTTCAATATAGTACTTGACGTACTAGCTCAAGTCTGGCGGTTCCTCAGAAAACTGGACATGATACTTCCGGAGGACCCAGCCATACCACTCCTGGGCATATACCCAGAAGATTCCCCAGCATGCAATAAGGATACATGCTCCACTATGTTCATAGCAGCCTTTTTTATAATAGCCAGAAGCTGGAAAGAACCCAGATGTCCCTCAACAGAGGAATGGATACAAAAAATGTGGTATATATACACAATGGGAGTACTATTCAGCCATTAGAAACAATGAATTCATGAAATTCTTAGAGAAATGGATGGAGCTGGAGAACATCATGCTAAGTGAGTTAACCCAGTCTCAAAAGAATACCCATGGTATGCACCCACTGATAAGTGGATATTAGCCTAGACTCTTGGGACACCAAAGACACAGTCCACATACCAAATGATGTCCGACAAGAAGGAAGGAGTGGACACTGGTGCTGGAAAGGCTCAAAACATCAGTGTAGGGGAATACCAGAACAGGGAAGTGGGAAGAGGTGGATGGGGGAACAGGGGGAGGAAAACGGGCATGTGAGACCTTTGGGGGGCAGGGAACCAGGAAAAGGGAAATTAAATGTAAATATGGAATATATCCAAAAAAAAAATAAAAAAAGATATGTATCACCAAAAAAAATATTCACAACATTGTTAATCCCTGGACCAGATTGGGGGTAAAAAAAAAAAAAGGAAGAAAAGAAAAGAAAAAAAAGAAAAGAAAAGAAAGAAAAGAAAAAACATTAATGTTCTTTAAATTGTAAAAAGGAAAGTAATGCTACAAAATTCATTCTACAGAATCAGTATTAACTAACTAGTGTTACAACAAAAAAATGAAAAAAATACACCAATTTATCTGTTAAAGTTGACACAAAAATTATCAATAAAATGCTTGCTTATTGCAAAAAAAAAAAGAGATCTCTAAAGAGGAAACAAATAACTGAGAAACATTTCTAAAATACGTTCAACATCATTAATCATTTGGGAAATACAAATTAAAGCCACTTTGAGAGTTCATTTTGCCATAGTCACAATATTTAATATCAAAAAGAAAAAAGGCTACACATGCTGGTAAGTATATGGGGCATGAGAATATTTATTTACTGTTAGTGGGAATTTAAACCCATATAGCACCGTATGAAATTCAGCATGAAGTTTTCCTATAAAAGCTATCTACCACATGACTTATACCACTCTTCAGTACATACCCCAAAGACTCTGTGTCCTATGACTGAGGTATCTGCTTATCCATTTTCATTGCTGCTTTATTCATGACAGTAAGGGAATGGAAACAGTTTAGATGTCCGTCAATGGATGAATGGTTAATAAAAATGTAGCACATTTACATAATGGGTATTATACAGCTGTTTTTAAAGATAATTTTTTTAATTAGTGAGTGTACAAGCCAGATTTCATTTCTTTTTCATTTATTTATTCATTTTATGTATCTGAGTATACTGTCGCTGTCTTCAGACACACCAGAAGAATGCATCAGAGCCATTATCGATAGTTGTGAGCCACCATGTGTTTGCTGGGAATTGAACTCAGGACCTCTGGAAGAGCAGTCAGTGCTCTTAACCACTAAGCCATCTCTCCAGTCCCCTATACAGCTGTTAAGAAAAGTGGAATCGTGAAATTAATTTGCAGGTAGAGGATTGAGCTGACAACAATCATTCTGTGTAAGAAAACACAGGCACATAAAGACAAACATCACATATTTTCTCTCATTTATGGATAGTTTCTTTGAAGCTTTAGGTTTGTGTGTTTCATTTGGAAAACGCACTGAGATCAGGAAATTAGTAAGAGGTCATGGAGGGGACTTTCAAGGGAGGGAAGAGAGAATACAGTGATATAAAAAGGGAAAAGGAATAATGGGATAGGAAGGGTTAAATGGGAGGGCAGGGGCGAGGAGGGATTATGAGGAGGGGCAACTAACACCAGAGACCTTCTGAAAAAGTCTTATGAAAAACTAACATCACAGAAGCTTCTTAAAATATAAACTCAGGTCTATAGAGAGAATTCGAACGGAGTTATCCTACACCAGGGCAATAATGATCCTACTAGAAAACTCAGGCTAACAAAGAAAATGCCCAGTGCTAGGAATTGGTTACTTCTAAGGAGCTGTTGGCTAGTGAGGTCACATAGAGCTCCCAATATTATAGACTAATGTCATTGCTATTAGTTACCCTCCACAACTTAATGGCAAAACTCTATTGCTGAAAATACCATATACTTGAGTAATAGGACATGGAGGAATCAAGTTAGCACTGACTTGGAAGGCTCAGGCTGGCTAGCTTTCATAGGGTTGGAAGATGCTATGCACACTACTGGAAGAGAAATATAATTAGCAGTCTTACACAGCTATGAGCCTTGTGAGCTACGATAATGGCCAGTTTGGCAAGATATGCCCATCAGTGCAATAGTGGCATAAATGTCATGGGAATAGGCATCTACCTTATGACTGGATTTAAGGTCCACTACCAAAAGATAAATATCTGGAACAGTGACTGGGTTCAAGAACCTGTGGCTGGACAGATCATAGGCCCCAGGGAAGAACCTACTTCAGTCATGTTACTCTTGGTGTATAGTATTAAAGCAGCTCCTAAAAACTTATTGTATCTATAGATTTATACATCTTTTGACTTTTACCACAGAAGTTCCTTATTGATGCAAGTGTAAGTAACTGTGGGATGTTCAGCCCTAAAGGGACATCTATATCACACATCTTTCTGGTAAGGGTCAGAGGTCATTACAGAAGAAAGGCTGAAAAGTTTCAAGAGCTAAAAGTGGTATATGAGCACAATGAACCAGTGTTTCCAGATACAGTGAGGGCAGTTTCACATGTGAATGTGCAGTGGCTACAATAGCACATACAAACCTGTATAGGCACAAGCCAGTCCAAATCCCAACATGGAGTGGGGAAGCAGGAATGAATCCACACTCCTAGATAAAGAGTTATTTGTAGATGCTAGGTGCTGAAGAGGGAGTGTTAGTTTACTTTGTATGTGTTTCCCTTGGTAGGTCTAACACACATATCATTGGATGGACACATACTCAAGTATATAGACAGCAATTATTGGACTCAAGTTAAAAAAAGAACACAAAGTTGGGTGTGTAAATGAAATCAAATGAAGGGTAGATTGCGAGATATGGAAGCAAGGTGAATATGGCCAAATGTATGAAATTCTCAAAGAATTAATGAAAACAATAACAAGTAGATCAGGACCAAAACAAAGAAGCTTATAATTGGATGGTTTATATCATCCACAGTTCACTCACCTTACTGTCACAATGCACAAGGCAGTATTTTTTAGTATACTGATGGAGTCATAAAATCAAACTTAATTTCTGAACATCTTCAACATCTCAGAAAGGAACTCATACTGTCTTATAGTCTTCTTCATTTCTCTATCTTTTCAGCTCCTCAAAATCATTAATGTACTTTCTATCTTTACAGATTTGCCTATTTTGTATATTTCATATACATGGAATTCTAAAAAATGCCTTCCATTTGAAGGTGGCTGTTGTACTTGTGAATGACCTTAACATCCCTGGTGTGTAGTGCAATGTTCAGTATCACGTCCACACAAACTATTGTCATGGAAACTGCAAAAGCTTTGGAACTTTTCCTTACTTAGAGGCTACTAGGTTTATTGTCCATTTATTAAATTGCTAAATGAGTGAGACTAGTAGCAGGAAGTACATTGAATCATGAAACTTTTAATAATGCCCCTGGGTATTCACTGATGGCAGGTTCAAGTAGAGCCATTAAACAATCATTTCAAGTTCAATTAGAGCCATCCAGTGACCACCTCAAGATCTTGGGTTAGGTTGTTAAAAACCCCAGAGCTTGCAAGCCTGAAAATACACCCAGTGCAGGATTTTGTGCTCTGTGATTTTGTATCCTAGGTGTCTGTACTTGTAGGGGAACTGAATCACTAATGAAAGTATGGAATAGATGGTTTCTGTTGTCAGTTGGGGGAATTTATTTTAAACAGGTAAGATAGGTAGATCTTATCTATAAAGATATATTTATTATTTATTGCTTTGGGATATACAGAGAGTTTAACAGAGTTACTGGGTTGGTTGATACAAGTCTTTATAGCTACCTCATCTTTATAAAGGGTTTGTTGTGATTTATTTAAAATGGATGTTGACTAGGGCTAGAAGGAGATAAAGTCTTCCAGGGATGGTTCTCTCCTGAGAGTGCACAGGATGGTGATCTTTCCTCTCTTTAAGCATTGGCATCTTTAAGACCATTGCAAGCATTACAAGAAAGAAAACTCTATTAGCCACAGTTATCCAGACAGATAGATGGAGAGAGAGAGAGAGAGAGAGAGAGAGAGAGAGAGAGAGAGAGAGAGAGAGAGAGAGATCATGAATGAATTGAAGGTGGAGTTTTTTCTTCAGCTCGGAAATTCAGCCTTGTAAGGCTTTCTAGAGAGTGGCTAGGGCCTGCCCACATTATTAAGGATCATTTGCCATTCCCAAAGTCTACTCATTAACTTTTAATCATTTATAAAAATACCACCACAGAAATAGCTAGGTCACTAACCAGACATCTGGGTTTCATGGCCTGAGTTATGCATAATGCTAATTATTATAGTAATTTAAAGTGCTATTTTTTCCTACTTTCTTAATGGGAATGAAGTGACTTGCCCAAGTGTATTCAAATATATCAACTCAGAAAAGGTCTTCACTTGATGTTTATGATTCATCCGGACAGCAAAAGAACCTAAGATTAACTAGATTTGATTTGACATAGATTCCTTAACAACTTACATTTTCCTAGAACATAATTTTAAACTTAATGTTGGCATCAGGTCATATCTCCTCAAATATGTCACATATATCACCCAGAATAAATATTTTTCTTGTTTGCAAAATTTGCACAATACATATTTTACTTTTGAGTGACAAATCTGGGGAGGTATTAATGTAAGTTCTAGTGGTGGTCATGTTTAGTGACTGCTTAAAGTGGTACTGGAGAGGTGGCTTAATTCTACTTCTCTTGGCCAGATAGTACATTTATAAATTTGAAAGAATAAATCAGAATATTCAGAGAAGGAAAATATTAAAAAACCCCAAAGGACCAATATTACAATTATATAATTATTCACACAGAAGACCAGTTACCTAAATCAGAATCTGTTATTTATTTAAAATATGTCACTGTTTGTGTTTTATTTCTAGAAGGAATTATGAGGAAGTTGAATGAAAGAGCATAAAAACCACTGTAAGAATCAACACTGGACAGCTGGAGCACACTGGTAAGTGACAGCACTTGTCAGTGACAGCGCTTCCCATGTTTCTGTGGGTCTGCCCCTGATGACACTGTGGCTCAGCACTGAACCAGGCTCTTTTCCAGGTATTTAGCAGATAAATTGTATCCACGTGGTTTAGAAGCTTAATGGGAGTACTTTTAACTCAGACTCATTCTAATCCTCCTCTGTATTCAGAGTCGGCTGTATTTTTTAGTGTGCTGCTTTCACTAAAGGTGTTTGCACACACGCCCCCCAAGCACAAACACTCATGTGTGACGTGTGTGTGTGTGTGTGTGTGTGTGTGTGTGTGTGTGTATACACAGGCACATGTATACACATCCCAAACACACCACTCACACCCTGCACTCTCCTCACTGTTCCCCTAAGCATGCATATAAATTTATCTATCTATCTATCTATCTATCTATCTATCTATCTATCTATCTATCTATCATCTATCTGTCTATCTATCTATCTATCTATCTATCTATCTATCTATCTATCTATCTATCTATCTACTATCTATTCATACATACATATACTGTTCAAGACTTCAAAATGTTTGAGGCTGTGATTTGTTGCCTTTCCTATTTCACTGTATCGCTTGCTTCTTCTTCTGATTACTGAAAGAATCACTGGGCTGTGGGGTCTTGGGTATGGAGGGATCAATGCTCTCTCTTCCCTCTGCTTCTTTGTGTTTGAATCACCAGCACAATTCATAGAAAAGAGTTCATAGAATAAACCCTGAGCTTGAAAAAAATCTTCCGAAAGAGAAGCCTCCTTACTGGCTCATTTGTCTCATCACCAGAGGAAAACTCTACTCCTTGCTCTGAAATTCAGCTCAAAGAAGATACTCCAGAGAAGATTTGGAGGACTAGTTGAGCCATGGTGGTTTACTTTGGCTACCTGGCCTTCCCTACCTGGGACGGTCATTCTCTGGGGCTCATCATGACTGCACTCTTGCATGTGGATGAAAAAATGGGGAATTTCTCTGTGTGCAGAATGGAAGGCATTGTTGTGTCTCTTTAGGTGGGATTTTCTTTCTCAGAGGCTTCTTCGTGTTGGTTGACCACCAGGCACATGATCTCATTTAAATGCTAAAGAGTCAAGTCTTAAAATAAAATAAAACTTGATATAACCTATTGTAAACAATAAAAACAGAAAAGACTCTGAGAACAGTTTGGTAAAATATCTAAGAATTTAATTGACTCAGTTTTCCACATAACCACTAAACAGAGGAGACCTATGGCAGAGGTGGTGGGATGGTGTTCTAATTTTAACATGATGAAATCTCACAACATTCCTGAAACCGATGGCAGTTCATTTTACTAGAATGTGAACCTGTCAAAAAGTTTAACACATCTTCTCTGTCAGTAGCTCCCTGTCTTCCTTAACACTTTGATATTCAATTAGTGTAGGACATTTTCTCATACTGGATTCATTCACGTAATGTCTTGGCAGTCCAGCATTTTATAGATAGACCTGAAGCTGTAGGCAGCTGTGATGGACACTGAGGCTTCCCTTTGCAAAAGGAGCCCCTTCTAAGTGTGACTTTGCCAAGGTTTGGTCCTGCAGTATTCAAATAGAGATCCTGTAGAAACAGATAAGGCAGTAGGCAGACAAATACAGTTTGGGGATTTCTGATACAATGACAGACACCAGTAGGCTAAAACTGGGGAGTCTGGAAGCAAAGGCCTTTAATCTGTAGTGCCTCAGTAGACTCTTAGTGGAGTAATAGAAAAAGGGGAAAGATAGTCATTACTGTCTGTGTTGGGGAATTGCTGTGGGAACTCTAGGAAAAGCTAAATAGGCAAGCAAAGGACCTAAGGCTCCGTTCTCACTGCCTCACTCTGCAATCCTGGACACACTCCTCGTGTCCGGTGGGGATTCTGGCCCTTTGGTCCTCCTGTCCCATTACAGAGTACATGTCAACTGAGGTCATCTTGTACCCCCAACATTTGGTCTTTTTGCTTTTCTGTTTGTAATATTACTTTTCTTCCAGCTAAGAAGTATTTAGTGAGCTCCTTTTTTTGTGACAAATACTTTGTTATATGAATAGAAAAAATAAAGTATTTCCCTTTCTTCAAGGGGCGCATGGTTAGAGCCCATAATGGTTCCTTAAAGGTCACTGCGTGCTTGCTTGCTTACTTCTTGTTTAGTGTGTTTTAAGCAGCATGGTACTGTGCTTTGGCATGCAGGCTTTAGGAAGTTTGATCCTTCTTCCTTAACTTTCATAGCTCTAGGATTATAGGTGTGTGCTACAGCATCTGGATGATGGTTTCTTTTCTTTCTTTCTTTTTTAAAAGGGCTATTACTAAGTCAGTAAAAGAGGAGTTCTTTCCTTCCCCCATATCCATCTTTCTTCTTCCATTTCTTGGGCTGAGTATCAAGCATAGGGCCTTGTGTATGTTAAGTGAATGCTTGACCACAGGACTACACTGCAGCCCCAAAGAGGCATTTCTTAATTTTTACTCAATAATATGAATTTAATATTTTCTTATTTAACAGTCTTATTTTGCAAGGCACTAAGTGTAACCTTCTCTGTATTTGAAAGTCTTCACAGGTTGAGGATACTTTATAGGTTGAGTGGTAGAGTACTTGCCTAATAGCATACATTAAATAGGTGCAGTTGCTGATACCATTAAAAAAAAGCCAAATCAAACCTAATGGTGGTGTGGTTCATGTTTTAGTGATGATAGAGATAATGCCCAGCACAATCATATTTCTTTATAAAAGACACAACAACAGCTAGTTATGTTTTTGCATGCCTGTAACTTTAGCACTTATAGGGCTGAAATGGGAAGGTTGTATTGTCAAGGCCAGCTAACCCTAACCCTGACCCTAACCCTAACCCTAACCCTAACCCTGACCCTAACCCTAACCCTAAGGGTTATTCTATGGTAGGTTATTCTATGCAGCATTGTGAGACCATTTCACAAAACAATACAAACAACGACACAAACACATTATAATCCCCTAGACACAGAGAAGCAAAAAAAAAAAAAAAACTACTTGCAACTCCAAGAAGTCACCATACATTTTTTCAATTTCTCTTTTTTAAAGTGTGCTCAGTATATAAAGATTATAGAATGTAATATAAAAATTAATAAAATATTTGTATTCTTTTAAATCTCATGCTTGTGAAAGTAAATAATATTAACATTTATATTCTCTAAATCTACTATTTTAGAAATATATACAAGTAGAAATAATGATAAATTACATATGATTGCATGTTTAAAAATGTATATACATGTACATAGATGCATTCACAAATGTCTCTTGATTCCTTTCTTTGTCCCTCTTCTCTCCATCCTTTTCCAACACTTACAATATATTCAAAATAGATTCTTTTGTTGGACCTTCTTTGAAATTAGTTGTTTGTGATCTTGACTATTTATTGAAATAACCAAGGAGAGATGAATGAATTGTTTGAGGTGAGATGGGACATCAAAATTTATAAAAATCATTTAAGTAGTCTGATTGACAGCCATGCTGCAAATCACTGCTTTAGGTTACTGCACATATATCGAGCTCATTAATGGTTCCATACTGTCCTGAACCCAAAGTTCTTTATTCATGGTACTCATCAGTTAAGAACACTGACTGTTCTTTCATAGGACCTTGGTTTGATTCCTAGCACCCACACGGCAGTTCATAACTGTCTGTAACTTAAGTTCCATGGGATCTTTTCTAGTCTTCAATGTCCCAGGCATGCACATGCTGCACAGACATACATTCAGGTAAAACACACATACCACTAAAAAATAAGATAAACATAAAAAACTTTAAAAATGATTTATTTCTGTATTGATAAATATTGTTTGTTTCCAATATCTTGCTTTACTAAAAAGCATTTTAATAAGTGTACACCTTTAGTTCCTACTTACCAGTTCTTTTAGTTCAACGAAATTCAGTCCTGAAAATGGGATTCCTTGGTCTAGAAGTATAGACATTAAAAATCTCTCAGTACTGCCAGCTTGTTTCCCACAAAATGTCTTAATACTGTCAGTAGCAGTATGTAAAGACTGAATCCGTTTTTCATGCTTCTGTCAATGTGACAAAAACAAATGTATTTGATTTTATTCTCTAACTCTCCTGAATGACTGTCACTCAGACACACGTCTCCTTTGTGATTCCATTCCAGTGGTCTTTGGGTTTGTAGTCTTTGTTCATTTTCAATGTGACCATTTGTATTTTACTATCCAATTTTAAGGGTCATTGAATAAGGGATTATTCTCCTTTTCTGTCATATGTGTTCTGACATTTTTTCCCAGTCTTCTTTTTGTCTTTTGATAACTTGTAGAGAACACGCCTGTGACAGAATGTTGAGAATATATTATCAAACATCACCATTATGTACTGTTTCAATAGCTCTCCTGTCACCGTCATTCCTAATGGGTGTATACAAGTCTAGTCAAGTTCAGCCATTCATTCAGACTCCCCCAACCAGATCCATGACTGTTAGGCTGCTTCACATAGTACTAGATTTAAAATTCCTTCGCCTTTAGTTTTTTTTTTTCTGTAGTTAAGACACTGTATGAGATTACCTTACCCTAGGTGAAATAATTAGACCATTCATTTTGGGAGTGATTTGTGATGATTGTCTTCTAGACTTTTAAAGTTTTTTGGTCACAATTTTCCTGGCAGAAAAGTTATGTTACAGAACTGAAAGAATAATAGTTTGTGGCTTATTATTTCAATTGAGAGGGCATAATTAGACTCAGAATACTTAAGAAGTTAGTTTATTGCAAATAAGATATTTATTGTAAACCTACAAAGTGTGAAGCACTTGCAAAGTGCTGTAAGAGGTAAGTCACATGTGGTTATTACTTTTTGAAAAAATAATTTTTTACAATTAAAATATAAGTATATTATTTCCCCCTTCCTTTTCCTCCATCTAAACCTTGCCATATACCCTTCTTTGCTCCTTCTCAAATCATAGTCTCTTTTTCTTTATTATAATATATATGTACATATATAATAGTTATACACAAATATACAGATGTATAAATATATAAACAGAACTTGCTCAGTCTTTAGTGTTTGGTGTTACTGTGTACATATACTCTCAGGGCTAGTCACTTTGTATTGGATAACCAAATAGGGGAAGACTATCTCTTCCACTCTCAGTATTCTTTAGTTGCCTGTAGTTCTATGTTTATGACTGGGGCCCCATCAGGTTCCCCCCTTTCATGTTAGTGTATCTATTGGTATTGTACTTGTTCAGGTCTTGTTTAGCTATTCATTAGGTATTAAGTATTGATGTATCATTGTTGAAGCGTCTCTCTCCTTTCTAGGCAACAGTATCTCACAGCCAGTTTTCCTGGTGCTCTGGCTTTTAAAACCTTTCTGTTACTTCTGTACTTTTAAAGAACAGTTTAGTTTATGGGAATGAAAACTAAATCTCCCACTTAATTTTATAGTTAAGTACCATAAAATAATTTTGAAAGAGAAGCAGACTTTTATTGAATCAGGATAGTTTTCTTAAAGTTAGTACTTGAGATAATACAAAGATGAAGTAAAAAATGAGTAGTATTTTAATAGATGCAAAAGGACTCCACATTGGACAAAACAAAAGACTGTTAAGGTTTTGAAGGTTAATTATCTTCACAACAGAAGTCAAAAAAAGTGGTCTCAGTTGGGGTTTTATGATTTTGGAACAAATCTGAAACTATTTTTGGTGGATTATTCTGAAATGAAAAGAACCAGATTAAAAAAGGATTTAAGCCGGGCGGTGGTGGCGCACGCCTTTAATCCCAGCACTTGGGAGGCAGAGGCAGGCGGATTTCTGAGTTCGAGGCCAGCCTGGTCTACAGAGTGAGTTCCAGGACAGCCAGGGCTACACAGAGAAACCCTGTCTCAAAAAACCAAAAAAAAAAAAAAAAAGGATTTAAAACAACTTACATATTCATGTGACGCTTCATAGAAAAATAGTCATTTCAGTGACTTGATTCCTGTATTACTCAGGATAATTTAAAATTTATGCCTCTCCCTCCCTCCCAGATCCTCTGGAACACTCGTTAGATGGGAGCTCTAAATCAAACAAGAGTGACTGAGTTTGTCTTCCTGGGCCTCACTGACAACTGGGTGTTGGAGATTCTGTTTTTCATACCATTTACAGTCACTTATGCTTTAACACTTTTGGGGAACATCCTCATTGTAGTTACCATAGTCTTCACTCCACGTCTCCACAATCCCATGTACTTCTTTCTGAGCAATCTGTCCTTCATTGACATCTGCCACTCATCTGTCACCGTGCCCAAGATGCTGGAGGGTTTGCTTTTAGAGAGGAAGACCATTTCTTTCGACAATTGCATCGCACAGCTCTTCTTCCTACATCTCTTTGCCTGTGCTGAGATCTTTCTGCTGACGATTATGGCGTATGATCGTTATGTGGCTATCTGCATCCCACTGCATTACTCCAATGTGATGAACATGAAGGTCTGTGTACACCTTGTCTTTGCACTCTGGCTGGGGGGCACTGTTCATTCACTTGTGCAGACCTTTTTGACAATTCGTCTACCCTACTGTGGCCCGAACATTATCGATAGCTACTTCTGTGACGTACCTCCTGTCATCAAGCTGGCCTGCACAGATACATACCTTACAGGGATTCTGATTGTGTCCAATAGTGGAACCATCTCCCTTGTATGCTTTCTTGCCTTGCTCACTTCCTATACAGTCATCTTGTTTTCTCTTCGAAAACAGTCAGCAGAAGGTCGTCGGAAAGCCCTGTCCACCTGCTCAGCCCACTTCATGGTGGTTGCACTGTTCTTTGGGCCATGTATCTTCCTCTACACTCGGCCAGATAGCAGCTTCTCCATCGACAAGGTGGTATCAGTCTTCTACACAGTGGTCACCCCTTTGTTGAATCCTCTCATTTACACCTTGAGGAACGAAGAGGTAAAAACTGCCATGAAGCATCTCAGGCAGAGACGAATTTGCTCCTGAAATTGTGTGTGTGTGTGTGTGTGTGTGTGTGTGTGTGTGTGTGTTGTGATGACAGCCACAGTTGTGGCCACATCCTGAATGTGGAAGTAACAACTGCTCTTAAACACTGAGCCATTTCTCCAGCCCTGAAAATTGATTTTCTAAATAAATTACTCAGAAGATCAAAAGTTAAACATTTTGACTAAATTGATTATGACTTTTTTTATTTTTGTGGTTGATTCTTTCACATTGGAATCTGTCTACAACCAAGTCTTAAAGATTTTTGGCTGTTTTACTTTGCAAATTTTATAATTTCATCTTAAATTCTAGGTGTATAATGTTTGGGGTTTAGTTTTTGTATGTGGTATGAAATAAGTTTGAGATTCATTTTATTCATTCATTGGCTTGATATGGAACAATTTGAAATGTTTATTTTATTATTAAATTAATTCTATTGAAAAAGACTTGATCTTTCAAGTGTATATTTTTTTGTAATTCTTTTTTATTAAATTATTTTATTTATTTACATTCTAAATGTTGCCCTATTTCCAGTCTTCCTTCCCAGAGTTCTTCACCTCATCTCCTTTGCCTCTGAGAGGGTGCTCCCCCACCCACCCACCTACCCACTCCCACTTCCCTACAACCCCCCTGCATTCCCCTTCCTTGGGGCAGCAGATATCTACAGGATTAGGCATATCCTCTCCTACTGAGGCCAGAGAAAGTAGTCTTCTCCTACATATGTGTTAGGGCCACAGACCAGACCATGTATGCTGGCTTAGTCTCTGGGAGCTCTGAGGGGTCTGGGTTAGTTGATACTGTCATTTTTCCTATGTGGTTGCAATGCCTTTCAGCTTCTTCAATCCCCATAACTCTTCCAGAGGAATCCCTGACCTCAGTCCAATGGTTTTATTTGTAATTCTTTACATTGACTTTCATGTCTACACTTATATACGACCACATTGTCTTGACTATTTTAGTTTTATAGTGGGCTTTCAGTAATGTTATATGATCTCATTGATCTTTCTCAAAATGATATGTATTTTCATGTGTATCGTGGGAAACATTTGTCTACAGAGGAAAATCCTGGAATCTAGACTGGGGTCACATGATCTCGATAGACAACCCGGGAGAGAGAACTAAACTAAAAATATTCAGCATCAATCTTCTAATTTAAGAGATTCTATTATTTGTTTATGTTTTCTTTAGTTTATTCATTAATATTATCATTTGAATTTATAATAAAACACAATTCATTAAATTTATCTTCAAATACTGTGTTTCTTAAAAAATATACACAATGATTTTATTCAACTGTAAAGAATGAAATTTATCAGCTGCTGGAGCATAAATAGAGCTGTAGATGACTATATTAAGTGACACAAACCTGAATTGGGCATGGTGGTGCATGCCTGTAACCTCAGCACTTGGCATAGGGAGGCAAGAAGATCAGGAGTTCAAGGCTAGCTATGGCTATATTGTGAGTTTGAAGTCAGCCTGGGTTTTATGAGGACTTGTCTCAAAATTAAAGCAGGTCAGAGCTGAAATACAAATAAAGCATATTTTCACTTATACATAAACTCCTATAGACAAAAATCCCAATATAAATAAGACAAATTGATGAACACTTTACAGGATGTATCTAAAAGACTAGAGTAATGGGAACAAAGAAAGAGGAAAGAAACAAATATCTCATAATTTCTTTCATATGTATTATGCACACAGATATATGAGCTGAGGATATATATATATATGTATATATATACATATATATATGACATCAGAATGAGAAGTGGGGCATAAGAGAGAGCACGTTAGGAAGTGAAATGCATTGACAAAAATTTCTTACTAACTTGTCTACCATCAGTTTATTTTCTAGTCTTAATTTCAAGCTGTTAGGGATATAGCATCTTTTCTCCCATTATAGAGGCTGGGTATTCTAACAGTGGTTGTGTGCACACCAGAGGCAGAGAGCAAAGCATTTGAGTCCATAAAGCTGATGCCTTAGCAGCACAAATTCAGTGCTGACAAGCCAGGAAGGTCCCTGAAAGTCATTGGTATTGAGTCTAACGTAGAGGGAGAAAGACACTGAAGTCTGATGTTAGCAATACAGGCTCAGAGAAGCAGTGAAGGCAGGTAGGAACTAGTGTTTTTTTTATTGTTTGTTATTATTAATTTCATTTTTACATGTTTATTGTTAATATGCAATTATATATACTATCTTCATTCTGTTGACATTGCTAAATTCAATCACAAGTTGGGCTAGACAAAATCTCTTTCCCTTGTCTTTCCTGCCCCCTTACCACCTTACTTTCTCCTTCTTTTCTTTCCTCTTTGCCTCTATTCCTCTTTTGATAGAGACTGAACACAAGGCCTTACAGATTTTGGCAAGCACTCCACAAGTGAGCCACTGCCCTTCAGATCTGTCTGCAGGGTTTTAAGTTTCCATTTTGGTAACAGCATCATCTATGAATAAGAGGTTTGCTTCTTCCTTTCTGATCTGCACTATATTTGTTTTTCTTTCTGCCTTACTATGCTGAGTAGTTTCTGTAGGTCAGCGTAGGACAGGAGTTTTGTAGTGTGGGTAGCTTTGTACCTAAGTGAGGAGGAAGCTTTCAGTAGTTCATAAAGTATACAGTTGGGGCCAGAGAAATGGTTCAGAGGTTAAGAGTGCTGCTCTTCTTGTAGAGGACCTGAGTTTGGTTCCTGGCTCCCACATGATGGCTCACAACCACATATAACTCATTCCAAGGGGTCTGACATTGTTTTTTTTTTTTTTTTTTTTTTTTTTTTTTTTTTGGTTTTTCGAGACAGGGTTTCTCTGTGTAGTCCTGGCTGTCCTGGAGCTCACTCTGAAGACCAGGCTGGCCTCGAACTCAGAAATCTGCCTGCCTCTGCCTCCCAAGTGCTGGGATTAAAGGCGTGTGCCACCAATGCCCGACTCATTGTTGTTTTTCTAATGATGTCATCCTCATTGGTGAGAGATGGAATCTCAGTGTAGCTTTAATTTTCATTTCTTTGATGACTACTGATGTAGAACATTTTTCAAATGTTTATTGACTACTTTTTACCATATCTTTTGAGAATTTTTTTCCATTTCATTAGTTTATTTATTGATTGGGTTGTTTGAGTTCTTTCTCTAGTTTTTTTTCATATATTCTAGGTATAAACCATCTCTAGCAGATGCAAAGCTGGCAAAAATTTCTTTAATTTTATAGTCTGTCCCTTTTTACATAGTAACAGTTTCCTTGAAGGGCAGAAGTGTTTAGTTTCATGAGGATCCATCATCAAGTATTAGCATTATTTTCTGACCAACTACAGGAGTCCTACTCAGAAAGTCATTCTCCAACCTTGTATTTTCAAGGGCATTTTTTACTTTTCTCCTCTAATGGCTTTAGAATTAATTGTTTTTTGGTATATGGTGAGATAGATGTAGGAATCTAATTTCACTCTTCTACCTATAAATATGTAGTTACTAGCATAATATCTTTCCTTCAATGTATATTTCTGGACTTTTTGCTTAAAAAGTCAGTGTGTGGACTTATATTTGGTTCCTCTGTTCTGCTCCATCCATTTACATGTCTAGTTATTTGCTTTTACCAAACTGTTTTTGTAACTTACAGCTCTGTAATAAACTTGACTGAGGTATGTGACTCTGCCGACATTATTCCTTTTATTCAGGCTTGGTTTGGATATTTGCTGTATTTTGTACTTCCACATGAATTTTAAGATTATATTTTTTATTTATGTGAAGAATGGCATTGAGGTTTTGATGAGGAATGTGTGAGTCTGAAGACTGCTTTTGGTGGAATAGCATTTCATATTATTAATTACTTCAGTCTATAAACATGAGAGTAGTATCTCCACCTTCTAGAATATTCTTCAATTAATTTTTTGTGGTTTAATATTTTTTAATTTTTATTTTCTATATTCTATGTTTACATTCCAAAGGCTTTCCCCTTTCCCAGTTCCCACCCACCATACTTCCCATAGTTCCTCTCCCTCCCAACTATTCCCCAATCATTCCCCCTCCCCCCCTCGGTTTCTTTACTAAACTGGATCCAATCTTTACAGGCCCAGGGTCCTCTCCTTTCTTCTTCTTGGGAATCATTTGACTTGCTATTTGTGTCTTGAGTATTTAGGGCTTCTGGGCTCATTAATATCCACTTATCAGTGATTGCATTTCATGTGTATTCTTTTGTGATTGGGTTAACTCACTCAGGATGATATTTTCCAGGTCTAACCATTTACCTACAAATTGCATGAATTCATTATTTTTAATTGCTGAGTACTATTCCATTGTATAAATATACCACATTTTCTGTATCCATTCCTCCTTTGAGGGATATTTGGGCTCCTTCCAATTTCTGGCTATTATAAACAAGGCTGCTATAAACATAGTGGAGCATGTGTCTTTATTGCATGCAGGGGAATCCTCTGGGTATATGCCCAGGAGTGGTATGCCAGGGTCCTCTGGAAGTGCCATGCCCAATTTTCTGAGGAACCACCACACTGATTTCCAGAGCGGTTTTACCATTTTGCAATCCCACCAACAGTGGAGGAGTGTTCCTCTTTCTCAACATCCTCACCAGCACTTGTTGTCTCTTGAGTTTTTAATCTTAGCCATTCTGACTGGTGTGAGGTGGAATCTCAGGGTTGTTTTGATTTGCATTTCCCTGATGACTAATGATGTTGAACATCTCTTAAGGTGTTTCTCGGCCATCCGAATTTCTTCTGGTGAAAATTCTTTGTTTAGCTCTGTGCCCCATTTTTTGATAGGGTTATTTGGTTCTTTGGGGTCTAACTTCTTGAGTTCTTTGTATATATTGGATATTAGCCCTCTGTCGGATGTGGGGTTGGTGAAGATCTTTTCCCACTTTGTTGTTTGCCGTTTTGTCCTTCTGACAGTGTCCTTTGCTTTGCAGAAACTTTGTAATTTTATGAGGTCCCATTTGTCGATTCTTGATCTTAGTGCGTAAGCTATTGGTGTTCTGTTCAGTAACTTTTCCCCTGTGCCCAAGTCCTCCAGGGTCTTCCCAAGTTTCTTTTCTAATAGTTTCAGTGTGTCTGGTTTTATGGTTTAATGTTTTCATTGTAGAAATGTTTCACTTTGTGGATTAGGTTTATTCCAATTCAACTGTATATGCAATTATTTTTCTTTTCTTTCTGAGCATACTTGTGATTGAGGATGCTGATTTTTGTACCTTAATTTTGTATCTTGCTACCTTGCTGGAAGTTCCAATCAGCTCTAAAAGTTTCCTGCTAGAGTCCTTAGGGTTCTTTATATGTAGAATCACATCATCTGCAAATAAAGATACTTGACTTCTTTTCCTGCTTTTGTCCCCTTTATTTCCTTTTCTTGTTCTATTGTTTAAGCTAGGACTTCACTGAACACCATGTTGAGTAGAAGTGGGGAGAGTAGGCAACCTTGTCTTGTCCTTCTTTTAGTGTATTTGGTATAATATTTGCCAATATAAAATTTGTCTATACCTTTGCTATATAAAGCCTTTATTATGTTAAGGAATGTTTTTTTTTCAATTTCTGTCTCTTCAGGAACTTTCATCATGAAGGAATGCTGGAGTTTATTAGAAGCCTTTTCTGACAAAATTGTAGAAAATTTAATTGGTCATTAATTTAGTCTTAGTCTATTGCTGTGAAAAGACACCATGACCATGGTAACCCTTAAAAAGGAAAAAAATTATTAGATATTTTCTTTACATTTTAAATGTTATCCCTTTTCCTGGTTTCCCCTCTGAAAGCCCCCTATCCAATTCCCCCTCCCCTGCTCACCAACCCACCCACTCCTGCTTCCCTGTCCTGGCATTCCCCTACACTGGGTCATCAAGCCTTCACAGGACCAAGGGCCTCTTCTCCCATTGATGTCTGACAAAGCCATCCTTTGCTACATATGTGGCAGGAGCCATGGGTCCCTTCATGTGTACTCTTTGGTTGTTGGCTTAGTCCCTGGGAGCTCTGGGGTTACTGGTTGTTTCATATTGTTGTTCCTCCTATGGGGCTGCAAACAAAGGAAAACATTTAATTGGGGCTGGCTTACAGGTTCAGAGGTTTAGTCCATTATCAGCATGGCAGGAAACATGGTGCCATGCAGGCATGGAGAGGAGCTAAGAGTTCTACATCAGGATTGGCGGGCAGCAGGAAGAAAGAGAACCAATGGGCCTGACTTGAGTTTCTGAAATCTCAAAGCCCATCCCCAGTTACACACTTCTTCCTATAAGATAACACTTCCTAATCCCTCCAAAGAAGTGGCACTTTTTGATGACCTAAAATTCAGACATGTGAGCCTGTGGGGGCCATTCTTAATCAAACCACCACATTTCACTCTCTGGCCCCTACAGGCTTGTAGCTATAACATAATGCAAAAATGCATTCAGTCCAATCTCAAGAGTCCTCATAGTCTATAAGAATCTCAACACTGTCTACAAGTCCAAAGGTCAATGTCTCTAATACTCATGTCAATCTCTTAACTCTAATCCTCTGTAAAATCAAAATTATAAAGTGAATTATGTACTTCCAATATACAATGACACAGTATATATGTTACTATTCCAAAATGGAGGAAAGGGAGCATAGTGAGGAAATGCTGGACCAAGGCAAGACCTAAAGTTAGTTGGGCAAATTCTAAATTCTGCATCTTCATGTCTGATGTCAAAGCACTCTTCAGATCACCAACTCCTTTCAGCTTTGTTGACTGTAACATACTTCTCCCTCTTGGAAGATTCTACACTTGGTTTGCAACTTTCCTTGGCAGGCGTCTCATATTCTGGTATCTCCAACATCTTGAAGTCTCCAACACAATCCAGGCTTTACCTTAACAGTTCCACACAATGGCCTTTCTGGGCCTCTATGCAGGGGCACCCTTGATGCATGATGGGCCTCACTAACTTTCATTAGCCATGGAGTGAGATTCTATAACCACTCTCTCATTTCCTTGGCCAGAACGACATGGCAGAGGCTGACAAGTTTTGCTGCTTATTGGGGCTGCAATGTAGTTACCAAATTTCCATCATATTTCTGTTTTTGATGTTTCCTACAATGCTTAAGCGTTCCTTTCATTTCTTTTTTTTCTTTTTTTTTATTTTCTATATTCTATGTTTACATTCCAAAGGCTTTCCCCTTTCCCAGTTCCCACCCACCATAGTTCCCATAGTTCCTCTCCCCCCCAACTATTCCCCAATCATTCCCCCTCCCCCCTCGGTTTCTTTACTAAACTGGATGCAATCTTTACATGCCCAGGGTCCTCTCCTTTCTTCTTCTTGGGAGAAATGAAGTTAGAAGTTTAGCTGGGTGGAGTCTTCCCCCTAGGCCACTGCCCCCTTTATGCCATTTAGCTTAAAGCTTAAACTTTCTATCTCCTTGAGCCCTGGACCTAGTTCCATTATACTTTCTGGTGTTCTTTTTCTCATCAAAATGTACATTTTGCATTGTTTCTTGCTCAGCTTGCTCCTTTTTAAATTATAGGTCTGCATAAGAGTGGCCACTAATAACCAAGTAACATAGTAGGAATTAGACTGTCTTGAAATCTCCTTTGCCAACACTATTAATCCAAAGTGCTTTGATTTAGCCTTAGGTAGATTTTTTTAGGACAAGGGCAGAGAGCAGCCACATTCTTAGTCAAAAATTTCCAAGCATGGTCTCTAGGCCACTTATTAGTATTCTTCTACTTTAAAACTTCTTGATCTGGGCTATCATAATTTACATTTCTCTCAGTACTAGAATCTTCCACACTCCTACTAGTGTGTCCCAGTAAACCCACTTAAAGTGTTTAACTGCTTTCCTAATCCAAAGGCCCAAAGTCCACATTCCACCAATGGTCAGGCCTGTTGTAGTGATACCCAATACTTCTGATAGCAATTTCAATCTTAGTCAATTTTCTTTTTTTTTTATTTAATTTTTTTATTTTCTATATTCTATGTTTACATTCCAAAGGCTTTCTCCTTTCCCAGTTCCCACCCACCATAGTTCCCATAGTTCCTCTCCCCCCCAACTGTTCCCCAATCATTCCCCCTCCCCCCAAGGTTTCTTTACTAAACTGGATGCAATCTTTACAGGCCCAGGGTCTTCTCCTTTCTTCTTCTTGGGAATCATTTGACTTGCTATTTGTGTCTTGAGTATTTAGGGCTTCTGGGCTCGTTAATATCCACTTATCAGTGATTGCATTTCATGTGCATTCTTTTGTGATTGGGTTAATTCACTCAGGATGATATTTTCCAGGTCTAACCATTTACCTACAAATTGCATGAATTCATTATTTTTAATTGCTGAGTAGTATTCCATTGTATAAATATACCACATTTTCTGTATCCATTCCTCCTTTGAGGGATATTTGGGCTCCTTCCAGTTTCTGGCTATTATAAACAAGGCTGCTATAAACATAGTGGAGCATGTGTCCTTATTGCATGCAGGGGAATCCTCTGGGTATATGCCAAGGAGTGGTATGCCAGGGTCCTCTGGAAGTGACATGCCCAATTTTCTTTTTTCTTTTTTTTTCTTTTTTTTGATAACTGACTCTTCCTTTATCAGCATTGACCAACCGCCAATAGATCCTTGTCTAGGGATGGAACTTCATGTCTTCCTCTGCACTGTCACCCCCCCCCCATGCTGGTGTTTGGTTAGTATTGAGCTTGCCTAAGACTTATGTATGCTGTCGTGATTGCTGTTTGTTTATATGTGCATTGTGTCCACAGAACACTGTTTCCTTGTATTCTTCCAGTAATTCTGGCCCTTAGAGTTTTCTACCCCCTTTTTCACAATATTCCCTAAGTCTTGGGAGGATGGTGTATGATATTGTTGCTCCATTTAGGACTGAGATTTCCACAGTCTCTTAGTCTGTGCACTTTGATCTAGTGTAGGTCTCTATGTTAATCACCATCAACTGTAAATAGAAGCTTCTCTATAGAAGATTGAGTGATATGTTAACCTATGGGTATAATGACAAGTCCCTAGGAGTCAGATTAATATCATGCCTGTCTATCAGAATAACCCTAATAGGTTCTTCCATATGACCTGCAATTTGTCTAGTTACAAGCTCTTAGAAAAACACAATAAAGCCAATTATAGTTTTCATCTTGAGAAGTAGGACTCAAATCTACTCAGAAAGTGCTTGGTTATTCTCATGATGTTTTTGCCACTATTACACCAATGTGCATACCTTGTAAAGTCAGTCATTATATAACTTTCAGGATTCACAGTTGATTATGTTTTTCCTATGGTAGCATGCACAGGACTGTCTAGCTCTATGAAAGCTAGCTAGTAGGAATGGATCTTCTAGGTCAATGCCAGTTTGATATCTCCATGTTCTTTTTTTTTATTTTTTATTTTTTATTTTTTTATTATTTTTTTTAGTTATTTTTATTTTCTATATTCTATGTTTACATTTCAAAGGCTTTCCCCTTTCCCAGTTCCCACCCACCATAGTTCCCATAGTTCTTCTCCCCCCCAACTATTCCCCAATCATTCCCCCTCCCCCCTCGGTTTCTTTACTAAACTGGATGCAATCTTTACATGCCCAGGGTCCTCTCCTTTCTTCTCCTTGGGAATCATTTGACTTGCTATTTGTGTCTTGAGTATTTAGTGCTTCTGGGCTCATTAATATCCACTTATCAGTGATTGCATTTCATGTGCATTCTTTTGTGATTGGGTTAGCTCACTCAGGATGATATTTTCCAGGTCTAACCATTTACCTACAAATTGCATGAATTCATTATTTTTAATTGCTGAGTAGTATTCCATTGTATAAATATACCACATTTTCTGTATCCATTCCTCCTTTGAGGGATATTTGGGCTCCTTCCAATTTCTGGCTATTATAAACAGGGCTGCTATAAACATAGTGGAGCATGTGTCTTTATTGCATGTAGGGGAATCCTCTGGGTATATGCCCAGGAGTGGTATGCCAGGGTCCTCTGGAAGTGCCATGCCCAATTTTCTGAGGAACCGCCAAACTGATTTCCAGAGTGGTTTTACCATTTTGTAATCCCACCAACAGTGGAGGAGTGTTCCTCTTTCTCCACATCCTCGCCAGCACTTGTTGTCTCTTGAGTTTTTAATCTTAGCCATTCTGACTGGTGTGAGGTGGAATCTCAGCGTTGTTTTGATTTGCATTTCCCTGATGACTAATGATGTTGAACATCTCTTAAGGTGTTTCTCGGCCATCCGAATTTCTTCTGGTGAAAATTCTTTGTTTAGCTCTGTGCCCCATTTTTTGATAGGGTTATTTGGTTCTTTGGGGTCTAACTTCTTGAGTTCTTTGTATATATTGGATATTAGCCCTCTGTCGGATGTGGGGTTGGTAAAGATCTTTTCCCACTTTGTTGGTTGCCGTTTTGTCCTTCTGACAGCGTCCTTTGCTTTGCAGAAACTTTGTAATTTTATGAGGTCCCATTTGTCGATTCTTGATCTTAGTGCGTACGCTATTGGTGTTCTGTTCAGGAACTTTCCCCCTGTGCCCAAGTCCTCCAGGGTCTTCCCAAGTTTCTTTTCTAATAGTTTCAGTGTGTCTGGTTTTATGTGGAGGTCCTTGATCCACTTGGAGTTGATCTTAGAGCAAAGAGATAAGAGTGGGTCAATTCGCATTCTTCTGCATTTTGACCTCCAGTTGAACCAGCACCATTTGTTGAAAAGGCTATCTTTATTCCATCGGATGGTTGTGGCTCCTTTATCAAAGATCAAGAGACCATAAGTCTGTGGGTTAATTTCAGGGTCTTCAATCCTGTTCCATTGATCTGTTTGCCTGTTGCTATACCAATACCATGCAGTTTTTAACACAATTGCTCTGTAGTACTGCTTGAGGTCAGGGATATTGATTCCCCCAGAAGTCCTTTTATTGTTGAGAATAGTTTTAGCTATCCTGGGTTTTTTGTTGCTCCAGATGAATTTGAGAATTGCTCTTTCAAGATCTATGAAGAATTGAGTTGGGATTTTGATGGGGATCGCATTGAATCTGTATATTGCTTTTGGCAAGATGGCCATTTTTACTATATTGATCCTACCAATCCAGGAGCAAGAAATATTTTTCCATCTTCTGAGGTCTTCTTCGATTTCTTTCTTCAAGGACTTGAAGTTCCTGTTGTACAGATCTTTCGCTTGCTTGGTTAGAGTTACGCCAAGATACTTTATGTTGTTTGTGGCTATTGTGAAGGGTGTTATTTCCCTAATTTCTTTCTCTGCCTGCTTGTCCTTTGAGTACAAGAAGGCCACTGACTTGCTTGAGTTAATTTTATAACCTGCCACTTTGCTGAAGTTGTTTATCAGCTGTAGAAGTTCTCTGGTGGAGTTTTTTGGGTCACTTAGGTAAACTATCATATCGTCTGCAAATAATGATAGTTTTACTTCTTCCTTTCCAATTTGTATCCCTTTGACTTCTTTATGTTGTCTAATTGCTCTTGCTAGAACTTCAAGTACTATATTGAAAAGATATGGAGAGAGAGGGCAGCCTTGTCTAGTCCCTGATTTTAGTGGGAATGCTTCAAGTTTCTCTCCATTTATTTTGATGTTGGCTACTGGTTTGCTGTAGATTGCTTTTACTATGTTTAGGTATGGGCCTTGAATTCCTGCTCTTTCCAAGACTTTTAGCATGAAAGGATGCTGAATTTTGTCGAATGCTTTTTCAGCATCTAATGAGATGACCATGTGGTTTTTTTCTTTCAGTTTGTTTATGTAGTGGATTACATTGATGGATTTCCGTATATTGAACCATCCCTGCATCCCTGGGATGAAGCCTACTTGGTCATGGTGGATGATCGTTTTGATGTGCTCTTGGATTCGGTTAGCAAGAATTTTATTTAGTATTTTTGCATCTATATTCATAAGAGAAATTGGCCTATAGTTCTCTTTCTTTGTTGGATCTTTTTGTGGTTTAGGTATTAGCGTAATTGTGGCTTCGAAGAATGAGTTGGGCAGTGTCCCTTCTGTCTCTATTTTGTGGAATAGTTTGAAAAGTATTGGTGTTAAGTCTTCTTTGAAGGTCTGGTAGAATTCTGCACTAAAACCATCTGGTCCCGTACTTTTTTTTGTTGGGAGGCTTTCTATAACCCCTTCTATTTCTTTAGGGGTTATGGGACTATTTAGCTGATCTACTTGATGCTGATTTAATTTTGGTATTTGATATCTGTCTAGGAAATTGTCCATTTCCTCCAGATTCTCCAGTTGTTTTGAGTATAGACCTTTGTAGTAGGATCTGATGATCTTTTGAATTTCCTCAGTTACTGTTGTTATGTCTCCCTTTTCATTTCTAATTTTGTTAATTTGTATACTGTCTCTGTGTCCTTTGGTTAGTCTGGCTAAGGGTTTATCTATCTTGTTGATTTTCTCAAAGAACCAGCTCCTGGTCTTGTTGATTCTTTGTATGATTCTCTTTGTTTCTATTTGATTGATTTCAGCCCTGAGTTTGATGATTTCTTGTCTTCTACTCCTCCTGGGTGAATTACTTGTTTTTCTTCCAGGGCTTTAAGATGCGCCATTAAGCTGCTAGTATATGCTCTCTCCAGTTTCTTTTTGGATGCACTTAGAGCTATGAGTTTTCCTCTTAGCACTGCTTTCATTGTGTCCCATAGATTTGGGTAGGTTGTACCTTCATTTTCATTGAATTCTAAAAAGTCTTTGATTTCTTTTTTTATTTCTTCCTTGACCAATGTGTCATTGAGTAGAGTGTTGTTCAGTTTCCATGTGTATGTGGGCTTTCTGTTGTTTTTGTTGTTATTGAAGACCACTCTTACTCCATGGTGATCTGATAGGAGGCATGGGATTAGCTCGATCTTCTTGTATTTGTTGACATCTGTCTTGTGACCAATTATATGGTCTATTTTGGAGAAGGTACCATGTGGAGCTGAGAAAAAGGTATATTCTTTAGTTTTAGGATGAAATGTTCTATATATATCTGTTAAATCCAATTGGTCCAGAGTTTCAATTAGTTTCGCTGTGTCCCTGTTTAGTTTCTGCTTTCCTGATCGGTCCATTGAGGAGAGTGGAGTGTTGAAGTCACCCACAATTATTGTGTTAGGTGTAATGTGTGCTTTAAGCTTTAGTAAGGTTTCTTTTACGAATGAGGGTGCCCTTGCATTTGGAGCATAGATGTTCAGTATTGAGAGCTCTTCTTGGTGGATTTTCCCTTTGGCCAGCAAGAAGTGACCTTCTGAGTCTCTTTTGATGATTTTAGGTTGGAAGTCAATTTTATCTGATATAAGAATGGCTACTCCAGCTTGTTTCCTGAGACCATTTGCTTGTAAAATTGTCTTCCAGCCTTTTACTCTAAGGCAGTGTTTGTCTTTGACACTGAGATGTGTTTCCTGTATGCACCAAAATGTAGGGTCCTGTTTCCGTATCCAGTCTGTTAATCTATGTCTTTTTATTGGGGAATTGAGTCCATTGATGTTAAGAGATATTAAGGAATAGTAATTATTTCCTCCAGACATTTTTGAAATTATATTTATTTATTTTATTTATTCTTTTATATTCGAGAGGTTACCTTCTTTTGGGTTTGATGAGAGGAGGTCTCTATCTTGCTTCTTCCCGGGTGTAGTTTCCGTCCTTGTCTTGGTGTTTTCCCCCTATTATCCTTTGTAGGGCTGGATTTGTGGAAAGATATCTTGCAAATTTGGTTTTGTCATGGAATACCTTGATGTCTCCATCTATGG
This sequence comes from Apodemus agrarius, assembly GCA_964023405.1. Lineage (NCBI taxonomy): Eukaryota > Metazoa > Chordata > Mammalia > Rodentia > Muridae > Apodemus > Apodemus agrarius. The sequence goes on along the minus strand of OZ030013.1, from coordinate 74,651,663 downwards.
CGATTGAGAGCTTTGCTGGGTAAAGTAGTTTTGGCTGAAGTTTGTGTTCTCTTAGAGTTTGCATTATATCTGCCCAGGATCTTCTAGCTTTCATGGTCTCAGGTGAGAAGTCTGGTGTTATTCTGATAGGTCTTCCTTTATAAGTTACTTGGCCTTTTTCTCTTGCTGCCTTTAATATTCTTTCTTTGTTTAGTACATTTGGAGTTTTGATTATTATGTGACGGGATGTATTTCTGTTCTGATCCAGTCTGTTTGGGGTTCTGTATGCTTCTTGTATATTCATGGGCATCTCTCTCTTTAGGTTGGGGAAGTTTTCTTCCATAATTTTGTAGAAGATATTTGCTGGCCCTTTAACTTGTACATCTTCATTCTCGTCTATACCTATAATCCTTAGGTTTGGTCTTCTCATTGTGTCCTGGATTTCCTGGATGTTTTGGGTTACAGCCTTTTTGCATTTTGTATTTTCTTTGACTGTTGAATCAATGGTTCCTATGGTATCTTCAGCTTCTGATATTCTGTCTTCTATCTCTTGTATTCTATTGTTGATATTTGCATCTATGGCTCCTGATTTCTTCCCAAGGTTTTCTATCTCCAGTGTTGTCTCCCTCTGCGATTTCTTAGTTGTTTCTACTTCTGTTTTTAGTACCTGGATGGATGTGCTCAGATCTTTCGCTTGCTTGATTGTGTTTTCATGTATTTCTTTAATAGATTTTTGTGTTTCCTCTTTCATAGCTTCTACTTGTTGGCCCACGTTCTTCTGTATTTCTTTAAGAGATTTTTGCCTTTCTTCCTTATTGTCTTCTTCTTTTTGATCCATCTTCTCCTGCATTTCTTGAAGTGATTTTTGTATTTGCCTTGTAAAGGCTTCTAACTTTTGATCCATTTTCTCTTCTATTTCTTTACGAGATTTTTCTATGTGTTCAGCTACCAGCATCCTGACCAGTGATTTTATATCCAAGTCTTGTTTTTCTGGTGTTTTGGGGTATCCAGGGCTTCCTGTTGTTGGCAAACTGGGTTCAGATGCTGTCATGTTGCCTTGATTTCTGTTAGTGACATTCCTTCGTTTACCTTTTGCCATCTGGTTATTTCTGGTGTTAGTTGACCTTATTGTCACTGGCTGGTGTTTGAATCTCCTGTGAGGCTGGGCTTACCTGTTGTTTCTCTACTGGTGGTTATGCGTGATTGCTGCTCAACGGGGTCACGAGCTGGCTGCCACCCGCTGACTTTGTGCACGGCCTGAGGTCTCCGGGAAGTGTGGGGGAGTGCAGCAGAGCCTCGGCAGGCGCTGCTGGGCCTGCCTAGTAGCAAGAGCCTAGCAGATCCCCTCACGTGGTAGCCCCTGATGGAATCTGTCTACCTGTGCCTTTCCAGCTGTGTTCTGGTTTCAATATGGAGGCCTGCTGCTATCGCTGGTCCGGGGTCCTGGGGAGCTGGGTGGTTCCGGTGCCTCGGTGCACGGCCTAAGCTCTCAGGGACGTGCTGCAGAGCCTAGGCGCCTGGGCCCGCCTGTGGGCGAGAGCTTAGCAGCTCTCCCTGCTCTAGCCCCAGACGGAGTCTCTACCTGCACCTTTCCAGCTGTGTCCTGGTTGCAGTATGGAGGCCTGCCGCTATCGCTGGTCCTCACTCTTCTTAATAAACAAGAATTGTTGCTTATCCTGGTTCCGCCGGCAGGGTCTCAGCACCTGGCAGGCTGGCTAGGTGTGGCTTCCCTGCTACCAGCTGGATGGCAAGCTGCCGGCAAGATGGCGCTGCCGGCAGGGGGTTCGGGGTCCTGCCTGCGAGCGCAGAGCGCAGGCACGGCCGCTCTACTCCAAACCGCTGGTCTGGTCTGTGCGCAGTGCCTGCCCCAGACCTGAGTCCCCGGCGGTCTTAAACTCGGGCTGTCTCTGGTACCTGGTTCCGCAGGCAGGGTCTCAGCACCTGGCAGGATGGCTAGGTGTGGCTTCCCTGCTACCAGCTGGATGGGAAGCTGCCGGCAAGATGGCGCTGCCGGCAGGGGGTTTGGGGTCCTGCCTGCGAGCGCAGAGCGCAGGCACGGCCGCTCTACTCCAAACCGCTGGTCTGTGCGCAGTGCCTGCCCCAGACCTGAGTCCCCGGTGGTCTTAAACTCGGGCTGTCTCTGGTACCTGGTTCCGCCGGCAGGGTCTCAGCACCTGGCAGGCTGGCTAGGTGTGGCTTCCCTGCTACCAGCTGGATGGGAAGCTGCCGGCAAGATGGCGCTGCCGGCAGGGGGTTCGGGGTCCTGCCTGCGAGCGCAGAGCGCAGGCACGGCCGCTCTACTCCAAACCGCTGGTCTGTGCGCAGTGCCTGCCCCAGACCTGAGTCCCCGGCGGTCTTAAACTCGGGCTGTCTCTGGTACCTGGTTCCGCCGGCAGGGTCTCAGCACCTGGCAGGCTGGCTAGGTGTCCTTAGTCAATTTTCTATTGCTGTAAAGAAGCACCATGACTATGGCAACACTTACAAGAGAAAACATTTAATTGTAGTTTGTTTAAAGTTTAAGAGGTTTAGTTAATTACTAGCATGACAAGAAGCCTGGTAATATGCAGGTAGACTTGATGCTGGGGAAATAGTTAAGACTTCTATATCTCGATCCACAGGCAGTAGGAAGAGAGAGAGAGAGAGAGAGAGAGAGAGAGAGAGAGAGCCTGGCTTGGGCTTTTGAAACCTCAAGGCTCACTTTCAGTGGCACACTTCTTCCAACAAGACCACACCTACTCCAACAAAGCAGCACCTCATTCTTACTCCCAAGTAATGGCACTTACCAATGACTAAGCAATCGATTATATGAATCTCTGGGGGGTATTCTTATTAAAACTACCACATGTTTAAAGAATTTTCCACCCCAGTGTCCTATTTCCCTTTCCTTTTAATCTATAATCTGCTATTACTTTAAATAATATTCCTAATGTGTCTTCTTCAAAGGTCAGTTTCTGCCTTCCACTTGTGCTCAAATACACACAACAAGCTTGGATACCAAGACCCTTATATGAGAAAGAATATGAGACATTTGTCTTATGAGGCCTAAGTTGCTCACTTTGTATAATTATGTCCCACTCATTTAGCAACAAAATTAATTATTTCATTTATCTTTAGAGATTTATAATAATATTCTATCTATCTATCTATCTATCTATCTATCTATCTCTTATTTTTCTTATTCATCCAGTTAGTAATGAACATGTTTTGATCCCATTTTCTAGCTATTGTAAATTCAGCCTTGATGAACATGGATGGCAAGTGTTTCTATAGTGGGATACAAAGCCCTTTGAGTATATGTACAAGAGTTGTCAGAATGATCATATGTAAATTCTATTTCTGGTTATTTTAAAAGGATTTATTTATTTTTATGTGAATGGGTCATTACCTGCATTGACATATATGAACCAGAAGTGCCTGGTACCTGTGGAGGCCAGAAGAGGTTGTTGTATCCTTTTGAACAGGAGTTGCGGATAGTTGTTTTCCACCATGTAGGTGCTGGGAACTGAATCCAGGTCTTCTACAAGAGCAAGTGCATTTGACCAAGAGAAAAAAGCAGAAAATCTCAGAGGGAGATGCAACCAGGAAAGATACCAGGATGATCAATATTGTTGTCTTTGATGATGAAGGGACATTATCATTCCAGTTTCTATTTCCAATAGAAATTGGAAATTGAAACTGAGCTTTCAGAAATCATGTCATCTTCCTGACACCTGATGCTAGTCTAGGATGGTGTGTGTCGAGTGTCTGGATCACATTGTGCTTTGAATGTCTGGCCCACAGAATTGCGATGCAACGTTTATGTTGTTTAAAGCTCTAGGTTGCAGTAGTTTGGTTATAGCACCAATACAAATGTTAGTGTCAGTACTTGCCATAAGAGCACACACAACACTTTAGATAACATTCCAAGTAACATTTTATAGCTTGTTTGGGAAAAGTCAACAAATAAAATAGTTAAGAATACAACTTAGAAGTTGACAATGTCAGAGCCTGATTTCTTAAACTTGTTCATGTATTATAGACTAGATTTAAGGACACATTTTGAGATGCAGGTATGTGGTACATGTGGAGGATTTTTCTTATTTTGAAAAGAATTTAGAATCCAGTATTAACTGACATTTTGTTGCTTATAGAAAAGATAACCAAATGTATTCTGGAGTATTGGGCCCAGACAATATGGGCATAGGTACATCACAGATATACACAGTGCAGAGTGTATGGCCCACCAATTGCAACAAAAAGGTGATTGAAGTGAGAGGGCACAGATGTAGTCATTTTAAGCAAACAAAGGGTTGTTCACAAAAGTATTAATATATGAAAACCATTACTGTTTGGTTGACAATAATGTGTAAATATTGTCTACCCCTTAATCCTCTTATAAAAACAAAGTCAGAATAAAAGTCTTGTGTGATATAGTGTGATAAAAGAATGTCTGGATATAACTTTTAAGCTTATATTTAAGAAATAAGGAAAAAATATCCCTACATTGTGTGCATTCACATGCATTGATGTTTAGACCCATTGATATTTATTATATAGAAATAAGTTTGTAATACTTCATTTGCAATATTAAAATTTTTTTCTATTACAAAGAACATTGTGCCTGAGAGATTCAGTGGTTGAAAAAAGGCAGCTAACGAGAGTTAAGGTCTTATGAGTTATTCAAGGTATTGTAGGATTGTAAACATAGCTCCTGGAAGGTGAGGGCAAGAGGATAATGAATTAAAGGCTAGCCTCAGCTATATAGTGCATTTGAAGAGAGCCTGGACTAAAAGAGATCTTGTCTCAAAAGTGATGAAAAACCAAACCAAACCAAACCAAACCAAACCAAACCAAACCAAACCAAACCAAACCAAACCAAACCAAACCAACCAACAAAGCAAACAAACCAAAAAACCAAACCCAAAATACCAAAAACCAAAAACCAAAAAACCACCACCCAAATTGTTAAGATTATTTTCATTTTATTTTTTATCAAGTACACACTTTTTTACCTTTTGTCAGAGTCTGAAATAATTTCTGTGACATGGAGAATAGCTGTTTTACCTCTTCAGAGTTGTGAAGAGTCACACAACTGCAGACAGTAGTGGCCATTCACAGGTGACAACTTTAGTGACGGCTAGGCAACATTGGGTGATGTTGCCACTTGTGCTCCTTGGAAATCTATTCTCACATTTATCATTGCCTATAGGAAAAGGACAGTTGTTTTATATGAATCCTATGGTTTTAGAACTTGGCTCAGTTAACATACCAGACGGAAGAACAAATTGGGAGTTAGGTTTAGGGAAAGCAAGCATGTATTATTGAGCTGATGTGTCTGTGGGAAATTAACATATGATACCTTAAATACTCCCTCCCACCCATGCCTGCAAGAGTCAAACTCAGGACAACTGAAATAGCTTTTGAAGCTCAAATCACCTGTTAATACATTTACAGGCAAAAGGACCATTGAAAATAGAGATGGTTGTTTGGCTCAGGGATTTATTAATGACATCCTCACTGATGGCTGATGGCTTAGAAGATCCAGGTTGAACTGCAGTGTGACTTTGATTGATGGAGTCACAGTTAATGTCTGATTTTCAGTATGTCATGCTCCTTTGTAAATATAGGTTCTTGTGTAGCCCAGACTAACCTTAAACTCAACAAGTAGCTTAGGCTGACTGTGAAGTTCTGATCCTCCTGTTTCACATCTTAAATGCTGGGATGACAGCTGATGCCACAATGTCCAGCCACTTTCTTTTTTATAATATATAGAGACACAATTCTTTTTTTGCCAATTCCACTTGTCACATGCCTCTTTGCTGTGGTACAGGCCACCCCAAATCAATTAAAGGAATTGTATATAGACCATGTACTCAAGTTGGTGTTATCTTTTAGCACTTTAGCAATATATGTTTAGTTGGGTTAGTTCTCTACATAATAAATAGAACCAGTCCAGGCATAGTGGCTCATGCCTATAACTCTAGTGTCTGGAACTTAAAGGCAAGAGGATCAGGAATTTAAGTCCGGGCTGAGCTACATGAAAGTTTGTCTCAAAGACAACAATAAGCCTTGCAGTGGTGGCACACACCTTTAATCCCAGAATTGGGGAGACAAAGGCAGGTTGATCTCTATGAGTTTGAGGCCAGTCTGGTCTTCAGAGCAAGTTACAGTGCAGTAAGTTCTTGAACAACCAAAACCCACCAACCAACCGACCGACCAACCGACTGACTGACTGACCGACCAACCAACCAAGCAACCAACCAAGCAACCAAGCAACCAACCAACTAACCAACCAACCAACCAACTAACAACAATAAGAAAAATATATTTTAACATAGCAAAACCCACATGTCATTTCTCAATTCTTTGATTACCCCATTTTGGCATCTTCACACTGTACGGAAAAGAGTCTTAAACTCCTTAAGTGAACACAGACTTTTCATTTCTTCAGCGCCCTTCTGCTGCCAGTCTGTCCTGCTATCTAGGCTGTCCCCATAGTGGTTGTCACTTGGAACAAGCAGTTGCCCCACAGAGGTTTTTGTACCCGACATTTCCTAAACTTGGAATGTTTGCTGCTTCTGTTTTTCATGGTTGGTTTCTTCTTGTGCTTCACACCTTAGGTATAATGGGACTTCCTTAAAGAGGTTTTTCTGTATAGCTCAGTGCAGAACAGGCCACCCCTACCTCACCCCTGCCTGTCCATGCCACTCACTCTGCTCTTTCTTGTTGTATTTATAACTGTATTAGTTGTTTAAATTTTTCTTCTTTTTTACTAGACTGTATATTCCATGTAGGACTGTCTGTATATTGGTTGTATTTGTAACCATAAATCTAGTGTCTAGCACAAATTTGATTCTCAGGAAGAATTTGTGAAATAAATAAAATGTCCCCATTTCATTACTCTGATGGCAGATTTGGATGAACTCTCAAGAGAATAACTTCAGTGGCTCAAAATTTTTCTTTGTTACCGGTCATACTGAAATATCCTTTGTTTCATTTACCTGCATTTGAGAAGTCATTTAGGCAAATATTACAATGAGCAATGTAGGTGAGAGTGGTCCAGAAATCTGGTGTTGTTTAAATTGCTGGTTAATTGAAAAGTAGGAAGAACAGAATAAGATAATGAATTTAAGTTGATTTTCTCCCAGTTCTTGGAACAATAGTGTGTTGGTGGATCTGCTTTGAAATCCATTCTCGTGATTTATTTTTTTTGTCAAGTGCGGAAGTGAACCCAGGCCTCTTCCATGCCAAGTACACATTCTGCACTGAGCTACATTCTGGGTCCCCTGAGTCCTGTCGATGATTTTGTAGCAGGGTGATTTTCAGCATGGTATTTGCTCAGAGTAAGATTTTGTTTTGTTGTAATTAGATGAACATATAACTACTGCAGTTGAGGTAATTAAGTCCCATTCACTATAACAATGTCTACAATGTGTAGGATGTTACCAGTCACAGCAGTTACTTTGATTGTTAGATATAGGGCCAGAAGAATGTTAAATCATATCATTTGGTAAAAACAATAGGTATTTGCTGCTTTGGTTTGGATCACTAAGAGTCCTAAGGGTTTATCATTTTCACTTTTCTCTCCTCCTGATCAACTTGTTCAAGGCATTCTTCATGTCCTCATTCCTAAGTGTGTAGATTATGGGGTTCAGCAGAGGGGTGACAGCAGTGAAAAACACAGACACAACCTTGTCCTCAGGAAGGCTGGTGGAAGGGCGTGAATAGATGAAGATACAGTGTCCCAGAAACAGAGTGACCACAGTGAGGTGGGCTGCACAGGTGGACAGGGCTTTCCTCTTGCCATCAGAGATCTGTTGCCTCAGACTTACAAGGATGACTGCATAGGACACTACAAGAACTACAAAACACACCACAGAGATCAGCCCACTGTTGGAAACAATGAGAATCTCAATTATGTGGGTGTCAGTGCAAGCCAGTTTGATCACCTGAGGTACATCACAGAAGAAGTTGTCAATCTCATCAGGACCACAGTAGGGCAGCTTGATGGTGAGTGAGGTGAGAGATATGGAGTGGATGGTCCCCCCTGTCCACAGGGCTGCTGCCAGCACCATACACACCTTCCAGTTCATTATTGTCATATACTGCAAAGGTTTACAAATGGCCACATAGCGATCATAGGCCATGACAGTAAGAAGGAAGATCTCTGTGCAGGCAAAGAGATGCAGGAAGAACATCTGGACCACACAGGCATCAAAGGCGATGAGCTTTTCTTCTGACAATGTGTCTCGCAGCATCTTTGGGACAGTGACAGTGGAATGGCAAACATCAATAAAGGACAGATTGCTGAGGAAGAAATACATGGGAGTATGGAGTCGGTGGTCGTATATGATTGTTATGACAATGAGGATGTTACCAACCAGTGTCAGGACATAGAAAATGAGGAATATGAAAAAAACAGCCATTTGTACTAATGGATTTTCAGATAAACCTGTGAGCCAAAATGATGTCACTGAAGTTTGGTTGATGAGGACAGCCTTTTCCATTCTTTTAGTTCTCTGTCAAAAATTACAGAAAAGCTTGAAACAAATGTAACACTTAACATGTACATCAATCATTTGGTCCCTTAATTTCTTGGTTATTTATGACCACATCTATATTTATAATTTGTGGATCAAATATCTTGTGTTTATTTCCTGTTCTGTTCTTCCTCTCTCTACCCTCTGTGCTGAGAATTTGATAGCAGCTCAAACATGTGAAGTGCTTGCTTCACCTGTGAGCTACAACCTCTGTTTTGTGTTTCTTAAAAAATTCTCTTTCATCATCTTCATTAGATGTTAAACCTACAGTTTGTAAATAATGCTATAGTATAGTGAACCTTGGTTTACTAGGAAATTAAAAATTACGTTGAAGAGAGAGGTGGAGAGCTCAAAGAAACTATTTCTCCTGTAGTCACTTATCAGTGTTTAGAGTTACATTATAGTTTTTTGGTTTTTTTTTGGGATACAGAGACTCAAAGAGTTCAAACTTGCTATGTAGCGGAGGGTGTCCTTGAACCCTTCTCCCTCCTTTCCTGACTGCTGAGTTTGCTGATGTGTGCCATCTCAACCAGCTCAGACTATGGATTAAGGTTATCCACACTCTAAATAGGTCCTTTGTCTAAGGTTCATAAACTTGGCCTTTGAATATATTGAATATATTTTCTTCTTTTTTTTTTTTGACAGGGTTTCTCTGTGTAGTCCTGGCTGTCCTGGAACTCACTCTGTAGACCAGGCTGGCCTTGAACTCAGAAATCTGCCTGCCTCTGCCTCCCAAGTGCTGGGACTACAGGCGTGCGCCACCACGCCCGGCTTGAATATATTTTCTATTGTTTTCTGATTGATTATCCTTTTCATGAGCCAAAATGTCTTTTCCCCTGGTGATTTTGCCCAAGCACTTGGAGCTTGATGCCCACAATGTCGTATTTGAGGAGTACAGCAATTCATCATGCTGCTTGATAGATGATCATGTGGCTGTGATGTTTGTTGAGCAGTTCTTTAGAGAAAGCTGCACAAACCCTAGAAGCCCTCCCCCGCAGACAGGCTTGCCCTCAACCTGGATGTCAAGGTCCAGGCTTAGCAATATCTGGGTTGATTAGATCACCCCAGCTCTTCAGATTTCCATTCTCTTGCTTGATTTACTGGTCTATGAGTAAATACAAAGAAGTTGTTTTATTCATTTTTTTATATTAGCATGTTTCTGGTTTAAGTATTACTGCTATTTGCAAGATTTTATCTGATTGTCAACTATCTATCTATCCATCTAATCTATCTACCCATCTAATCTATCTAATCTATCTATCTATCTATGTATCTATCTATCTATCATCTCTATCCATCTCATTATGTATGTATGTATGTATGTATGTATGTATGTATGCATCCATCCATGTATCTATGCATGCATCCAGATATGTATGTATGTATATATGTATGTATGTATGTATGTATGTATGTATGTATGCATGTATCCATCTATCTAACTATCATTCTATATACATGGCTGTTTTGCCTTCATATGGTAATGTGCACCATGCAAATGTCTGGTGCCCATAGAAGTCAGAAGTGAGCATCAGATTCTTCTGGAACTGGAGTCATAGATGCCTAAAAGCTTCCATGTTGGTGCTATCAAAAGAACTTGGGGTCTCTGCAAGAGCTGCCAGTGTTATTAATTGCTGAGTCCTCTCTTTACTACCATTACTGTTTCTATAACAATTGCATGGTCTATATGAGAGTCCCAGGATTTTAGTTCTTAAAGGGAGTTGAGGGTTTAGATTTTTTCCATTTGACAAATGGCAAAAATGAGGCATATAGAGGTAAACCATTAGTTACTCAAGGTTATGCAGAATTGGAGTTTAAGCTGGGTCTAGAGCTCAGGTTTCCTGGCCCCTGGCTTATGCACTTCACCATTCCTCTGAATATCTGTGGTGGCCAGAGTAATAGGAGAGTCAAACAGAAGTGTCTTAATACCCTCTTTCTTCTCTTAGGTGTCCTGAGTCTGCTCGGGGTTTGTTCTTCAGGGAGCCACATTTCTCAGCCTTGCCCGATCATGCCATCTTTGCACACAGCTTCCCAGTGGTGGCTCACCCAGGGAACCTGTCTCTCTTTGTCCTTCAGAGTCTCTCGTGCTGTCTGTCCTCTAACATTCCTCAGGATAAGACTCTGTTGGACAAATACATCTTCCCAATACTGCTTAGGGGACCTTCCTCTCTGATCCCAGCAATGTCTAATATTCCCTGTTATTCACTCTTCTGGCCTTATACAAATAATGGTCACTTTTGCTGTTGCTGTCAAAAGAAAGATTAACAGTAAGGTCATGTTGAGACACTAACCAAACAGAGCTGTGGCAAACAGGATACTTTTAGACAGAAGTCTTTCAATTAATACCTAAAAAAAGAAACCCAACTAGACTAGTGTTTTGTCAGAATTTACATCAACTTTTATATATAGCTATGGATTAATTTTGCATTTTATTATTTCTCTTAGAACATGCACTTAACATTTTTTCTTTTGTTACAGAAAACTATTTCAGTTATTTACTTAGTGACTTACAGCCATTTTCCTTATTTAAAAGCTGAAGATTGAAGAGCCTGGGGTTGATTTTAAATTCATCATGTGACATTTATTCTGAAGCAAAGACTCCTGCTTCCTCCTCATTGGACAGTGATATGCACTGATACCTCACCCTTCCTCCTTTTAGCAGAATTTTCTTGGAATTCTGTGAGCTCACAGGAAAAGATGCTTGGAAACCATAGTGCCCAGTGATATCAACTGAGGTAAAAATATGGGCTAGAGAGACAGTTCAGAGATAACCCTTGTCATCGCTGTTGTAGATGACCTGGGCTTGGTTCACAATACATGTAACTCCAGTCCCAGGGTATGTGAGTCCTTTTTCTGACCTCTATGAGCACCAGGCACTCACATGGCACTTACATTCAATCAAAACACTCATCAACTAAGATAAACTAAATAAATCCAAAAATATATGGTGTGTGAAACTACACCTTTCAGAAAAATGTGTTAGATGATGAATAAGAACAAAATAAGAATAAAATTAAAATATCTATAAATCTCACCTGAGTGCTTTCTGATTCTCAAAGTCCCTCCAAAAATACCTGGGTTTTCTGTTTTGTAGTTTGAGTATAATGAAAAGTATCTTCCAGCAGAAGAAACAACTTTCTTGAAGTTGGATAATCAGAAAGCCTTATGTGCATTAATTTTTTCCCCCGTCATGGAGAAGGTGAGAAATCCCGAAGTTTCCCGGAGAGCTTGTTCACAGCTGGTCATAAGTCAGGGCAGAGAGCACTATTCCCAACATTTGACAAAACATGATTTTGCATCTGTACTTTTACCCTTTTCTCACTATGCAAATAATACTGCAGTAAGAGTTCCTGTTCAGCTAAAGTTGTGGGACAAAGGCAGTGTACCTTCTGTGTCTTTTCAGATCCACTGATGAGGAGGGATTCAGAGCTGTGAGCAATCAGTTTCAGAGCTGTCCCAGTTTATCAGGACAATTTAAAAACAAAAGGTCACCGACTTACTCAGAACTTCAATGTGGCCAAAGGATCTTGTTTCCTCTGTTGCACACTTTAGGTGCAAGTTTTATCGTTATTTCCAGATGCAACATTCAACTTTTAAGCTCTGAAGGAGAATCATGAAGGAGGCAGACAGCTGCGGCTGGCAGCTGTTGCACTGGTGCTGTTCCACATGAATTATCAAGGCTTTATTTCCAAGGCAACATCCAAACCAAGACATCAGCTTGCCAAGTTACTAGTTAGAAAAAGTGAATTCTGTGGCTGCTGATGTAATCACCTTGGTGTCTGTTGCTAAGAGGGATTAAGGAAAAAATAAATAAAAATAGGACTTGAATACCTATTTCTCTGGGGCATATTGCATCAATTAAATTAACTACTAGTATTTAGTGACCCTATGTGAAGAGCTAATTATTAGGTGATGGCTCTGCATTTTCTTATTTATATAAAAACACAGATATGAGAAGGGCAGTGGATGTGAGGCTCAGTCAGCCCTCTGATCATGTAAGTGCTTTGTCTGGGCGTTAAACTATGTACAACTGTAAAATCCTAGGTGTTTAAATTTTGGCAAGTGTGTCAGGTCTCTGATCCTTATTTTCTTCTCCATAAAGCATGAATAGTGCCAGTTGGGTAAGAGCTTGCCATATGTACTTGGAAACCTAAATTTAGTTCCTGGGACACCCCTAAAGGTGGAAGGAGAGAAACAACTCCACAAAATTGGAGAACTCTGACCTCCACATTTATACTATGTCATATACACATATCCACACACCATTCATACATATGTACTTATGTACACATATATTCATATATATAAATGACATATATGAATATACATATACATTCTCTTTATACACTAAAGAGAAGAAAATGCAAAATTTTTAGAACTGTTGAGATATTTTCAAAACATGTGGCATTAACTGTTATGCACGAAATATGTATTTAAGGCAATAAAATGAAACAAAATAACCTACTGTCAATATTTTTGCCTCAAATGTTTGTTACTTTAGACAATGGCAAATCTCTTGAATAAATTAGAGGCTCTTGTCCTGGTTCTCTTCTTGCATCTTCCTTGCTGTGGCTATTTGAATTTGGTATCTAAATATGTGAACAAGAATACAAAGTAGAGAGATGAGAGAGATCTAACAGACAGAGCCAAGTACACAGACATAGCCCAAGGCTAACATCGCTTGGGTCTCAGCCTGGCAGGCTTTTGCCTGCACCCAGGGCTGAGTATCTCAGCAGACCATCTGTGTGCTAACCCTGTCGGGGGTTGTTTGTCCTGCAGACTGAACAGTATTGGGAGGGGCGTTCTGCCATCATGGCTCTCAGACCCCAGAGAGATCTAACAGACAGATCCAGGTACAAAGACATAGCCTGAGGCTAACATCACTTGGGTCTCAGCCTGGCAGGCTTTTGCCTGCACCCAGGGCCTGAGCATCTCGGCAGACCGTCTGTGTGCTAACCTATGGAGCAGACTGGCAGCACCACATTCACAGAGACAATCTGAGTATAGCATTGCTTGGGGCAAGGCCTCCAATGGAACCCAAGAGTAGGGCAGCACATCAGCAATCTACACCAGGAGGAACACAGGCATCCAGCGGTGCAGAAATAGACTTACAGGCTCACAGGAGGTTTAAGCACCAGCTAGGGACATCAAGACTAACTAATGCCAGAGATAACCAGATGGCAAAAGGAAAACATAGGAATGTTACTAACAGAATTCAAGGCAATATGGCAGCATCTGAACCCAATTCTCCAACAACAGCAAGTCATGGATACCCCAACACACCAGAAAAACAAGATTTGGATTTAAAATCACTGGTCATGATGCTGTTAGAGGAACACAAAAAGGACATAAATAAATTTCTTAAAGAAATACAGGGGAACATGAATAAGTCAGAAGCCCTTACAATGGAAACACAAAAATCACATAAAGAAATGCAGGCGAAATTGAGTCAGCAGGCAGAAGTCATGAAAGAGGAAACACAAAAATCTCTTAAAGAATTACAAGAAAATACAAACAAACAAGTGAAAGGACTGAGCAAAACCATCCAAGATCTAAAAACAGAAGTAGAAACAACTAAGAAATTGCAAAGGGAGACAAATTTGGAGATAGAAAACCTTGGGAAGAAATCAGGGGCCATAGATGTAAATATCAACAACAGAATACAAGAGATAGAAGAAAGAATCTCAGATGCTGAAGATACCGTAGAAACCATTGACTCAACAGTCAAAGAAAATGTAAAATGCAAAAAGCTTGTAATCCAAAACATCCAGGAAATCCAGGACACAATGAGAAGACCAAACCCAAGGATTATAGGTATAGATGAGAGTGAAGATTTGCAACTTAAAGGGCCAGCAAATATCTTCAACAAAATTATGGAAGAAAACTTCCCTAACCTAAAGAGAGAGATGCCCATGAATATACAAGAAGACTCCAGAACTCCAAACAGACTGGACCAGAACAGAAACACCTCCTGTCACATAATAATCAAAACCCCAAATGTACTAAAAAAAAGAAAGAATATTAAAGGCAGTAAGAGAAAAAGGCCAAGTAACATATAAATGAAGACCTATGAGAATTACACCAGACTTCTCACCCGAGACCATGAAAGCTATAAGATCCTGGGCAGATCTCATGTAGACTCTAAGAGAACACGAATGTCAGGCAAGACTACTATACCCAGCAAAACTCTTAATCACCATAGATGGAGAAACCAAGATATTCCATGACAAAACCAAATTTACACAATATCTTTCCACAAAACCAGCCCTACAAAGTATAATAGGTGGAAAACTCCAACACAAGGAGGGAAACTACACCCTGGAAAAAGCAAGATAGTAACCTTCTCTCAACAAACCCAAAAGAAGATACCAGTCAAATATAAAAATAACATCAAAAATGACAGGAAGAAATAGTCACTATTCCTTAATATCTCTTAGCATCAATGGACTCAATTAATTCCCCAATAAAAAAGACATAGACTAACAGACTGGATATGGAAACAAGATCCTATATTTTGCTGCATACAGGAAACACACCTCAATGTCAAAGACAAACACTACCTTCGAGTAAAAGGCTGGAAGACAATTTTACAAGCAAATGGCCTCAGGAAACAAGTAAGAGTAGCCATTCTAATATCAGATAAAATTGACTTTCAACCTAAAGTCATCAAAAGAGACACGGAAGGACACTTCTTGCTGGTCAAAGGAAAAATCCACCAAGGAGAACTCTCAATTATGAACATCTATGCTCCAAAGGCAAAGGCACCCTCATTTATAAAAGAAACATGACTAAAGCTCAAAGGACACATTGTTCCTAACACAATAATTGTGGGTGACTTCAACACTCCGCTGTCCTCAATGGACAAATCAGGAAAACAGAAACTAAACAGGGACACAGTAAAACTAATTGAAGCTTTGGACCAATCGGATTTAACTGATATATAAAACATTTCATCCTAAAGCAAAAGAATATACCTTTTTCTGAGCACCTCATGATACCTTCTCCAAAATCGACCATATAATTGGTCACAAGACAGACCTCAACAAACATAAGATCGAACTAATCCCATGCCTCCTATCAAATCACTATGGAGTAAGAGTGGTCTTTAACAGCAAGAAAAACAACAGAAAGCCCACATACACATGGAGGCTGAAGAAAACTATACTCAATGATACCTTGGCCAAAAAAAAAAATTAAAAAAGGAAATCAAAGACTTTCTAGAATTTAATCAAAATGAAGGCACAACATAACCAAATCTATGGGACACAATGAAAGCAGTGCTAAGAGGAAAACTCATAGTCCTGAGTGCCTCTAAAAAGAAGCTGGAGAGAGCATACAATAGCAGCTTAATGGCACACCTGAAAACTCTGGAACAAAAAAAGCTAATTCACTCAAGAAGAGTAGAAGACAGGAAATCATCAAACTCAGGGCTGAAATCAATCAAGTGGAAACAAGGAGAACCATTCAAAGAATCAACAAAACCAGGAGCTGGTTCTTTGAGAAAATCAACAAGAGAGATAAACCCCTAGCCAGACTAACCAAAGGGCACAGAGACTGTATTCAAATTTACAAAATTAGAAATGAAAAGGGAGATATAACAACAGAAACTGAGGAAATTCAAAAAATCATCCGATCCTACTAGAAAAGCCTATACTGAACACAACTGGAGAATCTGGAGGAAATGGACAATTTCCTAGACAGATACCAAATACCAAAATTAAATCAGGATCAGTTAGATTAGCTAAACAGTCCCATAACCCCTAAAGAAATACAAGGGGTCATAGAAAGTCTTCCAACCAAAAAAAAAAAAAAAAAAAAAAAAAAAAGCACAGGACCAGATGGCTTTACTTTAATGCAGAATTTAAATTTTGCTTTTTTATATTTCTTTTTTATTGGATATATTCTATATTTACATTTCATTTCCCTTTTTTGGTTCCCCAACCCCTAAATGTCCCACATGCCCTTTTCCCTCCCCCTGCTCCCTCATCCACCCCTTCCCACTTCCCTGTTTTGGTATTCCCCTACACTGATGCTTTGATCCTTTCCAGCACCAGTGTCCACTCCTTTCTTCTTGTCAGACATCATTTGGTATGTGAATTGTGTCTTTGGTGTCCCAAGATTCTAGGCTAATATCCACTTATCAGTGGGTGCATACCATGGGTATTCTTTTGAGACTGGGTTAACTCACTTAGTATGATGTTCTCCAGCTCCATCCATTTCTCTAAGAATTTCATGAATTCATTGTTTCTAATGGCTGAATAGTACTCCATTATATATATATATATATATATATATATATATATATATATATATATATCACATTTTTTGTATCCATTCCTCTGTTGAGGGACATCTGGGTTCTTTCCAGCTTCTGGCTATTATAAATAAGGCTGCTATGAACATAGTAGAGCATGTATCCTTATTGCATGCTGGGGAGTCTTCTGGGTATATTCCAGAATTCTATCAGAACTTTAAAGAAGACCTAATACCAATACTCTTCAAACTATTCCACAAAACAGAAACAGAAGGAACACTACCCAACTCATTCTATGAAGCCACAATTACGGTGATACCAAAACCACACAAAGATCCAATAAAGAAAGAGAACTTCAGACCAATTTCCGTTATGAACTTCGATGCAAAAATACTCAATAAAATTCTTGCCAACCAAATCCAAGAACACATCAAAACTATCATTAACCATGATCAAGAAGGCTTCATCCCAGGAATGCAGGGATGGTTCAATATATGGAAATCCATCAATGCAATCCACTACACAAACAAACTCAATGAAAAAAAACCACATGGTCATTTCATTAGATGCTGCAAAAGCTTTTGACAAAATTCAGCATCCTTTCATGCTAAAGGTCTTGGAAAGAACAGGAATTCAAGGCCCATACCTAAACATAGTAAAAGCAATATACAGCAAACCGGCAGCCAACATCAAAATAAATGGAGAGAACTTGAAGCAATCCCACTAAAATCAGGGACTAGACAAGGCTGCCTCCTCTCTCCATATCTTTTCTTTTTGTTTTTTGTTTTTTTGTTTTTTTGTTTTTGTTTTTTTTAATGGCCCTTTTCTTTCTTTCTTTTTTTTTGAGACAGGGTTTCTCTGTGTAGTTCTGGCTGTCCTGGAACTCACTCTGTAGACCAGGCTGGCCTCGAACTCAGAAATCCGCCTGCCTCTGCCTCCCAAGTGCTGGGACTACAGGCATGCGCCACCATGCCCGGCTTTCTCCATATCTTTTCAATATAGTACTTGAAGTTCTAGCTAGAGTATTTAGACAATGTAAGGAGATCAAAGGAATACAAATTGGAAAGGAAGAAGTGAAACTATCACTATTTGCAGATGATATGATAGTATACTTAAGTGACCCCCCCAAAAAAACTCCACCAAAGAAATCCTACAGCTGATAAACAACTTCAGCAAAGTGGCTGGATATAAAATCAACTCAAGGAAATCAGTAGCCTTCCTATACTCAAAAGATAAACAGGCTGAGAAAGAAATTAGGGAAATGACACCCTTCACAATAGCCACAAACAATATAAAGTATCTTGGTGTGACTCTAACCAAACAAGTGAAAGATCTGTATGACAATAACTTCAGGTTTCTGAAAAAGGAAATTGAAGAAGACCTCAGAAAATGGAAAAATCATCCATACTCATGGATTGGCAGGATTAATATAGTTAATATGGCCATCTTGCCAAAGGCAATCTACAGATTCAACGCAATCCCCATCAAAATCCTAACTCAGTTCTTCATAGAGGTAGAAAGAGCAATTCTCAAAATCATCTGGAATAACAAAAAACCCAGGATAGTTAAAACTATTATCAATAGTAAAAGAACTTCTGGGGGAATCAGTATCCAGGACCTCAAGCAATACTGCAGAGCAGTAGTGCTAAAAACTGCATGGCATTGGTACAGTGACAGGGAGGTGGATCAATGGAATAGGACTGAAGACACAGATTGAACCCAAACATCTATGGCCAATTGTTCTTCGACAAAGGAGCTGAAAACATCCAGTTTAAAAAAGATAGGCTTTTCAACAAATGGTGCTGGCTCAACTGGAGGTCAACATGCAGAAGAATGAGAATTGATCCACTCTTATCTCCTTGCACTAAGCTCAAGGACCTCCACATAAAACCAAACACACTAAAGCTAATAGAAAAGAAACTGGGGAAGACCCTTGAGGACATTGGCTCAGGGGGAAAGTTCCTGAACAGAACACCAATAGCTTATGCTGTAAGATCAAGAATAGACAAATGGGACCTCATACAATTACAGTTTCTGTAAGGACAGTCTTTTAAAAGCTGTTCTTCACAGAACTGGTAAATCTGAAAGTGAAAGAGATATCTATAAAGGTGCAGCGAATCACCTAAAATGCTAGTGGCCTCCAATTCTAATTGGAAACAGTAGGGAAATCATGCCTGGTACTGGAAACCTAGCCAGCTTCCCAGGAATAATGAGGCTGTGGACCTTAGAGAAGAATCTCCTCCCACCACTTTGCTAGACCAGTGCAATTCCAACTTCATTCTAAATCTTATCTTTATTCCCCAAGAGAAGTGTAGCTATCACACCTCATCAAAGACACTTCTCTCACAGCAAATGGAAACCATCGCAGAATAGTACAACTGGACACGGTGGAAGACCAGTGGGTTACAACTGGACACAGTGGAAGACCAGTGGCTCAACTGGAGGTCAACATGCAGAAGAATGAGAATTGTTCCACTCTTATCTCCTTGTACTAAGCTCAACTCCATGTGGATTAAGGACCTCCACACAAAACCAGATACACTGAAACTAATAGAAAAGAAACTGGGGAAGACCCTGGAGGACATTGGCTCATGAGGAAAGTTCCTGAACAGAACACCAATAGTTATGCTCTAAGATCAATAATAGACAAATGGGACCTCATAAAATTACAAAGTTTCTATAAGGCAAAGGACACTGTCAATCAGACAAAACGGCAACCAACAAATTGGGAAAAGATCTTCACCAAGCCTACATCTGACAGAGGGCTAATATCCAATATGTACAAAGAACTCATGAAGTTAGACCCAAGAAAACCAAATAACCCTATTAAAAATGGGGTACAGAGCTAAACAAAGACTTTTCACCTGAAGAAATTCGGGTGGCTGAGAAGCAGCTTAAGAAATGTTCAACATCATTAGTCATTAGGGAAATGTAAATAAAAACAGCACTGAGTTTCACATCAAACCAGTCAGAATGGTGAAGATTAAAAACTCAGGAGACAGCAGGTGTCGGAAAGGATGTGGAGAAAGAGAAACACTCCTCCACTGCTGGTGGGATTGCAAGCTGGTACTACCACTCTGGAAATCAGTGTGGTGCTTCCTCAGAAAACTGGGCATGACACTTCCAGACGACCGTGCTATACCACTCCTTGGCATATACCCAGAAGATTCCCCAGCATGCAATAAGGATACATGCTCCACTATGTTCATAGCAGCCCTATTTATAATAGCCAGAAGCTGGAAAGAGCCCAGATGTCCCTCAATGGAGGAATGGATTAAAAAAAAGTGGTATATATATATATATATATATATATATATATATATATCCAATGGAGTACTATTCAGACATTAGAAACAACGAATTCATGAAATTCTTAGACAAATGGATGGAGTTGGAGAACACCATCCTAAGTGAGGTAACCCAGTCTCAAAAGAACACTCATGGTATGCACTCACTGATAAGTGGATATTAGCCTAGTAGCTTGGAATACCCAAGACACAATCCACATATCAAATGATGTCCAAGAAGAAGGAAGGAGTGGCCCCTGGTTTTGGAAAGGCTGAGTGCATCAGTATAGGGAAATACCAGAACAGGGAAGTGGGAAGGGGTGGATGGGGGTACAGGTGAAGTGAAGAGGGCTTATGGGACTTTTGGGACTGGGAATCCAGGAAAGGGGAAATCATTTGAAATGTATTTTTAAAGCATTTATTTATTATATACTTTATTTTTTATTTTTTATCTATAATATCAATTTTTTTTATTAACCCATTCTATTTGTTTACATCTCAAATGATATCCCACTTCCTGGTTATCCCCCTCTACCAATCCCCCACCCTTATCCCACATTCCTCCTTTTCCCTCCCCAAATAAGAACAAATTGTCTATGTATGGGTGACACACAAACATATAGACAGTATTGTTTCTGATGTTTCAATGATGCAACCATCACACACAAAGAAGAAAAATGAGACCCAGAAATATTAAGGACATCTAGTCACATGCATAGAAGAAGACCTCAGAAGATGGAAAAATATTTCATGCTCTTGGATTGGCAGGATCAATATAGTAAAAATGGCCATCTTGCCAAAAGCAATCTACAGATCCAATGCAACCCCCATCAAAATCCCAATTCAATTCTTCATAGATCTAGAAAGAGCAATTCTCAAATTCATCTGGAGTAACAAAAAACCCAGGATAGCTAAAACTATTCTCAACAATAAAAGGACTTCTGGGGGAATCAATATCCCTGACCTCAAGCAGTACTACAGAGCAATTGTGTTAAAAACTGCATGGTGTTGGTACAGAAACAGGCAAGTAGATCAATGGAATAGGATTGAAGACCCAGAAATGAACCCACAGAGTCATGGTCACTTGATCTTTGATAAAGGAGCTAAAACCATCCAGTGGAGAAATGATAGCCTTTTCAACAAATGGTCCTGGTTCAACTGGAGGTCAACATGCAGAAGAATGCAAATTGACACACTCTTATATCCTTGTACTGAGAGTCTAAATATAAGCTCACATATGTCATTGGCAAGGGTTACTATGTGTACATGAATCCAGACTGTTGGCAGAACCATCACTGGGTACTACCATCCTATTTCTATTTACTATCTGAACTTAATTTTCTCTGCATTTTACACTGTAAATATTAGATATAGAATATAGACAAAATAGTTGTGCTGTGCCCCAGTTATAAATATGATAGCCATGTGGATAAGGTGTAAGGATATGCACACAGATTTTATCTATGTCCTTATTTAGACATACCTGCCATTGTCCTTTTCTGTCTTCTTTCCCCCTTTTCTTCCTTCCTTCATTTCTCTTTTTTCTTTCTTCTTTTTTTAAATTTTCCCTTGGAACATCAATTTTCTTTTTTTTCTATATTCTTTGTTTACATTCCAAAGGCTTTCCTCTTTCCCAGTTCCCCCCTCACCATATGTCCCATAAGTCCTCTTCCCTCCACCCAACCACTCCCCACCTCGCATATTCTTTGTTCTGATATTCTCCTACAAAACTGGATCCAGTCTTTTCGAGATCAGGGTCCTCTCCTTCCTTCTTCTTGGGAATCTTTTGATTTGCTGATTGTACCTTGAGTATTCATAGCTTCTGGCCTCATTTATATCCACTTATCAGTGAATGCATTTCATGTGTATTCTTTTGTGATTGGGTTAGATCACTTAGGATGATATTTTCCAGATCAAACCATTTGCCTACAAATTGCATGAATTCATTATTTTTAATTGCTGAGTAGTATTCCATTGTATGTACTGCATTTTCTGCATCCATTCCTCCTTTGAGAGACATCTGGGTTCTTTCCAACTTCTGGCTATTATAAATAAGGCTGCTATGAACATAGTGGATCATGTGTCTTTATTGCATGCAGGGGAATCCTCTGGGTATATGCCCAGAAGTGGTATGACAGGGATCTCTGGAAGTGTCATGCCCAATTTTCTGAGGAATCGCCAGACTGATTTTCAGAGCGGTTGTACCATCTTACACTCCCACCAACAGTGGAGGAGTGTTCCTCTTTCTTCACATCCTCAACAGCACCTGTTGTCCCTTGAGTTCTTAATCTTAGCCATTCTGACTGGTGTGAAGTAGAACCTCAGGGTTGGTTTGAATTGCATTTTCCTGATGACTAATGATGTTGAACATCTCTTAAGGTGCTTCTCCACCACCCGAATTTCTTTAGGTGAAAATTCTTTGTTTAGCTCTGTACCCCATTTTTAAATAGGGTTATTTGGTTCTTTGGGGTCTAACTTTTTGAGTTCTTTGTATATATTGGATATTAGCCCTCTGTTGGATGTGGAGTTGGTGAAGATCTTTTCCCAATTTGTTGGTTGCCATTTTGTCTTTCTGACAGTGTCCTTTGCCTTACAGAGACTTTGTAATTTTATGAGTTCCCATTTGTCAATTCTTGATCTTAGAGCATAAGCTATTGGTGTTCTGTTCAGGAACTTTCCCCCTGTCCCCATGTCCTCCAGGGTCTTCCCCAGTTTCTTTTCTATTAGCTTCACTGTGTCTGGTTTTATGTGGAGGTCCTTGATCCACTTGAAGTTGATCTTCGTACAAGGAGATAAGAGTGGGTCAATTTTCATTCTTCTGCATGCTCCAGTTGAACCAGCACCATTTGTTGAAAAGGCTATCTTTTTTTCCACTGGATGGTTGTAGCTCCTTTATCAAAGATCAAGTGGCCATGACTCTGTGTGTTCATTTCTGGGTCTTCAATTTTATTCCACTGATCCACCTCTCTGTCACTGTACCAATACCATGAAGTTTTTTTTAACACAATTGCTCTGTAGTACTGCTTGAGGACAGGGATATTGATTCCCCCAGAAGTCCTTTTATTGTTGAGAATAGTTTTAGCTATCCTGGGTTTTTTGTTACTCCAGATGAATTTGAGAATTGCTCTTTCTAGATCTATGAAGAATTGAATTGGGATTTTTGATGGGGATTGCATTGAATCTGTAGATTGCTTTTGGCAAGATGGCCATTTTTATTATATTGATCCTTCCAATCCAAGAGCATGAAATATTTTTCCACCTTCTGAGTTCTTCATCTATTTCTTTCTTCAAGGACTTGAAGTTCCTGTCATACCGATCTTTCACTTGTTTGGTTAGAGTCACCCCAAGATACTTTACATTGTTTGTGGTTATTGTGAAGGGTGTTATTTCCCTAACTTCTTTCTCAGCCTGCTTGTCCTTTGAGTACAGGAACGCTACTGATTTGTTTGAGTTGATTTTATAACCAGCCACTTTGCTGAAGTTGTTTATCTGCTGTAGTTCTCTGGTGGAGTTTTTTGGGTTGCTTATGTATACTATCATATCATCTGCAAATAGTGATAGTTTGATTTAGTTCTTTCCAATTTGTATCCCTTTGACTTCCTTATGTTGTCTAATTGCTTTCGCTAGAACTTCAAGTACTATATTGAAAAGATATGGAGAGAGAGGGCAGCCTTGTCTAGTCCCTGATTTTAGTGGGATTGCTTCAAGTTTCTCTCCATTCATTTTGAGGTTGGCTACTGGTCTGCTGTATATTGCTTTTACTATGTTTAGGTATGGGCCTTAAATTCCTGTTCTTTCCAAGACTTTTAGCATAAAAGGATGCTGAATTTTGTCAAATGGTTTTTCAGCATTTAATGAGATGACCATGTGGTTTTTTTCTTTTAGTTTGTTTATGTAGTGGATTACTTTGATGGATTTCCATATATTGATCCATCCCTGCATCCCTGAGATGAAGCCTACTTGATCATGGTGAATGATCGTTTTGATGTGCTCTTGGATTCTGTTGGCAAGAATTTTATTTAGTATTTTTGTATTGATATTCATAATGGAAATTGGCCTGTAATTCTCTTTGTTGGATCTTGTGTGGTTTTGGTATCAGCTTAATTGTGGCTTCGTAGAATGAGTTGGGCAGTATCCCTTCTGTTTCTATTTTCTGGAATAGTTTGAAGAGTATTGGTATTAGGTCTTCTTTGAAGGTCTGATAGAATTCTGCACTAAAACCATCTGGTCTCGCACTTTTTTTGGTTGGTAGACTTTCTATAACCCCTTCTATTTCTTCAGGGGTTATGGGACTGTTTAGCTGATTTAATTGATCCTGATTTAATTTTGGTATTTGGTATTTCTCTAGGAAATTGTCCATTTCCTCCAGACTCTCCAGTTTTGTTGAGTAAAGGCTTTTCTAGTAGGATCAGATGATTTTTTGAATTTCCTCAGTTTCTGTTGTTATATCCCCCTTTTCATTTCTAATTCTGTTTTTACTGTCTCTGTGCCTGTTGGGTAGTCTGGCTAAGGCTTTATCTATCTTGTTGATTTTCTCAAAGAACCAGCTCCTGCTTTTGTTGATTCTTTGTATGGTTCTCTTTATTTCTACTAGATTGATTTCAGCCCTTAGTTTGATAATTTCCTGTCTTCTACTCCTCCTGCGTGAATTAGCTTCTTTTTGTTCCAGGGCTTTCAGGTGTGCTGATAAGCTGCTAGTGTATGCTCTCTCCCGTTTCTTTTTGGAGGCACTCAGGTCTATGAGTTTTCCTCTTAGCACTGCTCTCATTGCGTCCCACAGATTTGGGTAGGTCGTACCTTCATTTTCATTGAATTCTTAAAAGTCTTTGATTTCTTTCTTTATTTCTTCCTTGACCAAGGTGTCATTGAGTAGAGTATTTTTCAGTTTCCATGTGTATGTGGTCCTTCTGTTGTTTTTCTTGCTATTGAAGACCACTTTTATTCCATAGTGATCTGATAGGAGGCTTCTTGCATTTGTTGAGGTCTGTCTTGTGACCAAATATATGATTGATTTTGGAGAAGGTACCATGCGCTGCTGAGAAAAAGGTATATTCTTTTGCTTTAGGATGAAATGTTCTATAAATATATGTTAAATCCAATTGTTCCAAAGCTTCAATTAATTTCACTGTGTCCCTGTTTAGTTTCTGCTTTCCTGATCGGTCCATTGAGGAGAGTGGAGTGCTGAAGTCACCCACAATTATTGTGTTAGGTGCAATGTGTGCTTTAAGCTTTAGTAAAGTTTCTTTTATTAATGAGGGTGCCCTTGCATTTGGAGCATAGTTGTTCAGTATTGAGAGTTCTTCTTGGTGGATTTTTCCTTTGATCAGCAAGAAGCGTCCTGTGTCTCTTTTGATGACTTTAGGCTGAAAGTCAATTTTATCTCATATTAGAGTGGCTACTCTTGCTTGTTTCCTGAGACCATTTGTTTGTAGAATTGTATTCCAGCTTTTTACTCTAAGGTAGTGATTGTCTTTGACACTGAGGTGTGTTTCCTGTATGCAGCAAAATGTAGGGTCCTGTTTTCATATCCAGTCTGTCATTCTGTGTCTTTTTATTGGGGAATTGAGTCTGTTGATATTAAGAGATATTAAGGAGTAGTGATTATTGATTTTTGTCATTTTTGATGTTGTTTTTTTTTTATTTTGATAGGTTTTCTTTTTTTGGGTTTGATGATTGAAGTTTACTATCTTGCTTTTTCTAGGGTGTAGTTTCCCTCCTTGTATTGGTGTTTTCCCCCTATTATCCTTTGTAGGGCTGGGTTTGTGGAAAGATATTGTGTAAATTTGGTTTTGTCATGGAATATTTTGGTTTCCCCCTCTTTGGTGATTGAGAGTTTTGCTGGGTATAATAGTTTTGGCTGGCATTTGTGTTCTCTTAGAGTCTGCATTAGATCTGCCCAGGATCTTCTAGCTTTCATGGTCTCGGGTGAGAAGTCTGGTGTAATTCTCATAGGTCTTCCTTTATATGTTATTTGGCCTTTTTCTCTTACTGCCTTTAGTATTCTTTCTTTGTTTAGTACATTTGGGGTTTTGATTATTATGTGATGGGAGGTATTTTTGTTCTGGTCCAGTCTGTTTGGAGTTCTACAGACTTCTTGTATATTCATGGGCATCTTCCTCTTTAGGTTAGGGATGTTTTCTTCCATAATTTTGTTGAAGATATTTGCTGGCCATTTAATTAGTAGATCTTCACTCTCTTCTATACCTATAATCCTTAGGTTTTGTCTTCCCATTGTGTCCTGAATTTCCTGAATGTTTTGGGTTGCAAGCTTTTTGCATTTTGCATTTTCTTTAATTGTTGAGTCCACGGTTTCTATGGTATCTTCAGCATCTGAGATTCTTTCTTCTATCTCTTGTATTCTGTTGTTGATATTTGCCTCTATGGTCCCTGATTTTTTCCCAAGGTTTTCTATCTCCTAATTTGTCTCCCTTTGTGATTTCTTAGTTGTTTCTACTTCTGTTTTTAGGTCCTGGATTGCTTTGCTCATATCCTTCACTTGCTTGTTCATGTTTTCATGTAGATCTTTGAGAAATTTTTGTGTTTCCTCTTTCATGACTTCTGCCTGTTGACCCAAGTTCTCCTGTATTCTTTTAAGTGATTTTTCCATTTCCTCCCTATTGACTTCTATCTTTTGACCCGTATTCTCCTGAATTTCTTTAAATGATTTTTGTGTTTCACTCATAAGGGCTTCTTTTGATCCATTTTCTCCTGTATTTCTTTAAGAGATTTATTTACATCCTTCATGTGTTCCTCTAACAGCATCCTGACCAGTGATTTTAGATCCAAATCTTGTTTTTCTGGTGTGTTGGGGTATCCAGGACTTCCTGTTGTCAGTGAACTGCGTTTGGATGCTGCCATGTTGCCTTGATTTCTGTTAGTAACGTTCCTACGTTTGCCTCTTGCCATCTGGTTTTTCCTGGCATTATTTGACCTTGTTGTCACTGGCTGGTGTTTGAACCTCTTGTGAGCCTGGGCCGCCTGATGAATCTCTACTGGTGGCCTGGCTGTAAGATGGAGACCGCTGCTGCTAGTACTGGCAGGACCACAGGGCAGGTGACTCCCAACCAGAGTTAGTGCAGGGCCTGATGGGTGTAGAGAGATGGTCTGCTGAGCCTCCGGGGCCCTGACTATAGTTGAAAATGAAAGCCTGGCAGGTTTCCACCCAAGTGATGGTGGTCTCAGATTAAGTCTACATACCTGGGCCTGCCCAATGAATCTCTCCCAGTGACCTGGCTGCAAGGTAGAGACCGCCACTGCTAGTGCTGGCAGGACCACAGGGCAGGCGGCTCCCAACCGAGTTGGTGCACAAGTTGGAGCACGGCCTGGTGGGTTTAGAGAGATGGTCTGCTGAGACTCCGGGTCCCTGGCTACAGGTGAAAATGAAAGCCTGGCAGGTTTCCACTCGAGCAATGGTGTTCTCAGATTAAGTCTGCATACCTGGGCCTGCCTGATGGGTCTCTACCAGTGACCTGGCTGCAAGATGGATCCCGCCACTGCTAGTGCTGGCAGGACCACAGGGCAGGTGGCTCCCAACTGAGTTGGTGCATGGCCTGGTGGGTGTCTATTATATACTTTAAACTGGGGAAGACCCTGGAGGACATGGGCACAGGAGGAAAGTTCCTAAACAGAACACCAATAGCTTATGCTCTAAGATCAAGAATTGACAAATGGGACCTTATAAAATTACAAAGTTTCTGTAAGGCAAAGGACACTGTCAGAAGGACAAAATGGCAACCAACAAATTGGGAAAAGATCTTCACCAACCCCACCTCCAACAGAGGGCTAATATCCAATATATACAAAGAACTCAAAAAGTTAGACCCCAAAGAACCAAATAACCCTATTAAAAAATGGGGTGCAGAGCTAAACAAAGAATTTTCACCTGAAGAAATTCGGATGGCTGAGAAGCACCTTAAGAGATGTTCAACATCATTAGTCATCAGGGAAATGCAAATCAAAACAACCATGACATTCCACCTCACACCAGTCAGAATGGCTAAGATTAAAAACTCAAGAGACAACAGGTGCTGTTGAGGATGTGAAGAAAGAGGAACACTCCTCCACTGTTGGTGGGATTGCACGATGGTACAACCACTCTGGAAATCAGACTAGTGGTTCCTCAGAAAACTGGACATGATACTTCCGGAGGACCCAGCATACCACTCCTGGGAATATACCCAGAAGATTCCCCAGCATGCAATAAGGATACATGCTCCACTATGTTCATAGCAGCCTTATATATAATAGCCAGATGCTGGAAAGAACCCAGATGTTCCTCAGTGGAGGAATGGATACAAAAAATGTGGTATATATGCACAATGGAGTACTATTCCACCATTAGAAACAATGAATTCATGAAATTCTTAGAGAAATGGATGGAGCTGGAGAACATCATACTAAGTGAGGTAACCCAGTCTCAAAAGAACACCCATGGTATGCAGTCACTGATAAGTGGTTATTAGCCTAGAATCTTGGAACATCAAAGACATAATTCACATACCAAATGATGTCTGACAAGAAGAAAGAGTGGTCACTGGTGCTGGAAATGATCAAAGCATCAGTGTAGGAGAATACAAGAACAGGGAAGTGGGAAGGGGTGGATGAGGGAGCAGGGGTAGGGAAAAGGGCATGTGGGACCTTTGGGGGGTGGGGAACCAGAAAAAGGGAAATGAATTGTAAATATAGAATATATCCAATAAAAAAAAAGAAAATGAAAAATGTAAAAAAATTATATGCATTAGACATTAAATATGTATGTTAAAATATGAATTAAATATCAGTTAAATTTAACATGTATATAATAGCTGCATATGTATATATTTGCATATGTATATATATATAGATTATTCACAATAAATATAAATTATACATTAAATATAAAATATATACAGTGAATATATTTTATACATTAATATATATTATATACTGTAAATATAAACAACATGAATAAATATTAATTATATAATTGAAATGAACATTATATATTTAATATATATTATATACATTATATATAGTAAATATAAATCATATGCATTAAATATTAATTATATGCCTTAAGTGAATATTATATACTTTCAATATAACCATATATATTAAAATATGACTTAAATATGAATTAAATCTATAAAATATGTGTCATATTCTATATAATATACATAATTTTGTATGCCTCAAGGACAGGGGATCATTGAACAAGTCCATGGACCTCTAAAAATTCAGTTACAAAAATGACAAAAGGGGAAGTTTCTTTAATCATGAAATTTTATTTTGGATTTTTTTTACCTTGGATGACAAGGAACTCTGCTGGCTGAGTGTCTATGGAATCCTATTCTCAGTATTTTTATGCCCAGGTGAAATGGCATGATCTGCTTACTGACATATGGCATGGTTCTTCGTGGGATTCTGAAGGAACATTGTGGCTGCCAGAGCGATTGATGATGCTGACCGTGACCTTGGTGAGTGCCCTGACAATGGTGATGGGGAAGCTGTCATATGCCCCTGATCCACCTTTACTACATCCTTCTGTATCGTCAAGGCCAGAAGTACTTGTGACCTGTAATAATACTCATGTTAGGATTCCCTTGGTCTGAAAATATAAAGTAGTCTAAATTGGTGAAATACACAGCTACAGTCAGGGCCTACCTATTTGTTTTACTAGAAATAGTACCAGTGCTGGATGTGTTTCTGTGGACCCTAAGACTAGGAAGAAGAATATCTCTAAGACTGTAGTGCAAATGTATCTCAGATTGGACAGGCTGCCTTGCCTCAGTCTTTTAGAGCTTGTGGGACAGAGGACACAGTCTGTAGAACCTGCCTTTGAAAGATCAACCAAATGGAGAAGTTGTTATAATGACCCTCCTTTTTCCTTTAATGTGACCCATTATTCCTTCTCAATTATGGACTGATCTGTGAATCAATTCGATATTGGGCAGATGGAAACGACAGTGGGCAATTGTAAGGCTGGTTCTGGACATTTTCAGAGACCTATTTGGAAATTGACAGCTGCCTTGTATGATGTTATGTTTGCTGTGGGTAGAAATGGAACAGGTTCTGGAGTTAAGGTAAATGAGACGTTCTGCTTTGGCCCACCTAATCTTTTACTAATTAGAAATGTTATTGGATATGATTATAAGTTCAATATTTCTTGTTTTAATTGTCTTTTGTCCAATTGTGTTTCTGTACTGGTTGATGGTAAATATGTAATAGTAGTATATTGACCAAGTTTTTTTTTTAATTTTTTTTTATTTTCTATATTCTTTGTTTACATTCCAAAGGCTTTCCCCTTTCCCAGTTACCCCCCACCATATGTCCCATAATTCCTCTCCCCCCCATGCTATTCCCCACTCTTCCCCCCCCCCCACGATTTCTCTGTTCTGGGTCTACAATACTGGATCCAATCTTTACAGGCCCAGGGTCCTCTCCTTTTTTTCTTCTTGAGAGTCATTTGACTTGCTAATTGTGCCTTGAGTATTTAGGGCTTCTGGGCTCATTAATATCCACTTATCAGTGATTGCATTTCGTGTGTATTCTTTTGTGATTGGGTTAGCTCACTTAGGATGATAGTTTCCAGATCTAACCATTTACCTACAAATTGCATGAATTCATTATTTTTAATTGCTGAGTAGTACTCCATTGTATAAATATACCACATTTTCTGTATCCATTCCTCCTTTGAGGGATATCTGGGCTCCTTCCAATTTCTGGCTATTATAAACAAGGCTGCTATAAACATAGAGGAGCATGTGTCTTTGTTGTATGCAGAGGAATCCTCTGGGTATATGCCCAGGAGTGGTATGCCAGGGTCCTCTGGGAGTGGCATGCCCAATTTTCTGAGGAACCGCCACACTGATTTCCAGAGTGGTTTTACCATTTTGCAATCCCACCAACAGTGGAGGAGTGTTCCTCTTTCTCCACATCCTCGCCAGCACTTGTTGTCTCTCGAGTTTTTAATCTTAGCCATTCTGACTGGAGTGAGGTGGAATCTCAGGGTTGTTTTGATTTGCATTTCCCTGATGACTAATGATGTTGAACATCTCTTAAGGTGTTTCTCAGCCATCCGAATTTCTTCTGGTGAAAATTCTTTGTTTAGCTCTGTACCCCATTTTTTGATAGGGTTATTTGGTTCTTTGGGGTCTAACTTCTTGAGTTCTTTGTATATATTGGATATTAGCCCTCTGTCGGATGTGGGGTTGGTAAAGATCATTTCCCACGTTGTTGGTTGCCGTTTTGTCCTTCTGACAGTGTCCTTTGCCTTACAGAAACTTTGTAATTTTATGAGGTCCCATTTGTCAATTCTTGATCTTAGAGCATAAGCTATTGGTGTTCTGTTCAGGAACTTTACCCCTGTGCCCATGTCCTCCAGGGTCTTCCCAAGTTTCTTTTCTAATAGTTACAGTGTGTCTGGTTTTATGTGGAGGTCCTTGATCCACTTGGAGTTGATCTTAGTACAAGGAGATAAGAGTGGGTCAATTCTCATTCTTCTGCATGTTGACCTCCAGTTGAACCAGCACCATTTGTTGAAAAGGCTATCTTTTTTCCACCGGATGGTTGTGGCTCCTTTATCAAAGATCAAGTGACCATAAGTCTGTGGGTTCATTTCTGGGTCTTCAATCCTATTCCATTGATCTACCTGCCTGTTGCTGTACCAATACCATGCAGTTTTTAACACAATTGCTCTGTAGTACTGCTTGAGGTCAGGGATATTGATTCCCCCAGAAGTCCTTTTATTGTTGAGAATAGTTTTAGCTATCCTGGGTTTTTTGTTGCTCCAGATGAATTTGAGAATTGCTCTTTCTAGATCTATGAAGAATTGATTTGGGATTTTGATGGGGATTGCATTGAATCTGTAGATTGCTTTTGGCAAGATGGCCATTTTTACTATATTGATCCTGCCAATCCAGGAGCAAGAAATATTTTTCCATCTTCTGAGGTCTTCTTCGATTTCTTTCTTCAGGGACTTGAAGTTCCTGTCATACAGATCTTTCACTTGTTTGGTTAGAGTTACGCCAAGGTACTTTATGTTGTTTGTGGCTATTGTGAAGGGTGTTATTTCCCTAACTTCTTTCTCAGCCTGCTTGTCCTTTGAGTACAAGAAGGCTACTGATTTGCTTGAGTTAATTTTATAACCAGCCACGTTGCTGAAGTTGTTTATCAGCTGTAGAAGTTCTCTGGTGGAGTTTTTTGGATCGCTTAAGTAGACTATCATATCATCTGCAAATAATGATACTTTGACTTCTTCCTTTCCAATTTGTATCCCTTTGACTTCCTTATGTTGTCTGATTGCTCTCGCTAGAACTTCAAGTACTATATTGAAAAGATATGGAGAGAGAGGATAGCCTTGTCTAGTCCCTGATTTTAGTGGAATTGCTTCAAGTTTCTCTCCATTTATTTTGATGTTGGCTACTGGTTTGCTGTAGATTGCTTTTACTATGTTTAGGTATGGGCCTTGCATTCCTGCTCTTTCCAAGACTTTTAGCATGAAAGGATGCTGAATTTTGTCAAATGCTTTTTCAGCATCTAATGAGATGACCATGTGGTTTTTTTCTTTTAGTTTGTTTATGTAGTGGATTACATTGATGGATTTCCGTATATTGAACCATCCCTGCATTCCTGGAATGAAGCCTACTTGATCATGGTGAATGATCGTTTTGATATGCTCTTGGATTCGGTTGGCAAGAATTTTATTTAGTATTTTTGCATCTATATTCATAAGAGAAATTGGCCTGTAGTTCTCTTTCTTTGTTGGATCTTTTTGTGGTTTAGGTATCAGCGTAATTGTGGTTTCGAAGAACGAGTTGGGCAGTGTCCCTTCTGTCTCTATTTTGTGGAATAGTTTGAAGAGTATTGGTGTTAAGTCTTCTTTGAAGGTCTAGTAGAATTCTGCACTAAAACCATCTGGTCCCGTACTTTTTTTGGTTGGGAGGCTTTCTATAACCCCTTCTATTTCTTTAAGGGTTATGGGACTGTTTAGCTGGTCTACTTGATGCTGATTTAATTTTGGTATTTGGTATCTGTCTAGGAAATTGTCCATTTCCTCCAGATTCTCCAGTTGTTTTGAATATAGGCCTTTGTAGTAGGATCTGATGATCTTTTGAATTTTCTCTGTTTCTGTTGTTATATCCCCCTTTTCATTTTTAATTTTGTTAATTTGGATACTATCTCTGTGCCCTTTGGTTAGTCTAGCTAAGGGTTTATCTATCTTGTTGATTTTCTCGAAGAACCAGCTCTTGGTTTTGTTGATTCTTTGTATGGTTCTCTTTGTTTCTGCTTGATTGATTTCAGCCCTTAGTTTGATGATTTCCTCTCTTCTACTCCTCATGGGTGAGTTAGCTTCTTTTTGTTCCAGCGCCTTCAGGTGTGCTGTTAAGTTGCTAGTGTATGCTCTTTCCAGTTTCTTTTTGGAGGCACTCAGGGCTATGAGTTTTCCTCTTAGCACTGCTTTCATTGTATCCCAGAGATTTGGGTAGGTCGTACCTTCATTTTCATTGAAGTCTAAAAAGTCTTTGATTTCTTTCTTTATTTCTTCCTTGACCAGGGTGTCATTGAGTAGAGTATTGTTCAGTTTCCATGTGTATGTGGGCTTTCTGTTGTTGTTCTTGCTATTGAAGACCACTTTTACTCCATAGTGATCCGATAGGAGACATGGGATTAGTTCGGTCTTCTTGTATTTGTTGAGGTCTGTCTTGTGACCAATTATATGATCAATTTTTGAGAAGGTACCGTGCAGTGCTGAGAAAAAGGTATACTCTTTTGTTTTAGGATGGAATGTTCTATATATATCTGTTAAATCCAATTGGTCCAAAGCTTCAATTAGTTTCACTGTGTCCCTGTTTAGTTTCTGCTTTCCTGATCGGTCCATTGAGGAGAGTGGAGTGTTGAAGTCACCTACAATCATTGTGTTAGGTGTGATGTGTGCTTTAAGCTTTAGTAAAGTTTCTTTTACGAATGAGGGTGCCCTTACATTTGGCGCATAGATGTTCAGTATTGAGAATTCTTCTTGGTGGATTTTCCCTTTGACAAGCAGGAAGTGACCTTCTGTGTCTCTTTTGATGACTTTAGGTTGAAAGTCGATTTTATCTGATATTAGAATGGCTACTCCAGCTTGTTTCCTGGGACCATTTGCTTGTAGAACTGTCTTCCAGCCTTTTACTCTAAGGTGGTGTTTGTCTTTGACACTGAGATGTGTTTCCTGTATGCAGCAAAATGTAGGGTCCTGTTTCCGTATCCAGTCTGTTAGTCTGTGTCTTTTGATTGGGGAATTGAGTCCATTGATATTAAGAGATATTAAGGAATAGTAATTATTACTTCCTGACATTTTGGGAATTGTTATTATTATTTGTATTTGAGTGGTTCTCTTCTTTTGGGTTGGATGAGATGGGGTTTCTATCTTGTTTCTTCTGGGGTGTTGTTTCCCCCCTTGTGTTGGTATTTTCCCCCTATTATCCTTTGTAGGGCTGGGTTTGTAGATAAGTATCTTGCAAATTTGGTTTTGTCGTGGAATATCTTGGTTTCCCCATCTATGGCAATTGAGA
Source organism: Apodemus agrarius (assembly GCA_964023405.1). Lineage (NCBI taxonomy): Eukaryota > Metazoa > Chordata > Mammalia > Rodentia > Muridae > Apodemus > Apodemus agrarius. Next base: position 74,617,093 of record OZ030013.1, on the reverse strand, counting down.
GTTTTGCTGGATATAGTAGTCTTGGCTGAAGTTTGTGTTCTCTTAGGGTCTGCATGAGGTCTGCCCAGGATCTTCTAGCTTTCATGGTCTCAGGTGAGAAGTCTGGTGTAATTCTGATAGGTCTTCCTTTATATGTTACTTGTCCTTTTTCTCTTACTGCCTTTAATATTCTTTCTTTATTTAGTACATTTGGGGTTTTGATTATTATGTGACGGGAAGTATTTCTGTTCTGGTCCAGTCTATTTGGTGTTCTATAGGCTTCTTGTATATTCATGGGCATCTCTCTCTTTAGGTTGGGGAAATTTTCTTTCATAATTTTGTAGAAGATATTTGCTGGCCCTTTAAGTTGTAGATCTTCATTCTCATCTATCCCTATAATCCTTAGGTTTGGTCTTCTCATTGTGTCCTGGATTTCCTGAATGTTTTGGGTTACCAGCTTTTTGCATTTTGCATTTTCTTTAATTGTTGAATCCATGGTTCCTATGGTATCTTCAGCATCTGAGATTCTGTCTTCTATCTCGTGTATTCTATTGTTGATATTTGCATCTATGACTCCTGATTTCTTCCCAAGGTTTTCTATCTCCAACATTGTCTCCCTTTGTGATTGCTTAGTTGTTTCTACTTCTGTTTTTAGATTTTGTATGGTTTTGCTCAGATCTTTCAGTTGCTTGTTTGTGTTTTCCTGTAATATTTTAAGGGATTTTTGTGTTTCCTCCTTTATGACTTCTACTCGTTGACCCATGTTCTCTTGTATTTCTTTAGGTGATTTTTGTTTCTCCCCCTTATTGGGATTCATTTTTTGCTCTATATTCTCCTGGATTTCTTTAAGTGATTTTTGTGTCTGCCTTGTATGGGCTTCTAGTTTTTGATCTATTTTCTCCTCTATTACTTTAAGAAATTTATCTAAGTGATCCTCAATCTGCATCTTTACCAGTGATTTTTGATCTGAGTCTTGCTTTTCTGGTGTGTTGAGATATCTGGGATTTAATTGTGTTTGTCTTGCAATGGCTTCTAGCTTTTGATCTATTTTCTCATGTATTACTTTAAGAGATTTATCTAAGTGTTCCTCTATCAGCATCCTGACCAGTGATTTTAGATCTAAGTCTTGTTTTTCTGGTGTTTCGGGGTATCCAATATTTATTGCTGTTCGGGAACTGGGTTCAGATGCCGCCATATTGCCTTGATTTTTGTTAGTAGCGATCTTACGTTTGCCTTTTGCCATCTGGTTAACTCTGGTGTTAGTTGGTCCTGTAGATACTAGCTGGTGCTTGACCCTCCTGTGGGGTTGTAAGGCTATTTCCCAGCGACTGGGATACCTGAATCACTGTCCTGCCTGGTTCTTGCTCACAGATTGCTGACAGGTGGCCTGAGTCCCCCGAGGTCTTAAACTCAGGATATCCCAGGTATTTGGTTCCGCCTGTTGGGCGGCTGCTCTGCACTGCTCCTGCTCAGGGTTTGCTGTCTGATATCCTGTTTCCCCAGGGGTCTTAAAGTTGGGATATCTCAGTTATCTGGTTCTGCCTGCTGGTCCCAAGCTGCTGGGAAGCTGGCTGGGTCCGGTTTCCAGCTTCCCTGCCACTGGCTGGATGGGAGGCTGGTTTGGCCTCTGGCTGGGTCTGGGCACCTGGCACACTGGCTGACTCCGGCTTCCTCACCACCAGCTGGACGGGAAGCTGCAGGCAATATGGCAGCTGCCTGCAGGGAGCTCGGGGTCCGCCCCGCGAGTGCAGAGTGCACCCGCTATTCTGTGCCCAACTCCCACTCCAGGCCTGAGTCCCCGAAGGTCTTAAGCTCGGGCTGTGTCGGGTACCTGGTTCCGCCGCCACCGCCGGATGGTTCTGAGCACCTGGCACGCTGGGTGACACTCAGGCTTCCCCACCACCAGCTGGGCGGGAAGCTGCAGGCAATATGGCAGCTGCCTGCAGGGAGCTCGGGGTCTGCCCCGCGAGTGCAGAGTGCACCCGCTATTCTGTGCCCAACTCCCACTCCAGGCCTGAGTCCCCGAAGGTCTTAAGCTCGGGCTGTGTCGGGTACCTGGTTCCGCCGCCGCCGCCGGATGGTTCTGAGCACCTGGCACGCTGGGTGACACTCAGGCTTCCCCACCACCAGCTGGGCGGGAAGCTGCAGGCGTTGACCAAGTTTTATTATGTTTCCTATCAATTTGTCTGAACCCTGGTATGCATAAGAAAGTTTACAAATATTGGAAGAATTAGATCATGTGCTGTCAAGGAGCAAATGTATGGTTGGGTAGATTATTGTTTGTGTTGTTAATCTCATAACTCTTATAGACAGTGCTACTATTGCTGCATTAGCTTTAGCACAAGAGGTACAAACAGCTAGTTTTGTTAATCATCTTACTGAAAATGTAACCAATGCCTTGAGCATACAAGAGAATTTGGATAGACAACTAGAACAAATAACTGATGCATTATATGATATAGTGCAGATCATGGGAGATGAGGTCCAAGGAATGACAATCAGAAGCCATTTGGAATGTTATGCTTGAGGTCTCTGGTTCTGCAGAACTCCAAAAATGTATAATTAGAGTCAGAATAACTGGACCAGAGTAAAAAGGTACCCTTAGGATATTTGGCATAATACTAATACGTTTTTAGATTTGTTAGTTCTATATAAGGAGGTTGAAGTTTAAGAAATGCAAAGCCTTTGTCTTTTGGTGCTGCTAGCACTGCAAAAGATATTCTGAAAAAGTTATAGGCCATTTTCCCTTCATGGTCCTCATTTATCATTTATCTCTTTTATTGGGCATAGCAGGACTTGGTTTTATGGTCTTTTTTTATGGCATGTCTATTACCTGTTCTTTTTTTTTTTTTTTTGATTTTTTGAGACAGGGTTTCTCTGTGTAGTTCTGGCTGTCCTGGAACTCACTCTGTAGACCAGGCTGGCCTTAAACTCAGAAATCCGCCTGCCTCTGCCTCCCAAGTGCTGGGATTAAAGGCGTGCGCCACCAACACCCGGCCTATTACCTGTTCTTTTGAGAGGAATAATCAGAGCTTTTCCAGATGTCAAGAAGAGTTACATAAGTTCATGGTACAACATCTTCCCTAGCAGAAGTTGGCACTCAATGACAGGTAATATCATCTTGAATATCTTCTCAACCTAAGACAGGCTTGTATAAATACAAGATTATTCATGTGCCAGTGATGGGCAAGAGTTGTATGTCCAGATGGCAACCTAAGACAGACATAACTTTCTGCTCCGTGACTGATAAAGTGCCTCTTGTAGATAAAAAACACAGGTGAGTGTCTCTCAGAGGTGGATCAACCTAAGACAGGGCATGAGCCAATAGCTGAGACAGCTTTGGCTTATATAAGGGGAAAAAAAGGAGGACTTGTGGAGAGCACTTCCAGAGTTAACTTTGGCTGGATTCTTGCTTGTGATTAATCATGAATTAATCTGTCTACATCTGTCTTTGTTTTTAATTAAGACATATGTTATACCCTACCATGTTCCTCTGCTTAAGTGTATGTCCTTGAGAGACTGTCCTAGCTTGAAGGGAATGGCCTTAGTCAAACATAGATACTCTGTACCATAGACCTGCCACAGAAGCATCTGTGGTCATTGTTTATCTTCCTAGAATTGGTCATGCTTTGTTGCTTGCCCTTGAAAGACATTGAGAAAGTAAACTTGCTCACTGGTATGGTATTGACCAGCAGCCTTCCCATAGTCTTTCTGCCTTTTCTATAATCATCCTCACTCCCCCAGTCATGATTCCTGTGTTGACTAACTGGCAGACTCTGACAATATGTGAGTGTTTGCATTCATGTATTGTACCACATCTCTGTTTGGTACACACAGAGTCCAGAAGAGGGTGTCAAATCTCTTAGAACTGGAGTTACAGACAGTTCTGAACTACCATGTGGGTCCTGGGAAATGAACCCAGGTCCTCTGAAAGAGTAGCCAGTGCTTTTAATCAGTGAGCAATCTCTTCAGTCTCTTAAGACTATTTTATTTTTATATTTATGACACATAAAAATTATACATGTTATGAGGTACCATGTTATGTTTGATATCTGTATATTTTCTGTGATATACATATCTGATTGTACATATCCACTTCCTCCTTAAGTATTTATCATTTCCTTATAGTTAATGGATTCACAATTTTGTGTCCTAGCAATTAAGAAAGGCAGTTAGCAGTTTGGTGTCTGTTGTGACGGGGGTTCAGGAGTCATTTCTCCTGTGCTATGCCACCTCAAGGCATAGGAATATCAGGGTTATCTCTCCTGGCTCATGCCCTCAGGGTCGGCTTGCCTGCCCCTCCCCCTGCTAGTAGGGCCAGTTCTACTCTGTTGCTCTGGCATGGTGCAGGCCCTGCTCTCTCAAGTGCTGCAGTTGGCAAGGAGTAGGGCTAGAAAAGAGATTATTTTTAATATTCTTTTGTGTGTGTATCTTATTTGACTTTGACATAGAGAAATATTGTTTTTGTGAAAGAGTTTGGTAGATATCCTCCTGTTCTAATTTTAGGCATCTGTTTCAGAGGGAAAGTGCCGTTCTTTAATGTTTAGGTAGAATTCAACATTAAATGCATCTGGGCCAACAATCAAAGAGCAAGCATTGGCTGGACCTAGCCTCATGCACATATGTAGCAGATAGGTAGCTTGGTATTCATGTGGGCCTTCCAACAACTGGAGGGAAGGCTCTCCATTCTGTTGCCTGACTGTGAATCCCATTCCCCCAAATAGGCCTCCTTGTCTGGCTTCAGTAGGAGAAAACACACCTAGTCCTGCAGTGACTTGATGTGTCAGAGTAGGGTGACACCCAATGGGGGATGCCTACCTCTTCTCAGAGAAGAAGGGGAGGGGGGAATGGGAGGGCATACTATTTGAGGGGGACTGGGAAGAAAGGGTGCCTGACATTGGAATGCAAAGTGAATAAATAAATTAATGAAAAAATGCATCTGGACAATCTTTTTCTGTTAGGAGGGTTTATTTTTAAAGTGTGTGTGTGTGTGTGTGTGTGTGTGTGTGTGTGAGAGAGAGAGAGAGAGAGAGAGAGAGAGAGAGAGATTTTTTAAAGATTTGTTTGTTATTATATGTAAGTACATCTCTTTTACAGATGGTTGTGAGCCATTATGTGGTTGCTGGAATTTGAACTCAGGACCTCTGGAAGAGCAGTCAGTGCTCTTAACTGCTGAGCCTTCTTTCCAGCCCCCTAATTACAGTTCAGATGGCTGTGAGCCATTAAACCGTGGCTGGGATTTGAACCAGGGTCCTTAGGATCTGCAATTAGTGTCCTTATTGTCTAAGTGACCGCTCCACCTGTTAGGAGGTTTTACTTTATTTTATTTTTTATTATATATGTTCTTTATTTATATTTCAAATGTTATCTGCTTTTTTGGTGTCCCTTCTGAAAACACCCTATCCCATCCCCCACTCCCTGTACTCACCAACCCATCCACTCCTGCTTCCCTGTCCTGGTATTCCCCTATACTGGGGCATTGAGCCTTCTCAGGACCAAGGGCCTCTCCTCCCTTTGATGTCCAACAAGGCCATCCTCTGCTATATGTGCAGCTGGAGCCATGGGTCCCGACAAGTGTACTCTTTGGCTGGTAGTTTAGTCCCTGGAAGCTCTGGGGGTACTGGTTGGTTCATATTGTTGTTCCTCCTATGGGGCTGAAGGCTCCTTCAGCTTCTAAGAGGTTTTATTTCATTAATTATGATTTGTTTATTCTTGAGAATTCCATACATGTATACAATGAAATATGATACCTTCCCACACTTCTTCCCCAATCCCCTTGTATCCCCCTACATATCCTCCCATCCTTTGTTTGTTTGTTTATTTTTTCTTTCTTTTGAGAAGCTACTAGGTTCAATTAGGTCTACCTATAAGCACATAAATGTGGACCATCCAATGCAGGGTGGGAAACCCACTTAGTAGCCATACCTATGATTTTCCCTCTCCCAGAAACTATGAATGTTTAAGAGCTCCTTACTAAGGGTCTAGGTCTGAAGACCTTGCCCTGTCTATGACAGGATTTTGGCTGGCTTGATCTTATGCAGAGATCTGTAATTTCTGTGCACTGATAAGAACAGTAGCCATGCCATGGTTAGAAAAGTGTATTTCACAGCATCTATCCCCATCTTCCAGCTCTTCTGAGATGTTCCCTGAATGTTGGCATGAAGGGATTTGATAATGCTATCCTACATAGGATTGAACACTTAATTTCTTGTTCTTAGTACTTTGACCAATTATACATTTTTGCATTGACCTCTGTTCAGTAAAAAAAAAAAAGAGGCCTGTGAAACCCATGTGCAGAGCATGCTAGCTCTATGGGTATAATGAATAATATTTAGAAGGCAATTCGACACTATGATCATTGAGCAAACCAGCAAGAGCAGGTTTCTTCCTATGGCTCATGATCTCCCCAGTTATGAGCTATTTACCAGGGTTATAGTACCATACCTGAAATTCTCTCCTGCAGAACAGACATCCACTTAAACCAGAAATTTATTACTTATCCCTTAATACCAAGTGACACATCTTATCTGGGAGGTCACTATTGTAACATGTAAAATTCAGCACTGATATTTTTTCTCTCACCATCCTGCATAATTTATTCAAGCACTATAAAAACTATTCAGTAGGAAGTTTTGTGACCATTTTGAGTTTAATTTCTCTATCTCCTATAGCCAATATATGTAGTATTTTCCAGCAATAGCTCCTTACTATGTAGTTATGGTGGGTAACCAAGGGCAATGCCAATTAACCAGTGTTTGTTTTGAGACCTTTGTCCTCAATGAGCATAGGTAGGTATCTCAGGCCTTGCACTGTTATTTAATAATCATGTTTTCTGGGACTGGCATTGTCCACCCATGTAAGGTAATTCTAGTTGAACTCTTTTTAAAGTTGTACTTTGAAATTATCTTATTAACTGGTAGGTTTAGATAAAGTTTATTTGTCAAAGATTCTCAGATTGGACTAATTCATCCACTACCTGTTCCTCTCCCTCATCGCCCTGCTCCCACCTCCCACCTAATTCTTCAATCTCAGATACACCCTCACTTCTTTCATGTCACATGTATCCCACGATTCCTTTGATTATATTTTAAAGATAGGTTGTGAGAAAGTAGACTTCAGTATAACTTTTCACATGACTGTTCTTGGTGTTCTCTCTCTCTATTAACCCCTGATTTCTCCGTGTTTCTTCATGTTTGTCTTAATTAGTGTTCTATTGCTGTGGAGACACCATGGCCATGATGTGTCTTGTAAAGGAAAACATTTGCTTACAGTTCCAGAGGTTCAGTCCATTGTCATCATGGCAGTGAGCAGGGTAGCATGCAGGATGAACAGACATGGTCATGGAGAAGTAGTTGAGAGTTCTATATCTGGATCTACAGGTACCAGGTAGAGAGATAGCCTGGCTTGAGTTTTGGAAACCTCATAGCCCACCCCCAGTGACACACTTCTTCCAACAAGACCACATGTACTCCAACAAGGCCACATTTCCTAACCCCTCCCAAGCAGTGGCACTACCTGATGGCTAAGCATTCAAATCTATGAGCCAATATGGGCCATTCTTGTTCAAACCATCACAATGTTCAAAAGCTTTTCCACCCCAGAGTTCTATTCTCTCCTATTTTAACCTACAATTGACTATTCCCTCTCTATTAATGTGTCTTCCTCCTCACAGGTCAATTTCTGGCTTTTACTTCTGCTCAATACACACAAAACAAAAGATTTAAAACTAAGATCCTCATATGAGAGAGAGCATGAGACATTTTTTGTATGAGGTCTGATTTGCTCACTTTGTAGAATTGTGTATCATCCATTTGCCAACAAAAGTCATTATTTCATTTTTCTTTTTTTTTGATTTTTTTATTGTATATATTCTATATTTACAATTCATTTCCCTTTTTCTGGTTCCCCACCCCCAAAGGTCCCACATGTCATTTTCCCTCCCCCTGCTCCCGCATCCACCCCCTCCCATTTTACTGTTCTTGTACTCTGCCACAATGATGTTTTGGTCCATTCTAGCACCAGTGTCCACTCCTTTCTTCTTGTGAGACATCACTTGATATGTGATTTGTGTCTTTGGTGTTCCAAGCTTCTAGGCTAATATCCACTTATCAGTGATTGTATACCATGGGTATTCTTTTGAGACTGGGTCACCTCACTTAGTATGACATTCTCCAGCTCCATCCATTTCTCTAAGAATTTCATGAATTCATTGTTTCTAATGGCTGTATAGTACTCCATTGTGTATATATACCACATTTTTTGTGTCCATTCCTCTGTTGAGGGACATCTGGGTTCTTTCCAGCTTCTGGCTATTATATATAAAGCTGCTATGAACATAGTGGAGCATGTATCCTTATTGCATGCTGGTGAATCTTCTGGGTATATTCCCAGGAGTGGTATGGCTGGGTCCTCCGGAAGTATCACGCCCAGTTTTCTGAGGAACCGCCATACTGATTTCCAGAGTGGTTGTACCAGCTTGCATTCCCACCAGCAGTGGAGGAGTGTTCCTCTTTCTCCACATCCTCGCCAACACCTGATGTCTTCTGAGTTTTTAATCTTAGCCATTCTGACTGGTGTGAGGTGAAATCTCAGGGTTGTTTTAATTTGCATTTCCCTAATGACTAGTGATGTTGAACATTTTTTAAGGTGTTTCTCAGCCATCCGAATTTCTTCAGGTGAAAAGACTCTGTTTAGCTCTGTACCCCATTTTTGGATAGGGTTATTTGGTTTTCTGGGGTCTAACCTCTTGAGTTCTTTGTATACATTGGAGATTAGCCCTCTGTCGGATGTGGGGTTGGTGAAGATTTTTTCCCAATTTGTTGGTTGCCGATTTATCCTTTTGACAGTGTCTTTTGCCTTACAGAAACTTTGTAGTTTTATGAGGTCCCATTTGTCTATTCTTGCTCTTAGAGCATAAGCAATTGGTGTTCTGTTCAGGAATTTTTCCCCTGAGCCAATGTCCTCAAGGGTCTTCCCCAGTTTCTTTTCTATTAGTTTTAGTGTGTCTGGTTTTATGTGGAGGTCTTTGATCCACTTGGAGTTGAGCTTAGTGCAAGGAGATAAGAGTGGATCAATTCTCATTCTTCTGCATGTTGACCTCCAGTTGAGCCAGCACCATCTGTTGAAAAGGCTATCTTTTTTCCACTGGATGTTTTCAGCTCCTTTGTCGAAGATCAATTGGCCATAGATGTGTGGGTTCAATTCTGGGTCTTCGATCCTATTCCATTGATCCGCTTCCCTGTCACTGAACCAATACCATGCAGTTTTTAATACCACTGCTCTGTAATATTGCTTGAGGTCCGGGATATTGATTCCCCCAGAAGTTCTTTTGCTGTTGATGATAGTTTTAGCTATCCTGGGTTTTTTGTTATTCCAGATGAATTTGAGAATTGCTCTTTCTAGCTCTATGAAGAACTGAGTTGGGATTTTGATGGGAATTGCATTGAATCTGTATATTGCTTTGGGCAAGATTGCCATTTTGACTATATTAGTCCTGCCAACCCACGAGCATGGAAGATTTTCCCATTTTCTGATGTCTTCTTCAATTTCCCTCTTCAGAGACCTGAAGTTTTTGTCGTATAAATCTTTCACATGTTTGGTTAGCGTCACTCCAAGATACTTTATATCATTTGTGGCTATTGTGAAGGGTGTCATTTCCCTAATTTCTTTCTCGGCCTGCTTATCCTTCGCGTATAGGAAGGCTACTGATTTACTTGAGTTGATTTTATAGCCAGCCACTTTGCTGAAGTTGTTTATCAGTTGCAGGAGTTCTCTGGTGGAGGTTTTTGGGTCACTTAAGTAAACTATCATATCATCTGCAAATAGTGATAGTTTGACTTCTTCCTTTCCGATTTGTATCCCTTTGACTTCCCTCTGTTGTCGAATTGCTCTAGCTAGTACCTCAAGTACTATATTGAAGAGATATGGCGAGAGGGGACAGCCTTGTCTAGTCCCTGATTTTAGAGGGATTGCTTCGAGTTTTTCTCCGTTTACCTTGATGTTGGCTACTGGTCTGCTGTATATTGCTTTTACTATGTTTAGATATGGGCCTTGAATTCCTGTTCTTTCTAGGACCTTTAGCATGAAAGGATGCTGAATTTTGTCAAATGCTTTTTCAGCATCCAATGAGATGACCATGTGTTTTTTTCTTTGAGTTTGTTTATGTAGTGGATTACGTTGATGGATTTCCGTATATTGAACCATCCCTGCATCCCTGGGATGAAGCCAACTTGATCATGGTGAATGATCGTTTTGATGTGTTCTTGGATTCGGTTGGCAAGTATTTTGTTTAGTATTTTTGCATCGATATTCATAAGAGAAATTGGCCTGTAGTTCTCTTTCTTAGTTGGATCTTTGTGTGGTTTTGGTATCAGGGTAATTGTGGCTTCATAGAATGAGTTGGGTAGTGTTCCTTCTGTTTCTATTTTGTGGAATAATTTGAAGAGTATTGGTATCAGGACTTCTTTGAAGGTCTGATAGAATTCTGCACTAAAACCGTCTGGTCCTGTGCTCTTTTTGGTTGGAAGACTGTCTATGACCCCTTCTATTTCTTTGGGGGTTATGGGTCTGTTTAGACGATCTATTTGATCCTGGTTTAATTTTGGTATTTGGTAACTGTCGAGGAAATTGTCTATTTCCTCCAGATTCTCCAGTTGTGTTGAGTATAGGTTTTTGTAGTAGGATCTGATGATTTTTTGAATTTCCTCAGTTTCTGTTGTTATATCTCCCTTTTCATTTCTAATTTTGTTAATTTGAATACTGTCTCTGTGCCCTTTAGTAAGTCTGGCTAGGGGTTTATCTATCTTGTTGATCTTCTCAAAGAACCAGCTCCTGGTTTTGTTGATTCTTTGTATGGTTCTTTTTGTTTCAACTTGATTGATTTCAGCCCTGAGTTTGATGATTTCCTGTCTTCTACTCCTCCTGGGTGAAATTGCTTCTTTTTGTTCCAGAGCTTTCAAGTGCGCCATTAAGTTGCTGGTATATGCTCTCTCCTGTTTCTTTTTGGAGACACTCAGGGCTATGAGTTTTCCTCTAAGCACTGCTTTCATTGTGTCCCATAGATTTGGGTATGTTGTGCCTTCATTTTCATTAAGTTCTAAGAATTCTTTGATTACTTTCTTTATTTTTTCCTGGACTAAGGTATCATTGAGTAGAATATTGTTCAGCCTCCAAGCGTATGGGGATTTTCTGTTGTTTTTGTTGCTATTGAAGAACACTCTTACTCCATGGTGATCTGATAAGAGGCATGAGATTAGTTCGATCTTTTTATATTTGTTGAGATCTGTCTTGTGTCCAATTATATGGTCGATTTTGGAGAAGGTACCATGAGGGGCTGAGAAGAAGGTATAGTCTTTTGCTTTAGGGTGAAATGTTCTATATATATCTGTTAAATCCAATTGCTCCAAAGTTTCGATGAGTTTCTCCGTGTCTCTGTTTAGTTTCTGTTTTCCTGGTCGGTCCACTGTAGATAGTGGAGTATTGAGGTCCCCCACAATCATTGTGTTAGGTGCAATGTGTGCTTTGAGCTTTAGTAAGGTTTCTTTTACAAATGAGGGTGCCCTTACATTTGGAGCGTAGATGTTTAGAATTGTGAGTTCCTCTTGGTGGATTCTTCCTTTGACTAGCAGGAAGTGACCTTCTGTGTCTCTTTTGATGACTTTGGGTTGAAAGTCAATTTTATCTGATATTAAAATGGCTACTCCAGCTTGCTTCCTGTGACCATTTGCTTGCAAAATTGTCTTCCATCCTTTTACTCTAAGGTAGTGTTTGTCTTTGACTCTGAGGTGTGTTTCCTGTAAGCAGCAAAATGTAGGGTCCTGTTTCCGTATCCAGTCTGTTAGTCTATGTCTTTTTATTGGGGAGTTGAGTCCATTGATGTTAAGAGATATTAAGGAATAGAGATTATTACTTCCTGACATTTTTGATGTTATTTTTGTTTTTGAGTAGTTATCTTCCTTTGAGTTTGATGGAAGAAGTTTACTGTCTTGCTTTTTCTTGGGTGCCATTTCCTTCCTTGTGTTGGAGTTTTCCTCCTATTATCCTTTGTAGAGCTGGGTTAGTGGAAAGATATTGTGTAAATTTGGTCCTGTCATGGAATATTTTGATTTCTCCATCTATGTTGATTGAGAGTTTTGCTGGGTATAGTAGTCTTGGCTGACATTTGTTTTCTCTTAGGGTCTGCATGATGTCTGCCCAGGATCTTCTAGCTTTCATGGTTTCTGGAGAGAAGTCTGGTGTGATTCTGATAGGTCTTCCTTTATATGTTACTTGGCCCTTTTCTCTTACTGCCTTTAATATTCTTTCTTTGTTTAGTACATTTGGGGTTTTGATTATTATGTGACGGGAGGTGTTTCTGTTCTGGTCCAGTCTGTTTGGAGTTCTGTAGGCTTCTTGTACATTCATGGGCATCTCTCTCTTTAAGTTAGGAAAGTTTTCTTCCATAATTTTGTTAAAGATATTTGCTGGCCCTTTAAGTTGTATATCTTCACTCTCATCTATCCCTATAATCCTTAGGTTTGGTCTTCTCATTGTGTTCTGGATTTCCTGGATGTTTTGGGTTACAAGCCTTTTGGATTTTGCATTTTCTTTGACTGTGGAGTCAATGGTTACTATGTTATCTTCAGCATCGGAGATTCTTATTTCTATCTCTTGTATTCTGTTGTTTATGTTTGCATCTACGACCCCTGTTTTCTTCCCAAGGTTTTCTATCTCCAAGGTTGCCTCCTTTTGTGATTTCTTAGTTGTTTCTACCTCTGTGTTCAGATCTTGGATGGTTTTGCTCAGTTCCATCATTTGTTTGTTTGTGTTTTCATGTAATTCTTTAATATATTTTTGTGCTCCCTCTTTCATGACTTCTGCCTGTTGTTTCAAGTTCTCCTGCATTTCTTTAACTGATTTTCTCACTTCCTCTTTATTGGTTTCTGTCTGATGGCCCATATTCTCCTGGAGTTCTTTAAGTGTTTTTTGTGTTTGGATTGTAAGAGCTTCTACTCTATTGATGTTCCCCTGCATTTCTTTAAGAGATTTGTTTATGTCTTTTTTGTGTTCCTCTAGGAGCATCATGACCTGTGCTTTTATATCTAACTCTTGTTTTTCTGGTGTGCTGGGGTATCCTGGACTTGCTGTGGTTGGCGAATTGGGTTCAGATGGGGCCATATTGCCTTGATTTCTGTTAATAACGTTCCTACGTTTGCCTTTTGCCATCTCTTTATCTCTGGCGCTAGTTGGCCTTATTGTAGATGGCGCCCTGCTGAAAGCACAGCACGCCTGTCCCCAGGAGACAGATCCCTTCTGGCAGCTTGTCTGTGCTGGACTATGCTCGCTCTGAGTCCAGGTCCCTGACTCCAGCTGCTAGAGTTCTGAGCTGTGCCCTGAGGTGGCCCGGTGGCCCCTTGCTGCTAGTCCGCTCAGAGAGCTGGTCCCGGCCGGTAGTCTGCACCCGCAGCTGAGCTTTCTGTGCCCGGATCTCCTGCAGAGCTAAGCTAAGCTATAACTCTGGCCACGCACCTGATTCCAGCCGCTCACTGCGTCCAGTGTGCCCGCTGTTTGTGCGCGGGGGGGGGGGGGGGGGGTCTGGGGCAAGATGGCTGCCCCTGCTGAAAGCACCGCGTGTCCTTGGCTGAGCTGCTCGTACCCGGCTCTGCTGCTCCTTTCTGGCTGTGTTGTCTGTACTGGACTATGCTCGCTCTGAGTCCAGGCCCCTGACTCCAGCTGCTAGAGTGCCGAGCTGTGCCCCGAGGCGGACCGGTGGCCCCTCGCTGCTAGTCTGCTCGTGGAGCTGGTCCTGGCTGCTAGTCTGCACCCGCAGCTGAGCTTTCTGTGCCCAGATCTCCTGCAGAGCTAAGCTAAGCTATAACTCTGGCCACGCACCTGATTCCAGCCGCTCACTGCGTCCAGTCCAGTGTGCCCGCTGTTTGCGCGCGGGGTCTGGGGCAAGATGGCTGCCCCTGCTGAAAGCACCGCGTGTCCTTGGCTGAGGTGCTCGTACCTGGCTCTGCTGCTCCTTTCTGGCTGCGTTGTCTGTGCTGGACTATGCTCGCTCTGAGTCCAGGCCCCTGACTCCAGCTGCTAGAGTGCCGAGCTGAGCCCCGAGGCGGCCCGGTGGCCCCTCGCTGCTAGTCCACTCGGGGAGCTGGTCCCGGCTGCTAGTCTGCACCCGCAGCTGAGCTTTCTGTGCCCAGATCTCCTGCAGAGCTAAGCTAAGCTATAACTCTGGCCACGCACCTGATTCCAGCCGCTCAATGCGTCCAGTGTGCCCGCTGTTTGCGCGCGGGGGTCTGGGGCAAGATCTATTTCATTTTTCTTAACAGCTGACTAATATTGCACTATTTCTCTCCATCTACATCTATCTATCTATATCTTTAATTTTTCTTATCCATCTAAATGTTGATGAACATCTATTTTGATTCCATTTTTTAAGTAATGTGAGTTTAGCCTTGGTAAACATGGATGTGCAAGTGGTTCTTATAGTAGAATATAAAGTCCTTTGGTTATATGCACAAGGGTCATATAGATGGGTCATATGTAAATTTTATTTCTGTTTATTTTTAAAGGATTTATTTATTTTTATGTGAATGAGTCATTGCCTTCTTGGATATATGTGTACCACAAGTGCCTAGTGCTTGTAGAGGCCAGAAGAGGTTGCTGGATCCCTTTGAACTGATACCAGTAACTCGAGTTACTGATAGTTGTGAGCTACCATGTAGGAGCAGGGAACTGAATCAGGACTTCTGAAAGAGTAATAAGTGCTCTTGACGGGAGAAGAAAGCAGATCTCAGAGGAAGATGCTGTTGATACTACCGAGTGAGAATAAGAATTACCTCCCAAATTAAAGCCTATTACGTGAGTTTTTTTTTAAACCATGCATAGGACTGACTCTCCAAAGTGAGATTTGAGAGTGTAGTGAGGGCTAACTTTTCAGGCCTCCTTTTATAAGGGAAAATCTATAAACTGGAGATTTTGTAAAATAAGAATTTTGAAAGCAAATCTTATAGAAGCAGATGGCAAATTAGATGATTTGACAGATCATCTTGGCAGAACATCTCAAGACTCCTTCACAGAAGACCTTATCTCATCAGGGCAGACTGTAGAGTGTCTCAGGACTCCTTGGCAGAATACCATCTCATCAGGGTAGAGTATGCTGAGTCAGACTACAGTTTTGTAGCAAATAGAATGAACTTATTCTGACCTTGTAACAAAATGGCTTTTTACCCTAAGATGGAATTAGAATGGTCCATCAGTGCAACCAGAAAGCATAACAAATCAACATCTGCTTTGAAAATGAAGGGACCAACAGCCCTAGAATGCAAACGGCCTCTAAAAATTGGAAAAGGAAACTGAACTTTCAGAAAACATGTCATCCTCCTGAAACCTGGTGCTAGTCCAGAGTGGTGTGTGTTGAATGTCTGGCTCACAGAACTGCAATGTAATGTTTATGGTGTTTAAAGCAGTAGGATATAGTAGTTGATTATAGCACCAATCCAAATGTTAGTGCCAGTATGTACCATAAAAACACACATAACATTGTTGGGTAACATTTCCAGTAGTATTGTAAAATTTATTTGGAAAATATTGTGTGATATAGTTGATAAATAATGTCTGGATATAACTTCTAAGCTTATATTTAAGAATTTAGGAAAGAATAATTATACCTTACATTTTATATATTTACTTGCACTGATGTTCAGACCCATTGATATCTACTATATAGAAAGAAGTCTCCAATACCTTATTTGCTCATTTATTTCATGGAAGTATTAAAATATTTTTCTATTACATAGAATGTTGTACCTGAGAAATTCAGTGGTTGAAGAAAAAGCAGCTAACCAGAGTCAAGGTCTTTTGAGTTATTCAAGGTGTTATAGGCTTAGAAGCATAGCAGCATGGTTGGTGAGGGCAAGAGGATAATGAGTTAAAGGCTAGCCTCAGCTATATAGTGCATTTGAAGCGAGCCTGGGCTATAGAAGATCTTGTGTCAAAAACCAACCCCCCAAATTAAACAAAAATTTAAGATAATTTAATTTTATTTGTCATTACGTAGCTATACACATCTTTTATATTTTGTCAGACTCTGAAATAATTTCTGTGAAATGGAGAATAGCTGTTTTACTTTATGTCTTTGGAAAGTTGTGAAGATTCACACACGTGCAGACAGTAGTGGCCATTCACAGGTGACAACTTTAGTGACTGCTAGGCAACATTGGGTGATGTTGCTTTTTCTATCAATACCATGTGCTCCTCTGCTGATTCCTGCATACAATGGTTCTGTTTGTACTCTTTGGAAATCTATTCTCACATCTATCACTGCCTATAGGAAAAGGACATTTGTTTTATACGAATCCTATGATTTTAGAACTTGGCTCAGTTATCACGCCAGACGGAAGAACAAATATGGTTTAATGTTATTCAGGGAATTAGGTTTGGGGAAAGCAAGCCTGGTGTTGATGAGCTGATGTGTCCGAGGAAAATTAATATGTGCTACCTTAAAAGCACTCCTCTCAAACCCTACAAATGCATGCATAACCAAAGCTCAGAACAACTGAAATAGCTTTTGAAGCTCAAATTACCTGTTAATACATTTACAGACAAAAGGACGATTAAAAGTAGAGATGGTTATTTTGGTCCAGAGATTTATTGATGGCATCCTCACCGATGGCTGATGGCTCAGGAGAGCCAGGCTGAACTGCAGTGTGACTCTGTTGATAGAGTCAAAGTGAATGTCTGATTTCCAGTATGTCATGCTCTTTTGTAAACACAGGTTCTTATGTAGTCCAGTCTAACCTTAAACCCAACAACCAGCTCTGGCTGACTGTGAAGTCTGATCATCTTGCCTCTACATTTTTTTTCTCTACATTTTAAATGCTGTGATGACAACTGGTACCACTATGTCCAGCCACTTTCTCTTTTGTGTATATGTATATGAGACACAATTCTTTGTTTGCCAATTCCATTTGTCACATACCTCTTTGCTGTGGTGCAGGCCACCCCAAAGCAATGAAAGGATCTGGATACAGATCATGTACTCAAGTTGGTGTTCTTTTCCAGCACTTGAGGCAACATTGACTATTAGTTTAGTAATAAATGCTTAGTTGGGTTAGTTCTCTACATAATAAATAGACCAATCCAGGCATGGTGTCTCATGACTATAACTCCAGTGTCTGGGATTTAAAGACCAGGCAGAGCTACTTGAAAGCCTATCTCAAAAACAACACCAAGAAGTTTACTTTGCCTAACAAAAACCAAACCTCATTTCTCTTCATACCCCATTCTGGCAACTTTTCATTTTATGGAAAAGACTGTAAACTCCTTGAGTGAACACAGAAAGATATTTTTTTTAACTTCTTCAATGCCCCTTTCCTGCCAGCCTGCCCTCCTATCTAGGCTGTAACCACAGTGGTTATTACTTCTTGGAATAAGTCATCTCTCCCAAAAGAGGTTTTGCACCTGCATTTCCTCTGCCTTTACTGTTTTCTGCTTCTGTTTTTAATGGCTTGTTCCTTTACCTTGTTTCATACCTCAGCTAAAATGTGACTTCCTCAAAGAGGTTTCTCTGGACCTCCAAGCCCTGCATGGTCATGACGCTCACTCGATTCCTCAACAGGATCTTGCTGCATCTGTAACCACACTAAGTTGTTTACATTTTGCTCCTTCTTTGTACTACAGTGTATACTCCATGTAGGGGTGTAACTGCAAATCTACTGTCCAGCACAAACTTGATGCTCAGAAAGTATTTGTGAAATAAGAAATACGTCCTGTTTTATTACTCTGATGGCAGATTTGGACAGACTCTCAAGAGGATTAGTAACTTTAGTGGTTCAGAACCTTTCTTTCTCAGTAGTTATACTCAAACGTTCTTTGTTTCATTTACCCACTTTTGGTATGTCATCTAGGCAGATGTCAGAATGAATAATGTAAGTGAGGTGACAACTGACGAGCAGGAGGTAATGAGTTCAGGTCGGTATTTTCTCCCAGCTCCTGGAGCAATGATGGGTTGATGGATTTGATTGAAATCCAAACCCAATTTGTGACTATTTTATGAGAGAGAGAGAGAGAGAGAGAGAGAGAGAGAGAGAGAGAGAGAGAAGAGAGTGTGTGTTTGAAGTAGGGAGTGGAGCCTGGACTTCCTCTATGGCAAGTACATATTTTGCACTGAGCTGCATTCTGGGCCACTGAGTCCTATCTTTATGATTTTTTAGCAGGATAACTTTCAGCACGGTATTTGCTCAGAGTGAGCTTTTGTTTCCTTGTAGTTAGACATGCATGTAACTACTGCTGTAGAGAAAGTTAAGTAAGTGCCCAGTTCCTATGACAATGTCTAGAATATGGAAAATGTTACCTAGTTACAGCAGTTACTTTGATTGTTAGATATAGGACCAGAATAAAATGTTGTCATATCATCTGTTAAATACAATATATAGTTACTTATTTGACTTGGATTACCAAGAATCCTAAGCACTTATTTTTACTTCTCTTTCCTCTCTTTCCTTCTGATTAACTTCTTCAAGGCACTCTTCATGTCCTCATTCCTAAAGGTGTAGATTATGGGGTTCAGCAGAGGGGTGACAGCAGTAAAAAATGCAGATACAACCTTGTCCTCTGGAAGGCTGATGGCTGGGCGTGAGTAGATGAAGATACAATGTCCCAGAAACAGAGTGACCACGGTGAGATGGGCTGCACAGGTGGACAGGGCTTTCCTCTTGCCGTCAGAGATCTGTTGCCTCAGACTTACAAGGATGACTGCATAGGACACGACAATAATCACAAAACATACCATAGAGATCATCCCACTGTTGGAGACAATGAGAATCTCAGTGACACGGGTGTCAGTGCAAGCCAGTTCAATCACCTGAGGTACATCACAGAAGTAGTTGTCAATCTCATCAGGACCACAGTAGGGCAGCTTGATGGTGAGTGAGGTGAAAGATATGGAGTGGATGGTCCCTGCTGTCCACATGGCTCCTCCCAGCACCATACATACTTTCCAGTTCATTATTGTCATATACCTCAAAGGTTTACAAATGGCCACATAACGATCATAGGCCATGACAGTAAGAAGGAAGATCTCTGTGCAGGCAAAGAGATGCAGGAAAAATATCTGGACCACACAGGCATCAAAGGAGATGAGCTTTTCTTCTGATAAGGTGTCACTCAGCATCTTTGGGACAGTGACAGTGGAATGGCAGACATCAATAAAGGACAGATTGCTGAGGAAGAAATACATGGGAGTATGGAGTCGGTGGTCGTATATGATTGTTATGACAATGAGGATGTTACCAACCAGTGTCAGGACATAGAAAATGAGGAATATGAAAAAAATAGCCATCTGTACTTTTGGATTTGTAGATAAACCTGTGAGCCGAAATGATGTCACTGAAGTTTGGTTGATGAGGAAAGCTTTTTCCATTCTTTTAGTCTTTGTCAAAAATTAAGGGAAAAACACAAAAGAAATTTAACACTTAACACGTGCATCAATCATTTGGTCCCTTAATTTCTTGGTCATTTAAGATGTCAGCTACATCTAGAAATTATGAGTCAAATATCTAGCTTATTTCCCATTCTCTCCTTCCTTCCCTCCTCCTTTGATACTGGGGATTTGATAGAAGATCACACATAGTAAGTGCTTGTTTTATTTCTGAGCTACAGGCCCTGTCTTGTGTTTCTTAAAAAATGTTTCAATAGAGTCAAGGAAACCATAAAAAACCCCTACAAAATCAACAAATCTGGGCTTGTAGGGGCTCACAGAGACTGAACTGACATCTAGGGATTTTTCTTGGGACTGACCTAGATCCTCCACACATGCTACAGTTGTGTAGCTTGGTCTTCTTGCGAGACTCCTAAAATTGTAAACAGGGGCTGTTTCTTACTCTGTTGCCTGACTTTTGAACCTTTTTTTCCTACTGGGTTGCCTTTTCCAAACTTAGTAGTAGAGGTGCCTAGTCTTTCTGCAACTTGATATCCCACGGCTGGTTGAGATCCATGGGAAGCCTGCTATTTTCTGAAAAGAAAAGGAATGTATGAGGGAAGGTTCTCATGGGGAAGTACTGGGAAGAAAGTAGTGAAGGGAAACTGTAGTCGTAATATAAAACAATTTAAATAAAAATAAATAAAACATAAGACTACCCCATGAGACTTCAAGTATCTTTAGACTTAGAAAGGAAAAGTATTTTTGTAGGAATATAATATTTCCAAAAATATGTGTGTGATATTCTCTTGGGTGTCTATACATAAATCTTAAATCTAAACTATGTAGCCAGATGCTTTGGAATATTATATTATAACAGAAAAGAAGCAAAGAAGAAAGAACTATGATTAATGTTCTTCAAATTCAAAATAAACTGTGTCTTCTTGTGAGATAGGTGTAATACAGACGTCATTGCAAATGAAACAATTTTCTCGATTCTTTTAGCTTCCATTTAATAATAAGAAGGGCCAGTCCTCGCAGATTACATCATAGGCTTTCCTCCACAATGTTGCAAATAAAGCTTTGGCTCTAAGATATCTACTCTGGAGTCAAAGGAACATACAATAAGGGGGAGACAAAAGAGATATGTATGTATACTGGGTGTTGGGGTGTTCCAGAGATCTCCTCAGGACTGAGAGGTCCATTCCAACAACTGTTGGGAGAACTGCTAGCAGACAGCCCTCAGCTGTCATCTTGCTTTGAAAAGTGCCTTATCTATACACCTTGGAAGGCAGCTTCCATTCAGACATTGGCAGGATAAAGAGTTTCTCTTTTTCCCCAAGTCAGGATAACTGGATAAGGACCATCCTGGCTTCAGCCATCACACTGACCTGTGTGCAGAGAGTCTCACACTGAGACTGTAGAGGGACAACTCTTTCCTTTGCCCAGCTATGATTCCTTCTTCCAAGGGTGATGATTCCTATAGGGCTCCTAATAAACAAACATTCCTCACTCTCAAAAAAATCTTCTTTGAGCATTTTCACTAAATGGTAAATCCACATCTTGGAAATAATACTATAGTGTATATATATATATATATATATATATATATATATATATATATATATATTTGAGACAAGAGTCTCAAATAACCCAGACTTGCTATATAGTTGAGGGTGTCCTTGAACTTCTGATCCTTCTGCCTCCTTTCCCTACTGCTGAGTTTGCTGGTATGTGCCATTGCAAGCAGATCAGATTAAGGTTTCCAAGCTCTAAATAGGTCCTTTGTTTAAGGTCCATAAACTTGGCCTTTGAATACAATCTCTATCATTTTCTCATTGATTGTACTTTCCACTAGTCCACATCTGTTCTTCCCTGGTGGCTTTGCCCAAGTGTTGGGAGCTTGACGTCCACAATGTCAATATTTGAGGACCACAGCCATTTACCATGCAGCTGGACAGCTGGTCATGTGGCTGTGACGTTTGTTGAGCAGTTCCTTAGAGAAGACTGCACAAACCCTAGAAGTACTCACTGCAGACAGGCTTGCCCTTAACCTGGACGTCAAGGTCCAGGCTTAGCAACATCTGTGTGTTCATTAAATCATCCCAGCTCTTCAGATTTTCATTCTTTTGTTTGATTAACAGGTCTATGAGTTAGTCCAAAGAAGCTGTTTTATTTATTTTTTAAAATGAGCTTTCCTCTGATCCAAGTATCACTAGTACTTTAAAAGATTTTATTTATTGATTTATTATCTATATCTATCATCTATGTATGTATATATGTATGTATATATCTATCCATGCAACAATGTATAGCTGTAGCTATGCTTCCATGTATGTGTGTGTGTGTGTGTGTGTGTGTGTGTGTATCCATACCCATGTATGTATATATATGTTTTGCCTGCATATGTTAATGTGCACCATGAATGCCTGGTACCCATGGAAGTCAGAAGGGGGCATCAGATTCTTCTGTGGAGTTACAGATGCTTATAAGCTTCCATATAGGTGCTATGGAGAGAACTTGGGACCTCTGCACGAGCAGCCAGTGCTCTTAATTGCTGAGATCTCTGTCTACCATCACTACTGTTTTTTAAACAATTGTGTGTTCTATATAAGACGCCCAGGATTTTAGTTCTCAAAGGGAGTTGAGGGTTTAGCTTTCCCCCCCATTTTACAAATGGCGAAAATCAGGCATACAGAGGTAAAGCACAAACCAGGCTCATAGCTGGGTCTAGAGTTCAGGTCTCCTGGCCCTGGCTTTAGCAACTTCACCATTGCTCTGAACTTCTATGGTGTCCAGCATAATAGGAGAGTCAAGCAGAAGTGTCTTAATACCCTCTTTCTTCTCTTAGGTGTCCTGAGTCTGCTAGGGTTTTGCTCTTC
The DNA here is from genome assembly GCA_964023405.1 of Apodemus agrarius. Lineage (NCBI taxonomy): Eukaryota > Metazoa > Chordata > Mammalia > Rodentia > Muridae > Apodemus > Apodemus agrarius. Next base: position 74,594,833 of record OZ030013.1, on the reverse strand, counting down.
AGGGAGCCCCATTTCTCAGCCTTGCCCAATCATGCCATCTTTGCACACAGCTTTCCAGTGGTGGCTCACCCAGGGAACCTGCATCTCTTTGTCCCTCACAGCCCCTCATCCTGTGCTCTCTGTCCTATAACATACCTCAGGATCAGACTCTACTGGACAAATACATCTTCCCCATATTTCTTAAGGGGAACTTTCCCTCTGCTCTCAGCAATTTCTAATATTCCCTGTTATTCACTGTGTCAGCTTTATGCAAATAATGGGCATGTTTGTTGTTGTCAAAACAAAGATTAGCAGTAGGGCCTCAGTGAGGCACTAACTAAACAGAGCTGTGTCAAACAGAATACTTTTTTTTTTGAGACAGGATTTCTCTGTGTAGCCCTGGCTGTCTTGGAACTCACTCTGCAGACCAGGCTGGCATCAAACTCAAAAATCCACCTGCCTCTGTTTTCCAAGTGCTGGGATTAAAGGCGTGTGCCACCACTGCCTGGCAAACAGAATACTTTTAAAGAGATTCTCTCAATTAACACCTGAAACATAACCAGACTAGTGTTTTGTTACAATTTACAGCAACATCTTTACATAACTATGGATTAATTTTACATTTTATCATTTTTCTTAGAACATGCATTTAACATTTTTTTCTTTTACTACAGAAAACTATTTCAGCTATTTAATTAGTGACTTACAGCCATTTTCCTTGCTTAAAAGCTGAAAGTTGAAGGGCCAGGGGTTGATTTTAAATTCATCATGTGACATTTATTCTGAAGCAAAGACTCCTGCTTCCTCCTCATTGGACAGTGATATGCACTGCTACCTCACCCTTCCTCCTGTCAGCACTTTTCTTGGAATTCTGTGAGCTCACAGGAAAAGATGCTTTGAAAACATAGTGCCCAGTGACATTAAGTAACTGAGATAAAAAATATGGGCTAGTGAGATGGTTCAGTTAGGAGTATCTGTCACTCTCATGGATTACCTGGGCTTGGTTTCCAGCATCCATAACTCTGGTTCCAGGGTATTTGATACTCTACTCTGACCTCCATGGGCACCATGCACTCACATGGTACACACACACACACACACACACACACACACACACACACAGACAAAACACTCATACATGTAAGAGAAAATAAATAAATCTAAATCTATCTACTTTTTTTCTCTATACACACACACACACACACACACACACTCACACATACACACAAAAACACTGCATGAAACTATACATTTCAGGAAAATGTAGAAAAGAAAGAATATATATAAATCTTACCCAAATGCTTTCTGATTCTCTCAGTCCCTTCAAAGATACCTGGGTATTCTGTCTGGTAGTTTGACTACAATGAAAATAATCTTCCAGTAAAAGAAACAACTTTCTTGAAGTTGGATAGTCAGAAAACCCTGTGTTACGGCAGTTCCCGGAGAGTCTGCTGGTCGTTAAGTCAGGGGAGGGAGGCACTACTCCAGGTTTCTGACAAATCCATCCTTCTGCATCTACCCTCTTGCCCTTGTCTCACTATGCAAATAATTCCGCAGTAAGAGGTCCTAGGATGGTGTCCAGCTGAAGCTGTGGGACAAGGGCAGTGTACCTTCTGTGTCTTTTCAGATCCACTGATGAGGAGGGACTCCGAGCTGTGAGCAATCAGTTTCAGAGCTGCCCCTGTTTATCAGGACAATTTAAAAAGAAAAGGTCACCGACTTACTCAGAACCCCAGTGTGGCCAAAGGGTCTTGTTTCCTCTGTTGCACACTTTAGGTGCAAGTTTTATCGTTATCTCCAGATGCACCATTCAGCTTTTAAGCTCTGAAGGGGAATCATGAAGGAGGCAGACAGCTGTGGCTGGCAGCTGTTGCACTGGTGCTGTTCCACCTGAATTATCAAGGCTTTATTTCCAAGGCAACATCCAAACCAAGACATCAGCTTGCCAAGTTACTAGTTAGAAAAAGTGAATTCTGTGGCTGCTGATGCAATCACCTTGGTTTTTGTCTCTAAGGGAAGTTAATGAAAACAAAACAAAAAAACCAAACATAACTTGAATATCTTTTGGGGCATAGTGTATATAATTAAATTAAGTAGTAGCATTTAGTGACCCTATGTGAATCTAGGAGATGACCCTAGGCGATGGCTCTGCATTTTCTTATTTAATTTGTATGAGATCACAGACATGAGAATGTCAGTGGATGTGAGGTTCGGTCAGCCCTCTGATAGTGTAAGTGCTTTGTCTGTGATTTAGATTGTCGGTGCCACTGTAAATGTTGTAGATGTTTAAATTTTGGCAAGTGTGTCAGGTCTCTGATCCTTAGTTTCTTCTCCATAAAGCATGAATAGGGCCAGCAAGATGGCTCAGTTGGGTAAGGGCTTGGCATGTGCACATGGCAACATTAAAGTTTAGTTCCTGGGACACCCTCAAAAGTGGAAGGAGAGAAGCAACTCCACAAAATTGGAGTACTCTGACTCCTCATGCATATTATATAGTGTGTACATATGTCCCCCTCATTATATATAATAAAACAAAACAAAAAAGAATAAAAGGCATAATTTTAGAACTTTTGAGGTATTTTCAAAGCGTGTGACATTTACTCTTATGCATAAAATATGACTTTCAGGCAAAAAGTGAAGTGAAAAAAAACCCTACTGTCAATTTTTTTTTTTTTGCCTCAAATGTTTGTTACTTTAGACAACAGCAAGTGTGTGTATGCATTAGAGTCTCTCCTTCTGGCTCTCCTTTGTATTTCTCTTTGCTGTAGCTATTTGAATTTGGTGTTTACATCAGTGAAGAAGAATACAAAGTGGAGAGATGAATATCACTAATTTTTAAAAATTAAAATGTATGTATTTTAAGATTTATTTATTTTCTCATGTATGTGAGTGTTGCCTACAGGTATGTCTGAGCACCACACGCATGCTTGGTACTCACTGAGTCCAGAAGAGGGAGTCAGATCCCCTCATCTGAATTTACAGACAGTTCTGAGCAACCATGTGGGTGATGGGAACTGAACCTAGGTCCTCTGCAAGAGTAGCCACAGCTTTTAACCATGGAACAATCTTTCTATCCCTTTAAATTTATGTATTTATGTGTTTATTTATCCATTTATTTTTGAGACAGTTTTTCTCTGTGTAATAGCCCTGGCTGTTCTAGAATTTGCTTTGTAAACCTGACTGATGTTGAACTTACTGTTATCTACCTGCCTCTGCCCTTCAAGTACTGGGATTAAAGGTCTGTCCTACCATACCTGGCTCATTTATTTTTTAACTTATTTATGACATACACAAAGTATACATGTTATGAGGTACTGTTATTGTTTGCATATGTTGGCTTAGGGAGTGACATTATTAGAAGCTGTGGCAATAGGCTGTTGCAATAGGAGTTGCCTTGTTGGAGTAGGTGTGTCACTGTGGGTGTGGGATAACAGACCCACTTCCTAGCTGCCTCGAAGTCAGTCTTCCACTAGCAGCCTTCAGATGAAGATGTAGAACTCTCAGCTCCTGCACTGTGCCTGCCTGGATGTTGCATGCTCCCATTTTGATGTTAAAGGCCTGACCCTCTGAACCGGTAAGCCAGCCCCAAATATATGTTGTCCTTTATAAGACTTGCCTTGGTCATGGTGTCTGTTCACAGTAGTAAAACCCTAACTATGACAGATACCATGTTATGTTTGATATGTGTTTATTTGATGTCTTTAACTGATTATACATGTCCACATTATCCTAAAATATTTATCAATTTCTTATAATTAAAGCCTTCAAAATTTTGTCTCATAGCAATTAAGAATGATCTATAGCAGCCCTCATGCATACACAAAACGTTCTGCTCCCGAGTAACTATGTACAGTTACTGTTGATCAGTTTCCTCCCATTCTTTCAACCCGTTCCTTTCCCCAGTTTCAGGAATGCTCCATTCTACTCTCAACTCTTGTGAGATAAACATTCTAAGATATCTAAGAATATCTAAAAATATCTAAGAAATATTCTAATCATGAGTGAGATAATCCAGTATTTATTATTCTGAGCATGGATAATTTTATTTAACACAACTATGCTCATTTTCACTTATGTTGTCTCCTGTGACAACATTTTAGTTTTCAAAAGTGGCTAATGCACACTATTTCATTTTATACATATACATTAAAAAACATCAGCTAGAGTTGGGAGAGAGATTGAGGGCCCAAAAAGGACAGATACTTCCTGGGAAGACCAACAGAGTCCACTAACTTGGATTGGACCCTTGGGACTCCCAGAGGATGAATCACCAACCAAAGAGTGAGCACGAGCTGGACCTAGGCTCCTGCACAAATGTAGCAGTTTGGTTTTCATGTGTGACTCCCAAAAACTGGAGCAGAGGCTGTCCCTGAACCTGTTGCCTGCCTGCTTGTGGACCCCACACCCCTAAATGGACCTCCTTGTCTGGCCTCAGTGGGAGAGGGTGTGTCTAGACCTGGAGGGACTTGTTGTGCAGGGTAGCCAGGGGGAGGTTAGTGTCGTGGAGTAGCACCTTGGGGGCAGCTTCCCCTTCTCAAAAGAGAAGGTGAATGTGGAATGGGGAGGACTTATATGAGGAGGGGGTGCTTGGAGGAGAGGAAAGGCTGATTTTTGGTTGTAAAGTGAATAAATAAAAAATTAAAAAGTAAAAATAAAAATAAAACAAAACAATCCATAAGTTAATGAGAACTTAGGTTGTTTCCATTTCTTGATTTTGATGAAAATGTTAAATAAATACTCAGGAGCAGCTGTCTCTTTGAGTTATTGATTTATTTCTTTTGGTATACCCACAGTGTGATTGAAACATCATGATAGTTGTAGTATTAATTTTGAGGAGCTGTTTACACATTGGCTTAAGAAAACTATATTCAAATATTCCCCTTTCCCCCATCCTTGCCAGCACATATTATCTTTATTTTATTTTATTTTTGTGTGTATGTGGCACTGGAGAGAAAACTTATAACCTTCTACAACAACAACAACAGCAGCAGCAGCAACAACAACAACTCTTTTTATTCGTCTTTAAAATTAATCTTGTTTGGTTTTGAGACAGAATTTCATATTTTTTGTTTTTAATTTCTCTTTTTTTCTTTTATACTTTTATTTTTTTTAGTTTTTCAAGACAGGGTTGGTCTATGTAGTCCTGGCTTTCCTGGAACTCACTTTGTAGAACTGGCTAATCTTGAACTCAGGTTTGTCTGCCTCTGTCTCCTGAGTGCTGGAAATAAAGACTACCACCCTGCTTATTATGATTTTTTAAAATAATGTTTTCATTTATTCTTTGAGAATTTCATATACCATATTTTGATCTTATTCTTTTCCCTCCACAACTCCTCACAGATCCTAATTTCCTTCTTTCCCACCCAACTTCATATTCTTTCTTTTTTTAATTTAATTTTATTTTTCTATTCAATATATGTAAAATATATACATTTTTTTACTTTTTTATTTTCTATATTCTTTGTTTACATTCTGAATGCTTTCCCCTTTCCCAGTTCTCCCCTCTGTATATGTCCCATAAGCCCTCTTCCCTCTGCCCATTCCCTGATCACCCCCTCCCATTTCTCTGTCCTGGTACTCCCCTACAATGCTGGATCAAGCTTTTCCAGGACCAGGGCCCTCTCCTTTCTTCTTCTTGGGAATCAATTGATATGCTAATTGTGTTTTTTGAGTATTCAGAGCCTCTGGGCTAATTAATGTCCACTTATCAGTGATTGCATTCCATGTGTATTCTTTTGTGATTGGGTTACCTCACTTAGGATGATATTTTCCAGTTCTAATCATTTGCCTAAAAAATTCATGAATTCATTGTTTTTAATCGCTGAGTAGTATTCCACTGTGTAAATATACCACATTTTCTGTATCCATTCCTCCATTGAAGGACATCTGGATTCTTTCCAGCTTCTGGCTATTATAAATAAGGCTGCTATGAACATCGTGGAACATGTGTCTTTATTGCATGATGGGGAATCCTCTGGGTATAGGATTCTTTCTTTCTCTTAAACAACCAAACCAAACCAAACCAAACCAAACCAAACCAAACCAAACCAAACCAAACCAAACCAAATCCAAACAATGCAGTATGAATACTGGGTTGCCACGGAGTGTGGTTGCTGTACTTACTTTTACTAGATTGGGGAAAATGGATTTCCTCCTCAAGCATCTATCATTTCAAATAGCTTCTTGGCCAGGGCTTGTATTTCATGCCCACTTCCTCTCATCCATGGTGGGATTTTGTCTGGCTTGAGCTTGTTCAGGTCTAGGGTATGCTATAACATTCTCTCTGAGTTCATTTGTACATCTACCCTATTATCTTTGGCAATAATTTGAAAAACATTATAGCCATCTTTATAGAGTCATCTGGTATCTTGTTATGCTTTAAGCTGAGGGTGATTTGGAGTATGGTAGCCATGTTTTAGGGGCAATAATATTGGAGACTATTCTTATGATATTTTGGCAAAAAAAAAGTGCTTGTTTTTTTCTTGTCCTAAGAATTTCCCTGAGGCCAAATTGAAGAGTTTTATATTAATGTCCTTGGCAGAGGAGATTTCAAGAGAGTCTATTATTGATTGTGTCGTATGTTTATTAATGATTACTTTTATATGCCACAATAAAAAGAGCAAGTGAGGCAAAGAAAATATGTACCGTTTGAGGAGGAAAGGAGTACTAGTGTCTTAATTAGGGTTTCTATTGCTGTGAAGAGACACTATGACCAAGGCACTGCTTATAAAGGGCAACATTTAATTGGGGCTGGCTTACAGTTTCAGAGGTTCAGTTCATTACCACTATGGTAAGAAGGATGGCAGTGTCCAGGCAGACATGATGCTGGAAAAGGAGCTGAGAGCTCTGCATCTTGATCTGAAGGCAGGCAGAAGACTGTCATTAATGGGAGGCTTTCTTCTACACTGGGTGGAACCTGAGCACAGGAGGCCTGGAAGTCCACCTATGAAGTGACACACTTTCTCTAACAAGGCCATACTTCCACCAACAAGGCAACACCTCCTAATAGTAACATTCCCTATGGCCCAGCATTCAAACACATGGATTTATGGGGGGGGTCAGACCTATTCAAACCACTACATTCCACTCCTTGGCCTCATAGGCTTATAGCCATAACAGAATGCAAAATTCATTTAGTCCAACTTCAAAAATCCTCAGAGTCTATCACAGTCTCAACAATGTTTAAGAGTCCAAAGTTCAAGGTCTCTTCTGAGATTAATGCAATCTCCTAACAATAATTCCCTATAAAATCAAAATAAAAAAAACAGGTCACATACTTCCCACTTTATAGGATATGTATATATATTACCATTCCAAAATGTCACAGTGAGGAAATACTGGACCAAAGCAAGACCAAAACAAGCTGGGCACACTCCAAGCTCTGCATCTCCATGTCTGATATCCAACTCCTTTCAGTTTTGTTGACTGAAACAACCTTCTTTCTCTTGTGCTGGTCCCACTCTCTGTTAACAGCTTTTCTTGGCAGGTGTCCCAAAGCTCAGGCATCTCTAACATCTTGGGGTCTCTAAGGCAACTTCAGCTTCACAGCTTCTTGTTTCAATATCTGAGATCTACATATGATCTGGGCTCCTTCAAAGGTCTTGTGCTTAACTTTAATTTTTTTCAAATCCTATTTTTAATGTTGGTTCTTAAAACGCTTTAACCTCCCGTTTATCCCACCATCCACCAGAGGTAGTAGGAAAGAAAGGATACAGGGAAGTGGACCTGTTTTGAGAGGTTCTTTGGAGCAATTCCCATCTGTGTTGTATGGAAATCAGCAGTTTGTTCACAGGCTAGTAGTGTCAGCTTGATTCACTTGCAAACACTTTATGGATATATCAGCTGTTCAATCAGAGTTGGGATAGCAAACATAAATCAGCAGCTGTGGCACTACCTAGCAGAGGCAGCCAGGCCTCAGCCTCAGTACAAGTTAGCAGGAGGGACCAGGAGGAGTGCCAGGAGAAGTTCTTGGCTGTGCCTCTCTTAGTGAAGCAAAGATGTGAGACCCACAAGCACTGCACAGCTAGCTCTATAAGGAATCCTAGCTCAGCCTCAGTCACTGTCCATTTAGAGTCCTTTTATACTCTCCAAACATCATGTGTCCTCCACAGGTCCTCAGCACTGTGTCTGTCTCAGCTGATGTTACTCTGCCAATCGGCCTGAGTCACAGAAGTAGCAAGAAGCTGCAGCACACCACCTGAAGTTTTTGGGTGAGATTCTATCTATGGAGTCCCAACAAATGCAGCTCAACTACACAATTTAAGGCAAACCAATACATGCTATTGTTAGCAAAGAAATTAATCATGTGTCCTTTCATGTGCTTGCTTTAGCAGAACATTCTCTCTTCTGTGAAATGTTCCTTCATGACTCTGCCTTAGTCTTTCACATCTGTGTCCACTTTAACAAAATGTTCCTTCACATGTTTGCCTCAGCAAAATTCCATCCAACACAACTGACTTTCCAAAGAATCCTTAAAGTTTCCACTTCACTTGGGTCACTTCTCCAGCTCTGCCCTCTGTGGCACTCCAGGCAATGGTTGACTCCACTCCACTGTTGCTGCTGTTCTTGGTGGTTATCCCATGGTACTGGCATCCCCAATACATTGGGGTTTTCTGCTGCAATTAGGCGTCACCAAAAGCCTCTCATGGGCTCTCTGCATGGAGTCAAATCTCAACTTCTTTGCATGGTCCCGTCAGTTCTAGGCTTTCAACTGCCACTGAGGGTGTACATTTACCAATAACCTTTTCCGACTTTTCATAGTGCCAAGTCTCAGCTTCTCTCCATGATCCCTTCATGCCTTCAAAACCAGTACCAACTGGGTGATTCTTGTATCACCCAGCCAAGTCTGGCTGCTAGCATGTCTGTCTCTGGAACATAGCTTCTTTGTGCTCTAAGAAAACACTTCCAGATTTCACCCCAGTGATGCTGGATATTTTTAAATCACTGCTAATTCCTTAGCTCCAGCTAACCAGCATCAAGTGTTCTAGTGGTTCCTTCTATTCTTGACTCTAAAGCCAGAGTTACATGACTGAAGCTGGCTGCTTGCTGGGGTTGGAACAGGCCCTTGTTCTATTATATTATCACTAACATTCTGTTTTTCAATTCCTTCATTACCTAAACTCTGCTGTCCTGGATTTTGCTCTGTAGACTGACTTTGAATTCAGAGATCTGCATGCCTTTGTCTCCTGAGTGCTGGAATTACTGGCACATATCACAATGCCTGGAACCAAGCTTTTCTTTACCTTTTCACAAGATTTTATAAGTTTTGGATTGTGGTTCATTCCAGATATAGTCTAGTTGACAACTGAGAATAGCCATCACAATCTATTCCTTGTCAATTTGGCACATAATCATATTTCCTTATGTCCAAATGAAAACAATAACTAGGTCATAATAGTACCCAACATAACTATCCCTTGTTCAACTGCATACACATAAACAATAAACTTAGGTAGGATCTTGCCCTGAAGTCACCACCCCCTTAATTCCATTTACTATTCTTTTTAAAAAGATTTATTTATTATATGTAAATACACTGTATCTGTCTTCAGACACTCCAGAAGAGGGCATCAAATCTCTTTATGGATGGCTGTGAGCCACCATGTGGTTGCTGGGATTTGAACTCAGGACCCTCAGAAGAGCAGTCAGTGCTCTTAACCACTGAGTCATCTCTCCAGCTCCCATTTACTATTCTTGAACACAGGATTTAGCTCCATTTTACTTCTTGGTGCCCCTGTAATCTGTGAACCATATATTTTGCATTTCTCCTAAACTGAAGAGATAAAAGAGAAAACTCTTAGAAGAAAGCATGGGGGTAATTTTCATAGCCTTTGATTTAGCAATGTGTTCTTAGAAAAGCCACCAAAAGCACGAAGAATAATTGACAAAGAGATACATTGTCTTCAAAATTAACAATATTAATAATAGAAGGACAATATTAAGAAACAAAAAGGCAATCTAAAGATCAGAAGAAAATAGTAAAAAACCATATTTCTGAAAAAGGTCTAGCTTCTAGAATATATTTTAAAAGTTCCTACATGACTATTGTTAATATAAGGGTCCACAAATCACTAAAGGAAGACCTCCAGACTCAGTTTGCAAAGACAAACAACCTTTATTCTGCAGAAACAACCAGCATGTAGGAGTTAACCATTCTTCAAAATGGTGACCCTAGACAAAAGCACACATGCCTTCTTAAAGAGAATTAGGGGAATTTTCTAGAAGGATTAGGTAATCTAAAATTTCATTGGTGGGTGCTAGAAGGTCACAGGGTTGACTTCTGATTGGCATGTGCCAGGTGGCCAGTGATCTACATTCCTATGTCATGAATGTTTAACTATAGGATGATATAGGGCTATTCAGCACAGATGTCCCATCCTGATATAAGATACTTTCCCATTCTTGTGGTTATCCCAGACTGTTCTTTGGGAGGGGTGTTTCTGACCTTTTTCCTGGATTTTATGGTCTATTCCTGGAGCTGGTGCCTTATGGCATTCTTTTTGAAATCAAGTCTGGCCTTTAAATGGAGAAAAATGGGTTTATGTTGTCATTTCACTAAGGCTATTAGTTATTCTTGACAACTGGACACCACTTACTTGTGTCATCAGGCTTAGAGAAATTGATCTGGTGCTCAACTAGAAGTTTAATTCCTACCTACTGACTAGCATTCATAGTGATGGAATGTACTTTGCACTCTATCAGAGGAGAAAAGTGATTGCCAGTATCATTCCATTACAAACCCTGTAACCTGCAAGAGAAATCTATCCTCAAGATATACTGATATAATAGTGGCACAGGTATTACTAAAGCAACCATTTCTGATTGGATTTAAGACACAGTCCTTGTATAGAAATCTATATCTTAAACTCTTTTTTAAATTTTTTTATTTTTTTTATTTTCTATATTCTTTGTTTACATTCCAAAGGCTTTCCCCTTTCCCAGTTACCCCCCACCATATGTCCCATAATTCCTCTCCCCCCATGCTATTCCCCACTCTTCCCCCCCCTCACGATTTCTCTGTTCTGGGTCTACAATACTGGATCCAATCTTTACAGGCCCAGGGTCCTCTCCTTTTTTTCTTCTTGAGAGTCATTTGACTTGCTAATTGTGCCTTGAGTATTTAGGGCTTCTGGGCTCATTAATATCCACTTATCAGTGATTGCATTTCGTGTGTATTCTTTTGTGATTGGGTTAGCTCACTTAGGATGATAGTTTCCAGATCTAACCATTTACCTACAAATTGCATGAACTCATTATTTTTAATTGCTGAGTAGTACTCCATTGTATAAATATACCACATTTTCTGTATCCATTCCTCTTTTGAGGGATATCTGGGCTCCTTCCAATTTCTGGCTATTATAAACAAGGCTGCTATAAACATAGTGGAGCATGTGTCTTTGTTGTATGCAGAGGAATCCTCTGGGTATATGTCCAGGAGTGGTATGCCAGGGTCCTCTGGGAGTGGCATGCCCAATTTTCTGAGGAACCGCCACACTGATTTCCAGAGTGGTTTTACCATTTTGCAATCCCACCAACAGTGGAGGAATGTTCCTCTTTCTCCACATCCTCGCCAGCACTTGTTGTCTCTCGAGTTTTTAATCTTAGCCATTCTGACTGGAGTGAGGTGGAATCTCAGGGTTGTTTTGATTTGCATTTCCCTGATGACTAATGATGTTGAACATCTCTTAAGGTGTTTCTCGGCCATCCGAATTTCTTCTAGTGAAAATTCTTTGTTTAGCTCTGTACCCCATTTTTTGATAGGGTTATTTGGTTCTTTGGGGTCTAACTTCTTGAGTTCTTTGTATATATTGGATATTAGCCCTCTGTCGGATGTGGGGTTGGTGAAGATCATTTCCCACGTTGTTGGTTGCCGTTTTGTCCTTCTGACAGTGTCCTTTGCCTTACAGAAACTTTGTAATTTTATGAGGTCCCATTTGTCAATTCTTGATCTTAGAGCATAAGCTATTGGTGTTCTGTTCAGGAACGTTCCCCCTGTGCCCATGTCCTCCAGGGTCTTCCCAAGTTTCTTTTCTAATAGTTTCAGTGTGTCTGGTTTTATGTGGAGGTCCTTGATCCACTTGGAGTTGATCTTAGTACAAGGAGATAAGAGTGGGTCAATTCGCATTCTTCTGCATGTTGACCTCCAGTTGAACCAGCACCATTTGTTGAAAAGGCTATCTTTTTTCCACCGGATGGTTGTGGCTCCTTTATCAAAGATCAAGTGACCATAAGTCTGTGGGTTCATTTCTGGGTCTTCAATCCTATTCCATTAATCTACCTGCCTGTTGCTGTACCAATACCATGCAGTTTTTAACACAATTGCTCTGTAGTACTGCTTGAGGTCAGGGATATTGATTCCCCCAGAAGTCCTTTTATTGTTGAGAATAGTTTTAGCTATCCTGGGTTCTTTGTTGCTCCAGATGAATTTGAGAATTGCTCTTTCTAGATCTATGAAGAATTGATTTGGGATTTTGATGGGGATTGCATTGAATCTGTAGATTGCTTTTGGCAAGATGGCCATTTTTACTATATTGATCCTGCCAATCCAGGAGCAAGAAATATTTTTCCATCTTCTGAGGTCTTCTTCGATTTCTTTCTTCAGGGACTTGAAGTTCCTGTCATACAGATCTTTCACTTGTTTGGTTAGAGTTACGCCAAGGTACTTTATGTTGTTTGTGGCTATTGTGAAGGGTGTTATTTCCCTAACTTCTTTCTCAGCCTGCTTGTCCTTTGAGTACAAGAAGGCTACTGATTTGCTTGAGTTAATTTTATAACCAGCCACTTTGCTGAAGTTGTTTATCAGCTGTAGAAGTTCTCTGGTGGAGTTTTTTGGATCGCTTAAGTAGACTATCATATCATCTGCAAATAGTGATAGTTTGACTTCTTCCTTTCCAATTTGTATCCCTTTGACTTCCTTATGTTGTCTAATTGCTCTCGCTAGAACTTCAAGTACTATATTGAAAAGATATGGAGAGAGAGGGCAGCCTTGTCTAGTCCCTGATTTTAGTGGGATTGCTTCAAGTTTCTCTCCATTTATTTTGATGTTGGCTACTGGTTTGCTGTAGATTGCTTTCACTATGTTTAGGTATGGGCCTTGAATTCCTGCTCTTTCCAAGACTTTTAGCATGAAAGGATGCTGAATTTTGTCAAATGCTTTTTCAGCATCTAATGAGATGACCATGTGGTTTTTTTTCTTTTAGTTTGTTTATGTAGTGGATTACATTGATGGATTTCCGTACATTGAACCATCCCTGCATTCCTGGAATGAAGCCTACTTGATCATGGTGAATGATCGTTTTGATATGATTCGGTTGGCAAGAATTTTTTTTTTTAATTTTTATTTTCTATGTTCTATGTTTACATTCAAAAGGCTTTCCCCTTTCCCAGTTCCCACCTACCATAGTTCCCATAGTTCCTCTCCCCCCCAACTGTTCCCCAATCATTCCCCCTCCCCACTCGGTTTCTTTACTAAACTGGATGCAATCTTTACAGGCCCAGGGTCCTCTCCTTTCTTCTTCTTGGGAATTATTTGACTTGCTATTTGTGTCTTGAGTATTTAGTGCTTCTGGGCTCATTAATATCCACTTATCAGTGATTGCATTTCATGTGCATTCTTTTGTGATTGGGTTAATTCACTCAGGATGATATTTTCCAGGTCTAACCATTTACCTACAAATTGCATGAATTCATTATTTTTAATTGCTGAGTAGTATTCCATTGTATAAATATACCACATTTTCTGTATCCATTCCTCCTTTGAGAGATATTTGGGCTCCTTCCAATTTCTGGCTATTATAAACAAGGCTGCTATAAACATAGTGGAGCATGTGTCTTTATTGCATGCAGGGGAATCCTCTGGGTATATGCCCAGGAGTGGTATGCCAGGGTCCTCTGGAAGTGACATGCCCAATTTTCTGAGGAACCGCCACACTGATTTCCAGAGTGGTTTTACCATTTTGCAATCCCACCAACAGTGGAGGAGTGTTCCTCTTTCTCCACATCCTCGCCAGCACTTGTTGTCTCTTGAGTTTTTAATCTTAGCCATTCTGACTGGTGTGAGGTGGAATCTCAGGGTTGTTTTGATTTGCATTTCCCTGATGACTAATGATGTTGAACATCTTTTAAGGTGTTTCTCAGCCATCCGAATTTCTTCTGGTGAAAATTCTTTGTTTAGCTCTGTGCCCCATTTTTTGATAGGGTTATTTGGCTCTTTGCGGTCTAATTTCTTGAGTTCTTTGTATATATTGGATATTAGCCCTCTGTCGGATGTGGAGTTGGTGAAGATATTTTCCCACTTTGTTGGTTGCCGTTTTGTCCTTCTGACAGTGTCCTTTGCTTTGCAGAAACTTTGTAATTTTATGAGGTCCCATTTGTCGATTCTTGATCTTAGAGCATAAGCTATTGGTGTTCTGTTCAGGAACTTTTCCCCTGTGCCCAAGTCCTCCAGGGTCTTCCCAAGTTTCTTTTCTAATAGTTTCAGTGTGTCTGGTTTTATGTGGAGGTCCTTGATCCACTTGGAGTTGATCTTAGTGCAAAGAGATAAGAGTGGGTCAATTCGCATTCTTCTGCATGTTGACCTCCAGTTGAACCAGCACCATTTGTTGAAAAGGCTATCTTTATTCCACCGGATGGTTGCGGCTCCTTTATCAAAGATCAAGTGACCATAAGTCTGTGGGTTAATTTCTGGGTCTTCAATCCTGTTCCATTGATCTGCTTGCCTGTTGCTATACCAATACCATGCAGTTTTTAACACAATTGCTCTGTAGTACTGCTTGAGGTCAGGGATATTGATTCCCCCAGAAGTCCTTTTATTGTTGAGAATAGTTTTTGCTATCCTGGGTTTTTTGTTGCTCCAAATGAATTTGAGAATTGCTCTTTCTAGATCTATGAAGAATTGAGTTGGGATTTTGATGGGGATCGCATTGAATCTGTATATTGCTTTTGGCAAGATGGCCATTTTTACTATATTGATTCTGCCAATCCAGGAGCAAGAAATATTTTTCCATCTTCTGAGGTCTTCTTCGATTTCTTTCTTCAAAGACTTGAAGTTCCTGTTGTACAGATCTTTCGCTTGTTTGGTTAGAGTTATGCCAAGATACTTTATGTTGTTTGTGGCTATTGTGAAGGGTGTTATTTCCCTAACTTCTTTCTCAGCCTGCTTGTCCTTTGAGTACAAGAAGGCCACTGACTTGCTTGAGTTAATTTTATAACCTGCCACTTTGCTGAAGTTGTTTATCAGCTGTAGAAGTTCTCTGGTGGAGTTTTTTGGGTTGCTTAGGTAAACTATCATATCGTCTGTAAATAATGATAGTTTCACTTCTTCCTTTCCAATTTGTATCCCTTTGACTTCCTTATGTTGTCTAATTGCTCTTGCTAGAACTTCAAGTACTATATTGAAAAGATATGGAGAGAGAGGGCAGCCTTGTCTAGTCCCTGATTTTAGTGGGAATGCTTCAAGTTTCTCTCCATTTATTTTGATGTTGGCTACTGGTTTGCTGTAGATTGCTTTTACTATGTTTAGGTATGGGCCTTGAATTCCTGCTCTTTCCAAGACTTTTAGCATGAAAGGATGCTGAATTTTGTCAAATGCTTTTTCAGCATCTAATGAGATGACCATGTGGTTTTTTTCTTTTAGTTTGTTTATGTAGTGGATTACATTGATGGATTTCCGTAAATTGAACCATCCCTGCATTCCTGGGATGAAGCCTACTTGATCATGGTGGATGATCGTTTTGATGTGCTCTTGGATTCGGTTAGCAAGAATTTTATTTAGTATTTTTGCATCTATATTCATAAGAGAAATTGGCCTGTAGTTCTCTTTCTTTGTTGGATCTTTTTGTGGTTTAGGTATTAGCGTAATTGTGGCTTCGAAGAATGAGTTGGGCAGTGTCCCTTCTGTCTCTATTTTGTGGAATAGTTTGAGAAGTATTGGTGTTAAGTCTTCTTTGAAGGTCTGGTAGAATTCTGCACTAAAACCATCTGGTCCCGTACTTTTTTTGGTTGGGAGGCTTTCTATAACCCCTTCTATTTCTTTAGGGGTTATGGGACTATTTAGCTGATCTACTTGATGCTGATTTAATTTTGGTTCTTCTTGCTATTGAAGACCACTTTTACTCCATAGTGATCCGATAGGAGACATGGGATTAGTTCGGTCTTCTTGTATTTGTTGAGGTCTGTCTTGTGACCAATTATATGATCAATTTTTGAGAAGGTGCCATGCGGTGCTGAGAAAAAGGTATACTCTTTTGTTTTAGGATGGAATGTTCTATATATATCTGTTAAATCCAATTGGTCCAAAGCTTCAATTAGTTTCACTGTGTCCCTGTTTAGTTTCTGCTTTCCTGATCGGTCCATTGAGGAGAGTGGAGTGTTGAAGTCATCTACAATCATTGTGTTAGGTGTGATGTGTGCTTTAAGCTTTAGTAAAGTTTCTTTTACGAATGAGGGTGCCCTTACATTTGGCGCATAGATGTTCAGTATTGAGAATTGGTGGATTTTCCCTTTGACAAGCAGGAAGTGACCTTCTGTGTCTCTTTTGATGACTTTAGGTTGAAAGTCAATTTTATCTGATATTAGAATGGCTACTCCAGCTTGTTTCCTGGGACCATTTGCTTGTAAAACTGTCTTCCAGCCTTTTACTCTAAGGTGGTGTTTGTCTTTGACACTGAGATGTGTTTCCTGTATGCAGGGTCCTGTTTCCGTATCCAGTCTGTTAGTCTGTGTCTTTTGATTGGGGAATTGAGTCCATTGATATTAAGAGATATTAAGGAATATTAATTATTACTTCCTGACATTTTGGGCATTATTATTATTATTATTATTATTATTATTATTTGTATTTGAGTGGTTCTCTTCTTTTGGGTTGGATGAGATGGGGTTTCTATCTTGTTTCTTCTGGGGTGTTGTTTCCCCCCTTGTGTTGGTATTTTTCCCCTATTATCCTTTGTAGGGCTGGGTTTGTAGATAAGTATCTTGCAAATTAGGTTTTGTCGTGGAATATCTTGGTTTCCCCATCTATGGCAATTGAGAGTTTTGCTGGGTATAGTAGTCTTGGCTGAAGTTTGTGTTCTCTTAGGGTCTGCATGAGGTCTGCCCAGGATCTTCTAGCTTTCATGGTCTCAGGTGAGAAGTCTGGTGTAATTCTGATAGGTCTTCCTTTATATGTTACTTGTTCTTTTTCTCTTACTGCCTTTAATATTCTTTCTTTGTTTAGTACATTTGGGGTTTTGATTATTATGTGACGGGAAGTATTTCTGTTCTGGTCCAGTCTATTTGGGGTTCTATAGGCTTCTTGTATATTCATGGGCATCTCTCTCTTTAGGTTGGGGAAGTTTTCTTCCATAATTTTGTAGAAGATATTTGCTGGCCCTTTAAGTTGTAGATCTTCATTCTCATCTATCCCTATAATCCTTAGGTTTGGTCTTCTTATTGTGTCCTGGATTTCCTGAATGTTTTGGGTTACCAGCTTTTTGCATTTTGCATTTTCTTTAATTGTTGAATCCATGGTTCCTATGGTATCTTCAGCATCTGAGATTCTGTCTTCTATCTCTTGTATTCTATTGTTGATATTTGCATCTATGACTCCTGATTTCTTCCCAAGGTTTTCTATCTCCAACATTGTCTCCCTTTGCGATTGCTTAGTTGTTTCTACTTCTGTTTTTAGATTTTGTATGGTTTTGCTCAGATCTTTCAGTTGCTTGTTTGTGTTTTCCTGTAATTCTTTAAGGGATTTTTGTGTTTCCTCTTTTATGACTTCTACTCGTTGACCCATGTTCTCTTGTATTTCTTTAAGTGATTTTTGTTTCTCCCCCTTATTGGGATTCATTTTTTGCTCTATATTCTCCTGGATTTCTTTAAGTGATTTTTGTGTCTGCCTTGTATGGGCTTCTAGTTTTTGATCTATTTTCTCCTCTATTACTTTAAGAAATTTATCTAAGTGATCCTCAATCTGCATCTTTACCAGTGATTTTAGATCTGAGTCTTGTTTTTCTGGTGTGTTGAGATATCTGGGATTTAATTGTGTTTGCCTTACAATGGCTTCTAGCTTTTGATCTATTTTCTCATGTATTACTTTAAGAGATTTATCTAAGTGTTCCTCTATCAGCATCCTGACCAGTGATTTTAGATCTGAGTCTTGTTTTTCTGGTGTTTCGGGGTATCCAATATTTATTGTTGTCGGGGAACTGGGTTCGGATGCCTCCATACTGCCTTGATTTTTGTTAGTAGCGATCTTACATTTGCCTTTTGCCATCTGTTTAACTCTGGTGTTAGTTGGTCCTGTAGATACTAGCTGGTGCTTGACCCTCCTGTGGGGTTGTAAGGCTATTTCCCAGCGACTGGGATACCTGAATCACTGTCCTGCAGGGCTCTTGCTCACAGATTGCTGACAGGTGGCCTGAGTCCCCCGAGGTCTTAAACTCAGGATATCCCAGGTACTTGGTTCTGCCTGTTGGGCGGCTGCTCTGCACTGCTCCTGCTCAGGGTTTGCTGTCTGATATCCTGTTTCCCCAGGGGTCTTAAAGTTGGGATATCTCAGTTATCTGGTTCCACCTGCTGGTCCCAAGCTGCTGGGAAGCTGGCTGGGTCCGGTTTCAGGCTTCCCTGCCACCGGCTGGATGGGAGGCTGGTTCCGCCTCCGCCTGGGTCTGGGCACCTGGCACGCTGGCTGACTCCAGCTTCCCCACTACCAGCTGGATGGGAAGATGCATGCAATATGGCAGCTGCCTGCAGGGAGCTCGGGGTCCGCCCCGCGAGTGCAGAGCGCAGCCGCTACTCTGTGCCCAACTTCCACTCCAGGCCTGAGTCCCCGAAGGTCTTAAGCTCGGGCTGTCTCGGGTACCTGGTTCCGCCGCCGGCTGGGTCTGAGCACCTGGCACGCTGGCTGACTCCGGCTTCCTCACCACCAGCTGGACGGGAAGCTGCAGGCAATATGGCAGCTGCCTGCAGGGAGCTCTTAAACTCTTAAAATGGCCAAGAACCTGAGACTAGATAACTCAGGAACACTCAGGAAAAATGTACTACTATTATTCTCCTAAAGGAACATAGCAATAAAAAACTTCTGACAATATATTGCTATACCCATAGACAAGTGTATCTTTTAACCCTCACCAGAGAAGTTTCTTCTTGCAGTAAGTGAGAGTTAACAGATAGACTAACTGGATGATGTACAGATCATTTGAGATTTTGGATCACTCAAATGGGATGGTCCTAAATGGGATGTCTTTATCAACCTTCCCCAGCAAAGCTCAGGGCTCTATGTGGAACCAAGGTCTAAAGACTGTAAGAACCAGAGGTGGTGGTGATTTCAAGGAAATAGAGCCATTTAGATACAACAGGACTGATATACATATGAACTCACAAAGACCATGATGGTATTGACAAGATCTTCACAGGTTCAAAACAGAACCACCTCAAAAAATTCTAGCACAGAGAGGAGGAAGTGAACATAAAAATCCCACCATTATCCAAGAAACTGTTTGTAACTGATACCTATTGGAAAGGGAAAGTCACTTTTCTTGGGTAGGTATCTGAAAGGAGGGAATCTCAAGAGAATGCCTCCATAACATCTGGCTATAGGGCACTCTGTTGATTAGTGATTAATTAGGGAGGGCCCAATCCATTGTGGGTAGTACTACTCCTGGAATGGTGGTCCTAGGTTCTATAAGAAAGCAGCCTGAGCAAGCCCTGGGGAGCACGTCAGGGAGCAGCACTCCTTCATTGCCTCTGCATCAGCTCTTGGCTGTGGTTCCTAATGGGTTTGAGTTCCTATCCTGGTTCCATTCAATGATGCATTACAATGTGAGAGCACAAGCCAAACAAACTGTTTCCTTCCCAACTTGCTTTTTTTGTCATGGGTTTTCATTGCAACAGTAAGACATCACTTACTAAGACATCACTTACTAAGACATCACCTTTCTCCAGTAGTCTATCCCTGGGTATATATCAACCACACTCTAGGGGCCATTCCTTGGAGTAGTTACCCAACACAAAATAGACTCCATTTGTGTGTGTGTGTGTGTGTGTGTGTGTGTGCTTTTTGTTTTGTTTTAGTACTTATGAGCTTATTAGTTTTTGCTTGTTTGTTTTGATCTTTCTTTTTGGGAGTAGTTGAGAGAAGGAAAAGAATATGGTCAAAAACATAGTCTGTAAAAAATTCACATTGAAAAAAAAGAAATACTAGTATTTGCTTTCATCAAAAAAGGTTTCTGTATACAATATTCTAGAGGAACTATTTGGACAGTGGATGGTTTCTGGGCAAAAGATAGATAGATAGATAGATAGATAGATAGATAGACAGACAACCAGATAGATAGATACATACATACATACATACATAAATGAGAGAGAGAGAGAGAGAGAGACACACACACACACACACACACAGAGAGAGAGAGAGAGAGAGAGAGAGAGAGAGAGGAAGAGGAAGAGGAAGAGATAGAGAGAGGGAGGGAAGGAGGGAGGGAGGAGAGAGACAGAGAGAGAGGGGGGAGTTTTCTCTAGGGGTATTACTCCTGGTAGATGCTCCAGTGGAAGACCCTACACCAAGAAGTATATAGGCAGCACAAATTAGAGTTGATGGGTTAGTAAACTAAAAAAAAAAAAAGACATAGAATTATGGGAAGAAGGATGTGAGGGTGGATGTGGAGGTGTCTTAGTGTTTTACTGCTGAGACAACTCTTATAAGGACAACATTTAATTCAGGTTGGCTTACAGGTTTAGAGGTTTAGTCCATTATCATCAAGGTGGGAGCATGGCAGGCATAGTGCAGGAGGAGCTGAGAGTTCTACATCTTCATCTGAAGGCTGCAGGAAGACTGACTTTCAGACAGCTAGGATGAGGGTCTTAAAGCCCAGGCACACAGTGACAACTACAAGGCCACACCTACTTCAACAAGGCCACATCACCCAATAGTGCCACTCCCTGGGCCGATACATATACAAGCCATCACAGGGTGTAATTAGGGGTGGAGTGGTGGGTGAATATGATCAATATATATTGTATGAAAGTCTCAAACAATAAAGCCTTTAAAAAGGCCCCTGTATAGCTTAACAATAAAATAACAAACAATATTTGACTAAAAATGAGCAAAAGAGCTTGTCTGCTGGTGCAGGCAAATAATCCTAGGTACTTGGGAAGCTGAGACAGGTGGATTAGCGGGCTACATGGTGAGCTTAAGACCAGGCAGGGCAACTTAGTGAGGCTGTCTCAAATAAGAGTTAAAAGTAGAAAAGACTGAGGATAAAGTTTTTAGCAGCGGTGAGACCTAGGATTAATTACTCAGTGCCACAGTCATATGAACAGAAGACCAAAGTAAGCATTTCTATGAAGATGTACATCCCTGGGGCTGGGACTCAGGTAGGCATTTTTCACTAACATTCCTGCCTGCCATTACAATATCTCCAGTCTCATAGGTGACTTGCAGGAGCCCTTCCTCTCAACCTACCTCCTGGGGACTCTGTTACTTGGTGAATAAACAGCTGGGTCTTTCCTGCCGAACCTCTCAGACTTTCTTGCTATCCTATTTTCATTCTTTGGATGTACCATCAATTCTCACAAATACTTTCTACCTGGGATGCCATTGACCACACTGGGCTGGAACTCAGGTAGGGAGTTCTAACTATTCTTCCTTTCTGTCATCAGGCTTTCTCCATACTTTACTCCTAGTCCTGTAGCAGCCTTTTTGCAGAAGCCCCTCCTCCCAACCAAACTCCATTCACTAGTGACTCCACATTTTGGTGCAGAAACAGGGCTCATCTTGCCATTTCACCTGTCTCTCCAGACTTATTATTTATACAATTTCAGCTTGTTTACTGCAGCCCCTTTCCCCACACCTATCCCTTCAGGACTCTGACTCCTAGTGTGGACACATTCCTCTAGCTATTTCCCACAGTCTTCTCATCCTTTCCTTCTAGCCCATCTCCATTCCTTTCTGCCAATGACATATCCATAGAAGCACTCTTTACCAGAGACCCCACAGCCACCTCACTTGCTTAGGATCTAGAAAGGATATCAGCCACCAAAGAACAGAACACCTACTGTCTTAGTTAGGGTTTTACTGCTGTGAACAGACACCATGACCAATGCAAGTTTTATAAAAGACAACATTTAATTGGGGCTGGCTTACAGGCTCAGAGGTTCAGTCCATTGGCATCAAGGTAGAAACATGGCAGTATCCAGGCAGGCATGGTGCAGGAGGAGTTGAGAGTTCTCTCTCTTCATCTGAAGGCTGCTAGTGGAAGACTGACTTCCAGGCAGCCAGGGGGAGGGTCTTAAACCCACACCCACAGTGACACACCTACTCCAACAAGGCCACACCTCCTAATAGGGTCACTTCCTGGGCCAATCATATACAAACCATCACATTCCACTCCCTGACCCCCATAGGCTTGTTCAAACAGTAGTCTATGGGGGCCATACTTAAACATAGCATAATGCAAAATACATTTAGTCCAACTTCAAAAGTTCCTTTAGTCTATAGCAGTCTCCACACTGTTAAAAGTCCAAAGTTCAAGGTCTCTTCTGAGATTCACTCAATCACTTAACTGTAATCCCCCAAGCAAGACAGGAAACCAGCTGGGCAAAGTCCAAACTCTGCATCTCCATGTCTGATGGCAAAGCAGTCTTCAGATATTCAACTCCTTTTTCATCTTTGTTGACTGCAACAAGGTTCTTTCTCCTGGGCTTGTTCCACTCCCCGTTAGCAGCTTTCCTTGGCAGGCATCCTGTAGCCCTGGCATCTTTAACATCTTGGGTACCCAAAGTCAATTTCAGCTTCACAGCTTCTTGTTCCAGTGTCTGAGATCCACACATGATCTTCTGTGTATCTCCAAAGAGCTGGTGTCACTTCTCCAGCTCTGCCCTTTGTAGCACTCTAAGTTCAGATTGATCCACTCCACTGCCACTGCTGTTCTTGGTGGTCATCCCATGGTACTGGCATCTCCAATATGCTAGGGTCTTCCACTGCAACTATAATTCACCAAAGCCTCTCATAGGCTCTCTTCATAGTACCAAGCCTCAACTCCTTTGCATGGCCCCTTCAGTCCTGGGCTGGCAATTACAACTGAGGGTACACTTTCACCAATGGCCTTTCATGGCATCTCACAGTACCAAGCCTCAGCTGTTCTTCATGATGCCTTCGTGCCTTCAAAACCAGTACCACCTGGATGATTCTTACACATTACCAAGTACAGCTGCAGCACGAGGAACACTTGGCTATCTCTGGAATACAACTTCTTTGTGCTCCCAGAAAACACTTCCCATATTTCACCTCAGTGATGCTGGTCTTTTCTTAATCATCACTAATTTCTTAGCTCCAGCTAACCAGCATCAATTGTCCCAGTAGTCTCCTTCCTTTTAACATAAAGCCAGAGACACATGGCCGAAGCTGCTGAGTTCTGCTGCTTGCAGGAGCTGGAACATTGGCCACCTTGTTCTATTACATTATCACTAGCTTCCTTTTTCCCAGCTCCTTCCCTGTCCTGAATCTTGCTCCTTAGACTGACCTTGAACTCAAGAGATCTGCATGCCTGTCTCCTAAGCACTGGGATTAAAGGTGTGGTCCACCAAGCCTGGATTAAAGTTTTTCTTCACCTAGAATTTGCTCCTTCTAGGCTGGCCTTGAACTCAGAGATCTGCTTATCTTTGCCTCCTGGGATTAAAGGCTTGTACTACCATGCCTGGACCTAAAGTTAACTGGGTGAATCTTGCCCCCAAGGTCACCACTCCTTTAATTCAGTTTAATATCCTTGAATTCATCTCCATTTCACTTCCTGGAGTCCCTTTAATACTCAAACTATATATTTTGTACTTTTCCTTTCTCAGCTTGCTATGTTTGTTCAAAATTCTCTTCATCAGACTTAACCAGAGAACAAAGTCTTTGTTGGGCTTTTTTGAGACTTCCTTTGCAGATGCAATTAATATAAATCTCTTTACCTTAGTCCTAGGCAGTCTCTTCAGACAATGGCAAAAAGTAGCCATGTTCTTTACCAAAACATCACAAAAACAGTCTCTCAGCCACATATTAAAGTTCTTCTCCACCGAAACCTCTTGGGCCGTCAGGCCTACACAGTTCAAATGACCTTCAGCACCACTCTCTTCCATATTCTTACTAGGCTGGCCCATTAAGCCCCACTTAAAGCATTCCATAGCTTTCCAAATCCAAAGTCCCCAAATCCACATTCTTCTAAACAAAAGCATGGTCATGCCTATCACAGCAATACCCCAGTCCCTGGTACCAACTTCTGTCTTAGTTAGGGTTTTACTGCTGTGAACAGACACCATGACCAATGCAAGTTTTATAAAAGACAACATTTAATTGGGGCTGGCTTACAGGCTCAGAGGTTCAGTCCATTGGCATCAAGGTAGAAACATGGCAGTATCCAGGCAGGCATGGTGCAGGAGGAGTTGAGAGTTCTCTCTCTTCATCTGAAGGCTGCTAGTGGAAGACTGACTTCCAGGCAGCCAGGGGGAGGGTCTTAAGCTGACACCCACAGTGACACACCTACTCCAACAAGGCCACACCTCCTAATAGGTTCACTTCCTGGGCCAATCATATACAAACCATCACACCTACTTAACAACAAGACCAGGGACCAACAAGAAGAAATATATTAAACATCATAGCTCCAAATGCTTAGACATCAGTGCAAAACACCAAAGCGAACAGTCAAGACAGCAAGTCTCCATCAGAAGCCAGTAATCCTTCTACAGTAGGCCTTAAGAAATACAATATAGGCATTTAGAGTGAGTTCCACTTATAGAGGTGAGGTCACCATCTTTGCTCTGGTGACTAAGCAGTGGGGAACACAGAGAGCACCCGAGTATAAGATCACTTGGGACTCAGTCTGCCAGAGCCCCACCTGCACTAGGAGGAGAGCCAATCACCCAGGGGGTCTGAGACAGGCTTTCAGGCACACAGGAGGGACAAGCACCAGCCAGAGACAGCAGGACCAACTAACACCAGAGATAGCTAGATGGCAAAAGGCAAACGTAGGAATGTTACTAACAGAAATCAAGGCAACATGACACCATCTGAACAAAATTCACCCACAACAGCAAGTCCTGGATACCCCAACACACCAGAAAAGCAAGATTTGGATTTAAAAATCTCAGTTCATGATGCTGATAGAGGGCTTCAAGAAGGACATAAATAACTTCGTTAAAGAAATACAGAACACAAGTAAACAGGGAGAAGTCCTTAAAGAACTACAGGAAAACACAACAAAACAGGTGAAGAAATTGAATAAAACCATCCAGGATCTAAAAATAGAGGTAGAAACAATAAAGAAACCACAAAGGGAAACATAGAAAACCTAGGAAAGAAGTCAGAAGTCATGGATCCAAGCATCCATAACAGAATACAAGAGATAGAAGAGAGAAGCTCAGATGCAGAATATACCATAGAAAGCATTGACACAACAGCCAAAGAAAATGCAAAATGCAAAAAGCTCCTGACCCAAAACATCCAGGAAATCCAGGACAAAATGAGAATATTAAACCTAAGGAATATAGGTATGAAGAAAGTGAAGATTTCCAACCTAAAGGGGCAGTAAATTTCTTCAACAAAAGTATAGAAGAAAACTTCCCTAACCAAAAAAAGAGATGCCTACAGAACTCCAAATAGATTTGACCAGAAAAATTCCTCTTGACACATAATAATTTAAATGCCAAATTCACTAAACAAAGAAAGAATATTAAAAGCAGTAAGAGAAAAAGGTTAAGTAACATATAAAGGTAGACCTATCAGAATTACACCAGACTTCTCATCAGAGACTATGAAAGCCAGAAGAGCCTGGACAGATGTCATACAGACATTAAGGGAACACAAATGCCAATCCAGACTGCTATACCTAGCAAATCTCTTAATCACCATAGATGGAGAAACCAAGGTATTCCATGACAAAAATTTACACAATATCTTTCCACAAATCCAGCCCTTCAAAACATAATGAATGGAAAACAACAACAAAAGGAGGGAAACTAATACTAGAAAAGGCAAGAAATTAATCTTCATTCAACAAACCCCCAAAAAGATAACCACACAAACATAAAAATTACATAAAAAAATAACAGGGAGCAATCATTATTTCTTAATATTTCTTACCATCACTGGACTCAGTTTTCCAATAAAAAAACATAGACTAACAGACTGGATATGTAAACAGAACCTGATATTTTGCTGCATACAGGAAATGCATCACAGTGTCAAAGACAAATACTAGCTCAGAGTAAAATGCTGGAAAACAGTTTTCTAAGCAAATGGTTCCAGTTGAAATAGCCATTTTAATATCCAATAAAATAGACTTTCAACCAGAAGTCATCAAAAAAGACATAGAAGGACACGTTATACTCATCAAAGGAAAAACCTTCCAAGGAGAACTCTCAATTCTGAACATCTATGCTCCAAATTCAAGAGCACCCTCATTTGTAAAAGAAACTTTACTAAAGCTTAAAACACACATTGCACCTCACACAGTGATTGTGGGTGACTTCAACACCACACTTTCCTCAATGGACAGATCAGGGAAACACAAACTAAACAGAGACACAGTGAAACTAACAGAAGTTTTGGATCAAATGGATTTAATACATATCTATAGAACATTTCATCCTAAATCAGAAGAATATACCTTCTTCTCAGCACCTCATGGTACCTTCTGCTAAACTGACCATATAATTGGTCACAAAACAGACCTCAACAGATATAAGAAGATCAAACTAATCCCATGCCTCCTATCAGATCACTATGGAGAAAGGGTGGTCTTCAATAGCAACAAAAACAACAGAAAGTCCACATACCTATGGAAGCTGAACAATGCTCTACTCAATGATACCTTGGACAAGGAAGAAATAAGTAAAGAAATAAAAAACCTTTTAGAATTTAATGAAAATGAAGGCACAACATATCCAAATTAATGGGACAAAATGAAAGCAATGCTAAGAGGAAAACTCATAGCTCTGAGTGTCTCCAAAAAGAAGCTGGAGAGAACATACACTAGCAGCTTAACAACACACCTGAAAGCTAATACACCCAAGAGGAGTAGAAGGCAGGAAATTATTAAATGCAGAGCTGAAATCAACCAAGTAGAAACAGAAAGAACTATACAAAGAATCAAAAAACCAGGAGCAGGTTCTTTAAGAAAATCAACAAGATAGATAAACCTGTAGCCAGACTAACCAGAGGGCACAGAGACAGTACCCAAATTAACAAAATCAGAAATGAAAAGGGAGATATAACAGAAACTGAGGAAATAAAAAAATCATTAGATCCTACTACAAAAGCCTATATTCAACACAACTGGAAAATCTGGATGAAAGGACAAGTTCCTAGACAGATACCAAGTACCAAAGTTAAATCAGGATCAGATAGACAAGCTAAATGGTCCCATAAAACCTAAAGAAATGGCAGCTGTCATCGAAAGTCTCCCAGAACAACAACAACAACAACAACAACAACAACAACAACAACAACAACAACAAAAAGCACAGGATCAGATGATTTTAGTGCAGAATTCCATCAGACCTTCAAAGAAGACCTAACACCAATACTCTTCAAACTATTTCACAAAATAGAAACAGAAGGAACACTACCCAACTCGTTCTATGAAGCCACAATTACACTGATACCAAAACCACACAAAGATCAAACAAAGAGAACTTTAGATCAATTTCCCTTATGAATATTGATGCAAAAATACTCAATAAAATTCTTGCCAACTGAAATCAAGAACACATCATCATTGATGGAAACCCATCAATGCAATTCACTACATAAACAAACTCAAAGAAAAAAAAACACATGGTCATTTCACTAGATGATGAAAAAGCATTTGATAAAATTCAGCACCCTTTCATGTTAAAAATATTGGAAAGAACAGGAATTCAAGTCCCATACTTAAACATAGTAAAAGCAATATACAGCAAACCAGTAGCCAACATCAGACTAAGTGGAGAGAAACTTGAAGCAATCCCACTAAAATCAGGGACTAGACAAGGCTGCCCTCTCTCTCCATATTTATTCAATATAGTACTTGAAGTTCTAGCTAGAGCAATTAGACAACAAAAGGTGGTCAAAGGGATACAAATTGGAAAGGAAGAAGTCAAATTATCACTATTTGCAGATGATATAATAGTATACTTGAGTGACCCAAAAAACTCCACCAGAGAATTCCTACAGCTGATACACTTCTGCAAAGTGGCCGGATATAAAATTAGTTCAAACAAATCAGTAGCCTTCCTATACTCAAAGGATATGCAGGTTGAGAAAGAAATTAGAGAAATGACACCCTTCACAATAGCCACAAACAATATAATGTATCTTTGTGTGACTCTAACCAAACAAGTGAAAGATCTGTATGAAAAGAACTTCAAGACTCTGAAGAAAGAAATCGAAGAAGACCTCAAAAGATGGAAAGATCTCCCATGCTCTTGGATTGGCAGGATTCATATAGTAAAAATGGCCATCTTGCCAAAAGCAATATACAGATTTAATGCAATCCCCATCAAAATACCAACTCAATTCTTCATAGAGTTATAAAGAGGAATTCTCAAATTCATCTGGAATAACACAAAAATCCCAGGAAAGCTAAAATTATTCTCAATAGTGAAAGAACTTCTGGGGGAATCATTATCCCAGACCTCAAGCAGTACTACAGAGCAATAGTGTTAAAAACTGCATGGTATTAGTACAGTGACAGGCAGGTGGATCAATGGAATAGAATTGAAGACCCAGAAATGAACCCACACACCTGTGGTCACTTGATCTTTGACAAAGGAGCTAAAACCATCCAGTGGAAAAAAGATCAACAGATGGTTCTCGTTCAACTGGAGGGTAGCATGCAGAAGAATGCAAATTCATTCATTCTTATCTCCTTGTATTAAGCTGAAGTCCAAGTGAATCAAGAACCTCCACATAAAACCAGACACACTGAAGCTAATAGAAATGAAACTGGGGAACATCCTTGAGCACATGGGTACAGGGGAAAAGCTCCTGAACAGAACACCAATAGCTTATGATGTAAGATGAAGAATTAACAAATGGGACCTCATAAGATTAAAAAGTTTCTGTAAGGCAAAGGACACTGTCAATAGAACAAAATGGCAACCAACAAATTGGGAAAAGATCTTTACCAACCCTACATCTGACAGAGGGCTAATATCCAATATATACAAAGAACTCAAAAAGTTAGACTCCAGAGAGCCAAATAACCCTATTAAAAATGGGGTACAGAGCTAAACAAAGAATTTTCACCTGAGGAATATTGAATGGCTGAGAAGCACCTACAGAAATGTTCAACATCCTTAGTCATCAGGGAAATGCTAATCAAAACAACCCTGAGATTTCACCTCACACTTCACCTTACACCAGTCAGAATGACTGATATCAATAACTCAGGAGACAGCAGGTGCTAGTGAGCATGTGGAGAAGAAGGAACACTCCTCCACTGCTGGTGGGATTGCAAACTGGTACAACTACTCTGGAAATCAGTCTGCCAGTTCCTCAGAAATCTGGGCATGATACTGCCTGAGGACCCTGCTGTACCACTCCTGGTCATATACCCAGAGGATTCCCTAGCATGTAATATGGACACATGCTCTGCTATGTTAATAGTAGTTCTATTTATAATAGCTTGAAACTGGAAAGAACCCAGATGTCCCTCAGCAGAGGAATGGATATAGAAAATGTTGTATATTTATACAATGGAATACTACTCAGCTATTAAAAACAATGAATTCATGACATTCTTAGGCAAATGGGTGGACCTGGAAAATATCTTCCTATGTGATGTTACTCAATCACAAAAATAACACACATGGTATGCACTCACTGATAAGTGGATATTAGACCAGAAGCTTGGAATACTGAAGACATAATTCACATACCAAATGATGCCCAAGAAGAAGGAAGACCAAAATATGGATACTCTGGTCCTTCTTAGAAGGGGGAACAAAATACCCACAGAAGGAGACAGCAAGACAAAGTGTGAAGCAAAGTCTGAGGGAAAGACCATCCAGAGACTACCCCACCTAGTGATCCATCCCATATGCAGTTACAAAATCCAGACACTATTATGGATGCCCACAAGTACTTGCTGACTGGAGCCGCATATAGCTGTCACTTGGGAGGCTCTGCTAGTGTATGACAAAAACAGAAGGGGACACTCTCAGCCAGACATTGAACTGAGCACAGGGTCCCCAATGGGGGAGCTTGAGAAAGGACCCAAGGAACTGAAGGGGTTTGCAGTGCCATAGGAGGAACAATAATATAAGTCATCTAGTACTCTTAGAGATCCCAGGGGCAAAATCATCAACCAGTTAGTACACATGGTGTTACCCATGGCTCCAGAAGCATAGGCAGCAGAGAATGGCCTTGTTGGACATCAAAGGGAGGAGTGGACCCTGGTCTTGGAAAGGCTCGATACAGCAGTGTAGGGGAATACCAGGACAGATAAGCAGGATTGGGTTGATTGGAGAACAAGCGGAGGGGAGATGGCTTATGGGACTTTCGGGGTGGGGGACCAGGAAAGGGGAAATCATTTGAAATATAAATAAAGAATATATCTAATAAAACTAAACAAAAAATAAAAAAGTTTATGCAGTTCTTCTCTACAAAGAAGAGCAAATGGGACTAAAAGAAATATAAAATGTACAGGTTGGAGAAAAAAATGTTAAGGAGATTAATGCCTGTGGTGGTTTGAATATGCTTGTCCCATGGAGTGGCTCCATTAGAAGGTGTGGTCTTGTTGGAGTAGGTGCGGGCTTGTTGGAGGAAGTGTGCCACTGAGGGGAAGGGCTTTGAGACCCTCCTCCTAGCTGTCTGAGGAGTCAGTCAGTCTTCTCCTAGCTGCCTTCTGAACAAGATGTAGCTCCTCAGCTTCTCCAGTGCCATGCCTTTCTGGACACTGCCATGTTCCCACTTTGATGATAATAGACTGAATCTCTGAACCTGTAAGCCAGTCCCAATTAAATGCTGTCCTTTATTAAAAAAAATACAATATAGCTGAAGCATAAGACAAGGGCTTCCAAAATTGTATTTATGAAAAATTTCATGCAATCACTGATAAGTGGATATTAAAGAGCCCAGAAGCTCTGAATACTCAAGGCACAATTAGCAAATCAAAAGATTCCCAAGAAGAAAGAAGGAGAGGACACTGATCCTGAAAAGACTGGTTCCAGTTTTGCAGTAGAGTACCAGAACAGAGAAAGGGTTGGGGGGTGATTGGGAAATGGGTGGGGGCTGGGGGGGGAAAGGGGACTTATGAGACATATGGTGAGGGGGGAACTGGGAAAGGGGAAAGCCTTTGGAATGTAAACAAAGAATATAGAAAATTAAAAAAAAAAAGAAAATGTTCAAGGATCTTACAAAAAATTTGAATAAAGTGGGTATGAGTAATGAATTCTGTGAAAACACAAACAGTTGAATAAAATATTGAAAAATTAAAGGTCTGAATGTACAATTAATTAATTAGGGATCACTGAATCTTTTTCTGCATGTAGAACCACTGGGGTGTGTGTGTGTGTGTGTGTGTGTGTGTGTGTGTGCGGAATGTCTTGCCAGTGGAATTCCTTGAGATTAAGGTAAAGTTACAAGGGCTTCAGACACTAGCTGGGAAGTGAGTTGATTGAAACAATTATTTAGACCAATCACTTGATTACAAAGCAGGGGTTTCCAGCTGGGCTTCGAGTGGTCAGGTGTGGCTTCTAACATATAAGGAACCAGTAGCATTGGAGTGTCAAGAACTGGGCCAGCTTTGATCTGCCTCAATGATATTAGGCAGGGTCTAAGCAGCTGGTGGCTCTAGGGATCTCCAGCCCACACTTTACTTGGCCAGGTCATTCCTGAAGGACCTGCTAGCAAACTTGGCCTTGCCATCCAGCTCTTCCTTCATTCTAATTACCTGACTGTACTTAGCCAGTTGCTCAGATCAGCAAGGAGCATCAGTCTTGATCTGCCCAGTGCAGAGTCCTACCACCAGGTCAGCGATGAAAATACCCTTAGTCTCCCTAGCACGATGGGACACTATGACATGCCAACCATTGGACTGCTAGCTTACACTCCTGCAGAGATTTGGTTATAGAGCTGATCTGGTTCACCTTGAGTAGTTGTAGAACTTTTTCCCCACAGTCTTGGCAATCCATTTAGGATTGGTTACTGTGAGATATCCCAAATCCCACCTTTATACCTGCACTATCTATGAACTGCCAAGCTTTCCAGTTGTCCTGGTCAAAAGGTCTTCTATGAGCATCACTGGATACTCCCAGATGAAGAACTTATGTAGGTCACCCAGATGTTTGGGTGAGATGTACCTGCTGGAGTCATAGAAAACTTGAAGTTTAGATCATACTTGCCAGATTTGAAGAACTCAGAGGCAGCCATATTTCCATGCTGATAGTGATTTGGATAGTGTAGCTGCTGGTTTTTGTAAATGCGATCTTCAGCAGCTCCAGTGCTTCTTTTTTCTTCAGGATGTTATGTGCAAACCTGCCCTCATCACTCGCATTGGTGGCATCATTCCTGTATTTCTCCCTAACGGCATTCTTCAGGTTGTGGTAAACCTTTGCTCCAATGCACAGCACTTCACTGAAACTAGATGTCCCAACAGGGAACATGGTGAACTCTTGTATGGGCAGCTTGTTTCCAGGTGTTGATGACACTGAAATGTGGGACTGGAAGGATGGTGGGCATAGCATCTTAAAAGAGACCTTTTCAAGTGCAGAGATCAACCTCAACTGTGGGATTTCCATGAGAATCAAAGATCTTGCTGGGATGAATCTTAAGAATGGACATGGTGAATTTCTGGCCTTCCAATTGATGCACAGGAAAGAAACACCTTTCTGAAAACTCCAAAGAGTGAATTTAACAACAACAACAACAACAACAACAACAACAACAACAACAGAATTGCTAAAGGGAGCCCAAACTGAAATAAAACTGGAAATGTTTAGGGTGGTAAACAAAAGCCTCATAGTTAAGCCTCAGCTACACAGTGCAAGATGTGGAAGAGAGAATCTACAAGATAGAAGAGATTGATAAGTCAACCAAAAAAAGTTAAATTTAAAAAGTCCAGGCAAAACTACAGAGAAAACATAGGACACTATGAAAAGATAAAATCTACAAAAAATCAAGATGAAGAAGAGGAGGAGGGAGAGAAAGAAGAAGAAGAGAAGTAGGAGTAGGAGAAGTAGAAGGAGGAGGAGAAGGAGGAGGAGGAGGAGGAGAAGAAGAAGAAGAAGAAGAAGAAGAAGAAGAAGAAGAAGAAGAAGAAGAGGAAGAAGAAGAAGAAGAAGAAGAAGAAGAAGAAGAAGAAGAAGAAGAAGAAGAAGAAGAAGAAGCAGCCCATGTTAAAGGTACAGAAAATACTTTCAACAACCAAATAGAAATATTTCTCCAACCTAAAGAAGGAGGTTTCTATCAAGGTACAAGAAACATATACCAAATAGACAGGACCAGAAAAGAATTTCCCCACGACACATAATAATTAAATGCTAAATATACAGAAGAAAGGATATTAAAAGCCACAAAGGAAAAAGACCAAGTAACATATGAAGGCAGATCTATGAGAATTATACCTGACATCTTAGTAGAGAGTCTGAAAGCCAGAAGGGTCTGGATGAATAGTCTACAATTCTTTCCCCCCCCAGAGGCATAAAATTTTTATTTGTTAAGTTTTCAGTAGGATTTTTATTTATTTACTTATTAATTATGTACTAAAGGCTTCTTGCATTATAGCTTGATAGATATTGAGCTAGTCTATCCTGATTATGCTGGCTTTAGACTACTTCCCAGCCCATTTTCCAGTCATGTAGCCTATTACTTGCCATCTTTGTCTTGCTCTGGCCTCCTTCTTCATCCATGTCCTGATGGCCACTCCCTGGGTCCCAGCTGAGATCCTCTACTTTTTAAGAGACCTCAAATGCCAGCCCAAATTACTATACCCAGAAAAACTAACAACTACAATTAACAGAGAAAGAAACACCAAGAGGACATTGTAATTCTAAACAATTATAAACCAAACACAAGGATATTCAAGTTCATGGAAGAAACACTACTACAGCTAAAATCACATATCAACTCTCATACACTGACAGAGGGAGACTCTAATATCCAACTCTTGACAAAAGAGAGATTATACAGACAAAAACTAAGTGTAGAAATGCTGAAGTTCAACAATGTCATAAATCAAATGTACCTATCTGATAGCTACAGAACATTTCACCCAAACACTAAAGAATATACTTTCTTTTCAGAAGCTCATGGAAAAGAAGACTGTTAGTAAAACCCAACATTTCTTCATGATAGAAGTTCTGGAGAGATTAGGGATACAATGGAAAACCTTAACATAATAAATACACTTTCTGTAAGACCATAACCAACATCATCCTAAACTGAGAGATACTGAAAGCATTTCTACTAAAATAAGAAATAAGCTAAGGGTTTCCACTCTCTCTATATTCAATATTGTACTTGCAATCTTAGCTAGAGCAATAAGACAACTGAAAGAGATCGAGGGGATACTAAAAGGAAAGGAAGAAGTTGAAGTATCTTTATATGTAGATGACACGACTCCATACAGAAAAGACCATACAAACTATCAAGAAACTTTTACAGCTGATAAACATTTTCAGCAAAGTAGCAAGATACAAAGTTAACACCCAAAATCAGTATCTATTCTATATACAAATGGATAGGGGAAATTCTAGTCGAGCAAGTAAATGGCTTGTATAAAAAAACTTTAAGATATTGAAGAAAAGGGGTTATAGAAAGTCTCCCAACCAAAAAAAGTGCAGGACCAGATGGTTTTAGTGCAGAATTCTATCAGACCTTCAAAGAAGACCTAACACTAATACTCTTCAAGCTATTCCACAAAATAGAAACAGAAGGAACACTGCCCAAGTTGTTCTACAAAGCCACAATTACACTGATACCAAAACCACACAAAGATCCTACAAAGAAAGAGAACTACAGGCCAATTTCCCTTATGAATATTGATGCAAAAATACTCAATAAAATTCTTGCCAACCGAATCCAAGAACACATTAAAACGATCATTCACCATGATCAAGTAGGCTTCATCCCAGGGATGCAGGGATGGTTCAATATTCGGAAATCCATCAATGTAATCCACTACATAAACAAACTAAAAGAAAAAACCACATGGTCATCTCATTAGATGCTGAAAAAGCATTTGACAAAATTCAGCATCCTTTCATGCTAAAAGTCCTGGAAAGAACAGGAATTCAAGGCCCATACCTAAATATAGTAAAAGCAATATACAGCAAATCAGTAGCCAACATCAAAATAAATGGAGTGAAACTTGAAGCAGTCCCACTAAAATCAGGGACTAGACAAGGCTTCCCTCTCTCTCCATATCTCTCTCCATATATATCTTCAATATAGTACTTGAAGTCCTAGCGAGAGCAATTAGACAACATAAGGAAGTCAAAGGGATACAAATTGGAAAGGAAGAAGTCAAACTATCACTATTTGCAGATGATGATAGTATACTTAAGTGACCCAAAAAACTCCACCAGAGAACTCTTACAGCTGATAAACAACTTCAGCAAAGTGGCTGGTTATAAAATCAATTCAAGCAAATCAGTAGCCTTCTTGTACTCAAAGGACAAGCAGGTTTTAGCCACAAACAATATAAAGTATCTTGGCATGACTCTAACCAAACAAGTGAAAGATCTGTATGACAGGAACTTCAAGTCCTTGAAGAAAGAAATCGAAGAAGACCTCAGGAAATGGAAAAATATTTCATACTATTGGATTGGCAGGATCAATGTAGTAAAAATGGCTATCTTGCCAAAAGCAATCTACAGATTCAATGCAATCCCAATTAAAATCCCAAATCAATTCTTCATAGATCTAGATAGAGCAATTCTGAAATTCATTTGGAATAACAAAAAACCCACGATAGCTAAAACTATTCTCAACAATAAAAGGACTTCTGGGGGAATCAATATCCCTGACCTCAAGCAGTACTACAAAGCAATTGTGTTAAAAACTGCATGGTATTTGTACAGCAACAGGCAAGTAGATCAATGGAATAGAACTGAAGACCAAGAAATGAACCCACAGGCTTATGGTCACTTGATCTTTGATAAAGGAGCTACAACCATCCAGTGGAAAAAGATAGCCTTTTCAATAAATGGTGCTGGTTTAACTGGAGGTGAGCATGCAGAAGAATGCGAATTGACCCACTCTTATCTCCTTGTACTAAGATCAACTCCAAGTGGATCAAGGACCTCTACATAAAACCAGACACACTGAAACTAATAGAAAAGGAACTGGGGAAGACCCTGGAGGACATGGACACAGGGGGAAAGTTTCTGAACAGAACACCAATAGCTTATGCTCTAAGATCAAGAATTGACAAATCGGACCTCATAAAATTTCAAAGTTTCTGTAAGGCAAAGGATACAGTCAGAAGGACAAAACAGCCATCAACAAATTGGGAAAAGATCTTCACCAACCCCACATCTGACAGAGGACTAATATCCAATATATACAAAGAACTGAAGAAATTAGACCCCAAAAACCCAAATAAACTCATCAAAAATGGGGTACAGAGCCAAACAAAGAATTTTCACCAGAAGAAATTTGGATGGCTGAGAAACACCTTAAGAGATGTTCAACATCATTAGTTATCAGGGAAATGCCAATCAAAACAACCCTGAGATTCCATCTCACACCAGTCAGAATGGCTAAGATTAAAAACTCAAGAGACAACAGGTGTTGGTGAGGATGTGGAGAAAGAGGAACACTCCTCCACTGTTGGTGGGATTGCAAGATGGTACAACTGCTCTGGAAGTCAGTCTGGTGGTTCCTCAGAAAATTGTGCATGACACTTCCAGAGGACCTTGTCATACCACTCCTGGGCATATAACAGGAGAATTCCCGAGCATACAATAAAGACACATGCTCCGCTATGTTCATAGCAGCCTTATTTATAATAGCCAGAAGTTGGAAGGAGCCCAGATGTCCCTCAAAGGAGGAATGGATACAGAAAATGTGGAATATTTATACAATGGAACACTACTCAGCAATGAAAAATAATGAAATCGGGCTCTCCTCGGCCCCTACACCGAAGCTTGCTCCCAAGTCATCAGCAGAGAGGAGCAGGTAACCAGGCCTAATTGGGGCCTGCCATTGCTCGGGTGGGAAACCACCAGGCGTGGGCCAGGAGCGAGAGTCGGGGCGAATTGTTGGAACACCTCCACTGCGTGGCTGGGAGCTGCATGCTCCGTGATTCTCCCAGGCCCCTACACCAAAGGTCTCCATCTTGCTCCCGGGTCACCAGCAGAGAGGGGCAGGTATCCAGACCTAATCGGGGCCTGCCATTGCTCGGGTGGGAAACCGACAGGTGTGGGCCAGGAGCCAGAGTCGGGGCGGATTGGAGGATCATCTCCATGGTGTGGCTGGGAACTGCTTGCCCCGCGGTTCTCCCAGGCCCCTAAAAAGACCGTTTCCATCTTGTCGCTAGGTCACTAGTAGAGAGGGCCAGAGACGCAGACTTAATTTGTTACTACCATCACTCCGGTGGAATTCTACCAGGCTCTTGCCAGTGGCCAGTGCCTGGGCAGCCCAGTGGGACACCTCCACGGCCACTGGGCCTTGTACCAACTCGGTTGGGAACCGACTACTCTGACGTCCTCTTACTACTCTCAGCAGCAGTCTCCATCTTGCCGCCTGGTCATCAGTAGAGAACCAGCAGGCAGGCCCAGCCTCACGGGAGGTTGAGTCAGTGACAAGGTCAACTAACGCCAGCGATAACCAGATGGCAAAAGCTAAACGTAGGAACGTTGCTAACAGAAATCAAGACAGCATGCCAGCATCTGAACCCAGTTCGCCAACAACAAGAAGTTCTGGATCTCCCAACACACCAGAAAAAGAAGATTTGGATCTAAAATCACTGGTCAAGATGCTGATAGCTGAACACATGGATAAATCCCTTAAAGAAATACAGGAGAAAATGGATCAAAAGGTAGAGGCCCTTACAAGGCAAATGCAAAAAACACTTAAAGAAATTCAAGAGAAAATGGATCAAAAAATGAAAGCCAATAAGGAGGAAACACAAAAATCACTTAAAGAAACACAAGAGAATGTGGTAGAAGTAATAAAAGACGAAACACAAAAATCCCTTAAAGAATTACATGAAAACACAAACAAGCAAATGAAAGATCTGAGCAAAATCATCCAGAATTTAAAAACAGAAGTAGAAACAACTAAGAAATCACAAAGGGAGACAACTTTGAAAATAGAAAACCTTGGGAAGAAATCAGGGGCCATAGATGCAAATATCAACAATAGAATACAAGAGATAGAAGAAAGAATCTCAGATGCCGAAGATACCATAGGAACCATTGATTCAACAGTCAAAGAAAATGCTAAATGCAAAAAGTTTGTAACCCAAAACATCCAGGAAATCCAAGACACAATGAGAAGACCAAACCTAAGGATTATAGGTATAGATGAGAGTGAAGATTTACCATTTAAAGAGCCAGCAAATATCTTCTACAAAATTATGGAAGAAAACTTCCCCAACCTAAAGAGAGAGATGCCCATGAATATACAAGGAGCCTATAGAACTCCAAACAGACTGGACCAGAACAGAAATACCTCCTGTCACATAATAATCAAAACCCCAAATGTACTAAACAAAGAAAGAATATTAAGGGCAGTAAGAGAAAAAGGCCAAGTAACATATAAAGGAAGACCTATTAGAAGTGCAGCAGACTTCTCACCTGAGACCATGATAGCTAGAAGATCCTGGGCAGATCTCATGCAGACTCTAAGAGAACACAAATTTCAGCCAAAACTACTATACCCAGCAAAACTCTCAATCGCCATAGATGGAGAAACCAAGGTATTCCATGACAAAACCAAATTTGCACGATATCTTT
The DNA here is from genome assembly GCA_964023405.1 of Apodemus agrarius. Taxonomy (NCBI): domain Eukaryota; kingdom Metazoa; phylum Chordata; class Mammalia; order Rodentia; family Muridae; genus Apodemus; species Apodemus agrarius. The sequence continues at coordinate 74,555,950 of OZ030013.1, read as the reverse complement.
CCACAAACCCAGCCCTACAAAGGATAATAGGGGCAAAACACCAACACAAGGAGGGAAATTACATCCAGAAGAAGCAAGATAGAATTCTCCTCTCATCAAATCCAAAAGAAGATAACCTCTCAAATATAAAAAATAACTTCAAAAATGTTGAGAGGTAATAATTACTATTCCTTAATATCTCTTAACATCACTGGACTCAATGCCCCAATAAAAAGGCATAGACTAACAGACTGGATACAGAAACAGGACCCTACATTTTGCTGCATACAGGAAACACATCTCAATGTCAAAGACAAACATTACCTTAGAGTAAAAGGCTGGAAGACAATTTTACAAGCAAGTGGTCTCAGGAAACAAGCCGGAGTAGCCATCCTAATATCGGATAAAATTGACTTTCAACTTAAAATCATTAAAAGAGACCCTGAAAGTCACTTCTTGCTGGTCAAAGGGAAAATCCACCAAGAAGAATTCTCAATACTGAACATCTATGCTCCAAATGTAAGGGCATCATCATTCATAAAAGAAACTTTATTAAAGCTTAAAGCACACATTGCACCTAATACAATAATTGTGGGTGACTTCAACACCCCACTCTCCTCAATGGACCGATCCAGGAAAGCAGAAACTAAATAGGGACACAGTGAAACTAATTGAAGCTTTGGATCAATTGGACTTAACACACACACACACACACACACACACACACACACACACATATATAACATTTCATCCTAAAGCAAAAGAATATACGTTTTTCTCAGCACTGCTTGGTACCTTCTCCAAAATCAATCATATAATTGGTCACAAGACAGATGTCAACAAATACAAGAAGATCGAACTACTCCCATGCCTCCTATCAGATCACTATGGAATAAGAGTGGTTTTTAATAGCAACAAAAAAGACAGAAAGCCTAAATACACATGGAAACTGAACAATACTCTACTCAACGACACCTTAGTCAAGAAAGAAATAAAGAAAGAAATCAAAGACTTTTTAGAATTTAATGAAAATGAAGGTACAACCCACCCAAATCTATGGGACACAATGAAAGCAGTGCTAAGAGGAAAACTCATATCCCTGAGTGCCTCCAAAAAGAAACTGGAGAAAGCATACACTAGCAGCTTAACAGCACACCTGAAAGCCCTGGAACAAAAAGAAGCCAATTCACCCAAGAGGAGTAGAAGACAGGAAATCATCAAACTAAGGGCCGAAATCAATCAAGTAGAAACGAAGAGAACCATACAAAGAATCAACAAAACCAAGAGCTGGTTATTTGAGAAAATCAACGAGATAGATAAACCCTTAGCCAGACTAACCAAAGGGCACAGTGACAGTATCCAAATTAACAAAATTAGAAATGAAAAGGGGGATATAACAACAGAAACTGAGGAAATTATAAAAAATCATCAGATCCTACTAGAAAAGCCTATACTCAACCCAACTGGAGAATCTGGAGGAAATGGACAATTTCCTAGACAGATACCAAATACCAAAATTAAATCAGGATCAATTAGATCAGCTAAACAGCCCCATAACCCCTAGAGAAATAGAAGGGGTTATAGAAAGTCTCCCAACCAAAGAAAGTACGGGACCAGATGGTTTTAGTGTAGAATTCTATCAGACCTTCAAAGAAGATCTAACACCAATACTCCTCAAACTATTCCACAAAATAGAAACAGAAGGAACACTGCCCAAGTAGTTCTACGAAGCCACAATTACACTGATACCAAAACCACACAAAGATCCTACAAAGAAAGAGAACTACAGGCCAATTTCCCTTATGAATATTGATGCAAAAATACTCAATAAAATTCTTGCCAACCGAATCCAAGAACACATTAAAACGATCATTCACCATGATCAAGTAGGCTTCATCCCAGGGATGCAGGGATGGTTCAATATTTGGAAATCCATCAATGTAATCCACTACATAAACAAACTAAAAGAAAAAAACCACATGGTCATCTCATTAGATGCTGAAAAAGCATTTGACAAAATTCAGCATCCTTTCATGCTAAAAGTCCTGGAAAGATCAGGAATTCAAGGTCCATACCTAAACATAGTAAAAGCAATATACAGCAAACCAGTAGCCAACATCAAAATAAATGGAGTGAAACTTGAAGCAATCCCACTAAAATTAGGAACTAGACAAGGCTGCCCTCTCTTTCCATATCTTTTCAATATAGTACTTGAAGTTCTAGCGAGATCAATTAGACAACATAAGGAAGTCAAAGGGATACAAATTGGAAAGGAAGAAGTCAAACTATCACTATTTGCAGATGACATGATAGTATACTTAAGCGACCCAAAAAACTCCACCAAAGAACTCCTACAGCTGATAAACAACTTCAGCAAAGTGGCTAGTTATAAAATCAACTCAAGCAAATCAGTAGCCTTCCTGTACTCAAAGGACAAACAGGCTGAGAAAGAAGTTAGGGAAATAATATCCTTCACAATAGCCACAAACAATATAAAGTATCTTGGCATGACTCTAACCAAACAAGTGAAAGATCTGTATGACAGGAACTTCAAGTCCTTGAAGAAAGAAATCGAAGAAGACCTCAGGAAATGGGAAAATATTTCATGCTCTTTGATTTGCAGGATCAATATAGTAAAAATGGCTATCTTGCCAAAAGCAATCTACAGATTCAATGCAATCCACACCAAAATCCCAAATCAATTCTTCATAGATCTAGATAGAGCAATTCTGAAATTCATTTGGAATAACAAAAAACCCACGATAGCTAAAACTATTCTCAACAATAACAGGATTTATGGGGGAATCAATATCCCTGACCTCAAGCAGTACCACAGAGCAATTGTGTTAAAAACTACATGGTGCCGGGCGGTGGTGGCGCACGCCATTAATCCCAGCACCTGGGAGGCAGAGGCAGGCGGATTTCTGAGTTCGAGGCCAGCCTGGTCTACAGAGTGAGTTCCAGGACAGCCAGAGCTACACGGAGAAACCCTGTCTCGAAAAAAACCAAAAAAACAAAAAAAAAACCTACATGGTATTGGTACAGCAACAGGCAAGTAGATCAATGGAATAGAACTGAAGACCCAGAAATGAACCCACAGACTTATGGTCACTTGATCTTTGATAAAGGAGCTACAACCTTCCAGTGGATAAAAGATAGTCTGCCACGGACCAACTCAGTCGGAACACACGTGGGGGAATCAGGGTCTTTGGTATGCAGGAAGGCACTGGTCGCGGTGTGAAATGACAGACAGACACACACAAGATCTGAATGTGTCTGAATGCACTTTACTGTTCTGAGGCAGGAACTTTTATACAGGCAAACTGGCATTACATTACTAAAGAAAAAATGTATCCAGTGAAATGTTTACAAAGAATGGTTACCATGAGTATCTGGCACAAGGAAATACAAAATTAGTCAGGTATGAACGTCAGAGATTACACACAAGGTCATCGCGTCCCTCTGTGGTCAATGATGAATTAGTAATTCAAGAGTCAGAGATTACACACAAGGTCATCACGTCCCTCTGTAGTCAATGATAAATTAGTAATTGGAAATAGTAATTAGTCCTTGGAAACACTATGTATGCTATCTTCTTGTAAGACTTTCTCAGGGTTATTTTGAAACTTTACTTAACTGATGGTTTCCATGTCAGAGTGCCAAAGCCAGCTAACCATACAAATAATATAAATTGTTGGGAGGTTAATTCTTTAATGTATCTAGGTAATAACTGTACAGCTGATTAAAAGCAAAGCAATGGATCTCTAGAAGATAAATCATGGCCAGTGCTGTAGTTCAAAGAATAAACTCCCAGTGAATCATCACGCCTGGATGCTCGCACCTCCGGCTGGCAGGGACATCTTGTAAGTAAAAGAACAGGTCAGAAAAAGGTCACACAGCTTGCCATGAGAAATTTCAGCTCAGCCCTATCTGCAGCCAAGGAGGCCCACAGCGGCATTCACCTTGAACAGCCCTGCCAAACAAGGCTTTTCCCAGTAAATATCACACAGCTTCCGCCTGGATTGCAGCTTGGCTGCGTGAAATTACGGTATTCAAGAAATGCGTGTGATAATAGTCTTTTCAACAAATGGTGCTGGTTCAACTGGAGGTCAACATGCAGAAGAATGCGAATTGACCCACTTTTATCTCCTTCTACTAAGATCAACTCCAAGCAGATCAAGGACCTCCACATAAAACCTGACACACTGAAACTAATAGAAAAGGAACTGGGGAAGACCCTGGAGGACATGGGCACGGGGGAAAGTTTCTGAACAGAACACCAATAGCTTTTGCTCTAAGATAAAGAATTGACAAATGGGACCTCATAGAATTACAAAGTTTCTGTAAGGCAAAGGATACAGTCCGAAGGACAAAACAGCCATCAACAAATTGGGAAAAGATCTTCACCAACCCTACATCCGACAGGGGGCTAATATCCAATATATACAAAGAACTCAAGAAGTTAGACCCCAAAGAACCAAATAACCCTATCAAAAATGGGGTATAGAGCTAAACAAAGAATTTTCACCAGAAGAAATTTGGATGGCTGAGAAACACCTTAAGAGATGTTCAACATCATTAGTCATCAGGGAAATCCAAATCAAAACAACCCTGAGATTCCACCTCATACCAGTCAGAATGGCTAAGATTAAAAACTCAAGAGACAACAAGTGCTGGCGAGGATGTGGAGAAAGAGGAACACTCCTACACTCTTGGTGGGACTGCAAGATGGTACAGCCGCTCTGGAAATCACTCTGGCGGTTCCTCAGAAAATTGGGCATGTCACTTCCAGAGGACCCTGTCATACCACTCCTGGGCATATACCCAGAGGATTCCCCAGAATACAATAAAGACACATGCTCCACTATGTTTATAGCAGCCTTATTTATAATAGCCAGAAGTTGGAAGGAGCCCAGATGTCCCTCAAAGGAGGAATGGATACAGAAAATGTGGTATATTTATACAATGGAATACTACTCAGCAATTAAAAATAATGAATTCATGCAATTTGTAGGCAAATGGTTGGATCTGGAAAATATCATCGTAAGTGAGGTAACCCAATCACAAAAGAATACACATGAAATGCAATCACTGATAAGTGGATATTAATGAGCCCAGAAGCTCTGAATATTCAAGGCACAATTAGCAAGTCAAAAGATTCCCAAGAAGAAGGAAGGAGAGGACCCTGGTCCTGAAAGGACTTGATCCAGTTTTATAGGAGAGTACCAGAATAGAGCAGAGAAATGGTGGGGTGGTGATTGGGGAATAGGCAGGGGGTCTGGTGGGGTTGAGGACATATGGGACATATGGTGAGGGGGGAATGGGGAAAGGGAAAAGCCTTCGAAATGTAAACAAAAATATAGAAAATAAAAAAAAGTGTAAAAAAATGAATTCATGCAATTTGTAGGCAAATGGTTGGAGCTGGAAAATATCATCCTAAGTGAGTTAACCCAATCACAAAAGAATACACATGAAATGCAATCACTATTAAGTGGATATTAATGAGCCCAGAAACTCTGAATACTCAAGACATAATTAGCAAGTGAAAAGATTCCCAAGAAGGAAGGAGAGGACCCTGGTCCTGAAAAGTCTGGATCCAGTTTTGTAGGAGAGTTCCAGAACAGAGAAATGGCAGGGAGGTGGTGATTGGGGAATAGTCAGGGGGCGGGGGGGGGGAAAGAGGACTTATGGGACATATGGTGAGGGGGAAACTGGGAAAGGGGAAAGCCTTTGGAATGTAAACAAAGAATATAGAAAATAAAAAAAAAGAAAAGGGAATAAAGATATTGAAGAAATTAATTGAAAGCTCTAAAGGATGGAAAGATTTCTTAGTTTCATGAATCTATAGGATTAATGTTGTAAGAATGGCCATCCTGTCAAAAGCAATATACAGAGCCAATGCAATCATTATCAAAATTACAACATAATTCCTCACAGAAATTGAAAATTAATTTTTTGCTTCATATGGACAGCTAAAACAACCCTGAATAATAAAACCACTGCTAGAGGTATCACCATACTCAATGTCAAATTGTAGTAGACAGCTATAGTAATAAAGCCAGCATGGTATTAGACTAAATATTAGAGACATGTTGATCAGTGGGATAGAATCAAAGACCCAGAAATAAGTCCACATACATATGGACGCCTGAGTTTTGTTGTATATACAGACACACCAGAAGAGGGCATCATATCCCATTACAGATGGTTGTGAGCCACCATGTGGTTTCTGGGAATTGAACTGAGGACCTCTGGAAGAGCAGTCAGTGCTCTTAACTGCTGAGCCATCTCTCCAGGCTGACACCTGAGTTTTGATTAAGAAGGGAGATATGCACACCGGAAAAAGATAGCATCTTCAACAAATGTTCCTGGTGGTCCTCATGAAAGTGAAAGTGAACAACTGTATGACAAAGGACAACTGTCATTCAGATAAAGCATCAGCCTACAAATCACATACAATAAAGGATATATATATATATATATGTATATATATATGTATATATATATATATTACTACATCTCAACAGAGGAATCTCTAATGGCTGAGAAATACATAAAGAAATGTTCAGCATCTTTAGTCATCAGGTGGATGTAAATAAAAAAGGACTCTGTGATTATACCTTATACCCATCAGAATGAATAAGATTAAAAACTCAAGGACAGCACATTCTGGCAAGAATGTGGAGCAAGGGGAAACAGTCCTCCTTTGTTGGTGGGTGTGCAAACTTGCACAATCACTTTGGAAATCAACTTAGCAGAATCTCAGAAAATTGGGAGTAGTTCTACCTGAAGACTCTGCTATACCACTGCTAGGGATATACCCCCAAAATGCCTCACTATACCAGTTGAGAAAGGATACTTTCTCAACTATGTTCATAGCAGGTTTTTTTTTTTAAAAATTTTCTATATTCTTTGTTTACATTCCAAAGGCTTTCCCCTTTCCTAGTTACCCTCTCACCATGTGTCTCATAAGTCCTCTCCCCCCCATTCCCCAATCACCCCCCAACACTTTCTCTGCTCTGGTACTCTTCTGCAAAACTGGAACCAGTCTTTTCAGGACCAGTGCCCTTTTCTTCCTTCTTCTTGGGAAATCATATTCAGAAATGGGAAACAGCCTAGATGTCTACTGAAGAAATGTGAAACACTTAGGCAGCTTAGCTTGATAGACAAAGACTTTCTCCATGCTCCCCATGGTTGTTATTGGTGAAAGAGACAGTCCTTGGTTCCAAACTGTTTATTGATTGTTCATCATGGAAAATGGGTGCATATCAACTCCTCAGGGTGTACCAGAGATTAAATATCTTTTGCAGGGAGGAATGTCTGGGGAAGGGAAGCTTATTGGCTAAGCCGTCAAGGCTTCTAGATACTTCATTAGCATGGAACTCTGTTCTGGGCAATGTGACTGATGTGTGTGTGTGTGTGTGTGTGTGTGTGTGTGTGTGTGGTCATGTGTTCTGGGCCAGGAATCTAATAGGGAGCAGGGAGATGGCTACTGTCTCAGGTGGTTGTCTGGGTGTTGGGATCTAAGACCCAGTCAACCTTACCCAGTTTCCTGGTATGAATCATTGTCCCACAATGTGGACTCTAAAAAGGCCACCTCTTATATCCAGGCAGGAATTCCAGTGGAGTGATAGAAATACCAATCCACCCACAAAATTTATCCTGTTTACAAGAAATATAGGGACAGGGGATAGAACAGAAGCTGAGGGAATGACCAATAAATAACGGGCCCAATTTGAGACCTATCCCATGGCAAGCACCAATCTCTGACACTATTACAGATACTCTGTTATGTTTGCAGACAGAAGTCTAGTATGATTGACTTCTGACAGGCTCCACCCAGAAGCTGACTCAGTCAGATTTGGATACCCATAGCCAAACAGTGGATGGAGCTTAGGGACTCTTATGGAAGAATAGGGGGAAGGATTTCTGGCCCTGAAAAGGATAGGAACTCTATAGGAAGACTAACACAGTCAACTAATATGGACCCTTGAGACTCAACCACTAATCAATGAGCATACACAGGCTGGACTTAGACATTCCTGCTTATATGTAGCACATGTACAGCTTGGCCTTGATGTGGGTCCTGAACAACTGGAGAGGGTGCTATCCCAAAAGCTGTTGTCTGTATGTGGGATATGTTCTTCTAGCTGGGCTGTCTTGTCTGGCTTCAGTGGGAGAGGATGCTCCTACCCTTGAAGAGACTTGATTTGCCAGGGTTGGGGGATATCCAGGGGGACCCACCTACTCAGAAGAGAAGGGGAGGAGCAAATGAGGGAAAGATTTTGGGAGTGAGGGACTGAGAGGGGGCAGTGAGCAGGGTGTAAAGTGAACAAATAAAATTAATAACAAAATTAAATTAAAAAAAGAAAATAACATCCAGAGCATGGTAACCCAGATCCAGAAAGACACAGAAAGTATGTATTCATTTATAAGTGAAAATTAGTAATAAAGTACAGGATAGGCCTTCCAGTTTCTGTCTCTGGCTTGGGACCATCCTCTACCACAACCTGCCATACCCAAGTGGCACAGGGAGGTAGTTAATCACCCAGGAGTGCAGAGAGGCCTGACAGCACAGATAGAACCTCCCCTGCTGCTCAGAGGATCATGTTGGGAACCCTCTGGCAGAAGCCTTCTGGTTCTTTCTCTGGCTTGGGACCATCCTCTACCGCAGTGCACCATATCCAAGTGGCACAGGGAGATAGCTAACTACCCAGGAGTGCAGAGAGGCCAGACAGCACAGGTAGGGTCACCCCTGCTTCTCAGAGGAAAACCTGAGGACACAGGAACCTAGGAACAGCCTGGGACAGGAGTCTTCTAATTTCTGCCACCACCCAGAGCTGATCAGAGCCTCAGAGCTACATATCCAAATACAACTACAAGAGAGCTGGTCTCACAGGAGTACCTACATACCTGTGTATGAAGAGAGAATGGGTCTCCCAGGAGCACAGATACAGAGACTTGCAGAACAGATAAGCCACAGTCAGAGACAGCAACACTAGCTAACACCAGAGATAACCAGATGGCAAAAGGCAAAGGCAAGAACATTACCAACAGAAACCATGGCAACATGGCACCATCTGAACCAAGTTCTCCAACAACAGCATGTCCTGGTTACCCCAACACATTGGAAAAGCAAGATCTGGATTTAAAATCACATCTCATGATGCTGATTGAGGAATTCAAGAAGGACATAAATAACTCCCTTAAAGAAATACAGGAGAACACGAGTCAACAAGTAGAAGCCCTTAAAAAGGAAACACAAAAATCCCTTAAAGAAATACGGGAGAGCATGGGTCAACAGGTAGAAGCCCTTAAAGAGGAAACACAAACATCCCTTAAAGAATTACAGGAAAACACAAACAAACAAGTGAAGGAACTGAGCAAAACCATCCAGGATCTAAAAATAGAAGTAGAAACAGCTACAAAATCACAAAGGGAGACAACTCTGGAGATAGAAAACCATGGAAAGAAATCAGGAGTCATAGATGCGAACATTAACAACAGAATACAAGAGATAGAAGAAAGAATTTCAAGTGCTGAAGATTCCATAGAAAGCATTGACTCAACAGTCAAAGAAAATGCATAATGCAAAAAGCTTGTAACCTAAAACATCCAGGAAATCCAGGACACAATGAGAAGACCAAACCTAAGGATTATAGGTATAGAAGAAAGCGAAGATTTACAACTTGAAGGGTCAGTAAATCCCTTCAACAAAATTATAGAAGAAAACTTCCCTAACCTAAAGAGAGAGATGCCCATGAACATACAAGAAGCTTACAGAACTCTAAACAGACTGGACCAAAACAGAAATTCCTCCCATCACATAATCAAAGCACCAAATGCACTAAACAAAAGAAAAAGGCCAAGTAACATATAAAGGAAGACCTATCAGAATTATACCAGACATCTCATCAGAAACCATGAAAGCAAGAAGATCCTGGGCAGATGTCATACAGAGAACACAAATGCCAGCCCAGACTACTATAACCAGCAAAATTCTCAATCAGCAAAGATGGAGAAACCAAGATATTATATGATAAATCCAAATTTACACAATATCTTTCCACAAAAGATATTTATCCAGCCCTATAAAGGATAATAGATGAAAAATATAAGTAGGTCAACTACACCCTAGAAAAAGCAAGACAGTAATCTTCTTTCAACAAATCCAAAAGAAAAGAACCACACAAACATAAAAATTACATAAAAAATATCAGGAAGCAACAATCACTATACCTTAATATCTCTTAACATCAATGGACTCAATTCCCTAATTAAAAGACATAGACTAAGAGACTGGATGTGTAAACAGGACCCAACATTTTGCTGCATACAGGAGGCGCACCTCAGAGTCAAAGGCAAACACTACCTCAGAGTAAAAGCCTGGAAAAAAATTTTCCAAGCAAATGGTCCCAGGAAACAAACTGGATTAGTCATACCAATATCAGATAAAATTGACTTTCAACCAAAAGTCATAAAAAAAAAAAAAAAAGGACTCGGAAGGACAATTCATACTCATCAAAGGAAAAACCTTTCAAGGAGAACTCTCAATTCTGAACATCTATGCTCCAAATTCAAGAGCACCCTCATTTGTAAAAGAAACTTTACTAAAGCTTAAAGCATACATTGCACCTCACACAATGATTGTGGGTGACTTCAACACCACACTTTCCTCAATGGACAGATCAGGGAAACACAAACTAAACAGAGACACAGTGAAACTAACAGAAGTTTTGGACCAAATGGACTTAATAGATATCTATAAAACATTTCATCCTAAATCAGAAGAATATACCTTCTTCTCAGCACCTCATGGTACCTTCTGCTAAACTGACCATATAATTGGTCACAAAACAGACCTCAACTGATATAAGAAGATCAAACTAATCCCATGCCTCCTATCAGATCTCTATGGAGAAAGGGTGGTCTTCAATAGCAACAAAAACAACAGAAAGCCCACATACACATGAAAGTTGAACTATGCTCTACTCAATGACACCTTGGTCAAGGAAGAAATAAGTAAAGAAATCAAAGAATTTTTAGAATTTAATGAATATGAAGGCACAACATACCCAAATTTATGGGATACAATGAAAGCAATGCTAAGGGGAAAACTCATAGCTAACATCAAACTAAATGGAAAGAAACTGAAGCAATTCCACTAAAATCAGGGACTAGACAAGGCTACCCTCTCTCTACATATTTATTCAATATAGTACTTGAAATTCTAGCTAGAGCAATTAGATAACAAAGGGTGGTCAAAGGGATACAAATTGGAAAGGAATAAGTCAAATTATCACTATTTGCAGATGATATAATAGTATACTTGAGTGCCTCCAAAAAGAAGCTGGAAAGAACATATACTAGCAGCTTATGATTGAGTAGGCTTTATCCCAGGGATGTAGGGATGGTTCAATATATGGATATCCATCAATGTAATCCACTACATATACAAACTCAAAGAAAAAACCACATGGTCATTTCATTAGATGCTGAAAAAACATTTGACAAAAGTCAGCCTTTTTTCATGTTTCAGGAATTCAAGGCCCATACCTAAACATAGTAAAAACAATATACAGCAAACCAGTATCTAACATCAAACTTAATGGAAAGAAACTGAAGCAATCCCACTAAAATCAGGGACTAGACAAGGCTACGCTCTCTCTCTCTCCATATTTATTCAATATAGTACTTGAAATTCTAGCTAGAGCAATTAGATAACAAAGGGCAGTCAAAGGGATACAAATTGGAAAGGAATAAGTCAAATTATCACTATTTGCAGATGATATAATAGTATACTCAAGTGACCCAAAAAAACTCCACTAAAGAACTCCTACAGCTGATAAACAACTTCTGCAAAGTGGCTGGATATAAAATTAACTTAAACAAATCAGCTTTTTATACTCAAAGGATAAACAGGCTGAGAAAGAAATTAGAGAAATGACACCCTTCACAATAGTCTCAAACAATGTAAATTATCTTGGTGTAACTCTAACCAAACAAGTGAAAGATCTGTATGACAAGAACTTCAAGTCTCCGAAGAAAGAAATCGAAGAAGACCTCAGAAGATAGAAAGATCTCCCATGATTTTGGATTGGCAGTACTAATGTAGTAAAAATGGCCATCTTGCCAAAAGCAATTTACAGATTCAAGGCAATCCCCATCAACATTCCTACTCAGTTCTTCATAGAGTTAGAAAGAGTAATTCTCAAATTCATCTGGAATAACAAAAAACACAGGATAGCTAACACTACTCTCATCAGTAAAAGAACTTCTGAGGAAATCAGTGTCCTGTACCTCAAGCAGTACTACAGAGCAATTGTGTTAAAAAACACATGGTATTGGTACAGTGACAGGCAGGTAGATCAATGGAATAGAATTGAAGACCCAGATATGAACACACACACCTATGGTCACTTGATCTTTGACAAAGGAGCTAAAACCATCCAGTGGAAAAAAGATAGCCTCTTCAACAAATGGTGCTGGTCCAACTGGCAGCTAACAAGCAGAAGAATGCAAATCGATCCATTCTTATCTCCTTGTACTAAGCTCAAGTCCAAGTAGATCAAGGAGCTACACATAAAAGAAGACACACTGAAACTAATAGAAAAGAAACTGGGGAAGACCCTTGAGGACATCAGCACAGGGTGAAAGTTCCTGAACAGAACACCAATAGCTTATGCTCTAAGATCAAGAATTGACAAATGGGACCTCATAAAATTACAAAGTTTCTGTAAGGCAAAGGACACTGTCAGAAGGACAAAACAGCAACCAACTAATTGGGAAAAGATCTTCACCATCCCCACATCCGACAGAGGGCTAATATCCAATATGTACAGAGACTCAAGAAGTTAATCCCCAGAGAACCAAATAACCCTATTAAAATGGGGTACAGAGCTAAACAAAGAATTTTCACCAGAAGAAATTCGGATGGCTGAGAAGCACCTTAAGAAATGTTCAACATCATTAGTCATTAGGGAAATTCAAATCAAAACAACTCTGAGATTTCACCTCATACCAGTCAGAATGGCTAAGATTAAACACTCAGGAGACAGCAGGTGCTGGCAAGGATGTGGAGAAAGAGGAACACTCCTCCACTGCTGGTGGGATTGCAAGATGGTACAACTACTATGGAACTCAGTCTGGCGGTTCCTCAGAAAATTGGGCATGACACTTCCAGAGGACCCTGCCATATCACTCCTGGGCATATACCCAGAGGATTCCCCTGCAGGCAACAAGGACACATGCTCCACTATGTTTATAGCAGTCTTATTCATAATAGCCAGAAGCTGGATAGAACCCAAATGCCCCTCAATGGAGGAATGGATACAGAAAATGTGGTATATTTATACAATGGAATACTAGTCAGCAATAAAAACAATGAATTCATGAAATTTTTAGGCAAATGATTGGAACTGGAAAATATCATCCTAAGTGAGATAACCCAATTACAAAAGAATACACATGAAATGCAATCACTAATAAGTGGATATTAATGAGCCCAGAAGCTCTGAATACTCAAGACACAATTAGCAAATCATATAATTCCCAAGAAGAAGGGAGGAAAGGGCCCTGGTCCTGAAAAGACTTGATTCAGTATTATAGGGGAGTACCAGAACAGAGAAATGGGAGGGGGGATGATTGGGGAATGGGTGGAGGGAAGAGGACTTATGGTACATATGGTGAGGGGGGAACTGGGAAAGGGGAAAGCATTTGGAATGTAAACAAAGAATATAGAATAAAATAAAATAAAATGTAAATAAAGAATATATCTAATAAAAAGAAAAAAACGTTTTACAATAGTTAAGTAAAATGTTCCCAAGAACATGACACATGCTACAGAGAGATCTTTTAGTAAGACTGAGTTCACTGTTGCAAGAGAGAGAGAGAGAGAGAGAGAGAGAGAGAGAGAGAGAGAGAAAGAGAGAGAGAGAGAGAGGACAAGTGGGACCTCACAAAATTACAAAGTTTCTGTAAGGCAAAGGACACTGTCAATAGGATAAAATGGCAACCAACAAGTTGGGAAAAGATCTTTACCAAGCCTACATCTGACATAGGGCTAATATCCAAGATATACAAAGAACTCAAGAAGTTAGACTCCAGAGAGCCAAATAAAACTATAAAAATGGGGTACAGAGCTCAACAAAGAATTTTCACCTGAGGAATATTGAATGGCTGAGAAGCACCTACAGAAATGTTCAACCTCCTTAGTCATCAGGGAAATGCTAATCAAAACAACCCTGAGATTTCACCTCACACCAGTCAGAATGACTAAGATCAAAAACTCAGGAGACAGCAGGTGCTGGCAAGAATGTGAAGAGGAACACTCCTCCACTGCTGGTGGGATTAAAAGCTGGTACAACCACTCTGGAAATCAGTCTGTCAGTTCCTCAGAAAACTGGGCATGATACTGCCCGAGGACCCTGTTATACCAATCCTGGTCATATACCCAGAGGATTCTCCAGCATGTATTAAGGACACATGCTCCACTATGTTCAGCACAGACTTATTTATTTGTTTGTTTGTTTTTTGAGACAGGGCTTCTCTGTGTAGCCCTGGTTGTCCTGGAACTCACTTTGTAGACCAGGCTGGCCTCAAACTCAGAAATCTACCTGCCTCTGCCTCCCAAGTGATGGGATTAAAGGTGTGCACCACCACTGCCCGGCAGCCTTATTTATAATAGCCAGAAGCTGGAAAGAACCCAGATATCCCTCAATGGAGAAATGGATTCAGAAAATGTGGTACTTTTACACAATGGAATACTACTCAGCTATCAAAAACAATGAACTCATGACATTCTTAGGCAAGTGGGTGGAACTGAAAAATATCCTGAGTGAGGTAACCTAATCACAAAAGAACACACATGTTATGCACTCTCTGATAAGTGGATAATAGCCCAGAAGCTTCCAATACCCAAGACACAATTCACATATCAAATGAGGCCCAAGAAAAAGGAAGACCAAAGTATGGATACTCTGGTCCTTTTTAGAAGGGGAAACAAAATGTCCACAGAAGGAGATACAGAAACATAGGGTGGAGCAATGTATGAGGGAAAGACCATCCAGAGACTGCCCCACCTAGGGATCTATCCCATACACAGTTACAAAACCCAGACACTATTGTGGATGCCCACAAGTGCTTGCTGACTGGTGTCTGATACAGCTATCACCTGGGAAGCTCTGCTAGTGCATGACAAATACAGAGGGTGCTACTTTCAGCCAGCCATTGAACTGAGCACAAGGTCTCCAGTGGAGGAGCTAGAGAAAGGACCCAAGTTCCTGAAGGTGTTTGCAGAACCATAGGGAGAGCAACAAGATGAGCCACCTAGTATCTCAGGGCTTCTAGTGACTAATCCATCAAACAAAGAGTATACATGGAGATACTAATGGCTCCAGATGCATAGGCATCAGAGGATGGACTTGTTGGACATCAAAGTGAGGGGAGGCCCTTGGTCCTGGGAAGGCTCGATGCTGAAGTGTAGGGGAACACCAGGACATTTAATTGGGATTAGGTTGATTGGGGAACAGGAGGAGGGGAGATGGGTTATGGGATTTTCAGGGGGGGACCAGGAAAGGGAACAACATTTGAAATGTAAATAAAGAATATATCTAATTTTAAAAAGGCAGACTTGGAAAGATTAAAAAAAAGTACAGGATAGGCTTGCTACTCTTGAGAGACCTAGTGAAACTAAGTAATAAGGAGGGCCCAAGTGAGAATACATGGGTCTCACTCAGAAGGGGAAATAAAAGACATCTGAGATCAATGAAGGGAAGAAACTGGGTGGAAGAGGGGATGAGGAGGGCAACAGCAATGGAGATCAGGTGCAGGGAGAGGTGGGGGCAGGAGAGGCCTGTGTGTGAGAATGAAAATCGATGGGGGGCATCTTTGGGACTAGCTGGAGACCTGGGATGGAAGAGGCTCCTGGGAGTTTATGGTGGTGACCCTAGCTGATACTTCTATCAGCTGGGAATATGAAGACTGAAGTTGCCACCTCCAGTAGCCATATGGGACTCCCAGTGGAAGAAGGGAGACATCAATCCACCCACAAAATCTTCAAGCCCAAATTTGTCCTGCCTACAATATGTACAGAGATATAGATGGAACAGACATTGAGGGAAAGGCCAACCAATGACTGTCCCAACTGGATACCCATCCCATTGAGAAAGCCAACCCCTGATACTATTAATAACATTCTGCTATGCTTGCAGACAGAAGCCTAGCATAACTGTCTCCTTAAAGGTTTCATCCAGTAGTGGATGGAAATAGATGCAGAGACCCATAGCCAAACATCAGGCAGAGCTGGGGTATTCTTGTGGAAGAGTGAGGGATCAGATTGAAGGAGCCAAAGGGGTCAAGTATCACACAAATCTCGTAGACACTGTATGATTCCCACAGCTAAACTGCAATCTCGGTGGAAACTGTGTGATATTTACAGGTAAAAGCCTTGTCTATGATAAAGCTGTCTATTGAGGAACTCGTATTGTGAGACTCCTTGGCCGGAGATGCTGAGCTGGATTTCTCATGGCAAGCCTTGCCTGTCTGACTTTTCTTTAGCCTGTTTCTTTACTTACAAAATGTTCTTGGTAGCAAGAGCTGTGAGCACCCAGGCGTTAAAAGCTAACGAGAATTCATTCTTTGAGCTACAGCACTGGCCATGATTTATCTTCTAGAGATCCATTGCTTTGCCTTTTGATCAGCTAAGAATTAACCTCCCAACAATATATACAATTGTATGGCTAGGTGGCTTTGGGACCCTGATATGGAAAGCATCAGTTAAGTAAAGCTTCAAAATGAGCCTAAAAGAGTCTCACAAAAAGAAAGCAGGATGTTAAAGACTATGCATAAACAAAAAGACCTAGTGACATAACAATGTTTCCAAGGACTCTTAAACTACTAGTTTATCATTAACTACAGAGGGACGCGATGGCTTTGTATGTATTCTGTAAAGTTCATACCTGACTGATTTTGTATTTCCTTGTGCCAGATACTCATGGTAACCATTCTTTGTAAACACTTCACTGGATACATTTTTTCTTCAGTAATGTAATGCCAACTTATGTATATAAAAGTTCCTGCCTCAGAACAGTAAAGTGCATTCAGACTCAACCTACACCTGGTGTGTCTGTCTGTCATTTACCGGACCTGTACCTTCCTGCATATCAAAGACCTTGATTCCCCCATGGGTGTGTGTTCTGGCAGTCAAGGACACCACAAGATGACCTACAGAGTCAACAACCTTGGCCCATGGTGTTCACAGAGACTGAGCCACCAACGAAGGGCATGCAGGTGTTAGACCTAGGCCCCTTATACATTTGTAGCAGATGTTCAGCTTGAACTTCATGTGGCCTTTTAAGAATTGGAGCAGGATACCACTCCTGGTCATATACCCAGAGGAGTCCCCAGCATGTAATAAGGATACATGCTCCACTATGTTCATTGCAGTCCTCTTTATAATAGCCAGAAGCTGGAAAGAACCCAGATGTCCCTCAATGGAGCAATGGATAAAAAATGTGGTATATATACACAATGGAGTACTATTCAGCCATTAGAAACAATGAATTCATGAACTTCTTAGACAAATAGATGGAGCTGGAGAATATCATCCTAAGTGAGGTAACCCAGTCTCAAAAGAACACTCATGGTATGCATTCACTGATAAGCGGATATTAGCCTAGAAGCTTGGAATACCCAAGACACAATCCACATATCAAATGATGTCCAAGGAAAAGAAAGGAGTAGCCCCTGGTTCTGGAAAGGCTCAGTGTAGCAGTGTAGGGGAATATC
Organism: Apodemus agrarius; assembly: GCA_964023405.1. Lineage (NCBI taxonomy): Eukaryota > Metazoa > Chordata > Mammalia > Rodentia > Muridae > Apodemus > Apodemus agrarius. The sequence goes on along the minus strand of OZ030013.1, from coordinate 74,538,184 downwards.
AGAACAGGGAAGTGGGAAGGGGTGGATGGGGGAACAGGGGGAGGGAAGAGGTCTTATGGGACTTTCGGGGAGGGGGGATCCAGGAAAGGGGAAATCATTTGAAATGTAAATAAAGAATATATCAAATAAAAAAAAAGAATTGGAGCAGGAATGTCTTTGACTCTGTTGCCTGCCAGTGGATCCTTTTCCCCTAGCTGGACTGCTTGGTTAGACCTCAGTGGGAAAAGATGCACTTAGTCCTGCTGCAACTTGATGTTCCAGAATATGATGTTACCCAAGGGGGACTTCCTCTCATCTGAGGAGAAAGGAAGTGAGTAATGGCGGATGGAAGGATTTGTAAGTGTGGGACTGGGAGGAGAGAAGGGAGTGGGGCTGTGACTGGGATGTAAAGTGAATAAATACATTGATAAAAAAAGTAAAATTCTGTTTACTTGATTTCTGCTTTCAGTTTTTGAGAGTTAGTGTTCTTGAATATGGACACTTGAATAGAAATGATGAAATCAATAGAACTTGTGATTGTTTTTTAACTAGTTTATTCAGAAATGAACATATGCAAGATTTTTATACACAGATATTTATTCCAATACAAATCCTGTACTTAAACATAAAAACTGTACTATTATTTATGTAGTAGAAAATCAAATGTAGGTGTAGGAGAGCTCACAAAGTGATATTGCAAAGAACTGGATTCAGAGTTTTCTTCCTAAATTGTTTAAGTTTGAAAATCTGGTTTTACTCCTTCAAACTTCGTTATTCCTCCTGAAAATTGAGACTAGTAATTTATATGTCTTATGTGTAATCTTAAGGTTATGATATTAATATAACCATTTGTTTACATATAAACATTAAAATGAATTTAGTGAAATAATTAGACTTTTCATTTACTACTTCTCACTGTGTCCCCCTTACTCTGATTGATTCTACAGATAAACAATGGTCCTCCTATTTCCACTGTTTTGTCATCCGGACACTATTTTCTGCCACCAGCATTCTAAGGGAATTTGGTGTACCTTTTCTCCTATGTGACTCAATTGGTGGATCTGGTATAGCTGGAATTTTTCTAACCCTAAGTAAAATGTCCTCTAAACATCTATCCTTTCTAGGGATCATGTGAAATGCAATGAGGGGAACTTTTTTTTTCATCTGAAATGGTTATAATGAGGGGATCTGAGAGACTACCACACAGAAAAACCCTTCACATCAAATTTTACAGGAGAGGGAGTAAAAGAAATGAGGAGGACTTAGAACTGAAGGAATTTGTCTAAGTTGGAAACAGGATCCATGATGCAAATTCACCTGGGATTTGTAGAAATGTGCTGTAAAGTGCAGTTGTTGAAATGTGGAGAAACTTTGAGACAGTGTCTCATACGGTAGTATTAGTGTTAGACACTGGGACATACACAGATTTTGGAGTTACCAAGGAGAGCTTTTGAACCATTCCTAACTCTGCTGTACTTTGGGTCTTTGAATTCTTTTGGAGGAAATTCTGATTTTTTGTGATAATTATTTATTCTCCTGCTCCCTGCACTTCATCATCTTCCTCTCTACTCTCATGGAATCAATGCCCTCAGCTTATAAATGCCTGAAACTTCTTTAATTAAAAAAAAAAGCTCAAACCTAATAGCTGATTGGCTACTCTTTATTTATTTCATAAAACATTATTTGCTTGCTTGTTTCTTGTCAGGAGCCATAATGGGACAAGCTAATATACTAGCAGATGTTCATCCTGAAATGCCTGCCTCGGATTATTATATAATCTGCGACAGGTGAGCCCCCATTCAGCAAGGCTGTGGGGGACTAATTTTAGGAAAGATTTCCTGCTATTTATATGCTTTTCCTGTTGTTATTATTATTATACATTTATAATAATCAATAGTAATAGCACATTCCTTTGGAGCAGATCCTTGCAGATCCATGAAGATGTCTTATAGTGATGCTATGTAGACAAATAGATGACTTTAGTTTTAATGATGATCCTATAAGAATTCCTAAAATTATATCTGTGATTACTAAGCTCTTTTCTAATGGGACTGCTACTAGATCCCTCCTATAGCCAAACTGCAATGAGAACTCTGCCAGTCTCCCAAGTGTCACAAGTTAATTGCTCTTAGATGGCAACCAGACTTTCTCCTACTCAGAGCACATTCCAAGAGGTTGTAAAACAATTAACTAAAGGTCATAAAAATGGAACTAGGATTTATTATAGGTGTTAGGACAGAAGGTAAAATATTGACTGGGTTTTTCTATACAAAACGTCACTTATAACTTAGTTATGGTTTTAAACTTTCTACGAACCTGTAGAGAAGACAAGTGATAGCTAGATAATTACTCCTAATGGATATGCATGTAAACATTCTCTGTTGTAAGCTTCTATTTCAATTTAGGACTTGGTTTTCTGTGTGAACTTATGATGAACTTTGTAACATGTGATCATGCATTCGGAAAGACGTTTAAGGGCTGAGGACAAAGAGAAGTCAGACCAGAAGAACTGAATGAGAGGGACAGAGCTGAGAGGAGAACTGAACTGAGGAGAAGTTTTTTAGTCAGAAGAGAACAAGACTAGAAGGATAATGCAGAGTGGAATAACTTAGAAACTATAGGTAACATAAACTAACTAAGAGAATAACAATGTGCAGGAGGCAGAGAGAAAGAGGAAAAAAGAAGATGTTGCAGAGAGTAGAAGGAGCAGGCAGGCTTCTCCTTACCATTGGAAAGGACAGGTCCCATGGTAAGGACAAAGCAGGCTTAGTCTTATTAAGAGAAACAAAGTCTTTTTCTTACAAACATGGATTTAATTCATTTAGCATTGAAAGGGTGGAAGCTTTTTCTTTCTCCATGCAATAAATATTGTAGTCCATTTTTTATCCAGAATGAGTGAGTTCTTTCTGCACCGGTGCTTGGTCTTTGCTCCATATGCATATGTAAGTATGGATGTATGTGTAAGAATGCAATTGTGGGAATGTATGCATGTATGTGTGTAAGTATGAAATTGTGAGAATGCATGCAAGCTGGGCCCAGCTGACTGCGTGAAAGATGTATGTGTGAATCTATGTATGAAGATGTATGTGTGAATTTATGTGAGATTATGCATATTCACGTATGTAGAAATTTTTCTGTCTACAAGTGTTATTCTCTTCTCCAGGTTCATTAGAAGTTTATTGCTCCTAACTTCCCCCCTAGACTGACAAGCAAGAGGCATCTGGACAATAGGGGAAAGGCTCTAGCAATTAACCCTTTACTTAATCTCCTGCTGTTTTAGGATGATGTGTTAAATACCTGAGACTGCAGTCTCTGACTCCAGAGGAACACAGAAGGCAGGTCAGCTATGTTAGCCTAGTAACTTAGATTTAGATAAGTAAACCTTTTATTATACAACAACCCTAAACTTTCCGTAAGACAAAGTCTTACCCCCGCCGACGCTTCCCCCCTCTGCTGCCTCAAGAAGGACCAAGAAGAAACACCTTTGCTGGGGCTGGCTCCCAGCAGTTTCTTGTAGTTGCCTATCTTAGAATCTGGTATTCTCTTGAAGGTCACTCATCACCTCATAATGGTCAGTTCAGAAAACGTTATTTACTTTTTTATTTATTTATGTCCCAATCACAGCTTCCCTTCTCCTTCCAGTTCTTCCCTGATCTCTCCCCTCTTTGACATCCTATCTATTCCTCCTCTTGTTTTCCTTCAGGAAAATGTAGGCCTCCTATGGATATCAACCAGTCATGGCATAGCAAGTTCTAGTAAGACTAGGCACCTCCTCTCCTCTTAAGGCTAGATGAGGCAACCCAGTAGAAGGAAAGGGTTTGAAAAGCAGGCAACAGAGTCAGAGACAGCCCCTGCTCCCACTTTTAGGTACCCTAAGCTATACAATTGTAACTTATGTGCAGAGGGCCTAAGTCAGTCCCATATATGCTCCTGGTTTGTGGTCTAGTCTCTGTGAGCTCCGATGGAACCAAGGTTTGTTGACTTTGTGGGATTTCTTGTGGTTTCTTTGACCCCCCTGGCTCTTACAATTCTTTCCTCTTCTTCCACAGGATTCCCCAAACTGCCTAATGATCTTCTGTAATATTATCTTTTATATGTCAGATGTAATTGTCATCTTGAAGGCTTACTGCTGAATAAGCTCATCCTTTCTAGTTCTTTCTGAACTCTGGCTGACTCATTCTGACTCAAACTTCTCTCCAAGTTGACTAATTCAATGTCACTTCTCTCAGTTTCTCACTGAATTGCTCTGCTTTGCCTCAAAGTTACTCTGGAAATTTGTTCTATTCATCTGGCTCCTTCTTATTCTCTGACTTCAGCTGTCTCCACTGACCTGCACTGAACTTTCTGAAATTACAAATGAAATCAACTCCACTTTACTGTACTGATTTCCAACTCATCGACTGAATTGAATTCCACTGCACTATCTCAACTGACTCCCAACTCACAGAACTCTCTCCCCTGTGCTCCTCTTAAATAGCCCCTCTTTCCTGTGCTGTTCTCATGAGAGCTGGATGTATCCCAGCTCTGACTCTGTCAAATCTTTCTCTGATTCATCATTTTGGCTGTCACTTTCAAACATGGCTGCTTCCTTCTATAAACTAATGTCACCTTCATTGTTTGAGATTAAAGGTGTGTACTAAGGGCATTAAAGGCTTCCAGAGGGAGTAAAGGCATGTCATTCCAGCCAGGTTACAGACTTACAAGGTATTTGGATGTGATTCCTTGCCAGTGGAGACATGATGCTGGATTAAAATTCCTCTAAAACCTTTCTGTTTTAACATAATATTTTAAATGATTATTTGCGAATTTCACATAATGCATTCTGCTTTACTTCCCAGTCCCCCCAGATCCACTTCCTACCCTAAGGTCTCCTCCACAAAAAAAGATGTAAAAAAATTCAATTTGTGTTGTCCATATAGTCACTGAGCCTTGTCAATCTCCTGTGGCCAGCTCATTAAAGAAAAGTGAGTCCTTCCTCACCACTCTCCTACTAGTAGACATCTACCGTGGACAACTATACTTCAGCATACCTATCATAAATTTCAAGAGTTCTCTTTGATGGCTTCCTGTCTGTGTTGTACTTTTGGGGATTGGGTGGGAGTAGGAGAATTGTCCCAGAAGCCTTCTATGTCTCTCTTTCTTAATTTTGAGTAGGTAGTCATCAATACCATCACAGAAGAAGCTCTCTTTTTCTTTATACTCAGGAGGAGCATGGATCATGAACTTCCACATGATATCTGGCCACAGCATGAACCACAGACATTTACCCTGGTCTCTGGCATCAGCATGTGCCATGGACTTTAGTATGGTGTCTGCTGGCAATATGGGGCATAGATATCAACATCGTCCTCAGTGGCAGCCCATCCCATGGGCATCAACATGGCTTCAGGTGGCACCACAGATTACAGACCATGGCTTTCAGTAGTAACTTCATGGGCCATGTATAATCAACATGGTCTCCAGATGAAGCAGTGCCATGGACCCAGTTGTGGCCCCTAGTTGGCAGCATGGACCACAGACATCAACATGGCCTTAGGTAGCAGCACAGGTGACTCACATTTATGTGGCTACCAGTGGAGTCATTGCCCACAGACATCAGCATGTCCCCAACAGAAAACCTTTTTAAAAAATAAATTCATCAGGATTTACGTGATGGCTATTTTTTATTTTCAACTCGACAATACATGGAATTAAATAAAACCCATGCTGTTTTAGTTAATTTAACAAAATTATCCAGACAATTTGATTATCTTTGATTCACCTTTTGTGAGAAACAAGAGATTTGGTGACCATATAAAACTTTTAACAATGTGTGGAAAAATCAGGAAAAGTAATGATGCTGGCTGGTTTTGCTCCTAGTATCTCTGGATAAACTGACGAAGGAAAAGGATGGGCTCTATGATAAAAACATCCAACTTTGCTCTATCCAGCCAGCGGAACCAGCCTCCACCAGCTTCTTAGGTGTTTCGATCCAGCCTGCGGAACCAGGTACCTGAGATATCCGAATTTAAGACCTTCGGGGACTCAGGCCTTGAGTAGGAGCTGCGCACAGAGCAGTGGTTTGGGGGACACCAGCCAAGCCTGGGCTCTGTGCCCTGAAGGCAGACCCCCGCATTCCCTGCAGCCTCAGTCATCTTCCCAGGTGTTCTGATCCAGCCTGCGGAAACAGGTACCCGAGATATTCTGAGTTTAAGACCTTTGGGGGCCGGCAAGCTGCACTCCCCACATCCAGTGGCCACTGCTGGCATCCTTGCAGTGGTCTGGACTAAGGAGAGCTGAGCCAGGTACCCGTGATACCCAGAACTTGGGATCTTCGGGGGTGCAAGACTGCCTGGCAGTGATCCGGGGAGAACAGGGTTGTTGGGCCCCAACCAGGCGTGGGCTCTGTGGGGAACCGTGCACTCTGCTCATCCGAGGTTATCTTGGTGGTGGGTGCTTAGACTGAGCAGACAGAACCAGATACCGGAGATATCCTAAGCTTAAGATCGCGGGGACCTGGGTCACCAGCCAGTCATCTAAGAACTGAAGTTTGGCAGAGCAGCAGTTCTTGTGTTGCAGCAGGGCGTGGGTTCCCAGCCCTCTGGGAGTCCCTACACTCCGCACTCCCTACTCCCCGAGGCCTCAGACAGCATCCTTGCTGCTGACTGAACTAAGCAAACAGATCCAGAGAGGACAAGCAGCAACAGGTCCACAGTGATAACTGAATATAACATTGCTTAGAGCAAGATACACCAGGGGTCCAACAGCACCCAAGAGGAGAACAACACATCAGCAATCTGTGCCAGGGGAAACCCAGTCATCCAGTGGTGGGGAAATAGCCTCTCGAGTCCACAGGAGGTTCAAGCACCAGCTAGTGACTACAAGACCATCTAAGGCCAGAGATAACCAGATGTCAAAAGGCAAATGTAGGAATGTTACCAACAGAAATCAAGGCAATATGGCAGCATCTGAACCCAACACCCTGACAGCAGTAAGTCCCGGATACCCCACCACACCAGAAAAACAAGATTTGGATCTAAAATCACTGGTCAGGATGCTGATAGCAGAACACATAGATAAATCTCTTAAAGAAATACAGGAGAAATGAAGCCCTTTCAAGGCAAACACAAAAATCACTTAAAGAAATTCAGGAGAATATGGATCAAAAATTAGGAGTCAGTAAGGAGGAAGTACAAAAATCACTTAAAGAAATAAAGGAGAACATGGGCCAACAAGTAGAAGTCATGAAAGAAGAAACACAAAACACTCTTAAAGAAATACATGAAAATACAAATAAGCAAGTGGAAGATCTGAGCAAAACCATCCAGGATCTGAAAACAGAAGTAGAAACAACTAAGAAATCACAAAGGGAGACAACTTTGGAAATAGAAAACCTTGGGAAGAAATCAGGGGCCATAAATGCAAATATCAACAATAGGCTACAAGAGATAGAAGAAATAATCTCAGATGCCGAAGATACCATAGGAACCATTGATTCAACAGTCCAAGAAAATACAAAATGCAAAAAGCTTGTAACCCAAAACATCCAGGAAATCCAGGACACAATGAGAAGACCAAACCTAAGGATTATAGGCATAGATGAGAGGGAAGATATACAACTTAAAGGGCCAGTAAATATCTTCTACAAAATTATGGAAGAAAACTTCCCCAACCTAAAGAGAGAGATGTCCATGAATATACAAGAAGCCTACAGAACTCCAAACAGACTGGAGCAGAACAGAAATACCTCCCATCACATAATAATCAAAACCACAAACATACTAAACATACTAAGGGCAGCAAGAGAAAAAGGCCAAGTAACATATAAAGGAAGACCTATCAGGATTACACCAGACTTCTCACCTGAGACCATGAAAGCTAGAAGATCCTGGGCAGATATCATGCAGACTCTAAGAGAACACAAACTTCAGCCAAAACTACTATACCCAGCAAAACTCTCAATCGCCATAGATGGAGAAACCAACGTATTCCATGACAAAACCAAATTTGCACATTATCTTTCCACAAATCCAGCCCTACAAAGGATAATAGGGGAAAAACACCAACACAAGGAGGGAAACCACACCCCAGAAGAAAACCTCTTCTCATCAAATCCAAAGGAAGATAACCTCTCAAATATAAAAAATAATTTCAAAAATGTCAGGAGGTAATAATTACTATTCCTTAATATCTCTTAACATCAATGGACTCAATTCCCCAATAAAAAGACATAGACTAACAGACTGGATACGGAAACAGGACCCTACATTTTGCTGCATACAGGAAACACATCTCAGTGTTAAAGACAAACACTGTCTTAGAGTAAAAGGCTGGAAGACAATTTTACAAGCAAATGGTCTCGGGAAACAAGCTGGAGTAGCCATTCTAATATCAGATAAAATTGACTTTCAACCAAAAGTCATCAAAAGAGACTCAGAAGGTCACTTCTTGCTTGTCAAAGGGAAAATCCACCAAGAAGAGCTCTCAATACTGAACATCTATGGTCCAAACGCAAGGGCACTCTCATTCGTCAAAGAAATCTTACTAAAGCTTAAAGCACACATTACACCTAACACAATAATTGTGGGTGACTTCAACACTCCACTCTCCTCAATGGACCAGTCAGGAAAGCAGAAACTAAACAGGGACACAGTGAAACTAATTGAAACTCTGGACCAATTGGATTTAACAGATATATATATAGAACATTTCATCCTAAAGCTAAAGAATATACCTTTTTCTCAGCTCCACATGGTACCTTCTCTAAAATATACCATATAATTGGTCACGAGACAGATGTCAACAAATACAAGAAGATCGAGCTAATCACCATGGAGTAAGAGTGGTCTTCAATAGCAACAAAAACAACAGAAAGCCCACATACACATGGAAACTGAACAATACTCTACTCAATGACACCTTGGTCAAGGAAGAAATAAAAAAAGAAATCAAAGACTTTTTAGAATTCAATGAAAATGAAGGTACAACCTACCCAAATCTATGGGACACAATGAAAGCAGTGCTAAGAGGAAAACTCATAGCTCTAAGTGCATCCAAAAAGAAACTGGAGAGAGCATACACTAGCAGCTTAACGGCACACCTTAAAGCCCTGGAAAAAAAAGAAGTTAATTCCCCCAGGAGGAGTAGAAGACAGGAAATCATCAAACTCAGGGCTGAAATCAATCAAGTGGAAACAAAGAGAACCATACAAAGAATCAACAAAACCAGGAGCTGGTTCTTTGAGAAAATCAACAAGATAGATAAACCCTTAGTCAGACTAACCAAAGGACACAGAGACAGTATCCAAATTAACAAAATTAGAAATGAAAAGGGGGACATAACAACAGAAACTGAGGAAATTAAAAAGATCATCAGATCCTACTACAAAGGTCTATACTCAACACAACTGGAGAATCTGGAGGAAATGGACAATTTCTAGACAGATACCAAATACCAAAATTAAATCAGGATCAATTAGATCAGCTAAACAGTCCCATAACTCCCAAAGAAATAGAAGGAGTCATAAAAAGCATTCCAATCAAAAAAAGCACAGGACCAGATGGTTTTAGTGCAGAATTCTACCAGATATTCAAAGAAGACTTAACACCAATACTCTTCAAACTATTCCACAAAATAGAAACAGAAGGGACACTGCCCAACTCGTTCTTTGAAGCCACAGTTACGCTGATACCAAAACCAGACAAAGATCCAACAAATAAAGAGAACTACAGGCCAATTTCTCTTATGAATATCGATGCAAAATACTAAATAAAATTCTTGCCAACTGAATCCAAGAGCACATCAAAACGATCATTTACCATGATCAAGTAGGCTTTATCCCAGGGATGCAGGGATGGTTCAATATACGAAAATCCACTACATAAACAAACTAAAAGAAAAAAAAAACATGATCATCTCATTAGATGCTGCAAAAGCTTTTGACAAAATTCAGCATCCTTTCATGCTAAAAGTCCTGGAAAGAACAGGAATTCAAGGCCCATACCTAAATATAGTAAAAGCAATATACAGCAGAACAGTACCCAACCTCAAAATAAATGGAGAGAAACTTGAAGCAATCCCACTAAAATCAGGGACTAGACAAGGCTGCCCTCTCTCTCCATATCTTTTCAATATAGTGCTTGACGTTCTAGTGAGAGCAATTAGAGAACATAAGGACGTCAACTTCAGCAAAGTGGCTGGTTATAAAATTAACTCAAGCAAATCAGTAGCCTTCTTATACTCAAAGGACAAGCAGGCTGAGAAAGAAGTTAGGGAAATAACACCCTTCACAATAACCACAAACAATATAAAGTATCTTGGGGTGACTCTAACCAAACAAGTGAAAGATCTGGAGGTGAGCATGCAGAAGAATGCGAATTGACCCACTCTTATCTCCTTGTACTAAGATCAACTCCAAGTGGATCAAGGACCTCCACATAAAACCAGACACCTGAAACTATTAGAAAAGAAACTTGGGAAGATCCTGGAGGACATGGGCACAGGGGGAAAGTTCCTGAACAGAACACCAATAGCTTTTGCTCTAAGATTAAGAATTGACAAATGGGACCTCATAAAATTACAAAGTTTCTGTAAGGCAAAGGACACTGTCAGAAGGACAAAACGGCAACCAACAACGTGGGAAATGATCTTCACCAACCCCACATCCGACAGAGGGCTAATATCCAATATATACAAAGAACTCAAGAAGTTAGACCCCAAAGAACCAAATAACCCTATCAAAAAATGGGGTACAGAGCCAAACAAAGAATTTTCACCAGAAAAAATGTGGATGGCCGAGAAACACCTTAAGAGATGTTCAACATCATTAGTCATCAGGGAAATGCAAATCAAAACAACCCTGAGGCCTGGAAAGATTGGATCCAGTTTTGTAGAGAAACCGTGGGGGTAGGGGGAATGATTGGGGAATAGTTGGGGGGGAGAGGAACTATGGGACATAGGGAGGCGGGAACTGGGAAAGGGGAAAGCCTTTGGAATGTAAACATAGAATATAGAAAATAAAAATTAAAAAAAAACAACAACCCTGAGATTCCACCTCACACCAGTCAGAATGGCTAAGATTAAAAACTCAAGCAACAATAGGTGCTGGTGAGGATGTGGAGAAAGAGGAACACTCCCCCACTGTTGGTCGGATTGCAAAATGGTAAAACTGCTCTGGAAATCAGTTTGGCGGTTCCTCAGAAAATTGGGCATGTCACTTCCAGAGGACCCTGGCATACCACTCCTGGGCATATTCCCAGAGGGTTCCCCTGCATACAATAAAGACACATGCTCCACTATGTTCATAGCAGCCTTGTTTATAATAGCCAGAAGTTGGAAGGAACCCAGATATCCCTCAAAGGAGAAATGGATACAGAAAATGTGGTATATATATACAATGGAATACTACTCAGCAATTAAAAATAATGAATTCATGCAATTTGAAGGCAAATGGTTAGATCTGGAAAATATCATCCTAAGCGAGTTAACCCAATCACAAAAGAATACACATGAAATGCAATCACTAAGTGGATATTAATGAGCCCAGAAGCCCTAAATACTCAAGGCACAATTAGCAAGTCAAATGATTCCCAAGAAGAAGAAAGGAGAGGACCCTGGGCCTGAAAAGATTGGATCCACTTTTGTAGATCCAGAACAGAGAAATGGTGTGTGTGTGGTGATTGGGGAATAGTTGGGGGGGGGAGAGGACTTATGGGACATATGGTGGGGGGGAACTGGGAAAGGGGAAAGCCTTTGGAAGGTAAACATAGAATATAGAAAATAAAATAAAAAAAGAGATATAAATAAAACAAATACGGGCAGTGGTGGCGCACGCCTTTAATCCCAGCACTTGGGAGGCAGAGGCAGGCGAATTTCTGAGTTCAAGGCCAGCCTGGTCTACAGAGTTCCAGGACAGCCAGGGCTACACAGAGAAACCCTGTCTCAAAAAAAAACAAAAACAAAAACAAACCAAAAGAAAAACAACCAAAAAACAAAACAAAAAAAAATCCAACTTATATCATCTCAGAATACAGAGGACAACAATGAACTCAGTGATAGAAATGATCATCTCCAGATGTTTATAAACAGTCTTGTCTTAGTCAGGGTTTCTATTTCTGCACAAACATCACGACAAAGAAGCAAATTGGGGAGGAAAGGGTTTATTGAGCTTACACTTCCTTTTTTTTTTCTATATTCTTTGTTTATATTCCAAATGCCTTCCCCTTTCCTGGTTCCCCCCTCCCCATAAGTCCCATAAGCTCTCTTTCCCTCTGCCCATTCCCCAATCACCCCCTCCCATTTCTCTGTCCTGGTACTCCCCTACAATGCTGGACCAAGCCTTTCCAGACCAGGGCCCTCTCTTTCCTTCTTCTTGGGAATCATTTGATATGTAATTGTGTCTTGAGTATTCAGAGCTTCTGGGCTAATTGATATCCACTTATCAGTGACTGCATTTATGTGTATTCTTTTGTGATTGGGTTACCTCACTTACGATGATATTTTCCAGTTCCAACCATTTGCCTAAAAATTTCATGAATTCATTTAATTGCTGAGTAGTATTCCATTGTGTAAATATACCACATTTTCTGTATCCATTCCTCCATTGAGGGACATCTGGGTTCTTACACCTTCTGGCTATTATACATAAGGCTTCTATGAACATAGTAGAGCATGTGTCCTTATTGCATGCTGGGGAATCCTCTGGGTATATGCCCAGGAGTGGTATAACAGGGTCCTCTGGAAGTGTCATGCCCAGTTTTCTGAGGAACCACCAGACTGATTTCCAGAGTGGCTGTACCAGCTCGCAATCCCACCAGCAGTGGAGGAGTGTTCCTCTTTCTCCACATCCTTGTCAACACCTGCTGTCTCCTGAGTTTTTAAGCTTAGCCATTTTGGCTGGTGTGAGATGAAATCTCAGGATTGTTTTGATTTGCATTTCCCTAAATGCAAATCAAAAAAATGATTAATGATGTTGAACATTTCTTAAGGTGCTTCTCAGCCATTTGAAATTCTTCAGGTGAAAATTTTTTGTTTAGCTCTGTACCCCATTTTTTAAAAATAGAACATTTTTATTTATGTAATACTCAAGGTTAGCATTGCAGGGCTCCTTAATCCCATTTATAAAACTCTTCATATTTATTTTTCTTTATAACCTCTCACCTTTTTTATTTTCAGTGAATAGATAAATTTAATCCACACATACAAGATCACACACACACACACACACACACACACACACACACACATGAAGAGAGGTACAGAAAACTACAAATTAGCTATAAAAAGAATGAAACACTGTTATTTAGACAAAATGAATGAGCCTATAGGGCACTGAGTTACATTAAATGTGACCTGAGTAAATGAAGGAAAGTTGGTCAACAGGTGCCAAGACCTAGTTATTAGGAGGGACCCTTTTATGTGCTCAATTTCTTTCTTTTTTTCTCTTTTTTTTATTCGATATATTCTTTATTTACATTTCAGATGATTTCCCCTTTCCTGGCTCCCTGCCCCCCAAAAGTCTCATATGCCCTTTTCCCTCCCCTGCTTCCGCATCCACCCCTTCCCTCTTCCCTGTTCTGGTGTTCCCCTACACTGATAAATTGAGCCTTTCCAGAACCAGGGTCCACTCCTTCCTTCTCCTTAGACATCATTTGGTATGTAGATTGTGTCTTGTCTGTACCCCATTTTTTATTAGGGTTATTTGGCTCTCTGGAGTCTACCTTCGTTTTTAAAAATTTTAAAAAAGATTTATTTATTATATACACTGTAGCTGTCTTCAGACGCACCAGAAGAGGGCGTCAGATCTCATTATGGATGGTTGTGAGCCACCATGTGGTTGCTGGGATTTGAACTCAGGACCTTCAGAAGAGCAGTCAGTGCTCTTAACCGCTGAGCCATCTCGCCAGCTCCTCTACCTTCTTTTTAAATTTATTTTATTTATTTTTTAATTTTCTATATTCTTTGTTTACATTCCAAATGATTTTCCCTTTCCCGGTTCCCCACTCCCCCTAAGTCCTGTCCCATAAGCCCTCTTCCCTCCACTAGGTCAGAATTCAACCCCCTCCCACTCCTCTGTCCTGGCAATCCCCTATAATGCTGCATTAACCCTTTACCAGACCTGGGCCCTCTTCTTCCTTCCTTCTTCTTGGGAATGATTTGATATGTGGGTTGTGTTTTGGGTATTCTGAGCTTCTGGGCTAATATCCATGGAGGTTACCTTCTTGAGTTCTTTGTATATATTGGATATTAGCCCTCTGTTGGATGTAAGGTTGGTGAAGATCTTTTCCCAATTTGTTGGTGGCTGTTTTGCCCTTTTGATAGTGTCCTTTGCCTTACAGAAACTTTGTAATTTTATGAGGTCCCATTTGTCAGTTCTTGATCTTAGAGCATAAGTTATTGGTGTTCTGTTCAGAAACTTTTCTCCTGTGCCCATGTCCTCAAGGGTGTTCCCCAGTTTCTTTTCTATTAGTTTCAGTGTGTCTAGTTTTATGTGGAGGTCCTTGATCAACTTGGAGTTGAGCTTAGTACAAGGAGATAAGAATGGATCGATTTGTATTCTGCATGCTGACCTCCAGTTGAAGCCGCATTGTTGAAAAGGCTATCTTTTTTCCACTGGATGGTTTTAACTGCTTTGTCGAAGATCAAGTGAACATAGGTGTGTAGGTTCATTTCTGGGTCTTTAATTCTATTTCATTGATCCACCTGCTTGTCACTGCACCAACACCATGCAGTTTTTAACACTATTTCTCTGTAGTACTGCTTGAGGTACAGGATACTGATTTCCCCAGAAGTTCTTTTACTGTTGAAAATAGTTTCAGCTATTCTGGGTTTTTTGTTATTCCAGATGAATTTCAGAATTGCTCTTTCTAACTCTATGAAGAACTGAGTTGGGATTTTGACGGGGATTCCATTGAATCTGAATATTGCTTTTGGCAAGATGGCCATTTTTACTATATTAATACTGCCAATCCACGAGCATGAAAGATTTTTCCATTTTCTAAGGTCTTCTTCAATTTCCTTCTTCTGAGACCTGAGGTTCTTGTCATACAGATCTTTTATTTGGTTAGAGTCACACCAAGATACTTTATATTGTTTGTGGCTATTGTGAAGGGTGTCATTTCTCTAATTTCTTTCTCAGCTTGCTTATCCTTTAAGTATAGGAAGGCTATTGATTTGTTTGAGTTAATATTATATCTGGCCACTTTGCAGAAGTTGTTTATCAGCTGTAGGAGTTCTCTGGTGGAGTTTTTTGGGTCACTTAAATATACTATCATATCATCTGCAAATAGTGATAATTTGACTTCTTCCTTTCCAATTTGTATCCCTTTGATCGCCCTTTGTTATCTAATTGCTCTAGCTAGAATTTCAAGTACTATATTGAAAAGATATTGTGAGAAGGGCATCCTTGTCTAGTCCCTGATTTTAGTGGGATTGCTTCAAGCTTCTCTCCATTTAGTTTGATGTTGCTACCAGTTTGCTGTATATTGCTTATACTATGTTTAGGTATGGGACTTGAATTCTTTTTCTTAGCAAGACTTTGAGCATGAAAGGATGCTGAATTTTGTTAAACACTTTTTCAGCATCTAATGAAATGACCATGTGGTTTTTTTCTTTGAGTTTGTTTATGTAGTGAATTGCATTGATGGATTTCCATATATTGAACCATCTCTGCATCACTGGGATGAAGCCTACTTGATCATGGTGAATGATCATTTTGATGCATTCTTGGATTCATTTGGCAAGAATTTTATTGAGTATTTTTGCATCAATATTTATTAGGGAAATTGGTCTGAAGTTCTCTTTTTTGTTGGATCTTTGTGTGGTTTTGGTATCAGAGTAATTGTGACTTCATAGAACGAGTTGGGTAGTATTCCTTCTGTTTTTATTTTGTGGAATAGTTTGAAAAGTATTGATGTTAGGTCTTCTTTGAAGGTCTGATAGAATTCTGCACTAAAACCAGATGGTTCTGTGCTTTTTTTTTTGGTTGGAAGACTTTCTATGACCACTTCTATTTCTTTAGGAGTTATGGGACTGTTTAGATGATCTATTTGATCCTGATTTAATTTTGGCATTTGGTATCTGTCTAGGAAATTGTCCATTTCCTCCAGATTATCCAGTTGTGTTGAGTATAGGCTTTTGTAGTAGGATCTGATGATTTTTTTGAATTTCCTCACTTTCTGTTGTTATATCTCCCTTTTCATTTCTAATTTTGTTAATTTAGATACTGTCTCTGTGCCCCCTATTATTCTGGCTAAGGATTTATCTATCTTGTTTATTTTCTCAAAGAACCGGCTCCTGGTTTTGTTGATTCTTTGTATGGTTCTCTTTGTTTCCACTGGATTGATTTCAGCCCTGAGTTTGATGATTTCCTGTCTTCTACTCTCCTTGGGTGAATTAGTTTCTTTTTGTTCCAGGGCTTTCAGGTGTTCTCTTAAACTGTTAGTGTATGCTCTCTCCAGTTTCTTTTTGGAGGCACTCAGGGCTATGAGTTTTCCTCTTAGCAGTGTTTTCATTGTGTCCCATAAATTTGGATATGTTGTGCCTTCATTTTCATTAATTCTAGAATGTCTTTGATTTCTTTATTTCTTCTTTGATCAAGGTATCATTGAGTATTGTTCAGCTTCCATGTGTATATGGGCTTTCTATTGTTTTTGTTGCTATTGAAGACCACTCTTACTCCATAGTGATCTGATAGGAGGCATGGGATTAGTTCGATCTTCTTATATCTGTTGTCTGTTTTTTGACCAGTTATATGGTTGATTTTGGAGACAGTACCATGAGGTGCTGAGAAAAAGATATATTCTTTAACTTTAGGATTAAAGGTTCTATATATATCTGTTAAATCCAATTGGTCCAAAGTTTCAATTAGTTTCACTGTGTTCCTGTTTATTTTCTGTTTTCCTGATCAGTCCATTGAGGAGAGTGGAGTGGTGAAGTCACCCACAATTATTGTGTTAGGTACAATGTGTGCTTTGAGCTTTAGGAAAATTTCTTTTATGAATGAGGGTGCCCTTGCATTTGGAGCATAGATGTTCAGAATTGAGAATTCTTCTTGGTGGATTTTTCCTTTGATTTGTAAGAAGTGTCCTTCTGTGTCCCTTTTGATGACTTTAGGTTGAAAGTCAATTTTATCTGATATTAGAATGTCTACTCCAGCTTGTTTCCTGAGACCATTTGCTTGTAAAACTGTCTTCCAGCCTTTTACTCTGACATAGTGTTTGTCTTTGACACTGAGGTGTGTTTCCTGTACTCAGCAAAATGTAGGGTCCTGTTTATGTATCCAGTCTGCTAGTCTATGTGTTTCTATTGTGGAATTGAGTCTATTGAGGTTAAAAGATATTAAGGAATAGTGATTATTACTTCCTGCTATTTTTTATGTTATTTTTATGTTTGAGTGGTTATCTTTTTTTGGTCTTGATGAAAGAAGATTACTATCGTGCTTTTTCCAGGGTGTAATTTCTCTCCTTGTATTGGCGTTTTCCACCTATTATCCTTTATAGAGCTGGGTTTGTGGAAAGATATTGTGTAAATTTGGTTTTATTATGGAATATCTTGCTTTCTCCATCTATGGTAATTGAGAGTTTTTCTGTGTATAGTAGTCTTGGCTGGCATTTGTGTTCTCTTAGAGTCTGCATGAGATCTGCCCAGGATTTTCTAGCTTTCATGGTCTCTGGTGAGAAGTCTGGTGTAATTCTGATAGGTCTTCCTTTGTATGTTACTTGGCCTTTTTCTCTTGCTGCCTTTAATATTCTTTTTGTGTTTAGTACATTTGGGGTTTTGATTATTATGTGATGGGAAGTATTTCTGTTCTGGTCCAGGCTGTTTAGAGTTCTATAGACTTCTTGTATGTTCATGGGCATCTCTCTCTTCAGGTTAGGGAAGTTTTCTTCCATATTTTTTTTTCTTCCATAATTTTGCTGAAGATATTTGCTGGCCCTTTAAGTTGTAAATCTTTACTCTCATCTATACCTATAGTCCTTAGGTTTGGTCTTCTCATTGTGTCCCGGATATCCTGGATGTTTTGGATTAGAAACTTTTGCATTTTGCATTTTCTTTGTCTGTTGAATCAAGGGTCTGTGGTATCTTCAGCATCTGAGATTCTTTCTTCTATCTCTTGTATTCTGTTATTGATATTTGCATTTATGACCCCTGATTTCTTCCCAAGGTTTTCTATCTCCAAAGTTGTCTCCCTTTGTGATTTCTTACTTTTTTCTACTTCTGTTTTTAGATCCTGGATGGCTTTGCTCACTTTCTTCACTTGTTTGTTTGTGTTTTCATGTAATTCTTTAAGAGATTTTTTGTGTTTCCTCTTTCATGACTTCTGCCTGTTGACCCAAGTTCTCCTTTATTTCTTTAAGTGATTTTTGCATTTCCTCTTTATTGGCTTCTATCTGTTGACCCATATTCTACTGAATTTCTTTAAATGATTTTTGTGTTTCCCTTGTAAGGGCTTCTACCTTATGATCCATTTACTCCTGTATTTCTTTAAGAGATTTATTTATGTCCTTCTTGTGTTCCTCTAACAGCGTCATGACCAGTGATTTTAAATCCAAATCTTGTTTTTCTGGTGTGTTGGGGGTATCCAGGACTTGCTGTTGTCAGAGTATTGGGCTTGGATGCTGCCATATTTCCTTGATTTCTGTTAATAATTTTCCTATTTTTGCCTTTTGTCATCTGGTTATATCTGGCATTAGTTGGTCCTGTTGTCACTGTCTGGTGCTTGAACCTCCTGTAAGCCTGTAAGGCTATTTCTGCTCCTCTGGATGACTGGGTTTCCCCTGGCACAGATTGCTGATGGGCTGCCCTACTCTTGGCTGCCATTGGAGCCCTGGTGTACCTTGCCCTAAGCAATGTTATACTTGGGTTATCTCTGTGTACCTGGAGCTGCCTGTCCTGTCCGACTGGGAGTGAAGATGGTGGCCCCTCCAAGTGCTGATTACTCTGCAGGGCAAGTGACCCACGACATGCTGGCACACAGATGAACCGCAGAGCTACCCAGATCTTGGGCACAGGCAGAAGCCTGTCAGTCTGTGTCTCAAGTGATGTTAAACTCAGTATATCTCTGTACCTGGAGCTGCCTGTCCTGTCTGGGAGCAAAGATGGTGGTGAGCTTATACTTTCACACAGCTGTTCATCACCAAAGGAACTCAGGACTGGAACTCAAGCAGATCAGGAAGTAGGAGCTGATTCAGAGGTCATGGAAGAATGTCATTTAGTGGCTTGCTTCCCCTGGCTTGCTCAGTCTGCTCTCTTATAGAACCCAAGACTACCAGCCCAGGAATGGCACCACACACAAGAGGCCCTTCCCCCTTAATCGCTAATTGAGAAAATGCCCCATAGTACAAGTCTAAAATTTTATAAATGTGCCCTGGAATAGAGTCTTTTCACCAGCAGCCACAAAATTCAAGTTTCTGGAGATTAAACCAAAGTCCTAAATGTAAGATTGGCTGAATTCCAGAGAGAAAATTCTCAAGCCCCAGTCTCAGGGAGTGTCAGTGTTTATTGTAAGGGAATTAATTGGTAAAGAAAGAGATCCTGTAACTTGGGGGTGAAAATGTGTAGGAGAATCCTACTGTGACTGAGAAGATGATCCCCAGATTCTTAAGGGGTTATCTTGGGCAAGCCTTTCTACCCCACGGAAACGATGCCCCCCGGAACTCCACTGACTGAAGGCCCTTTACACCCTTCCCTGGGATAATTAATCCTTCAGTGTCTCATAAGTTAGCAATGGCTCTCCTTGGAGATGCCAGGAAATACAATACTGAGGTCCCTCAGGGCTTAGCAATAGTTTACTCTAGACCTATAATCAGACTTAAGGCTAAGAAGGCTCCCAGAGGAGAGATAGAAAGCATTGATTATGAAGAAGTTTGCTAATTCATTCAAATAGAAGTCTGGAGAATATGTGTGGGAATGGATTTTAAGGGTGCGAGAGGAACATAAAACTGGATCAGGCTAAGTTTTACTAATAGAGACTCACAGGATGGAGATTCTAGGTTTAATATGGAAGCCCATTCAGTTAAAAAGATGTCAAAAGTTTGATTGGTTGGCTAGAACATTTGTCAAAAGATGGCCTACTGTAAAGTTACAGAGATGCCTGATATCTCTTGACTTAGTGTTAATGAAGAGATTTTCAAAGCTCAGAGAAATCACAGTGTTAGAGTGAGTATGCTGTGTAAAACTTAATCCTCGACAATGGAAGACCCAGAAGACATGCCCTTCACTAATTCTATAAGATGTAAAATGGTGAGGGGGCACCAGCATACTTCAGCTTTGTCTTTGTCTTTTTCCTTATGGGAGACCTTAGGGTTGGAAATGCTGCTGCTTGGTCAGACGAATTAAATGTTATGGGTTTAATTGGGCTGAAGTAGCATGGCCAAGGCAACTCTTATAAAAGAAAGAATTTAATTGGAAACTTGCTTACAGTTTCAGAGGCTAGTCTGTTATCATCATGGCAGGGAACATGGTGGCATGCAGGCAGACGTGGGGCTGGAGAAATAGTGGATGGTTCTGCATTCTGATTTGTAGGAACACACACACACACACACACACAGAGAGAGAGAGAGAGAGAGAGAGAGAGAAAGAGAGAGAGAGAGAGAGAGAGAGATTAGTGGATGGTTCTGCATTCTGATCTGTAGGAAGACACACACACACATACACACACACACACACACACACACACACACACAGAGAGAGAGAGAGAGAGAGAGAGAGAGAGAGAGAGAGAGAGAGAGAGATTCTGGGCTTCACATGGGCTTTTGAAACCTCAAAGCCAGTGACAAACATACTCCAAAAGGACACACCTCCTAATCCTTTTTTAAATGTAATTTTTATTAATTTTGTTTGTGTGTGAATTTCCCAGTCCTTCCATATCTGCCCTCTACCCTTGTACCACCCCCCACCAAAAGGAAAAAAAAATGGCTCTTTGACTTGCAACAACCCACTTTTCTATTAACTGCAGCCTTGTCTCACACCTGTCATAGCTATTGCATCTCCAGTTTGCTGTGCACGTATTATTCTACTCCTTTGTCTTTCCCACCTCTCCATCACCTGTCATAGTGGCATTAGAAACTGTGTATGTATTATATATATATATATATATATATATATATATATATTTATATATATTTTGCCCAATAGCTTTACTTATAAATGTTCATTGCAGTTAGTCATTCGTCTGGTTCAAGGCCCCCGATTTTTGCTATGTTGTCGATACTGGACCCTCACTGAAATTTGAGACTTCTCTTGGCTATCCTGCTGTTGTCCTGAGTCATGAACATCCTGTGGTTCTACAGGACTGGTTCTTTCACATACTCCAGCAGTTTGTAGGTGGGGTAGGTAGATGTTGGGGTGGGCCAGCTTAAAGTCCTGGATCTGGGCTTGGATGGTAGCTGAGTTGGTCACCCTACCAGTTCTCCTGCTTCTATGCCACCAGGACCAGCACTTCTGTGCTGCCCAGGGGAGGGGTAGAGCCAGCTCTCATGTGTGTAGCAGCCTGTGAGGTGTGGGATGATATCTCCCACACCTACACCATCATGTCCTGCACTGCCCAGAAGATGGGTAAAGCCAGCTCAGCAAGGCTCTGGGACATCAACATGGCTTCAGGTGGCAGCCTAGACAAGGGATATCCACATGCCCTTTGATGATTACATGGGCCATGGACATCAATCAACACAGACCTTGACTGCAGTAAGGCTATGGACCCAGACATGGCCCTTGGTGGCAGCACAGAATGTCACCATGCCCTGAGATGGTATCACAGACCTTTCATTTCAGACATTTTATCACCACCATCACTTGCACCTCTTTTTATAGGGTCCAAACTACTCCACTTCTCTTTCTCTTCTATCTCTCCCACCACTTACTTACTTATCATAGCGGTAGCCACACCAGGCAGACCTTTGGCTGTCTTCCACCCAGCCAGGTGGTAGTGGATGTGCCTCTCATCCTAATCCTTTTAATCCCTTCAAATAGTGCCACTTCCTGGTGACTAAGCATTCAAATATGCACACTATAGGGGTCATTCTAATTCAAATCACCACATGGCCTGACCCATAAGTAGGCAGCATGGGTAAAGTGATTTTTTTTTATGGTGATATGACTCATGTGGAACTTTGGTACTGGCTAATCAGTCATGTTTCCAGGTAAGAAGCATATTGCATTTTTGTTTGATCTGTATATGAAGAAAAATTCTCAAATGGAAGAAAGCTTACACTGGATCTGAGCTTATGAAACAGTTTCTAGACTTGATCCAGTTTGCAGACCCAAAGCCCCTTTAATGAAGGAAGGCTGACTCCTCCTGAAGAAGGCCCTTGCTAAAATATTTAATTTTTTTTTTACTGTTAGTCTTTCTCCCATCTTTCCCCAGAGGGACCAACACCCTTTTATAAGAGTAACTGTACACTGAGGGAAAGGAAACAATCAGACTTTCCAGGGTTATTGGATACTGATTCAGATTTGAAATTGGTTCCAGGAGATCTCAAGGAATATTGTGGCCATCTAGTTAAGTAGGGACTTCTGAAGGTCAAGTGATTAATACATGTTTTGACTGAAATACGAGTCACAGTTGATCCAGTAGCCCCTGATTTCATTGTGTAGTTATTTCCCTAGTCCAAGAATGTATAACTGGAACATACATACATACATATATATATGTTATATATTATATGTTAAAAATGTATTATGTATAATTATAAGTATAATTTCTATACTTATAAATTATATACATATAGTTATATAACATACATTTACATACTTATAAATGATATGCATTATATATAATATGCTATATATATATAAATGTAAAAGTTTTCTTTTGTCCCTTTAGAATCTCATTTTCTACCAAGATTGGTGGGTTATACCTTTATTCATAGCATTTGGGAGATTGAGGTAGCACGAGTCCAAGGCTAGCTTGGTCTATTGAGTAAGACTCTGTCAAAAAAAACACCCAGAAAAACAATAATATTTTTTTGGCTTTGATTTCTTTATTGGGAAGTAATGATGGGTTTTATTTTACTACTGATTAATTTGTACTTTCAGAGTTTTATATAAATGAATAAAATGTACTTTTGAGTAATTGTTTCTTTTACTAAATATAATTATGTCAAGATTCACTTCTTTTTTATCAATTTTTATTCTTTTTTAAAATCACAGAATAGTACTTCATTATGTGAATATATCAGTTTGTTTTTTCCAACTTTAATATTAAAGATGTATTTTTTAAAAATGTGATGAAAAAGGATCTGAAAGACATACAATTAACCAAAAGATTTCAGGAAGAACCCAAAATGTGAAATCTATTTTAGAGAAAAACTGAGAACATAGGTCAAAGAATTAAAAACACTAAAACAAGTTATTTGAGTCATCACATATTTACTAAATGTAGTCTGGTCTTGACATTTTGCCCATCAGACTTGTCTTCATATGGCAGATACTCATATGTTTATCTGGAAGAATCCTAAGCAAGGAGACTAAAGTTCTAGCTATAGAGCCCATTAGCTACCTTATGACTTTAGACAAGCTTATCTCCAACCTATGCTCTCTGTCTTAAGAAAATGAATGACTTGCTACAGGTCAGTTGCTAGATGTCTTCCAGTTCCAAAGCCCTCACACTTTCAAAATTGCAGCTGCATTCCTGTTTGAGCTTAAGAGAACAATTCAGGTGGAAATGGAAAGAGTTGAACAGACTAACACAATAATCACTAGACTAACAGTTTTCTGTGCATACTGTGTTCTCTCTTAATGATGAAGGATGCTGGGCACAATGGAACAGGGATAGAAGACATCCCCATTTACCTCTGCTCTGCCAGGTTTACTGATACTCAAGGGGTTAGGCATTTTAAAACAAGACATATAAAGTTCTGGGCAGGGATAAGCATAGAGTTGGGTAGTTTTGACAAGTTACAGATCCACAGGGATTAGCTGATAAGATGAGCAACCCAGAGGAAAACGTAACTTTTTAATTAATCTCCTGTGTTTTTCTGGCTCATGCCAATATCATCTGTAAGACAAGGGTACCTCTAGTGGTTCATTATAGATCCTCTCTCATTAATTGCCCTCTGTTCTCAAAATGCATCTTTGGGGGAAAGAGGAACTGAATTCCTCAGGAGACCTCATTAAATGTATCATAGTTATAAGGTGAATAATTCATGCAAATAAATTAGTGTTATCAGTGAATTCTACATTATATGTGCACAGAGGAGGGAGAGAATCACAAAGTCTAGTCATACCCAGGAGAGTACTGTTTGCCAATCAAAAGTTAATTCTGGGAGAGGGAAGAAAATGAAACCCTGAGATCCATCAGTGTAATTTCAGAAATATTAAGCATGAAAGGATAGGATATTAGATCTTTGTAGAATTTAAATGTGTTATTTTAGCATATACTTCTGGAGCAAAAAGTAAAAGTGCCTTTCCTTTAGGGAGCCTGATCAGCTCCACAAGCTGTTCCAAGCTGCCTTGGTCCACTGTTGGAATTGTGTCAACATCATGAAGTCCCTGATACACATTCAGAATCTGAGTGCTTTTAGTCCACTGTGTAGAACAGATGGGAGAGAGGTTGGAGATAGGCCAAGATCTTAAATTTAGGTGAATTGTAGCAATAAATGTGGATATTGAAAATCAGAAGGACATAGTCATTTGTTTCAAATTTTAGGTTAGAATCTAGCTTTATGAATGACAAGATGTTCTAAGTAAAGAAAGTCAAGTTTGCCTCTTAGGATGTCACTAGTTGCCTTTGTGCTCTTGAGTTATGAGATTATGACTTTTTTTGTATGAATTGTAATGAATTGCAATATGTTTACAACTTGCTGATTTTTAGGTGATAAAGTTGCCTTAGCAGCATTTCTCAGGAAATTGTAATGGCGTTGCAGATCTGGGGGTTAGTAATGGGAATCATTCTCTCATGACTGGGCAGTGCTCACATGGATGACTGCATTCAGGGCCATATTGGGCTGGAGATTTATATGAAAATAAATAGGGGCTGGGGAATGCAGCTCAGTGGCAGAGCCTCAGGGGCAGAGCATGTTTCACATGAATGCAGTCAGTTCCAATCACCAAAACCAAATGAATGAATAATAAAATAAGACAAAGTAAAAACAGAAGATTTACGTACTTCCTCAGAATATATATTAATACAAGACAGAAATGATGATCAAAAATACAAGTAGTGCCACTTGAAAAAGAACAAAAGTTTAAGACTGGAAGTAGAATCTTAGAGAATGCACATGGAAGGGAGAAAAGCAATGGATGAATCAAAAGATACAGCTTTAGAAGTACTGGGTTTTAATGTAAAGAACTATTCTTTCGAATGGAGTATCACATGGTAGGCAGAGGCCAGTCTGATCTGCAGAATGAATTCCAGGATAGCCAGGGCTACACAAAGAAAATATGTCTTGGAAAACCCAGGGAAAAAAATTAAAAGGTGACTTGATAAGCCTTTAGTCAAATTAACCAAAAGAAAGCTAGAGAGAATGCAACTCAATAAAATTAGAGATTAAAATGGAGACATTATAACAGATAGTGGAGAAATTCAGAGGCATGCAGATTTCTATAAATTCAAGGTCAATCTAGTCTACATAGTGAGTAGCCAAGGATACATAAATGAGGTCCTGTCTCAAACAACCAAATCAAAAAAAATGAGAAGGGGGATACATTTCTGGGTATATATCACCTACTAAACAAGTTAAGGTGAAATAAATAATTTAAATAGAACCACAGCATTCAATGAATAGGAGCAGTAATTAAAAATTACTTTTACAGGTTGGAGAGATGGCTCAGTGGTTAAGAGCACTGATGACTTTTCAAAGGTTCTGAGTTCAAATCCCAGCAACCACATGATGGCTCACAGCTATCCATAATGAGATCTTATGCCCTCTTCTGGTGTATCTGAAGACAGTTACAGTGTAGTTAGATATAATAAATAAATATCAAAAAATTACTTTTTCTTTTAATTAAAAAACCCAGGGCAAGATGGTTTCAGCATAGAATTCTACCAGACCTTCAAAGAACTAATAATAATAATCCTCAAACTGTTCCACAAAACAGAAAAGGGAAGAATATTTACAAACTTCTTTTTTTTTTCAAAAAATTTTTTTATTGTATATATATATATATATATATATATATATATTTGGTTTTTCGAGACAGGGTTTCTCTATGTAGCCCTGGCTGTCCTGGTACTTACTCGTAGACCAGGCTGGCCTCGAACTCAGAAATCCGCCTGCCTCTGCCTCCCAAGTGCTGGGATTACAGGCGTGTGCCACCACCGCCCGGCTTATTGGATATATTCTATATTTACATTTCATTTCCATTTTTTGGTTCCCCACCCCCCAAAGGTCCCACATGCCCTTTTCCCTCCCTCTGCTCCCGCATCCACCCCTTCCCACTTCCCTGTTCTGGTATTCCCCTACACTGATGCTTTGATCCTTTCCAGCACCAGTGTCCATTCCTTTCTTCTTGTCAGACATCATTTGGTATATGAATTGTGTCTTTGGTGTCCCAAGATTCTAGGCTAATATCCACTTATCAGTGACTGCATACCATGGGTATTCTTTTGAGACTGGGTTACCTCACTTAGTATGATGTTCTCCAGCTCCATCCATTTCTCTAAGAATTTCATGAATTCATTGTTTCTAATGGCTGAATAGTATTCCATTGTGTATATATACCACATTTTTTGTATCCATTCCTCGGTTGAGGGACATCTGGGTTCTTTCCAGCTTCTGGCTATTATAAATAAGGCTGCTATGAACATAGTGGAGCATGTATCCTTACTGCATGCTGGGGAATCTTCTGGGTATATTCCCAGGAGTGGTATGGCTGGGTCCTCCGGAAGTATCACGTCCAGCTACAAATTTCTTTTATGAGTTAGAATTACATTGGGATCGTAAACCAAAGACCTAACAAGAAAGAAAATTATAGGTCACTATCTTTTATGAATATAGATAAAATTCTCAATAAAATACTTAAAAACTTAATTCAAGAAAACTTAAAATTAGAAATTAGATCTTTGATGAATATAGACAAAATTCTTAATACAATACTTACAAACATAATTCAAGAAAACTTAAAATCAGAAGTTAGAAATAAAAAACTTATCTACTATGATGAAATCAGTTTTATCCCAGTGATGCAGGGAAGGTTCAACATATGGAAATCAGAAAATGTAATCCAGCACAAAAATAGACTCAAGGGAAGAAACCACATTAGATGCAGGTAGCACCTTCAACAAAATCCAGCATCCCTTTATGATGAAATTTCCAGAAAAATTGAGGAAAACTGAGCACACATCTCAACATAGTAAAAGCTGTTTACAACAACACTATAGTCAACAATATTCTAAGTAGCAAAAAACTCAAA
Source organism: Apodemus agrarius (assembly GCA_964023405.1). Classification (NCBI taxonomy): domain Eukaryota; kingdom Metazoa; phylum Chordata; class Mammalia; order Rodentia; family Muridae; genus Apodemus; species Apodemus agrarius. The sequence goes on along the minus strand of OZ030013.1, from coordinate 74,510,875 downwards.
GCCATTCCATAAAATAGGAACAAGGTATGGCTGCCTACTCTCTCCATTTTCTCTCAAGATAGTACTTAATGTCAGTTTAAGCAATAAAGCAAGAAAAGGAAATAAAGAGACATGAAGTCAAAATATTCTTATTTGCAGATAATATGATTCTGTACATAAAAGATTCTAAGGACACTACCAGAAAACATCTACAACTGACGAATATAGTTTGCAAAGTAGAAAGTTACAGAATCAACACATAAAAATCTATAGCCTTCCTATATACAAAGGATAAAGATACTGACAAAGAATTTGAGAAAAATGATATAATTTTAAATTACCTTAGAAAATATTGGAATAAATCTAACAAATAGAGTAAAAGACTTGTACAACAAAAACTTTAAGACATTGAAGAAAGAAAATAGAAGGTGGAAAGATGTCACATGCTCATAGATTGGTAGGAATAATATTAGAAAATGGCTATCTTATTAAAGCAATCTACAGATTCATTGCAATCACCAGTAAAATTCCAATGCAAGTATTCACAAGAACTGAAAAAAACATTTTAAACTATATAGGAAAACACATACACACACACACATACACACACACACACACACACAAAGACAATGCATGATAGCTCAAATGATTCTGAACAGTATAAGAACTTCCAGAAGTATCACCATTTCTGATTTTATGTTACATTAGAGAGTTATAGTAAGAAAAACAGCTAGGCAGTGGCATAATAATACACATGTTGATTAACGAAATAGAATTGAGGACTCAGAAATAAGTCTACATAAAAACACCCATTGTTTCACAGACATTAAAAAAAATACACTACAGAAAAGATAGCATCTACTATCTTGCACAAAACTCAAGTTCAAATGGGTCACAGACCCCCAACATAAGACCTTAAACATAATAGGGGAGAAAGTAGGAAGCAAGTTTAAACTTATAGACACAGGAAGGAACTTTGTAAACAGGCATTGCACAGACATTAAGATCAAAATTGACAAATGTTACCACATGAAACTAAAAATTTTGAACACCACCTTTTGAGTGATGAGCAGCCTACAGAATGGAAGAGAAGTCTTTACCAGATTTACATATGACAGAGCATTAATATCTAAAATATGCAAAAAAACTAAAAAAAAAACTAAACATGAAAAAACAAAACAAACAAGCAGACAAACAACCCAACTACAAATGTGGCATGGAGCTAAACAGTTCTCAATATATGAAATGTTAATGCTGAGAACATTTAAGAAATGTTTAACAATCCTAACCATCAGGGAAATGCAAATTATAACTACTTTCAGATTTCATTTTATCCCAATTAGAATGTCCAAGACACAAAACAGAGCAAAACAAACAAACAAAACCAAATGATGACAGATGCAGTTGAGAGTGAGGTAACTCAGACCCAGAAAGACAAATACTTCATGTTTTCTCTCATATGTTGGTGCCAGATTTTAATCTCCAGCTAGATATGTGTGTTTAATTTGTAATATTCATAGAATTCACATAACTAGTAAGGTACCATGAATGATGAGGACATTGCTCAAGGAAATTGTACTAGCTGGTTTTATATCAATTCAACACAAGCAAGCATAATTTGGGAAGAGGGAACCTTAAATGAGAAAATTCCCCCACTAGATTGGCCTGTGTGCAAACTGATGGTGTGTTTTCTTGATTGATGATGGATTTAGGAGAGCTCAGCTCACTGTGGGAAGTGCCATTCCCTGGAATGTGGTCCTGGAATATGTAAGAAAGCAGGCTGAGCAAACATGAGGAGCAAGCCAATAAGCAGCATTCCATCATGGCCTCTGTTTCAGTCATTGCCTCCAGGTTCCTCTTCTGATTTTCTTTGATGATGGACTATGTTGGGGAAGGGGAAGCAACATTAAATCTCTCTTTACTAACATGCTTTTGATCATGGTGTTTTATCACAATAGAGAACCAATTAAGACAGAAATTGGTGGCATTGTTATGGCAGACCTGACCATTCTGAGGAGGATTGTGGTGACATTTGAACTTGGGGCTCAAAAAGCTATTGAGTGATTAGAGTTCAGTGGGCTGTTCTGTGGGAGCCTGAAAGATATAAATGCTGAACTGTGTAGGAAGTCTGGCTTGCAAACTTTCAGAGAGAAGGTTCTGTAATTCCTTGAAGACTACCTGGGGTCATTCAATACTTTGAATTAAGAATCTGTGCTTCTCAGCTGGAGCTGAAGAATTGGTTGTGATTAACATGAGACACGAAACATTAAAGTTTGATTTTTGCTTTGCAGGGACAATCAATATTTGTCAACTGGGATGAAGGATAAGCAATGATTAAGAAGAAACTAGCACCATTGGGGCAAAAATCTTCTGCAAAGTGTTTTCTTAGGGTCAGCACACAGAAGCTGTCATCCAGTAGGAGCCAGGGTACCTTGTGCTGGCCACTGAACTAGGATAATGGGTAAGTTTCCTAGGTGGTATTGATTTTGAAGATGTGAAGGAGTTATGGAGAATAGTTGAGGCATTGTACCATGTGACAAGGTTAGGTCACTGAAGAGAGCTCAGGAGAGTCTATCGGTTAAGTTGCAGTCCAATTGTAGCAGAGACCCTTGCATTTTGGAGATACAACCGTGGGCCATCAAGGATAGCAGCGACTGTAGAATGAATCTGGTCTGAGCCTATGAGACAAGCTGTATGTGCTATTAAAAGTATAGCTGGAGAAATAGAGCCTTTTGGATCCCAGAAGACTGTGAGTGACATTGAGTTTTACCATTTGGGATCTGGGTTTGCTTTGTCTTGATTGACCATGACCTGATTCTTCCCTCTCTAAGATGGCATTTAACTTTTTTTTGATATTATAAGAGCCCACAGTTGAAAGACTTTGGGATTTTAGAGAGATGTTAGATTTTAGACTGGAATTTTAGAGAGATTTTGGATATTTTAGAGAGACTTTGATTGTTGAAAGAGACTTTGGATGATTTAAAGAGGCAGAACTTTAAAGTGTTTGAAATTTTAAAGACTCTGGGACTTCTAAAAGTTGAGATGTTTTACAATGTGACAATAATATTAACATGGCGATATTGCCTGCAGCTTCCCGCCCAGCTGGCGGTGGGGAAGCCGGAGGGTCACCCAGCGTCCCAGGTGCTCAGAACCATCCGGCGGCGGCGGCAGAACCAGGTACCCGACACAGCCCAAGCTTAAGACCTTCGGGGACTCAGGCCTGGAGTGGGAGTTGGGCACAGAATAGCGGGTGCACTCTGCACTCGCGCGGCGGACCCCGAGCTCCCTGCAGGCAGCTGCCATATTGCCTGCAGCTTCCCGCCCAGCTGGTGGTGGGGAAGCCGGAGGGTCACCCAGCGTGCCAGGTGCTCAGAACCATCCGGCGGCGGCGGCAGAACCAGGTACCCGACACAGCCCGAGCTTAAGACCTTCGGGGACTCAGGCCTGGAGTGGGAATTGGGCACAGAATAGCGGGTGCACTCTGCACTCGCGCGCGGGGCGGACCCCGAGCTCCCTGCAGGCAGCTGCCATATTGCCTGCAGCTTCCCGCCCAGCTGGCGGTGGGGAAGCCGGAGGGTCACCCAGCGTCCCAGGTGCTCAGAACCATCCGGCGGCGGCGGCAGAACCAGGTACCCGACACAGCCCGAGCTTAAGACCTTCGGGGACTCAGGCCTGGAGTGGGAATTGGGCACAGAATAGCGGGTGCACTCTGCACTCGCGCGCGGGGCGGACCCCGAGCTCCCTGCAGGCAGCTGCCATATTGCCTGCAGCTTCCCGTCCAGCTGGTGGTGAGGAAGCCAGAGTCAGCCAGTGTGCCAGGTACCCAGACCCAGCCGGAGGCCGAACCAGCCTCCCATCCAGCCAGTGGCAGGGAAGCTGGAAACCGGACCCAGCCAGCTTCCCAGCAGCTTGGGACCAGCAGGCGGAACCAGATAACTGAGATACCCCAACTTTAAGACCCCTGGGGAAACAGGATATCAGACAGCGAACCCTGAGCAGGAGCAGTGCAGAGCAGCCGCCCAACAGGCGGAACCAAATACCTGGGATATCCTGAGGTTAAGACCTCGGGGGACTCAGGCCACCTGTCAGCAATCTGTGAGCAAGAGCCCCGCAGGACAGTGATTCAGGTATCCCAGTCACTGGGAAATAGCCTTACAACCCCACAGGAGGGTCAAGCACCAGCTAGTATCTACAGGACCAACTAACACCAGAGTTAACCAGATGGCAAAAGGCAAACGTAAGATCGCTACTAACAAAAATCAAGGCAATATGGCGGCATCCGAACCCAGTTCCCCAACAGCAATAAATATTGGATACCCCGAAACACCAGAAAAACAAGACTCAGATCTAAAATCACTGGTCAGGATGCTGATAGAGGAACACTTAGATAAATCTCTTAAAGTAATACATGAGAAAATAGATCAAAAGCTAGAAGCCATTGCAAGACAAACACAATTAAATCCCAGATATCTCAACACACCAGAAAAACAAGACTCAGATCTAAAATCACTGGTAAAGATGCAGATTGAGGATCACTTAGATAAATTTCTTAAAGTAATAGAGGAGAAAATAGATCAAAAACTAGAAGCCCATACAAGGCAGACACAAAAATCACTTAAAGAAATCCAGGAGAATATAGAGCAAAAAGTGAATCCCAATAAGGGGGAGAAACAAAAATCACCCAAAGAAATACAAGAGAACATGGGTCAACGAGTAGAAGTCATAAAGGAGGAAACACAAAAATCCCTTAAAGAATTACAGGAAAACACAAACAAGCAACTGAAAGATCTGAGCAAAACCATACAAAATCTAAAAACAGAAGTAGAAACAACTAAGCAATCGCAAAGGGAGACAATGTTGGAAATAGAAAACCTTGGGAAGAAATCAGGAGTCATAGATGCAAATATCAACAATAGAATACAAGAGATAGAAGACAGAATCTCAGATGCTGAAGATACCATAGGAACCATGGATTCAACAATTAAAGAAAATGCAAAATGCAAAAAGCTGGTAACCCAAAACATTCAGGAAATCCAGGACACAATGAGAAGACCAAACCTAAGGATTATAGGGATAGATGAGAATGAAGATCTACAACTCAAAGGGCCAGCAAATATCTTCTACAAAATTATGGAAGAAAATTTCCCCAACCTAAAGAGAGAGATGCCCATGAATATACAAGAAGCCTATAGAACCCCAAATAGACTGGACCAGAACAGAAATACTTCCCGTCACATAATAGTCAAAACCCCAAATGTACTAAACAAAGAAAGAATATTAAAGGCAGTAAGAGAAAAAGGACAAGTAACATATAAAGGAAGACCTATCAGAATTACACCAGACTTCTCACCTGAGACCATGAAAGCTAGAAGATCCTGGGCAGACCTTATGCAGACCCTAAGAGAACACAAACTTCAGCCAAGACTACTATACCCAGCGAAACTCTCAATTGCCATAGATGGGGAAACCAAGATATTCCACGACAAAACCAAATTTGCAAGATACTTATCTACAAACCCAGCCCTACAAAGGATAATAGGGGAAAAATACCAACACAAGGGGGGAAACAACACCCCAGAAGAAACAAGATAGAAACCCCATCTCATCCAACCCAAAAGAAGAGAACCACTCAAATACAAATAATAATAACAATTCCCAAAATGTCAGGAAGTAATAATTACTATTCCTTAATATCTCTTAATATCAATGGACTCAATTCCCCAATCAAAAGACACAGACTAACAGACTGGATACGGAAACAGGACCCTACATTTTGCTGCATACAGGAAACACATCTCAGTGTCAAAGACAAACACCTCCTTAGAGTAAAAGGCTGGAAGACAGTTCTACAAGCAAATGGTCCCAGGAAACAAGCTGGAGTAGCCATTCTAATATCAGATAAAATCGACTTTCAACCTAAAGTCATCAAAAGAGACACAGAAGGTCACTTCCTGCTTGTCAAAGGGAAAATCCACCAAGAAGAATTCTCAATACTGAACATCTATGCACCAAATGCAAGGGCACCCTCATTCGTAAAAGAAACTTTACTAAAGCTTAAAGCACACATCGCACCTAACACAATGATTGTAGGTGACTTCAACACTCCACTCTCCTCAATGGACCGATCAGGAAAGCAGAAACTAAACAGGGACACAGTGAAACTAATTGAAGCTTTGGACCAATTGGATTTAACAGATATATATAGAACATTCCATCCTAAAACAAAAGAGTATACCTTTTTCTCAGCACCGCACGGTACCTTCTCAAAAATTGATCATATAATTGGTCACAAGACAGACCTCAACAAATACAAGAAGACCGAACTAATCCCATGTCTCCTATCGGATCACTATGGAGTAAAAGTGGTCTTCAATAGCAAGAAGAACTACAGAAAGCCCACATACACATGGAAACTGAACAATACTCTACTCAATGACACTCTGGTCAAGGAAGAAATAAAGAAAGAAATCAAAGACTTTTTAGACTTCAATGAAAATGAAGGTACGACCTACCCAAATCTCTGGGATACAATGAAAGCAGTGCTAAGAGGAAAACTCATAGCCCTGAGTGCCTCCAAAAAGAAACTGGAAAGAGCATACACTAGCAACTTAACAGCACACCTGAAGGCGCTGGAACAAAAAGAAGCTAACTCACCCAGGAGGAGTAGAAGAGAGGAAATCATCAAACTAAGGGCTGAAATCAATCAAGCAGAAACAAAGAGAACCATACAAAGAATCAACAAAACCAAGAGCTGGTTCTTCGAGAAAATCAACAAGATAGATAAGCCCTTAGCTAGACTAACCAAAGGGCACAGAGATAGTATCCAAATTAACAAAATTAAAAATGAAAAGGGGGATATAACAACAGAAACAGAGGAAATTCAAAAGATCATCAGATCCTACTACAAAGGCCTATACTCAAAACAACTGGAGAACCTGGAGGAAATGGACAATTTCCTAGACAGATATCAAATACCAAAATTAAATCAGCATCAAGTAGACCAGCTAAACAGTCCCATAACCCTTAAAGAAATAGAAGGGGTTATAGAAAGCCTCCCAACCAAAAAAAGTACGGGACCAGATGGTTTTAGTGCAGAATTCTACCAGACCTTCAAAGAAGACTTAACACCAATACTCTTCAAACTATTCCACAAAATAGAGACAGAAGGGACACTGCCCAACTCATTCTTCGAAACCACAATTACGCTGATACCTAAACCACAAAAAGATCCAACAAAGAAAGAGAACTACAGGCCAATTTCTCTTATGAATATAGATGCAAAAATACTAAATAAAATCCTTGCCAACCGAATCCAAGAGCATATCAAAACGATCATTCACCATGATCAAGTAGGCTTCATTCCAGGAATGCAGGGATGGTTCAATATACGGAAATCCATCAATGTAATCCACTACATAAACAAACTAAAAGAAAAAAACCACATGGTCATCTCATTAGATGCTGAAAAAGCATTTGACAAAATTCAGCATCCTTTCATGCTAAAAGTCTTGGAAAGAGCAGGAATTCAAGGCCCATACCTAAACATAGTAAAAGCAATCTACAGCAAACCAGTAGCCAACATCAAAATAAATGGAGAGAAACTTGAAGCAATTCCACTAAAATCAGGGACTAGACAAGGCTGTCCTCTCTCTCCATATCTTTTCAATATAGTACTTGAAGTTCTAGCGAGAGCAATCAGACAACATAAGGAAGTCAAAGGGATACAAATTGGAAAGGAAGAAGTCAAAGTATCATTATTTGCAGATGATATGATAGTCTACTTAAGCGATCCAAAAAACTCCACCAGAGAACTTCTACAGCTGATAAACAACTTCAGCAACGTGGCTGGTTATAAAATTAACTCAAGCAAATCAGTAGCCTTCTTGTACTCAAAGGACAAGCAGGCTGAGAAAGAAGTTAGGGAAATAACACCCTTCACAATAGCCACAAACAACATAAAGTACCTTGGCGTAACTCTAACCAAACAAGTGAAAGATCTGTATGACAGGAACTTCAAGTCCCTGAAGAAAGAAATCGAAGAAGACCTCAGGAGATGGAAAAATATTTCTTGCTCCTGGATTGGCAGGATCAATATAGTAAAAATGGCCATCTTGCCAAAAGCAATCTACAGATTCAATGCAATCCCCATCAAAATCCCAAATCAATTCTTCATAGATCTAGAAAGAGCAATTCTCAAATTCATCTGGAGCAACAAAAAACCCAGGATAGCTAAAACTATTCTCAACAATAAAAGGACTTCTGGGGGAATCAATATCCCTGACCTCAAGCAGTACTACAGAGCAATTGTGTTAAAAACTGCATGGTATTGGTACAGCAACAGGCAGGTAGATCAATGGAATAGGATTGAAGACCCAGAAATTAACCCACAGACTTATGGTCACTTGATCTTTGATAAAGGAGCCACAACCATCCGGTGGAAAAAAGATAGCCTTTTCAACAAATGGTGCTGGTTCAACTGGAGGTCAACATGCAGAAGAATGCGAATTGACCCACTCTTATCTCCTTGTACTAAGATCAACTCCAAGTGGATCAAGGACCTCCACATAAAACCAGACACACTGAAACTATTAGAAAAGAAACTTGGGAAGACCCTGGAGGACTTGGGCACAGGGGAAAAGTTCCTGAACAGAACACCAATAGCTTATGCTCTAAGATCAAGAATCGACAAATGGGACCTCATAAAATTACAAAGTTTCTGCAAAGCAAAGGACACTGTCAGAAGGACAAAACGGCAACCAACAAAGTGGGAAAAGATCTTCACCAACCCCACATCCGACAGAGGACTAATATCCAATATATACAAAGAACTCAAGAAGTTAGACCGCAAAGAACCAAATAACCCTATCAAAAAATGGGGCACAGAGCTAAACAAAGAATTCTCACCAGAAGAAATTCGGATGGCCGAGAAACACCTTAAAAGATGTTCAACATCATTAGTCATCAGGGAAATGCAAATCAAAACAACCCTGAGATTCCACCTCACACCAGTCAGAATGGCTAAGATTAAAAACTCAAGAGACAACAAGTGCTGGCGAGGATGTGGAGAAAGAGGAACACTCCTCCACTGTTGGTGGGATTGCAAAATGGTAAAACCGCTCTGGAAATCAGTTTGGCGGTTCCTCAGAAAATTGGGCATGTTACTTCCAGAGGACCCTGGCATACCACTCCTGGGCATATACCCAGAGGATTCCCCTGCATGCAATAAGGACACATGCTCCACTATGTTTATAGCAGCCTTGTTTATAATAGCCAGAAATTGGAAGCAGCCCAAATATCCCTCAAAGGAGGAATGGATACAGAAAATGTGGTATACTTATACAATGGAATACTACACAGCAATTAAAAATAATGAATTCATGCAATTTGTAGGTAAATGGTTAGACCTGGAAAATATCATCCTGAGTGAATTAACCCAATCACAAAAGAATGCACCTGAAATGCAATCACTGATAAGTGGATATTAATGAGCCCAGAAGCCCTAAATACTCAAGACACAAATAGCAAGTCAAATGATTCCCAAGAAGAAGAAAGGAGAGGACCCTGGGCCTGTAAAGATTGCTTCCAGTTTAGTAAAGAAACCGAGGGGGGAGGGGGAATTATTGGGGAACAGATGGGGGGGAGAGGAACTATGGGAACTATGGTGGGTGGGAACTGGGAAAGGGGAAAGCCTTTGGAATGTAAACATAGAATATAGAAAATAAAATTAAAAAAAAAAAAAAAAGAAATAAAGTAAGAACCAGCTGCACACATAAAAAAAAAAAAATATTAACATGGCATCTCAGGGGTCAAATAGAAAGGAAAGGTCCCAGGTGAATAGTAATGTGTTTGTGCGTCAAGTTGACAAGGTGTCCATTGTATGGCATGATTTTATGCCAACTTTATACAAGGTAGAGTCATTCTGGAAGAGGGAACTTCAAATGAAAAAATGCCACTGTCTTAGTCACAAGTACTCTATTGTGAAGAGACACTATGAGCATAGCAACTCTTATAAGAGAAAGTGTTTAATTGGGGCTTGTTCACAGTTTCAGAGGCTTAGTCCATTATCATCATGCCAGGGAGCATGGCAGGCATGGTGCAAGCAGTAGTTGAGGGCTACACCCTGGTCCATCTACAGGCAGAGACAGACAGACAGACAGACAGATAATCTGAAGTTGGGTGAGTATGATTAAAATTTAATATATAAAAATTTCAAAGAATTAATAAAACATTAAGTACAAAAAATTTAAATTTCAGAGGGGGGAGATAGATAGATAGATAGAGCATAAAAATATTCTCCCTATGACCTTGTGGGTCATCAGTGGGAGAAGAGGCCCTTGGTCCTGTGAAGGCTCGATGCCCTATTGTAGGAGAATGCCAGGGTGGGGAGGCAGGAATGGGTGGGTGGGTGGGGGAGCACCTCATAGAAGCAGGGGGTTGGAGGATGAGATAGGGGGTTTCCAGAGGGGAAACTGGGAAAGGAGATAATATTTGAAATGTAAATAAATAACATATAAAAAAAAAGAATATCAACCCGAGTTAGGTAACCTAGAGCCAAGAAAAAGATATATGGTATATACTCAGTTATAAATGGCTATTAGCCATAAAGTGCAGAATAACCATGCTACAGTTCACAGCCTCAAAGAATCAGGGTAATAAGAAGGTTTCGTGGAGGATGTGTGAATTTCATTCAGAAGGGGAAATTATATTAAAGAAAAATCCCCCTTTAAGTGTGAAAACATCAGAAGATAGGAGGTAGGTATATATGGATGCAGAATACCTGGTCTTTCCCCCAAGTCTCCATCATAAAAATACCATTTAAAGGGAACAAATTATTTTAAAAGTAATCATCCATACCTATCCGCGATACTTTGTTTTAGAATGACCTGTCTGCTTCTGCCTCAGGGGTGGTAGGATTTAAAAAAAATAACCAAGCCAGGCGTGGTGACACATGCCTGTAGTCCCAGCACTTGGGAGGCAGAGGCAGGTGAATTTCCGAGTTTGAGGCCAGTCTGGTCTACAGAGTGAGTTCCAGGACAGCCAGGACCACACAGAGAAACCCTGTCTCGAAAAACCAAAAACCAAACAAACAAACAAAAAACAAACAAAAAACCAAAACCAAAACAAAACAAAACAACTTTTATAGCATTATCATGATTTTGAGCTGTGGATGATACAGTGGATAAGTAATAATGTAAGAATGTACTTGTCATCCACTATTTTTATTTTGAATTTTTTGAAAAATTGATTTACACCTAATTTTTTTTTTTTTTAGCTTATGGGTATTTTTAGTTCAACATTTTACAAGTTAAAGGTTAAAAACAATTGCTTTTTATGAAATAAGCAGATGAAGTTTTTTTTTGTTGAGTGATAATCTTTATACAGTTTGAAAAAATGAAAACTTGCAAAACTGGCTGATTAATCACCCTGGAATTGCTACTGAAGTCCCCTGAACGCTTGCTGAGCTGAGAACAGGCACAGCACAGCAATGCTCACAAACCAATCCGACAGGTCAAACCACGGAGGCCTTAGCTGGAAGACTGGAGAGTGGAAGCTGCAGAGGAAGCAGTTACAGAAATTGGGTGTCTTAGGAAGCTCCTGCTGTCCTCACTTGTTCCTGCTCTTCTTGCTCCTAAGCAACAAGCAGCTGCGGTAACCACAAGCTGTGCACCCAGTTTCTGGTCACCAGGGACATTTCTTTACGAGTAGAGAAGTGGAGGCTGTAATTGTTAGGTCTGCCCATTGTTTTACTTCGAAAGGGAAATAGATGAACTTAAGGTAAACTGTAGGTTTTTAAATCAATAAAGGCTGTGCCTAGTGAAGACAAGTGTTTCCTTTAGTTTCTTGGACTATTAAACTCAGTGCTACTGTTTGTAGACAGTGTTCTTAGAATGTGTGCGAGATCCTATGCAACTGACAGGTACGGCATAGTGGAAGGCTATCTGGAAACTGCCCGTGTTTCAATTTTTGTATATTTATTTATTATATTGATTATTTTAATAATCAATCCAGAATATATGATATAAATATCTAATATATTATTTTGTGTATTTATATACGTTTACTGTAACAACCCCAAACATTTATTTGGGAGCTTGCTTTTTCTTCACTGCTTCTTTATTGAAGAAACCCCAGCCCTTCCTTGTAATACAAAGCTTTAGCTCTCTCCTTTCCTCATTTTTCTATTTTCTCACTTGCTTAAAGTTATATTTCCTTGGTGGATTGAAATTTGTTTTTCAGAAAACTTGGTATTGCACCAGGTTGTGGTGTCTATTTTATATATATAAAACTGTGATTCCTTGCGCCCTTCTCTCTCCTATTATTTTTCTAACAGGGTTTCCCTTTGGGGGTCTTAGTGTCATTGATGAAAGAAGAGTGCTGTCTCAACTTCTCCCTGGCCCCGTGAATTGCTCGACACCAAACATCCCAGCTATCTGATAATGTGGCTTCATGGTGGTGGGCTCTGTTTCCCTATTTGATGCATATTAAACAGTACTTGGAAAGTAGGTAATATGTGGACTTGGGAACCATGAATTAGGAGACAGAAGGTCCCAGTTCACACTTTCCATCCGTTCTTTTTTGAGATGAGATTAGGGTTTCGTGTCTTCTGGAGCATATTTTAGGCTACAGTGTGCTAGATAATAAGAGTTTGCTTAGTGATATCATTATCCCGGAGTCTGTGAGTGTTGGATGTCTACAATAGCTGACCTCTCTCTGGGGCTGTCCCACAAGGACAGGGAAAGAAGAACATGTGTGAATCTACTACAGGTAGTGTAGTTGCTTTATGACCCTCTAATGGATTAGATAACACCAAAAATTTAAAGTGAAACCCAGACTGCTACTCTCAGAGGCTGCCCCCACCCCCTACTCCCCTACTTCCTTTTGCTTTGGGGATTTGCAGTTGCTGCTCTGCTATTGGCTGTTCTCTGGGGAGCATACCCAGATGAGAATAGCAAGAGTGGTGACTAGCAGTGGCTTCTGAGTCTCTTCCTTGGTTCTAACTCTGGTCTAAGCTCAGACTCACCAAAGGATCTGGAATCTGGGGCTGTGTTTACAAAGAGATGAAGCAGGTGGCAAAAGTGATTGTGCTTCTCATGCTGGGTGAGTTCTTTTTGGACTAAGAGGTATTAGGACCGGGGCTATCGAATGCTGAACAGGGATCTTCAACTAGGCAGGCCAAGCGCTCTTTATCCAAGATGCCCAGGAAAGCTTTGTGACGTTATTCATCGCTGGTCTTCATTCAGCCTTTATGTGAAGTGTATGTTGGGGTGGGAAAGGTATTTATGGTCACTGATCACTCATATCCGTGCGAGGGAGGGAGGAAGTAGCCACTACCACTTTCCCTGTGATCCTGGCATCTCTTGAAGTAGAGGAAAGGATAATCTTGATCTGAAACACAAATGGGAAATTAATTGGGTGCATGTGTATGGTAAACAGGAAGAGTAGGGGGTAGGTTTGACTGAGAAACAGCCATGCAAACTGCATGGGGGGGAATTCTAATCATCTTGTTTCAGGATAGGAATGAGGAATGTGTTTGCTCCCACAGCCTCGTGGAGCCTTGCCAAGACCACCCAGCCCCTCATCATGGACTCCTATGAAGGGCAAGAAGTGAATGTGTCCTGCAGCCATACAGACATTGCTATAAGCGAGTACATCTACTGGTACCGTCAGATCCCCCACCATGGGCCACAGTTTATTATTCAAGGATATAAGGACTATGTGGCCAATGAAGTGGCATCTCTGTTTATCTCTGCTGACAGGAAGCTCAGCACGCTGAGCCTGCCCTGGGTTTCCCTGAGAGACAGTGCTGTGTATTACTGCATTGTGGCTGACACACAGTGAGACAGCTGCCTCTGCACCTGTGCAGTATCCTGTGGTGGGATGGGAGTCATAGTCTAGATGGAAGTACAGACACAGTGCTTTGCAAAGTGCCACCGTATTTTCATTTTTAGAAGGTATAAGCACGTATTCTTATGTTACCTAATTGTTTTTGTTACCTACTATAAAATTCATTCAATTTTAAACAGGCATTTCAGTTTAGATGGTGTTAAATTTAAAAAAGTAAGAGGGCAGGGGCTGGGGAAACGTTTCAGTGGTTAAGAGTACTTTTTGCTACAGCTGCTGCCCACATCCCTGGAGACCTGTTGCCAGAGCAACCAGGTGAGATCCCAAAGCCTCAAAATCTTTCTCACTGGGTCCCCTGGCAAGCCCAGTAGCCCTGAGGTCTCTGTCCTGTACCCTCTTTGCTCCATCTTCTCGTCCACACCTCTAACTACAATCCCAGAGGCCTGCAGCCACCAGAGACTACCAAGAGAAGACCCTCTTAAACCTCTGCCCTTAATTTCCTGCCTGCTGGCCCCCTCAGGCAAACCCAGAAGCAGCCAGTTTTGTCCTGGCCCCTCTGCACTCCATTTCCCAGACCACAGCTCTGCCTTCATCCCTAGAGGCCCACTGCCACTGGGGTCAACCAGCTCTATCTGCAGCTCCATAGGCCTGCTCCCTCCAGGGACTACTGAAAGGATAAGGTTATAAGCTAGGGATCCCCTGTGCCTGGGCACGTGGGAGGCACCTGGATCCCCAACGCCAGTGGGGGAGGGTGGGCGCCACACTGCGTGGAGGCCACGTAAACGGAAATGACTTAACTAGTTCTTCCGGCCTCTGTGAGAGGCTAGTAGGTCGTCAGAGAGCACGAGTTCGGATGGTTTGAACTGATTGACTTAGAAGCTTGTGGTAGGCGGGTTCTGTTATAAGTCTATAAAGGCCAAGGCAAGCCACTCCTCGCCGGGCTTGCTTCTTTACTCTGCTGGGGAAGCTGTAACCCCCCAGAGCTCTGGAAATTAAAATCCTCTTGCAAAATTGCATCAGGTCTGTCTCTCGTGAGTGTTTTGGGGTGCCGGTTTCTGAGGCACGGGGTGAAGAAGTACCCTGTTTTTTCTTTCGGGTCTTACACTACCAGGCATCCAAACACAAGGAACAACCAATGGCTAAAAGACAGCATAAGAAAATAATCAACAAAAGCCAGGGCAATATGATACCACCAGAACCCAGCTATCTTACTACAACAAGCCCTGGATATCCTAATATACCTGAAGCAAAAGAAAATGACCTTCAACAAAATCTTATGAAGATGAGAGAGGCCTTTAAAGAGGAAATGAGTAAATTTCTTAAAGAAATACAGGAAAATACAATCAAACAGGTAGGGGCCTTTAAAGAGGAAATGAATAAATATAAAAAATACAGGAAAATACAATTAAACAGGTGGAGAAAATGACTAAAATGGTTTAAGACCTGAAAACAGAAATGGGAACCATAAAGAAAACACAAACTAAAGCAATTCTGGAGATGAAAAACCTAGGAAAGAGAACGGGAACAACAGACTCAGGCATCACCAACAGAGTATAAGAGATGGAAGTGAGAATCTCAGGCTTAGAACATTTGGAAATGCTAAAGCTAAAAAGTTTCTAACACAAAATATCCAAGAAATTTGGGATACTATGAAAAGACCAAACCTAAGAATCATAGGAATAGAAGAACAGTCGCAATTCAAAGGCCCAGAAAATATCTTCAGCATAGAGGAAAATTTCCCTAACTTAAAGAAAGAGATGCATTTAAACATACAAGAAGCTTACACAACACCAAATAGATTGTACCAGAAAAGAAAATCCTCCTGCTACATAATAATCAAAACAGTAAATGAACAGAATAAAGAAAAGAATATTAAAAGTCACAAGGGATAAAGGCCAAGTAGCATATAAAGGCAGACCAATTAGAATTACACCAGACTTCTCAAAAGAGACTTTAAAAGCCAGACGACCCTGGACATATGTCTTATAGTTTCTGAGAGATCATGGATGGCAGTTCAGACTACTATACCCAATCATTCATACTATCGCAAACTTTTCAATTGCCATAGACGGAGAAAACAAGATATTCCATGACAAAACCAAATTTAAACAATATCTTTCCATTAATCCAGCCCTACAGAGGGTACTAGAAGGAAAACTCTAACACAAGGAGAGTAATTACACCCAAGGACATAGGAAATGTTAACTCCACACCAGCAAACCAAAGGAAGGGAAGCATGCACGTGTGTGTGTGTGTGTGTGTGTGTGTGTGTGTGTGTGCAACTCCCCCAATTCATTTTCATAAAATAAAAATAAATGAGAAGTCAGAATACATGACTATCTATTGGGTCTCTCCAGCATGGAGATAGCATTCTCACATAGCAGCTCATATCCCCAAGAACACAAAAGGATTGCTCCCTTAAGGATTGCTCCCTTAAGGTGGCAGGTCTCTCTTCCTGCATTCCTGCATTCAACTGGGTGCTTGCATCACAAAAAGCATAGGTGCATAGGGGGAGGGGATCACCCAGGCTGTAAACCTCAGAATGTAGGAACCAGTAGGGGTCCTTACCACAAGACTATTATAATAGTTATTTTAGGAGGACCTAGAGAACTATGATAAAAGATGGATACAGGAAGCAAAATGAATCAGTGTGTGGTGTGCATGCTTATAATCCCAGCATCAGGGAGATAGAAGCAGAAGAATTGTTAACTAAATTTTTCCAAACCTTATTTTTAATGATGGTTCTTAAATGCATTAATTTCCCATGTAGCCCACCAGTGACCAAGGGTAGTGGGAAAGAAAAGATATGGAGGATGCGGACCTGTTTAGAAAGATTCTTTGGAGCAACTCTTGTCTGTGTTGTCTGGGAATCGGCAGTTCAGTTTATAGGTTAGCTGCAGTGGCAGCTTGATCCACTCACAAACACTTCACAGAGACACCAGCAGTCCAGTTCGGTAGAGTTGGGTTAGTAACAGTGGTGACATGACCTAGCAGAGTTTGCAGGACATCCATTCAGGCCTTTCTAGTTTTTAGAAGTTGGGTGCGATTCTAATAGGTCTGCCTTCATATATTACTTGCTCATTTTTCTCCTTACAACTTTTAATATTCTTTCTTTGTTCTGAATATTTAGTGTTTTGATTATTATGTGGTGAGATGACTTCTGGTCTCATTTATTTTATGTTCTGTAAACTTCTTGTACTTTTATAGGCATATACTTCTTTAGGTTAGGAAAATTTTCTTTTTTTGATGAAAATATTTTCTGAGACTTTGAACTGGGAATCTTCTCTTTTTTCTATTCTTAATATGCTTAGATTTGATCTTTTCATTATGTCCCAGATTTCTGGGATGTTTCCTGTCAGAAACTTTAGATTCAACATTTTCTCGACCAATATATCTATTTCTTTCATTGTATCTTTAATGCCTAAGATTCTCTCTTCTGTGTCTTGTAGTCTATTGGTGACACTTGGATCTGTGGTTCCTGTTTGCCCACCTAGATTTTTATTTTTCAGAATCCCTTAGTTTGTGTGTGTGCTTTTAATTGCTTCTATTTTCCTTAGTTTTCTTTAAGGGAATTGTTAATTTCCTTCTTAAGGACCTCAGTCATTTCATAATGTTGGTCATTTTTTTTTTTTTGCTTTTATTGTGTTGGACTAATTAGGGCTTGTTGCAGTAGGATAGCTGGGGTTCTGATGGTGACCTAATGCCATGACTGTTGTTTCTTGTGTTCTTATCCTGGCCTCTAGATATCTGGGCTTGAGGTAATTAAAAGTCTACATACTGTTGTCTGAGTTTGGTTTTTTGAATGGGTATTTTGTTCTTTGGTTTCTGTTCCTTCTCTGATCTTTTGGTCTGTGTGGCCTGGGATTCTCCCAGTCTGTATCATCTCTAGTAGAGCAGGAAGTCTCCTCTGTTGGGAGATGATATATGGCAATTATGATGGTGGAGGACTGATGGTAGGTTGGGCAGCACCTGAGAGAGTTGGGTAGTTTGGTGGGCTGGCAGTTTACCTGTATTTATTCCAGTCTGCTTGGTCTTGAAAGGATGAGGGCTGCAGGCTGGAAAGGTCCCTAGCATCCTTTCCCGCCTCTCCTCCTGCGGAGAAGCTGAGGCAAGGGCGGACACCGCTGCGCCGGCCCTGTACGAACATATGTATGTGATCTTGGCCACGTAAGCGGAAATGAGTTAACTAGTCTATCCGGCTTCTATAGGAAACTGATTGGTTCTCAGAGAGCGCAGGCTCGGATAATTTAAACTGATTGGCTTGGAAGCTATGGAGTAGCTTGTGGTAGACGGGCTTTGCTGTAAATCTATAAAAGCAGTCCTGTTTCTGCACCTGGGGTTCACAGTCACCTACCCCGAGTGGAGGAATGGCTGTGACCCCAGAGCTCTGGAATTAAAAAAAATCCTCCTGCTATTGCAGCAAGACTGTTTCTAGTGAGTGATTGGGGTGACACCTTTCAAGGCATGGGGCGCTGGGGTGCCCCCGTTTTTCTTTCGGATCTTATAGTCTCTGGTAGAGTGGGGAGGCTATGCCCCTCTTGGTGGCTAGGGCACAGCACATAGGTGGGCGTGGGACTGGGGAGAGGGTGGGAGGATGCAGAGATAGTGAGAGAGTAGGAAATTTTTTGTGGGGGTGGTGGGAAGCTTACCTGGACTTCTCCCACTCTGTGAGGTTTGTATTAGAGGGAGGTATAAACTGAGATTTAAAGGCTGTTTTGTGTGTTTTTGTTACAAGGGCATTGAACTGAGGGCTTTTGCATATGCTGGCCAAGGCTTGCTAAATCTTGAGTGTCAGTCTTTGAAGGATTTGATCATGTCTTTTGTCTTGATCTTCATTTATACTGAAGCCTTTCTCTAAACTTCCGGAGATCTTAGCTTGCTCAATTATTTATGATGTAATTTTAAAAGCTGCTGGCAGGAGAATCATATGGGAGGCAACAGCTTCAAAAAGGTCAGAGGCAGCACTTTGAGGAGAGATACCAATATGAGCACATGGACTTACTCTGAGTGTTTCATTTTACAATGCATTAAAAGGCTTATCTTTCTTTTTTGCCCAGGTGTAACATGGCTAAAAAACCTTCTTTACTTGGGTGTGTCCATGTATGTTTGAAAGGAAAGATGGTTTGACTGGAAGAAGGGCAAGAAGGTCTCCTTCCCTCCCTCTTTCTTTCTCCCTCTTTCTCTACCTCCTTCCTTTCCCCTCCCTCCCTCCATCTGTCTTTCCCTCCTTCCCTTCTTGAGATAGCATCTTAGTATGCAGGCTCTTCTGTAACTTGCTATGTCACCTAGGACAACCTTATACTTCATCCCTTCTGCCTTTTTCTCCTGTGTGTTGGAGTGACAGACACATGACATTATGACTAGCCCGTATGCAACTTTTTAGTAATTTGAAATTGTACCTGTGAACTATGAGATCTACTCAAATTTAAAGTAGGAGTCAGAGAAAAGTTAAACAGCAAGGCTAGAAACAGCTGAGCTGTGTTCTGGCTCTCTTTCACAGAGTTGAGTCTAGCTTTTAATTAAATATCACATTATTAATATACTACGTAGTAGAAGAGTAAGCTCTGTGCTTAGGGTTTCAGGATAAGGTTTTACTCTTAGGAAGCCATACAGGATGAACCTGAGGTTTATTTTCTTCTTTCCCTTTCCCTCCCTCCTTCCTCATTTCTCTGTCTCTCTCTGTTTATTTTATGCCTGTCCCTGATGCCTGACTTATTTCTATCTTTATCCTTCTCCATTTTCTGTTTTTGCCCTCCTCCCACCTCTTTCCATTTTCTGTTTTTGCCTAGAACTTGCTATGTAAATGGTGCTGGCCTTTAATTTGTGACCATCCTTTTGCCTTTGCCTTTTAAGTGCTGAAATTACAACCACCACTCCAGCCTCCACTTCTAATTTAGTTTCTTTTTTTAACTAAACATTTTTATCAATCCTTGTGGTGGTATGAAAGAGAATGGCCCCCATAGGCTCATGTATTTAAATGCTTGGTTCCCAATTACAGTTAGTTCTCAGTTAGCTGGAGGTGTTTGGGAAGGATTAGGAGGTGTGGCCTTGTTGGAGGAAGTGTGTCACTAGAGGTGGGCTTTGAGGTTTCAAAAGCCCAAGTTAGGCACTATTTAGCTTTCAATTCTTCAGGTGGGAGATACTAGTACCTGGAACTCTGCTATGTCCAGATTCACTAACAGTGTTCAAAGGGTGCCTGTTGGTGTGTGTCAGAAGGAAAAACTGCTTCAGGTAAGTCTTGTAGAAACATTTAATCCCAGCCTGGGATTTCTACCCTGCATTTGACCATTTAGTTCCTGGATAAAAGACACACACACACTTATATGTTTATAATGAGTCTTAATCAGCAGAAGAGCTGGGCAGATATCTATCCTCTATTTTTTTATGTCAATTTCCCAGCCAATGATCCCATTATATAATTTTCCATGTTTTGTCTGGGCTGCTCTTAACTCCAATTAGTCAACCAACATGGCTATTGTTTGATTATTTACCTAACCCATGGCAGCTTTCTCCTCTCTCTACCTTCTTCTCCCCTCCTAGTTCTCCTGCAATCCAAAGCCTGGAACCCCAAACCTTGCCTATCTCTCTTCTGCTCAGCTATTGGCAGAAATAACTTGGGGGCAAGGTCACATAGCATGACTTGGGACCTGTCTCTGGGGCAACCAGGTCTTGGGGCTTGCACTTAGCATTACAGTACACAGCAACAGACCAAACCTCAACAGGTATGTATTGTGGCTTTAGAAGCAGCTGGAATTTTAACACTATGTTCACGCAGTGAAGCCACAATCCAACAGGAAGGAACACAACAGAGACTCTCAGTGTCTCTAACCCTAATCCCCAGGTCCTTCTAACTTCTGTTTTTTTCTATTGTATGCAAACTTTTCTAAAAGTCTGAAAATGTTAGAGAATCCTGGATTCCTATGTAAGCAGTTTTAAGCCTAGAGCACAAGGGCATATGCAACCCCTCTTGCCCAGGAAGAAAGGGCAGAAGTTGCCTGACAAGTGTCACATAATATGGATTACACATTAACCAAACCCTACTCTCTACCCAGAGTAAGAGTGGCCTTTGTTGCATGCCATGTCATGTATGCTTTGTACCCCTGTCTCTGTCAAGTATTACAGGCCATACATTAACTTGGAGAAGATTTTGAGGAAGTTGAGAATATTTCAACATCTTCTATTTTCTGATTTGCTTTGATTTTTGTGGTTGCTCTGGTTACTATTTTATATATCAATAGTTAGTGATTGTCCGGAATACCTACAACTTTGTGTATAATGTAATATTAAGTAATGCAAGCTCACTACTCCATTCCTTCCATTGTAGAACATTGTTATCTTTTTATTTAGATATTTTTTGCTCATGACAAATTATTATTTTTTGCTTTAACTGGACATATTTTGAAAAGCTCAAAAAGATAAAAAGCAGTTAATATTATTATTTTTATAAATCAAACACACTTTTAGAGTATAGCCTCAGGCCATGAGGAATTAAGTCAGGCTATACTGGGCAATAGCCCCTAACCATTTAATCCCAGCTTGACAGTTCCATTCCACCTGCAGAAATTAATATACCCTGGTGTCAAAGACAATCTACTCTGCTTCCAATTGAACCACAAAAGATAGCTGTAATTTCCTTGTAGCTATGTATGTATGTATGTATGCATGCATGCATGTATTTGGGTGTGTATGTATGTATGCATGATGTATGTATACATGTATGTATACATGTCCCCCAGCTCCTCTAAATGCATCCAACCTTCATCCTTCAGAAAGGCTGAGGCCCCTCACATTCCTTTAAAGTAGTCTCAGCCTGTTGAGATGGCATCTGTCTGTTTCTTTGCCTCACCTTTCTTATAGTATTACTTCTAAGAATCTGTCTAACATATTCCCAGTCTCTGTTATTAGAAACAACAGGAAAAATGTATAGAAAACTTCAGGACCAAGTAGTAAGCTTATAAACCTTGGTAGAAGAACCATGGCCCAGCACACATTTCAAAGAAGTCTCCTTGTTTATAAAATACTCATCCTTGTGTTTAGCCTCCGATCTGTGAACCAACCCACTGAAAGGACATAGAAGCAATTTTGAAGCTTCAGTAAAAAATAAGACTATAGTTTTAGGTTTGGCTTCTGAATTGGCAGAGAACCAGCCATCAGTAGGGGAATCTTTGTAATAGGCCTTCACAGACTATTGTTTAGTTAATCATGTTTAAGGACAAGTCACCTGCTTTCACATGCATACACACACACACACACACACACACACACACACACACGTTGCTGGAAGAAACATGTATTTGTTTATAGCTATCAATCAACCCTTGACCTAATATTTTATGTCATCTTTGTAATAAAAGTAAGCCACATATCCATAATCTCAGTGTGTTGATGACCTCTCTGTTACTGTGATAAAACACCATGACCAAGGTAACTTATAGGAGGAAGAGTTCCTTTGGAGCTTACGATTCAGAGGGTCAGAGCCCATGCTGGTAGAGTGGAGGTACCAGGCAGTAGGAAGTTGAAAGGGCAGCTGAGAGTTCACATCTTGAATCACACACAGGAAGCAGAGGACAAACTGGGGATGTTCCATGGCTTTTTGTGAGAGGGCAAGACTGCCGAGGTTCCTACACCTTGTATTTTTGCTGAGGCCATTTCGGGTTTCACTAGAATTTGATTTCCTTGATGGAGAAGCCTGTGGAAAATTACCTAGCTCTAGCCTAGGAACCCAAGATCAAAACTCCCTAGCTAACTTATCTGTTAAATGACCCGATTGCATATATCCCCATTCAGCTAACTACTTAGCTTCTGCTAAGCTGCTTACTTTTGACAGGCCCCCTTGCAGCTGCTGAGCAAGATGCCAGGACATGGTGTCTGCTTTCAAAAACCCTGTGCTCTAGACACTCCATGGAATACTTAGGATCTGAACACCCGTGAATAGTCCAAGATGGCTGGAATAAAGACTTTGAATTTGTTATAAACTGTGTCTCATCTTTTGTGGGATCCTCATAATATTTTGAAACCCCAAAGCCTGCCCATAGGGATATACTTCTTCCAGAAAAGTCACCTCCTTTAATTCTCCCAGACAGCCACAAACCAGGGATCAAGCATTCAAATACTTGAGGCTATTCAAGGATGTTTGGTTCAAATGATTTCAAAATCATGTTAGATTTCCCATCACATTCTAAAGGCTAACTTTCTGTTTGGAGCGAACTATTGCTATTAACATTTGTAACTATATGTTCTATTGCTGTGATAAATGCTATGACCAAAGCTAGTCTTGGGAAGGAAATGTTTATTTTAGTTCAACTTCAAGGTACATACTTCATATGTAGTACATCATTGTGGAAACTCATGGCAGGAACTCAAGATAGGACCATGGAGGCAGGGACGGATTCAGAGACCATGTAGGAGTTCTGCTTACTGGCTTTCTCCTCATGGCTTGCTTAATGTGGTTTTTTTATACAACCCACGGCTACCTGAAAAGTGGTGGCACCACCCACAGTGAGCAGGGCTCTCCCATGTCAAGGCAATCCAAGATTTTTGGACATGCCAGTCTGACAGAGGTATTTTCTCAATTGAAGTTTTCTCTCCTCAAATGACCACAGCTTGTGCTGTGTTGACAAAAACTAACCAGTGACATAACTTAGCCACTTTTATTAAAGGTCAGTCTGCAACGCTGCCTATTTCCTGGGATTGAGAAAACACCAGAAATTGAAAGAGCAAAGACTACAATATCATATGTATAACATACTTTGTGAGTCTCTGTCCTTTTGCCCAACAGTTGTGCTTACGTTCCTTGCATAGGTGGTGTTTCTGTGAAAGCTGAATGAAGATGATCTGATACCCAGCTGCTTGCTACTGTTACAATCTAAAAGTAGAAGGATGAGGAAGAAGACTTTTACTTTCATTTGCTTAGCCGACTAAATGATACCAGTTCCCTGATTTCAAACAGGCTGATCCTGTTGTTCAGTAAGCATGGGGAACTCCCAGCTTTGCTGAAAGATCTCTGCAGTGTGCACTGTTTGCTCTCTTTTACACGATGCCAGTTTTGATACTGGACACACTTGGAACTTACTTTATTGACTTACTGTTTAGTGTGTCTGAATGTCCTGGAGATACAGGATCAAAGAGGACTGGAGCAGCTGGTGCAGCAGGAAGGAGCTGTCCACAAGGGGGCAGAGCATCTCCGCTCCAGCAAACTCAGAGACTTTGCCTGTGCAGGCAGCTGGAGAACCTCAGTGCTGTGGAGGACAGAGGGCTGAGCTGATCACAGAAGCATCTGCCTGGCTGAATGCCACAGTCCGGAGGGAGAGCGATGAAGACACTGACTGGACTTTTGTTCCTGTGCTTCTGGCTGCAGCTAAGCTGTGAGTGAGAGCTTTGGGGGAACAAGGCGTTTGTCAGTGTTCCTTATCAGTCTGTGGAGCGGATTGGCCTTCTCCGGGTTGCCTGAAATCACTGTACAGAAACAAAAGCAAAGTCTGGAGAACGGCAGCCTGATGGTCTTCCTGCTGTTTTCTTTTGCACAGGTGTGAGCAGAGGCGAGCAGGTGGAGCAGCGCCCTTCTCACCTGACTGTCCGGGAAGGAGACAGCGCCCTTATCACCTGCACCTACACAGACAGTGCCACTGCTTACTTCTTCTGGTACAAGCAAGAGCCTGGGGCAGGTCTCCAGTTGCTTACGAGTGTTATTTCAAATATGGACAGAAAAGAAGAACAAGGACTCACTGTCTTACTGAATAAGAAAGACAAAATTCTCTATCTGAACATCACAGCTGTCCGTCTTGGGGACTTGGCGACGTACTTCTGTGCAGCCAGTGCACAGTGCTCCCCAGGCACCTGCAGCCTGCACATAAACCTGAGGCTGAGGACAGGGAAAGCAACTTTAAAAAATGTTTGAAAAAGATTCTTCCACTTTGTGGATATTAATGAACCCAGAAGCCCTAAATACTCAAGACACAAATAGCAAGTCAAATGATTCCCAAGAAGAAGAAAGGAGAGGACCCTGGGCCTGTAAAGATTGCATCCAGTTTAGTAAAAAAACCGAGGGGGAGGGGGAATGATTGGGGAATAGTTGGGGGGGGGGAGAGGAACTATGGGAACTATGGTGGGTGGGAACTGGGAAAGGGGAAAGCCTTTGGAATGTAAACATAGAATATAGAAAATAAAAATAAAAAAATAAAATAAAAAAACCAAAAAAAAAAGATTCTTCCACTTTGTATTTTAAGTATATAAACATTCTAAAATACCCAGAAAGTTAGCTTCAGTTGGACCTGAGCAATTTTGAAGAAACTTTTACTGAGAATGAATTTCTTTTTTTAAAATTTAAACTTTTATTATTTTATGTGTATGTCTATTTTGCTTGCATATGTCTGTCACTTGTGTGCTTAGTGCTGTCTGAGGCCAGAATAGGGCATGGGATCCCTAGGAACTAGAATTACAGATGCTCTTAAACCTTAACCATCCTTTAATCTTTAAATATATTTCTGTTAAATATTCCTTTTATTCTATTTTGAAGGCCAGATGACTAAGGCACAGTAAATGATAAACTACTGTGTATTACATGACATTGACAGCTTTATAAAGCTCAGGACAACTAAACTTGGGGCTATCTTGGCTTTTCTTTTATTTATTTATTTGTGCTTTTGAGACAGGGTCTCACTCTGTAGCCATCTCTGCCTAGAACTTGCTATGAGACCATACTGGGCTCAAACTTATAGAGAGCCACCTGCCTCTGCCTCCCAAGTGTTAGAACCAAAGGTATGCCCCCTTGCCAGGCAGTTATTATGTACTATTTAGAAAAATTTTTACTTTTGATAATTGCAAACTTGCCACGGACCGACTCAGTCGGAACACACACTCCCGTGGGGAATCAGGGTCTTTGGTATGCAGGAAGGTACAGGTCCGGCGAATGACAGACAGACACACACAAGATCTGAATGCGTCTGAATGCACTTTACTGTTCTGAGGCAGGAATTCTTATACTCAAAAGTAGGTAATTACATTACTGAAGAAAAAATGTATCTAGTGAAGCGTTTACAAAGAATGGTTACCATGGATATCTGACGTAAGGAAATACAAAATCAATCAGGTATGAACTTCAGAGAACACCTACAAAGCATTACGTCCCTTGATCAGAGTAGCTGTGGTCAATGATAGATTAGTAATTCAAGAGTTCTTGAGAACACTACATTATAGTCCTGGGGTCCCTTTGTTTATGTGCAGTCTCTTATTAATGTCCTGCTTCCTTCTTGTAAAACTCCCTCAAGCTCACTTTGAAACTTTACTAACTGATGGTTTCCAAGTCAGAGTGCCAAAGCCACCTAACCATACAAATAATAGATATTGTTGGGAGGTTAATTCTATAATGTATCTAGGTAATAACTGTACAGCTGATTAAAAGCAAAGCAATGGATCTCTAGAAAATAAATCATGGCCAGTGCTGTAGTTCAAAGAATAAACTCTAATGAACCATCACGCCTGGATGCTCGTACCTCCGGCTGGCAGGGACATCTTGTAAGTAAAAGAACAGGTTAGAGAAAGGGTCACACAGATTGCCATGAGAAATTTTAGCTCAGCTCTATCTGCAGCCAAGGAGGCCCACAGCGGCATTCATCTTGAAACAGCCCTGCCAAACAAGGCTATACCCAGTAAATATCACACAGCCTCTGCTTGGATTGCAGCTTGGCTGCGTGAAACTACGGTGATCAAGAGATGCGTGTGATTCAAACTTGTATACAATGCATCTTAATCATATCCATTCCATTCCCCTATTTTTGTCCCCCCCCACTCCCAATGCCTAACACATCTTCTTCCTCCCTTCATGTCTTCTTTTATTTGGTTATCTTTTCTGTCCACTTGGTGCTGTCTGCTGGAACAGTGACTGATGCTGACTAGATCTTGTGCAAGTGACCATAAATTCAGTGATTTCACAAGTGCAATGGCCAGGTCACTTCCAAAAGACAACACTTCATAGCATTTCACCCTGTCCTCTGGCTCTTCTACTGTCTCTGCTACCCCCTCTTAGATGTTCCTTGAGCCTTGGGCATCAGTTGATACAGATGCCACATTTAGGGATGAAAACTCTCAGCACTTTAACCACCTAATAGTATCTGTATTAATTCCTGTCTATTGCAGAAGGTCCTTTGGTCAAGGCTGAAAACAGCACTAATTTATAGATTTAAACATAAATATTTAGAAGGAAGTTTGACATGTCCATTTAGTTAAACAAAAGTAGTTAATTACCCACTCCTTAGGGCTATGACCAGGTTTAAAACAATAGGCAGGGATCCTCTGCTGTAAAGCAAGTCTCAAATCTAGTTAGAAAGTTTTTGGTTACCCCTAATCTTCATGCCACTATTGCACCATGGACACTTTTTACTAGTAAGTTGATATTGTAACATTCAAGGTTCACTATTAGGTCATACAT
This sequence comes from Apodemus agrarius, assembly GCA_964023405.1. Lineage (NCBI taxonomy): Eukaryota > Metazoa > Chordata > Mammalia > Rodentia > Muridae > Apodemus > Apodemus agrarius. The sequence goes on along the minus strand of OZ030013.1, from coordinate 74,483,628 downwards.
ACATACATACATACATACATACATACTACAGATGACTTTTCTCCCCCACCGGCCTTCATAGGCAGCAGGAGAAGAGTTATCAAGTCAATTCCAGCTTGATTTCTTTCTGCTCTGCAATCAAACTGTATTGTGTCTTCAGCAATGGTATTTCACTATGAAGATATAGTGGGTGTGATGGGTATTATTATTATTTTTGTCACCTTTATACAGACTGCAGTCATCTGGGAAGAGTAACTACAATTCAGATAATGCCTTCACCAGTTTGCCCCATCATTAAATTATCCCAGGCACATCATTAAATTATCTCTTGCCCCATAGATTGACCCATAGGCAAGTTTGTGGGGGTATTGTCTTCATTAATGATTGATTTTGGAGGGCTCAAACCACTTTGGCTGGTACCAACCCTGGAAAGGTGGTCCCAAGTTGTATAAAAAAGCAAGCCAAGTGAGCTGGAGCGAGTAAGCCAGTAAGTAATACTCCCGCGTGGCCTCTAATTGAATTCCTGCCACCATGTGCCTGTCTTGAGTCCCTGTCCTGAAACCTCTTTCAGGATGGACTTGAAGTTGTAAGATAAAATAAACTCTTTCCTCCCAATGTTGGTTTTGGTCATGCTGTTTCTTGTACCAATATAGAGCAAACCAGCACAGCGTATTGTTTTCCTCCCCATTTCATTCATTTGTTCCTTGATTTTAATGATTTCTTTTCATTATCTGACTTGGGGTTTGGCTTATTCTTCTTCCCAGGCACATCATTAAATTATCTCCTTTTACTTATTATTTGAAACAATCTTTAGATTTAAATATGTTTTGATTGTATTTTCCTCACTTCAAAGGAGATACTCTCCTTACCTATCCAATTATAAGTCCTTTCTTAAAATACAAACCAAAACCTAATATAACAACAAAGCACCCAACACCTGGAAAACAAATCACTCAAAAAGAAAAACAAAACAAAGCAAAAGCAAAGGCAAACAAAACCACAATAACAAAATATCCCAATCCTATGATATTAACCTTTACCCTAGTGACTAGATTTATATCTATCATTTATTTATCCATTTAAAAATATAACAACATAAAATATAATAAGATAAAACAAAATTATCACATTGAAATGAGACAAGACACTCTAACAAAAGGAAAAGAGCCCAAGAGAGGGTACAAGAGTCAGAGACCCATTCATTCTCATACTCAGAAATGCCATATTAACTGGAAGCCATACTATCTACGCAAAGAGCTGGTGCAGACCCATGCAGGCCCTGTGCATGCGGCCTCAGTCTCTGTGGCCTCATTGGAGGGCCTTGTTTCTTGGTGTTCTCTGTCCTCTCTGGCTCTTAAATTCTGCCTCTTTTTCCATGGGGATTTTTGAACTCTGAGGGAAGTGATTTGATAGAGACTTCCTATTTAAGGCTGAGCATTCCAAGGTCTCTCATTCACTGTATAATGTCTGATTGTGGGTCTCTATATTTGTCTCCATATGCTGCAGCAGGTTTCTCTGATAGCAGAATATCATTATTTCATTAGGAGTCATTTAATAATGACATTTTCTTTCTTTTTTCTTTTTTGAAATTATTTTTATTTTTTATTGAATATATTCTTCATTTACATTTCAAGTGTTATGAAACTTAGTTTCCTTTCCCAGTATCCATCCCTACCAGAAAACCCCTAACCCATCCTCCCACCCCCTGCCTCCAAAAAGATACCCCTCCACTTGACCCACTCCCACTTCCCCACCACCCCTGATTTCCCTTTGTTGGGGCATCTATCAAGCCTTCATTGAACCAGGGACCTCTCTTCCCATTGATGTCCCAGAAGGCATTCCTCCACCACAATTGTGGCTGGAACCATGTGTACTCCTTGGTTGATGGCTTAGTCCCTGGAAGCCCTGGGGAGTCTGGTTGGCCAACATCATTGTTTTTACCATGGGGCTGCAAACCCCTTCAGCTCCTCCAGTCCTCCCTCAAACTCTTCCATTGGGGACCCCATGCTCAGTCCAATGGTTGGCTGCTGGCATCTGCCAGGTTGTATCTGTAAGGCTCTGGCAGGGCTCCTCAGGAGACAGCCTTAATAGGCTCCTTTCAGCAAGCACTTCTTGTTATCTATAATAGTGTTGGGGTTCGGTAATTGTTTATAGGATGAATCCCCAGGTAGGATAGTCTCTAGGTGACCTTTCCTTCAGTCTCTGTCTCACACTTTGTCTCCATAATTGCTCCTGTGAGTATTTTGTTCCCTTTCTCAGGAAAACCAAAGCACTTACACTTTGGTCTTCCTTCTTGAGCTTCTTGTGGTCTGTGAGTTGCATCTTGTTTATTCTGAGCTTTTGGGTTAATAGCCACTTACCAGTGAGTGCATTCCATGTGTGTTCTTTTGTGATTGGGTTACCTCACTCAGGATGACACTTTTTTTTTTTTTTGGTTTTTCGAGACAGGGTTTCTCTGTGTAGCCCTGGCTGTCCTGGAACTCACTCTGTAGACCAGGCTGGCCTTGAACTCAGAAATCCACCTGCCTCTGCCTCCTAAGTGCTGGGAATAAAGGCGTGCACCACCACTGCCCGGCAGGATGACACTTTCTAGTTCCATCCATTTGCCTAGGAATTTCATGAATTCATTGTATCTAATAGCTGAGTAGTACTCCATTGTGTAAATATACCACATTTTCTGTATCCATTCATCTGCTCAAGTACATCTGGCTTCTGGCTATTATAAATAAGACTGCAATGAACATAGTGGAGCATGTGTCCTTATTACATGTTGGAGCATCTTCTGGGTATATGCCCAGGAGTGGTATAGTTGGGTCCTCAGGTAGTACTATGTCTAGTTTTCTGAGGAACTGCCAGACTGATTTGCAGAGTAGTTGCACCAGCTTGCAATCCTACCAGCAATGAAGGAGTGTTCCTCTTTCTCCACATCCTCCCCAGCATCTGCTGTCCCCTGAGTTTTTCATTTTAGCCATTCTGACTGGTGCGAGGTGGAATCTCAGTGTTGTTTTTATTTGCATTTCAGCGATAACTAAGGATGCTGAACATTTCTTTAGGTGCGTTACAGTCATTCGAGTTTCCTCAGTTGAGAATTCTCTGTTTAGCTCGGTACCTCACTTTTTAATGGGGTTATTAGACTTTCTGGAGTCTAACTTCTTGAGTTCTTTGCATACATTGGGTATTAGCCCTCTATGGGATGTAGGATTGGTAAAGATCTTTTCCCAATCTGTTGGTTGCCATTTTGTCCTATTGACAGTGTCTTTTGCCTTACAGAAGCTTTGCAGTTTTATGAGGTCCCATTTGTTGATTCTTGTTCTTAGAGCATAAGCCATTGGTGTTCTGTTCAGGAAAATTTCCCCTGTGCCCAAGTGTTTAAGGCTCTTCTCCACTTTTTCCTCTATAAGTTTCAGTATATCTGGCTTTATGTGGCAGTCCTTGATCCACTTGGACTTGAGCTTTGTACAAGAAGATAAGTATGGACCAATTTACATTTTTCTACATGCTGACCTCCAGTTGATCCAGCACCATTTGTTAATAATGCTGTCTTTTTTTCCATTGGATTTAGCTCCTTTGTCAAATATCAAGTGACCATAGGTGTGTGGGTTCACTTTTGAGTCTTCATTTCTATTGTGTTGATCTTCCTGTCTGTCTCTGTATCAATACCATACAGTTTTTTTTATCACTATTGCTCTGTAGTACAGCTTGAGGTCAGGGATATTGATTCCCCCAGAAGTTCTTTTGTTATAGATAAGAGTTTTCGATATCCAGGGTTTTTTGTTATTCAAATCAATTTTCAGATTGCTCTTTCTAGCTCTATGAAGAATTGATTTGGAATTTTGGTGGGGATTGCATTGAATCTGTAGATTGCTTTTGGCAAGATGGCCATTTTTACTTTATTAATCCTGCCAATCCATGATCATGGGAAACTTTACATCTTCTGAGATCTTCAATTTCTTTCTTTAGAAGCTTGAAGTTCTTGTCATATAGATCTTTCACTTGCTTGTTTGGGTCATCCCAAGATATGTAATATTATTTGTGACTATTGTGAAGGGTGTCATTTCCCTAATATCTTTCTCAACTTGTTTATCCTTTGAGTATGGGAAGGCTACCAATTTGTTTGAGTTAATTTTATATCCAGTCACTTTGCTGAAGTTGTTTATTAGCTTTAGGAGTTCTCTGGTGGAATATTTGGGGGTCACTTAATATCAACTGCAAATAGTGATATTTTGACTTCTTCCTTTCCAATTTGTATCCCTTTGACTTCCTTTTCTTGTCTAATTGCTCTAGCTAGAACCTCAAGTACTATATTGAAAACATAGGGAGAGAGTGGGCAGCCTTGTCTGGTCCCTGATTTTAGTGGGATTGCTTGAAGTTTTTCTCCATTTAGTTTGATGTTGGCTACTGGTTTGCTGTATATTGCTTTCACCATGTTTAGGTATGGGCCTTGAATTCCTGATCTCTCCAAGACTTTTAACATGAAGAGATGCTGAATTTTGTCAAATGCTTTTTCAGCATCTAATTAAATGATCATGTGGGTTTTTCTTTGAGTTTGTTTATGTAGTGGATTGCATTGATGGATTTCTGTATTTCAAACCATCCCTGCATCCCTAGGATGAAGCCTACTTGATTGTGGTGAATTATCATTTTGATGTATTCTTGGACTTGGTTGGCAAGAATTTTATTGAATATTTTTGCATCAATGTTCATAAGGGAAATTGCTCTGAAGTTCTCTTTCCTTGTTTGGTCTTTGTTTGGTTTAGGTATAAGCATTGTTGTGACTTCATAGAATGAATTGGGTAGTGTTCCTTGTGTTTCTATTTTGTGGAATAGTTTCAAGAGTATTGGTGTTAGGTCTTCTTTGAAGGTCTGATAGAGTTCTGTACAAAAACCATCTGGTCCTGTGCTTTTTTGATTGGAAGACTTTCAATGACAACTTCTATTTCTTTAGGGGTTATGGGATTGTTTAGATGATCTATTTGATCCTGATTTAATTTTGGTATTTGGTATCTGTTTAGGAAATTGTCCATTTCCTCCAGATTCTCCAGATGTGTTGAATATAGGCTTTTGTAGTAGGATCTGATGATTTTTTGAATTTCCTCAGTTTCTGTTGTTATATCTCCCTTTTCATTTCTAATTTTGTTAATTTGGATACTGTCACTGTGCCCTTTGGTTAGGCTGACTAAGGGTTTATCAATCTTGTTAATCAGCTCCTGGTTTTGTTGATTCTTTGTACAGTTCTTTTTGTTTCTATTTGGTTGATTTCAGCCCTGAGTTTGATTATTTCCTTCTGTCTACTCCTCTTGGGTATATTTGCTTCTTTTCGTTCTGGAGTTTTCAGGTGTGCTGTTAAGATGTTAGTGTAAGCTTTCTTCATGTTCTTTTTGGAGGCGCTTAGTGCTATGAGTTTTCCTCTTAGCACTGCTTTCATTGTGTCCTATCAGTTTTGGTATGATGTCTCCTCATTTTCATTAAATTCTAAAAAGTCTTTAATTTCTTTATTTCTTCCTTGACTGAGTTATCATTGAGTAGAGCATTGTTCAATGACCATGTATATGTATGCTTTCTGTTGTTTTTGTTTGAACTTAAGACCAGCCTTAGACCATGGTGATCTGAATTATTTCAATATTCCTGTATCTGTTGAGGCCTGTTTTGTGACCAGTTATATGGTCAATTTTGGAGAAGGTACCATGAGGTGCAGAGAGGAAGGTACATTCTAAATAGGGTTGTCTCTATTTAGTTTCTGTTTCCATGATTTGTCCATTGTTGAGAGTTGGGTGTTGAAGTCTCCCACTATTATTGTGTGGGGTGCAATGTGCTTTGAGCTTTAGTAAAGTTTCTTTTATGAATGTGGGTGCCCTTGCATTCAGAGCATAGATGTTTAGAATTGAGTTCATCTTGGTTGATAAGGAAGGACACTTTGACCAGTATGAAGTGTCCTTCCTTATCTTTTTTGACAATATTTGGTTGAAAGTCAATTTTATCTGATATAAGAATGGCCACTCCAGCTTCTTTCTTGAGACCATTTGCTTGGACAATTGCTTTCCATCGCTTCTCGGCCTTTTGGCTAAGATCAAGTGTGGAAAATTGCTTTCCAACCTTTGACTCTGAGATAGTGACTGTCTTTGTCACTGAGGTGGGTTTCTTATATGCAGCACAATATTGGGTTCTGTTTACATATCAAGTCTGCTAGTCCGTGTCTCTTTATTGGGGAATTGAGTCTATTGATGTTAAGAGATATTAAAGAATAGCGATTGTTGCTTACTGTTATCTTTGTTAAAGGTGGAATTCTGTTTGTGTCGCTATCTTCTTTTGGGTTTGTTGAAAGAAGATTACTTCATTGCTTTTTCTTGGGTGTATGTTTCCCTCCTTGTATTGGTGTTTTCCACCCATTATACTTTGTAGAGCTGGGTTTGTGGAACAAAATTATGTAAATTTGGTTTTGTCATGGAATATGATTTGTCCATCTATTGTAATTGAGCATTTTGCTGGGCTGACATTTATGTTCTCTTAGGGTCCATATGGCATCTGTCCAGGATCTTCTAGCTTTCATAGTTTCTGGTGAGAAGTCTGGTATAATTCTGATAGGTCTGCCTTTATATGTTACTTGACATTTTCCTCTTACTGCTTTTAATATCCTTTCTTTGTTTAGTACATTTGATGTTTTGATTATTATGTGATGGGAGGAATTTCTGTTTTGGACCAGTCTGTTTGGAGTTCTGTAGGCTTCTTGTATGTTCATGGACATCTCTTTCTTTAGGTTAGGGAAGTTTTCTTCTATAATTTTGCTGAAGATATTTACTGGCCCTTTAAATTGTAAATCTTTGCTCTCTTCTATATCTATAATCCTTAGGTTTGGTCTTCTCATTGTGTCCTGGATTTCCTGGATGTTTTGGGTTATAAGCTTTTTGCATTTTGCACTTTCTTTGACTGTTGAGTCAATGTTTTCTATGGAATCTTCAGCACTTGAGATTCTTCTACCTCTTGTATTTTGTTGTTGATGCTTGCATTTATGACTTTTGATTTCTTTCCAAGGTTTTCTATCTCCAGAGTTATCTCCCTTTGTGATTCCTTTGTTGTTTCTTCTTCTATTTTTAGATCCTGGAATGTTTTTTCAGTTCCTTCACTTGTTTGTGTTTTCCTGTAAGTCTTTAAGGGATTTTTGTGTTTCTTCTTTAAGGGCTTCTATCTGTTGACCCATGTTCTCCTGTATTTCTTTATGGACATTGTTTATATCCTTCTTGAAGTCCTCTGTCAGCATCATAAGATGTGATTTTCAATCCAGATTTTGCTTTTCCAGTGTGTTGGGGTATCCAGGACTTGCTGTTGTGGGAGAACTGGGTTCAGATGGTGCCATGTTGCCTTGTTTTCTGTTGGTAATGTTCTTGCATTTGCTTTTTACCATCTGGTTATCTCTGGTGTTAGTTGGTCTTGCTGTCTCTGACTGTGTCTTATCTGTCCTGCAAGCCTGTGTATCTGTGCTCCTGGCATTCCCAGTCTCTCTGTGCTCTCAGACCTCTCCACACTCCAACTCCTCTGAGTGCAGCAGTTTTCTTGGATGGATCAAGAGATGGTGTTTTCGTTGTAGCAGACCTGTCAAAAGTCTGCTGCAGCAGAAAGGCCAGGTGGTAGAAGGCGCTGAAAGAACAGAAGGGGAGTGGTATTCAGGAGTGCAGGGGAGTTTTGGTGGTTTCTGGGTAGTGAGTCTGCTGGGCCCCCATCTGCAGTTCTGGGACTCCAGAAGTGGGAGAGGGTTCTTGCCAGCTGCTCTGAGTGCAGCAGGCTCTCTAGGATGTATCTTCACTGTAGCAGACCCGCCAAGAGTCTGTTGCAGCAGAAAGGCCAGGCTGCAGAAGGGGCGGACTTCTTTCTTTCTTTTTTTATTCCTTTCCTCCCTCCTTCCTTCCTTGTGCCCTTCAATTTCTGTTTAGTTCAGTATTATTTGTTTCTTTACCCTTGGTTCCTGAGATATCTAGTCTCAAGTTCTCGGCTATGCTAATAGTGTCAAGTATGGGTTACATCTCCTGATATGGGCCTTTTGTCAAATCAGATATTGATTAGTTGCTTCTATAAGCATTGTACCACCATTGGCCTAAAATACCTTTCAAGCACTATACCATTGTAGATTAAAAGATTTGTGGCTGGCATCATGCTTACATTTGTCTTTTGATAGCATGCAGAGTACCTTCCCAAAATAAAGAGGCTGAAACATAGGGGGGAAGGCTCCTGCTGGACAGCTCCATCTTCAATGAATTGTGTCAGTGTTGTTTTCAGAAATAGGGCCTTGCTGCCAGTTTGTGAAGAGCAACATAGTCTTGGCCTGGGTTGTTTAGGAATTCTCATGGGTTCCCTGTGGCCAACAACCCAATTAGATGCAATCCAAACCCTGCAGTGGAGCTTCATTTGGTGACAAGATATAGCCAGTTGGGTCTTTGTCTTTCCCATTATTTGGTAATTTCATTTAGATTGCCTTCATGTATGTTCATATTTTAGGGTGTTTCTACTGTATTATGTTTTCATGATATCCCTCAAATGCCTATAAATTTTAGCTCTCTCTCTCCATATTCCTTTGTATTACCTCCTCTCCATTCTGTATTCCCCCTGCTTCCCCTATGCTAAACCCCTCAATTCATAAGTTTCTATTCTATTTCCTTTCCCTAATGGGATCTATCTATTTCCTTTAGGCCAGGGAGGAATAACAGGGGTGACTGGAGGAGATAAAGGGCTGAGGTTGATATGGATCATATTGTTGCCCAGTTGGGTTTACGGGTTGGTGTGTAGCAGTCTAAAGCTTAAGCAGATGTTGACTCAACTCCAGAACAAGTTTCCTAGCTACAGGATCATCCTAGATCTGGGTAGTGATAGAGATCTGAGATGAGGAATGATTCACTTTTTAGATTAGACCTCCTTGAAGAACCACCATGTCCCACGATGCTGCTGAGGACCATGTGTGAGGCAGTGGTCCTGATGTGGCTGGGGTTCAGGTTGATGTCTGAAGACCATGTTGTCATCAGCCAATATGAAGATGTTCATGGATTGTGCTGTGGCCTGAGTCTGTGTTGATGTCCATGGGCCGTACTGCAGCAGGGGACTGGTCTTATCTGGGTGGTCTGTGCTGCCTCCTGGGGCAATGGGGATGTTCAGGCCCAACTGTTGGTCAGGGATGTGTTTGGGTCCACGTCTTATTATAGCCACAACTGTGTTGGTGTCTGTGGCCTGTACTACTACCAAAGGACATATGGATGCTCGTGGTCTGTGCTACAACTGAAACCATGTTGATGTTCATGGGCAATGATGCTAGTGGAGGCCTCATTGATGTGGTTGGCCTGTGTGGCCTCTTGGGGCCATGGTGATGTTCAGACCTGTGATGCCTCTGAGGGCCACTTTTCAGTCTATGACTGATGTGTATGTCCCATTTTGTCTCCAAATGCTTGGCCAATATCTGTGGTCTATGCTGCAACCAGAAGCCACATTGATACCCATGATCCCAGGTGCAAGGGAAGGCCTTATCTGGGTCTATGGCCCTAGTGCAACTGTAAGCACTATTTGTGGTATATGCTGATGCCAGAAACCATGTGGATGTCCATGCTCCATGCTTCTGTAGTTCATAAAGAGCAAATAAGCTACATTTTCAGTGATATAGATGACTGCAGATGCACATTTGAGAAAGAGGGATATGGAAGGTTTCTGTGACCACCTACCTTTACTCCATCCCCCAAACCTCCAAAATATTAACAGCTTGGATAGGAAGCAATTGGAGAAAACTCTCAAAAACTGTGATAGGATGATGGGGTGTGGCCTTGTATAATACATGGCTTCCAGCAGGGATGTGGGAAGGGAAGGACTCATCTCTATTTAGGGGCAGGCCACACCCCAGTGAGTATATAGATAAAATAAATTGTATTTCGCCCCTATGGAGATAATTAAAAGGACAGAGAAGGATTGGAAAGCAAATGTGACAGGAGTGTATAATGTAAAATACTGAAAGAATAAATAGAAATATTATTTTGGGAAAAAGTAAAAACACACAGAACCTAAAAACAAACAAAGAAAATCAAAAGAGCAAAAACACAAAAAACAAAACAAAAACAAAAACTTGGATGACATGTGTTCTCTAAAAGTTATCAATTCCATACTATTGGCCACCAATGACACTAATTTATATGAAATTGTAGAGAAATAATACAAAGTAATGACTATCATCAATTTTTTTTACAGATAAATTAAGGAGGACACAAAAAACCCATTAATTCCAAGAGAAGAAAAACAACTGAGTAGAATAAGAAATTCAATGATAGGTATGGAGTATGAATCCAATAAAGAAGTAAAATTACTGAGGAATACCAATCTGAAATTCTGGAAATTAAAAAAATCAATATGTCACATGAAAACTCAGTAGAAATCATTTATACTATATGAACTTACATGTTCATGAGGAAGACAAAATATCAGAACCTGAAGGAAAACTGAAGAATTGGATGAAGATAAATATTCAAAAATACATGAACAATATTTAGGGCATTACAAAATGACCAAATCTATGGGTTATGGGCACAGAAGAAGGAGAAGAGTTCCATACTAAAGGCATAGAAACTATTTCCAATAAAATTATTGCAGAAAAATTTTCAATCTAGGAAGATAGACTCTGTCCATGTAGAAGAGGGTTTTAGAACACAAATGCCAAAGATAGAAAAGAAACTTTTTATGCTCTATTATAGTTTAAAAATGTACAGAAGAAGAAAACATAGTGAATCTGAAAGAAAACCAAGTCACATATAAAGGGAAATCCTTCAGAATAATAGTGGATTTCTCAAAAGAAGTTTTTAAAGCCAGTAATAATATATTCCTATCAGTCCCACCACCAGCCACAAACCAAGACCACAATAGCCATCAAATGATGTTTTGTAATAGACTGAAAAAGCAAACCTTTCTATAAAAGAAATATAAAATAAATAATCTAAAGGAATTTATGACAGTTAATTCAGCTCCACAAAGAAGGCTATAATGAATTACTTAACTTGAGGAGAAAGATAAACACAAGCAGAGGTTGAGAGATGGAATAAACCACACTATAATACTAGCTGAGTAAATTAATAGGAAAATATAGAACATTACAAACCTAACAAAATGACATATATAATTCATACCTTCCAATAAAACCCTTGAATATTAATCAATTCAACTATTCCTTTAAAATTATACAGACCAGTGGGTTCTATTAAACAATAGAATCCATTTGTTTGTCATCATCAAAAATCTCAAGGTCAAATATAGTAACCCCTTAGGGGGAAAGGATGGCAAAAAGGTGTTTCAAAGAAATGGCACAAAAATACAAAACCAAAACCAACCAACCAACCTACCAAACAAACAACCCCCAAGACCCCCAAAACAAAACCAAGCAGTATGTTGCTGTCCTCATATCTGATAAAATAGACCTTAAACCAAAACAGATCAGAAGTGATAAAGTAAGCTATTTCATACTGCTTAGTGGAACTTAGGATCCGCAGGCTATTCCAGCACTTTTATGGAACCAGAGAGCATTGCATAGTCAGACCTCTGGAGAGCATTATGTGACAAGGCTTCTGGTCCCAGTGTCCTCAGAGGTCAGTACAGTGCCTAGTCTTCAGCTCCAGTGTGCTCAGTGTTCTTTGAGAGACTAGGGAGTTGTTTTCAGTGGTCTCTAAGGCTAGTGTGCGTTCTAATTTCTAAGTAGTCACAACCCAGCTGGTAACATATTGTTGTGTGGTCCCAGTGGTTATTTTGTGTTTGTATTTATGCTTCTAACACAGCCCCAGATCTTATATAGCCTTCAGAAGTTCTGATATTTGGTATGTTGTCCCCAGACAGTTCATAAAGCTAAGTGGTAACCAAAATTTCAACTACATCTGGTTGCCTTGGGTCTTGATGTAGCCCCACCCTTGGTCCTTTTAGCACATAGCCAAGATGGAATCACCTTACTGATTGATTCCATTTGACAATTAACACCAAGTTTCATTATACTCATACTTAAACCTCATGCAGATATCTTTCTGGGAAGAATTACTGAAAACAAAATGTCCAAATAGATAAATAGAAAAAGCCAGTTCTGAAAGGCAAACTCCTTTAACAGAGATGTAAAACACAGCAAAGAAGCAAAGACTATAACACAGGCACTGCCCATGACCCATCCACACATACTGACTTCTCTATGAAGGAATCCAAAACTACATAGATGGAATGTCTGAGAAAGAACTCAGTTTCACTTAAAAAATTCGTGATAGAGAAAATTCAAACAAGTAGATCATGCATTAAGAAGTCTACAAAGATCATGATAATAGTGTCCAAAGTGAATGAAACAGTCAAACCAGAAACAAAAAGACCAAATATGGAGGGGAAATTCAGAAAGGAGATTGAAATATTGAGAAAAAATCAAATGGGAATACTTGAAATGAAAGAAGTTGGCATCAAATAAAAACAATCTCTGAGAGCATCACTAAGAGACAAGGCCATGCAGAGCATGGAATTAAATATTTCAAATTCTGAAAGTATGTAGTTATGAACCAGGAATGCTATGTGCAGCAGAGACATCTTTCAGAATTGATGGAGAAATGCGGGCATTTTAAAACCAATACAAATTAGGGAAATTCTCGACAACTAAGCCATCTTTGTAGAAAACTCGTAATGGAATACTTTATAGGAAGGAAGAAGAAAGTCAGGCTCCTCCTCCTGAATACAGAAAAGCGTCTATTTCATGAAAAGAAAAGATAAATTAAACCCAGGAGAGAGACAATCACACCTGACACAGACACTCAGCAAACCCTTGAAACAATATGGGAAAAGGAAAAGAACTTTGCAAATAGTTTAGCAAAGCAAAATCACCAAACAAGTTTATAGGCAATAGGAACCCCCTGGAGATCTTCATGTAGGGATGGGGCCTAGTGCTCTTCCTCCATCCTCTTTGGCATGTCTATTGTTGTTCTTGCTCAGCTCATGTCTAGGCATGTTTTAGTGCTTTACAAAAAAGTATGCACACAATGTATCACTTCCTATAAATAAACACTATAAATAGACTACTATATATTTTATATCATTTCAATGTATTCTGATCATGATTATAAATCTACAACAAAACTATCAAAAGTATAACCCTCAAATCAAGAAGATGAAGACAGAGTTTGGTTATGAGTGGTGAAAGGACCAGACCTGATAGGAAGACCAGTAGGGGAATTTAGCCCTGATGCAACACTTTATTATTCTCATGGTTCATATTTTTTATGCATTTTCTCATATAAATACTAAAGTATCATGATGATTCATATATATTATTTTCCATTATTTCCATAAAGTATGAGTATGGGAAGATGTGCCTGCCTCCTTCATAGTCTGACCATCTGCATGTAGGCATTTCTCCTGTTTCTGGTACCACAGAGCTCTCAGTTTATGTTCTTCTCTGATTCTGTTTGTTATATTAGATCTGTATATTTCAGGATTCTTCATTAAACTGTAAACAAGTATTTCCTGTTCTTTTATGTGTTCTTATCCACTTTCAGTAAAACTTTAGTTAATGCTTTTGGATTTATTTTGAACTGAATTACAAAAATATACTAAGTAGCACATGATAAAACCATTAGCTAACTTAGAAGTTTAATCCCTATGATGTATCACTTTTAAAGTGGTTCACTTTTAACCACCACTCCATCTAGACAATCATGTCTTCTGATCATCTTGCATTTCCTTAAAGGAACTAAAGGAGTGTAGTAGGTTGCTTTTCTGTGATTTGTGGAATTATATGGCCAGAAGTCACCTTTGCTAATGGCATTGGTCCACTAGGGGTCACTGCAGGCTTCCCAGAAATGACTTTCTGAAGTTCCTAAAGGGTTGAGAGACTAGAGGACATGTGAAGCAGTCAGGTCATGGACAGCAAAGTTTATTCCTGTTTGTTAGCTTTGCCATTCTGTAGAACTATAAAACTTGAGGATGTATAAATCGACTGTGAGGACTATACTGTGGGGGAGAGATAAGAAAATAGAATTTTTACTGGTCAATGTGAGGACTGAAGCTCAATAGAAAACATCTCTACTGCATGTCTTCAATTTTTAAATTTTATGGTAAAATTCCCAACATTCACTGGTCAAGAAATTATTATAAAAATGGTGATAGCTGAACTTTTAACAATCTTCACTCGGACTAGCAGGAACAAGAATAAGCAGTCAAGAAAAGGAAAGTAATAGGGAACAAACATGCAAGAAGAAATACAGAAACCATGGAGAATTTGACCAGCATTGTGTGAGTCTTCAGGGTACAGGAAAGGGACTGGAGAGGAAGGGCAGAGGTAGGAAATGAATCAAAGTGAATGTTGTGGGCACAAACTGTTTTGACAAGTGAATTCTTTGCAGATGGTGATCTATCAGTTTCAAGAAATTTTATGTATGCCTCAGCACACATTGCACTAGAATTCTCATACAATTGATTTCTCCAATTCAATTAAATTATGGAATTTAAGAAGTGGCTCAGCTACCAAATCAACCAACCGGCCAACGAAACAACAGAAAAACCAACAAGCCAGGCAGCCAACCAACCAACCAACCAACCAACCAACCAACCAACCAACCAACCAACCAACCAACCAACCAAGTATCTCTTCAGTTTTCATGCTGTTGGTGTCATGGCCTTTTGCTTCCCTGCATGTTTTCCATTCAGAAAGGGGAGCAGTTATTGTGAAGTCTCACTGGGCTGTTGTGGGCGTGGTTTTCCATCAAGATGAAAGAACTCAGATTTTATAGGTGCCTGGTAAGTGAGAGAGATGAAGAGTTTGTTGCCTGTTAGAAATAAGGTAGTCACATCTTGGAGCTGGGGTGAAGGCATCTCAGAAGTTTGACAAGATCCATGGAGAGGAGCCTAGAAACTGTGTTGGAGCTGCTGTGGATATGGCTTTGCTGTGAGTTGTGGGGTTAGGGGTGTTCTAAAGGGACCAGTGGTAGGGGCAGAAGACAAAGTTAACCTTATGAGTGTCTCCTGGGCTATCAGACAGGGGTAGAAAAATGTAGAATGATTGCCCTACATATGATTTGTCTTGTTTTCTCTGAGCAGGGGTGAGAGGGATGCAGGTGGAACAGAATCCTCCAGCCCTGACTGTCCACGAGGAAGCCAGCTTTGGTCTGAGATGCAATTTTTCTACCACCATGATAGCTGTGCAGTGGTTCCAACAGAATCCTGGGGGAAGCCTCATTAGTCTGTTGTACATGGCTCCAGGAACGAGGGAGAATGGGAGGCTAAAGTCAACATTTAATTCTAAGGAGCGCTACAGCACCCTGCACATCAAGGAAGTTCAGCTGAAGGATGCAGGCACCTACCTCTGTGCGGGGCAGGCACAGTGCTCCTAGCAAGGCTAGAGCCTGGCCCCCAAACTGCAGCTGGGTGTGTAGCTACAGCCCCTGCCACAGCAAGAGTCTGTAGCAGCATCTTCACAGCGTTGGGGTCCCAAGTTTATGTTGCATCTCTCATCTCTGCTAACACTAGACTGTTCAGGACTGCTGTTTTACTTCATTGTACCCTTTCCCTCACAGATTGCCATGCTCTGGAACAAATTCTTGTGAAGACTATTGGAACAACTGACAAAGATGACAAGGTTCAAAGTACTGTTGGCACAGCATTAACTGTTCTTAAATTAATGCTTGACAAAAGGCTTTAAAGAGACATGCTTTTCATCAAACAGAAAAGAGGTGACCCAAAGGCCATCCAGAGATTGCCCCACCTGGGGATCCACACCATATACTGCCACCAAACCCAGACACTAATGTGGATGCCAATAAGTGCTTCCTGACAAGAGCCTGATATAGCTGTCTTCTGAGAGGCTCTGGCAGTACCTGACAAATACAGCTCCCATCCAACCATTGGATTGAGTACAAGGTCTCCAATGGAAGAGCTAGAGAAAGGATCCAAAGAGCTGAAGGATCTTTCACCCCTATAGGAGGAACAATATTATAAACCAACTAGTACCCCCAGAGCTCCAAGGGACAAAACTACCAACCAAAGAGTACACATGGAGGAACCCATGGCTCCAGCTGCATATGTAGCAGAGGATGGCCTTGTTGGACATCAAAAGGAGGAGAGGATCTTGGCCCTGAGAAGGCTCGATGCCTCAGTATAGGGGAATACCAGGACAGGGAAGCGGGAGTGAGTGGGTTGGTGAGCAGGGGCAGGGGGGATGGGATAGGATGTTTTCAGAGGAGAAACCAGGAAAGGGGATAACATTTGAAATGTAAATAAAGAAAATATCTAATATAAAAAGGTGACCCAGTGTTTTAGTCAATTGCAGATTTTTTGATTATGCAGAAGAATGAGATTGTTATTAGTTCTTTGAGAATTTCATACATCGCACTGTGATCATGTTCATTTCTTTAACAATTCTTACCAGCTCTACTCCTCCTTCTTATATATCCACTTTTCTTTCCTTTTTTGAGAAAAAGAGACCCTTCAAGTACAGTGTGTGTTGTCCATACCTCTTGGATGTGGCCTTCACTCAAGTACTGTTGAGACCATAACTGGGGCCATAATTGTAAAGAAAACATATTTTACTTCTAGTACCTATCAGATGCCAGTATCTCCTTAGTGGTAGAACTGCCCATCCCTCCATGCCAGAAATTTGTGTAGCTTGAGCTCATGTAGGTCTTGTGGATGTTATTCCAACTGCTTTGAGTTCGTGTAAACTAATTTCCTTGCAATTGAAAAGTCAATGATAAAATGTATAAATAACAATTCTGAATTATATACAAATTATGATGGTTTGAAAGAAAGTTGTCCCCATAGGCTCAAATATTTGCATGCTTTATCCTTCATTTATGAACTGTTTGGGAAACATTGGAAAGTGTGCGCATTTGTTGGACAAAGTGTTGGAAATGGGCTTTGAAATTTAAAGAGCCTTCCCCAGGTCCAGTGTCTCTTTCTCTGCCTGATGCCTAGTGATCAGGATGGGAAAGCTGCTCCAGCACCATGCTGCTTGCTCCCGTGTGTGTCCCTGGCCATGGTGATAATGAACTAACCCTCTAAATCTCTAGGCAAGCTCCAATTGAAATTTATTTTATAAGTTGCTTTGATTATGGTATCTCTTCACATACATAAACAGTAACTATGACACAAATCATAATGCCACTTTTACTTTATCAGATTAACAGTGAGTACTTCCTCATCAGTTAAATCTCTCTAGAAATATTCTTAAAAAATAAAAAAAATAAAAAAATGTTTCTCTACAATCATCAAACCTAGATTTAATAAAGAGTGTGTCTGTAACTAATTCATTAGATGTGTCTGCCCTACCCTCACAGTGCATAACACAGTTGTAAGAGCTCAAGTGTCAGCTTTGTCCTTTCTTAAATTCAGAAACTGTCAAAAATTCAGTTTAAAATTTTACATTTCTAAAGAGCATCTGACATTATCCAATTGCACAACTGGAAAGTTGCTAGAGGATAGCATTTTATATACGAGTGAGTAGTTGTACAGGGTGAGGCAGAAGAGCCAAAGGATTAACACACCGTTGCATCAAATCCCAAGGTACACCAACAATGTAAGAGCAATGCCGCTTACTTTTTATTATTTATTTTATTATTTTTTGAGTTTTATACAATATATTTGTTTCCATTCGTTCTTCTCCCTCATGCCCTCCCAGTTCCTCTCCACCTCCAAACTTGTCCAACTTAATGTTCTCTCAACAGACCTTCAAAACTCAAAAAGCCCAAGAAGACAAAGCAACCCTCCAAAGGCACAACATTAAAATGTACAACAGCAACACACACACACACACACACACACACACACACACACACAAATATTCCTGTGGTCTAGTAATTCTGAACTTGAAGCCTGCCCTGGGATGTGGAGATATCTCTATTGTTATTCTACTGGAGAGAACTGATATTTCTCTCCCCTCAGTTATCAATGCAAAAGGCTTCTTGGTTAGGAGTGGGACTTTATGTGCCCTTCCCCTTCTCTGTGCTGGGGTTTTGTATGGCTTCAGTTTTTTCATATCTTGTGCATGATGTTATAGCCTCTGAGAGTTAGTATGTACATCAACAATGTCTTCAGAGATATTGTTGAGAGACGAGGGAGACGTTGTCAGAGCTGAAATGAACTCACACTGGTCCTGGTAGTGCTGACCTGTAATGTTAGCACCTGGGAAATTGAAGCAAGACAATCAAAAGTCAGAAGCTACCCTAGAAGTCATAGCAAGATTTGTATTAATCCAATGAGGCAGAATGTGTTATCTCCCCCAAAAGCAAGCAAAAGCTAAGAGGTCATGCAGAAGGGTTCTGCTGCACACTAACTTGATGCTATCTGAATGTGTTCTCAGCTTGTTCAGCCTCTGTGCAATGTTCTCGGTGGGACTTGTGCTGTCCATGTATTAGCTGGGGTCAGTTGTTCTTTGCAGCATTTTTAGTAGTGTCTTTCTTTTATGGTCTCCTCCTGTTGTGAAAAGAACTTTCACAGAGGAGGTACCCTTCTCTGTGAACATAAAGATAAGCATTTAAAATGCAATTAGGGATTACACTGGCTTAGGAAAATGGTAGTGGGAGGTTCTTTAGAGTTCATGACCTCTTCAGCCACAGGTTGTTGGTTAAGTTGACAATAACAGGCATGAATTTCTTCCAATTGAGTTGGATAAAAGTCCAATTCAATGGCTGTTGGTTACCTCCAAGATATAAGTGCCAGTATTGAAGATTGGGGTTGCTGGCCATTGTTGTGGTTTATAGGCGTGACAGATAGATAGGACTATTGACTATCTTTTGTCCTTGGCAGCTTTCTGAATATCTTTGGATACTATGAAAGATAAATCTTGGAAAATAGATTTCTAGATGAGTTGTATCCCATCCCCCCAAGTCCTATGTCCAAAGTGTATAGTAAGTGCCAGAGTTCAGCTCTGGCATGGTTCTGGAACCTGAAGGCAGATATGTGGTATTGGTGAAAGTGACAACACTGGTAACCTGTTGAATTTCAAGAAAGTGGCCCCAAATAGTAGATCTGTCATTATTTATACAGTCATAATCCTGCTCACCCAAATAGCAACATCATTATTTTATTAAAAGAAATCATAACATCAGCATAAAAAAATCTTCATAATTACAAGCTTCCAATAGCTTTCATCCCTCTTTCCCATCTCCTGCTGTGTTAATCACGCTCTAATTTTTCTTTTGCACTACAAAGTATAATTTCACCATTGAAAAATAAATGCCTAGTTAGGCATGTCCTGTAGACATGAGCACATAAACAGCTGGTAGCAAATGTGGTTCTATAGTTATGCAAGGTGAAAGATTAAACATATGTAGGTATAAGTCCCATTATCAAATAACACCCTCTGTCATAATAACTTTAAAATGGCAGATAGACATGCTCATTGTGTCAAGAAACCTTTCCTGATGTGCACCTATCAATTCCTGATACCATCTTTCCAAGAACCATTTTTAAGTCTCTTTTGAACAGATACATCTTCCTCATTTTAAGTCTCTGTTGATCAGACTTTGCTTCCTTATAACAGCAATGCAAGCAGGACCCACTGCTCTTTACAACTGCCGGATGCCCACTCAGTGTGACTGTAGCTGTTTCTCTAGGAACATGATTACATGTCTTCAAATACCCAAGATTAATGGATGCATCTTGAGGGTTGATCGAGGCAGAGAGAGAAGAGGAGGATTTTTACCCCTTAAAAGAGTACTGAGAAAAACAGAATCATTCACAAGCTTGTATGATCCCTGCCTTGCCTGTGACAGACAAAGTGAAACTAAATATTGTTATGAGTATAAATATAGCAAAAGCAAGGCGAGCTTGTGTCACACACAATCTAGGTAATAAGCATAGAGGTCATCAAATCTACCACAGGTTTTTGCCAAGTGGGAAGAGAGTTCCATGGGTCTTCCCACAGTAGATTCCAACAGTGAAGCACTCATGCTGTTCTGTGCAGGTGCTGCATGGTCACCGCCAAATGAGTTAGCTGTAAAATCTGTTAGCTTTAAAATCTGGGAGTGACAGAAGACATCAGGTGTTGGCGAGGATGTGGAGAAAGAGGAACACTCCTTCACTGCTGGTGGGAATGCAAGCTGGTACAACTACTCTGGAAATCAGTATGGCGGTTCCTCAGAAAACTGGATGTGATACTTCCGGAGGACCCAGCCATACCACTCCTGGGAATACACTCAGAAGATTCCCCAGCATGCAATAAGGATACATGCTCCACTATGTTCATAGCAGCCTTATATATAATAGCCAGAAGCTGGAAAGAACCCAGATGTCCCTCAACAGAGGAATGGATACAAAAAATGTGGTATATGTACACAATGGAGTACTATTCAGCCATTAGAAACAATGAATTCATGAAATTTTTAGAGAAATGGATGGAGCTGGAGAACATCATACTAAGTGAGGTAACCCAGTCTCAAAAGAATACCCATGGTATGCAGTCACTGATAAGTGGATATTAGCCTAGAATCTTGGAACACCAAAGACACAAATCACATACCAAGTGATGTCTGACAAGAAGAAAGGAGTGGACACTGGTGCTAGAATGGACCAAAGCATCATTGTGGGGGAGTACAAGAACAGGGAGGTGGGAGGGGGTGGATGAGGGAGCAAGGGGAAGGAAAAGGGCATGTGGGACCTTTGGGGGTGGGGAACCAGAAAAAGGGAAATGAATTGTAAATATAGAATATATCCAATTAAAAAAATCTGGGAGTGAACTAAAGGTAATAAAAACAGTCTGTGTTGTTTGGAGAGACTTGTCTTGAGATGCTCTGACCAAACACTTGAAAGGAGGTTTCTTAAGCCTGGAGTTTTGCTAAATAAACTATGGCTTTCTGGGGAGCATCATTACCCCAAGTGGCATAGCATCATTTCCATTATTCATGTATGTATGCATTTATGTATGTATGTATGTATGTATGTATACATATTTATGTATGTATGTATACACACACACACACACACACACACACACATATATATATATATAAAATGTAATTTGGGGTAAGTGTATATAATGTGATTTCTTTTAGCCTTTTCAAGCATCCATAATATTATTTATCCCTTATTTCTCCCTCTCCCTGTGCACCAGTCTCTGTCCTCATTGTCCAGTTAAATCCTCCTTTACTTTTTTCATTTTTCACTTCATAGCACCTGAGTCCTGCTATTGCTGTCTCTAGTGCTCCTTTCCCATTCCATCTTGGTCCCTTCTTTCTTTCCTGTTTTTCTTCTTACTCTCCATGCTACATAATCTAAAGGTTTGGACCAAATAAGAAAAAAGATTTCTAATTTGTCTTTCTGTGTCTCATTTAAAATATAATATTTTCAAGTTTCTGCAAATTTCTTTCTTTCTTTCTTTCTTTCTTTCTTTCTTTCTTTCTCTCTCTCTCTCTCTCTCTCTCTCTCTCTCTCTCTCTCTTTCTTTCTTTCTTTCTTTCTTTCTTTCTTTCTTTCTATCTTCCTTCCTTCCTTCCTTCCTTCCTTCCTTCCTTCCTTCTTTCCTTCTTTCTTTCTCTTTTTTTTAGTTAAAGTACTACTGTGTATATGAACTACATTTTCATTATCTATTCTTCAGTGAAGGACATTCAGGATGTTTCTGTTTCCTAGCTAGTGTGCACAGAGCAGTAATGAACATGATTGAGCAAGTGTCTGTGGAGTAGGATTTTCAGTCATTTGGACAAATGTCAAGACCTGATGTAATGGTTTATATGGTACACTTAATTTTGGTTTATTAAGGATTTGCCACCCTGACTTCAAGAGCGGCTGCACAGCTTGTAGTCTTATCAACCGTGAATTGGGCTTCCTTTTCCCACACATCCTGGCCAACAGTTGCTGTGTTGTTTTTACCTATTCTGACCGGAGTAAGATGAAATCTCAAAGGAGTTTTAAGTTATGTTTTTCTAGTTGCTGAGGATGATGACCACTTTTTTGAGATACTTCTTAACCATTTTCATTTTTTCTTCAGAGAAATATTTGTTCACGCTCACTCTTTGCTTGAGCTTTTGTAATTGAGTTCTTTTTGTATTCTGGCTATTAGTTTTCTGTCAGACCTATGTAGGCAGAGATTCTCTGTGGGCTTCCTTTACACTGGATGTGTTCTCAGCTACACAGAAGCTTTCTGAAGTCCACTTGCAAATTATTAGTCTTTATTTTGGGGCAAATGGAACTCAATTCATAAAGTCCTTTCTTACATCTATGTTGTGCGGGTAGGTACTGCTTATGTTTCCTTCAGTTTCAGGTTTCACACCGAGGTCTTTGACCCTTATGGAGTTAGTATTTATGCCATTCTTCCATATGTGACACCCAGGTTTTTAGTTCCATTTTTTTGAAGGTGCTGTCTTTTTCCCAGTGTGTATTTTGGCATCTTCATCAACTAGCAGATGGCTGTGGTTGTTTATACTCTTGTTTGTTTGTTCCATTGATCTACATGTCTGTTTATGTACAAGTGCCATGCTGTTATTTTTATTACTATATATCTATAAAATAGCTTTAAATAAGGTATAGTTTCTGGAGCATTATTCTTTACTTTCTTAGGATTGCTTTGGTTACCTTTGGCTTTTTATGGTTTCATATCAATTTTGGGAATTTTTTATTTCTGAGAAAAATGTGGATAACATTGAGTCTATAAATAGTCTTTGGCAAGAAGATCATTTTCACAGTATTCTATATGCCAATTGGTAACCCTAGGAAGTTCTTTTATTTTCTGTGTTTTCTTCAATCTCTTTCTTTAGAGATTTAAAATTTTTACTGAAGAAGTCTTTTCTTCCATGTTTAATTTATCTCATGTTTTATTATTATTTTTTTATATAAGACTGTTGTGAATGAGTCTGTCCATGATCTCTTTCTCAGCATTTTTGTTATTGGCATATTGAAAGTTTTTTCTCAAGTTGATTTTATATTCTGCCACTTTTCTGAAATTATTGATCATTTCTCAATGTTGTATTGTAGAACTTTTGAGATCTCTTATATATAGTATCATATTATCAGAAAGTACAGATAATTTGAATTATTTTCCCATTTCTATCCATTTAATTTCTTGTCTTATTGCACTAGCTTGTAGGCTTAGATTTTTCAAAACCTACTTTAATTATGTTTATTTAATATTTTAACTTTCCTTCTAGCCTACCACACACCAGAGATAGGAGAAGAGAAAGGTTAATAGGAAACAGGGATTGTAGAACATTTTAGAATAGTTTTTTGGGGGGCATCAGCAGTCAAGTCCACTAGCAAAACATCAATCAGCAGTGGCAATCCAGTCAATTTGAAAAACATCAAATACAAATCAGAAGCAGTGGCTAGATCCAGAAGAAATTGCAAGGCTCTGTCAATCAGCATAAGTCTGTGGAAGCAGCAAGAAGTAGTCAGAATACCACCAGAAGTTCTTTGGTGCATTTCTCTCTAAGAAATCACAAGTGATGATCAGCGAAGAAAGCAAGGCGAACCAATGCAAGAATATCATCAATGAAGACAAGTGTCAGCAGGGCCCAGTGAAGATCAGGAAGGAGGCGCCAGGTAAACCAACACCAGAGTCGTCCACTGACTGTTGGGTTATACTTATACTCTCCAAACATCATGTGTTCTCTCAAGCATCTGTTCCAGCAAAACATCATGTGCCCTTTCACTAGGCAACTACTAGGAAAACACCACATGTCTGTTCTCAGCAAGTCATTCTCTCATAAGATAGTTTCCAGAAGAACATCACATGGCAGAACTGAGTTTCCAACGAAACCAGAAATTCCTACTTCACTAGCTAGTGTTTCAAGCACTATATTAAAAATGAGTGGTGACAGTGGGCAGTCTTAACTCATTCCTGGTTTTAATGTACTGCTTTGAGTTTTATCCATTTAGGATGATGTTGGTCAAAATTATATATAGCTGTTATTTTATTAAGGTTTGGTTCCTCAGTCCTACTTTCTCAGGACTTTTATGAAAGTTTATTAGATTTTTGTCAGAGAATCTTGTTATATCTGTTGGTATGATCATAATTTTTGTGTTTAAGTTCTTTTATATGATTTATTTTACACATTGTCTTATGAATTTTAAATCACCTCTGCATGCCTAGGATAAAGCCAACTTGGTATTGGTGGATGTTCTTATTTTTTATATATGCCAGTATTTGACTTACAATATTTATTTAAGATTTTTATTTATAGTTATGGTTTTTCCATGTATGTTTATGAGGGATATTGGCCTGCAAATCTGTGTCTTTGTTTAGCCTTTCCATGGTTTTGGTAGTAGACTAGTGCTGGATTTAAATAAGGAGTTTAGAAGAGTTCTGTTTTTATTTTCTGAGTCATTTGAGAAGTTTTTTTGTTTGCTTTTGTTTTTGTTTTTTGAAGTCTCGTAGAATTCTGTAGTAAATCCATCAGGACCTGAGAATTATTTGTTGGAAGACTTTTAATCACTGTTTCAATTTCCTTATTTATTTTTGGTCTGTTTAAATTGATGTATTTACAATTTAACTTTAGTTGTTTATATAAATTTATGAATTAGTCCATTTCCTTTATGTTTTTCAGTTTTCTGCAGTACAGGTTTTTAAAGTATTATCTTAGAGCATTTTGTATTTCTCTGGTATTTGCTTATCTCTCATTCTGTTAATGTGTTGTCTTGTGTCCTTCTTTTAATTAATAGGGTCAAAGTTCTGCCAATCTTCTTTATATTCTGAAATAGCCAGCTCTTCAATTTATTAATTTTTGTTTTTTAATTCTACTTCATTGATTTCTGCTTTGATTTTTGTTACTTTGTCCCATCTATTGGATTTGTGTTTCAATGTTCTTATTTTTCCAAATTTTTGAGTTGCATCTTCAAATCATTTATTTGTGTTTTCTGATTTTTACTTAAAATGTAAGTACTTAGAACTATAAAGTCCTCTTTATATATATATGTATATATATATACATATATATATATAGTGTGTGTGTGTGTGTGTGTGTGTGTGTGTGTGTGCGTGTGTGTGGTCATTTTAATTTCATTACAGGGCTTTTTTTCTTGATTTTTTCCTTTGACCTATTCATTATTCAGTAATGGGTAATTTAATCTTCAGGAGCTTGTATACCTATTAGAGATTTGTTTGCTATTGATTTTATATGAGAAATGATGCACAGAATTATTTCAGCTTTACTGAATTTTATCAAGATTCATCTTCTGTTCAAGAATGAGGTCCATTTTAGAGAGTCTTTCATGTGTTACTGAACAGAATGTGTATTCTTTGGTGTTTGTGTGGAATATTCGGTAGATACTGCTAGGTTTACTTGATATATGATTTCACTTAATTCTGATGTTTATCTGTTCACATTTTTGTTCACATGGTCTGTCTATTGGAGAAAGTAGGGGTATTGAAATCACCTATTATTATATAATTGATGTTAATCTGTGTCTTTGAATCCAATAGTAGATTTTTTTATAAAATTGGGTGCCCCTGAGTTTGGAGCTATATGGTTAGGATGCAATGTTTTCTTGGGTGATTGTTCCCTTGATTAAAATGAAGTGTCTCTCCTTATCTCTTCTGATTAATTTTAGTTTAATGCCTATTTTGTGAAATATTAATCTAGGATCAACTGCTTCTGTGTCCTAGTGTTTATGTAATTCTTACGGAGGTCATTTCTATAGAACTGATGGGTTTTGTGGGAGTTGGGGTTGTCTTGACCTTTCATATTTGTTGTAGTTTGTGATATGATCTAGGTATGTCCACTTCTGTCATTGTGTCTAATATTGTAGCCTACCTCTTTTGTAGAGAATTTTGTTCCTGTTTTTGCTGTCTCAAGCTTATTTGTTTCAGATCAGCTTCTAAGAGTTGGTAGGTCATTCCTTCTGATACAGATACTCCTTATTGATTGCAGGGATGAGAGTGATTCTAACCAAGTGATAATCAAGAATGTGTGTGAATATGACCCAGGTCTGGGTCTTTGTACTGGTGCAAAAGCTTTTCAAGCTTAGCTATGCATAGGAGTGTGGGGATGGCACAGGAAGGTTCCAGGGAACTTACCTGCCTGTATTGTTATCCAGGTTGCAGGACTCAGGGCTTCAGGATTTCTGGGAGTGTTGGGAAGATTGAGATATATGTCTTTCAACTGGATAGGTTAGTTTAACCCAGAGTAACCACAGCTAGGACTGGGAGTATGGAGATGGAGTAGACTAGTTGGTATCTGAAGAACTCACTTGGTTATACTGGTTCACAGGCTACTTGATTCAGCTAGGTCGGAGAATGTGGTACTAACATGGGTGAATAGGAAGGTAAGACACTCACCTGGTTAGGCTGGTGCACAGTCTATGTGAGCACATTTTTTTTCTTTGAGGAGTAGGGATGGCACAGGTGGACTGGGATCTCCTACTGAGAGTTTTCTTTCCTCCAGTAAGATGAAAGTCACTAGATTTCAGCAGTTAGATATCTGACCACAGGGTGGCAGTGCACCTCAGCTGATGCACAGCAGACCATCTGTAAATTCTGAATGAGCAAGCTTTTTTCTTATTGGCTGGGCCACTAACTCAGGATGTATGATTCTTATAACAACAAGGGACAATCTGAACTTGCAAGTGACTCAGTTGGCTACACACCGAGCATCTACATTTGATTTGAAAAGGAAGCACAATGAAGACAGCTATTCATGCTTTGTTTATTTTCCTCTGGCTGCAGATGGACTGTGAGTTGAGGATGGGCTCTGGGTGAGCAGGGTATGTGGGGGCAGAGTATGTTAGTGGATGGCCCTTAGATGTTCAGAAAATGGCTTTATTTAGTTTTTCTCTCTTTACTGTAGTAAAAATATAAGTAAGGTTAATCATTTGTCCTTTTTCTCCATCTTTCTGCATAGGGGAGAGCCAAGGTGAGCAGGTGAAACAGGACCCTTCCTTCCTGAGTGTCCAGGAGGGAGCCAGTGCTGTCATCAACTGCTCCTACACAGACAGTGCCTCTGTCTACTTCCCTTGGTATAAGCAAGAGCCTGGGAAGCATCTTCAGTTCATCATTGACATCCGTTCAAATATGGAAAGAAAGGAGACCCAAAGACTCACCCTTTTATTTGATAAGAAAACCAAACACCTTTCTCTGCACATCACAGCCACTCAGCCTGGAGACTCAGCCATCTACTTCTGTACAGCAACACACACTGCTCCCCAGGCACCTGCAGCCTGTCTTCAAACCTGCTTTATGGGCTGGAGTGACACCCTTTTGCAATGTCAGACATTCTATGAGAGCATTTGTCACATTGTTTGTGAATGGAAAAAAACATAAAGATATTAAGGTATATATGATAAGGCCCAAGGTGACTCAGGAAGTTTAGAACATATTGTTAATTTCTGTTTTATAACTACTTAAAATTCATATTTATTATATGTGATAAATATGTATTGTGCACCACGGTGTCTTGGTTTAGGTAAACATTAGCAAATGAATAGTTGGATGAGTAGGTGCACAGAGCAACTTCTTTTTTATTTTTATTTTTATTTTATTTTATTTTCTATATTATATGTTTACATTCCAAAGGCTTTCCGCTTTCCCCTTTCCCAGTTCCCCCCTTCCTATGTCCCATAGTTCCTCTCCCCCCAGCTATTCCCCAATCATTCCCCCTTCCCCCACAGTTTCTCTACAAAACTGGATCCAATCTTTCCAGGCCCAGGGTCCTCTCCTTTCTTCTTGGGAATCATTTGACTTGCTAATTGTGCCTTGAGTATTTAGGGCTTCTGGGCTCATTAATATCCACTTATCAGTGATTGCATTTCATGTGTATTCTTTTGTGATTGGGTTAGCTCACTCAGGATGATATTTTCCAGGTCTAACCATTTACCTACAAATTGCATGAATTCATTATTTTTAATTGCTGAGTAGTATTCCATTGTATAAATATACCACATTTTCTGTATCCATTCCTCCTTTGAGGGATATTTGGGCTCCTTCCAATTTCTGGCTATTATAAACAAGGCTGCTATAAACATAGTGGAGCATGTGTCTTTATTGTATGCAGGGGAATCCTCTGGGTATATGCCCAGGAGTGGTATGACAGGGTCCTCTGGAAGGAACATGCCCAATTTTCTGAGGAACCGCCAAACTGATTTCCAGAGTGGTTTTACCATTTTGCAATCCCACCAACAGTGGAGGAGTGTTCCTCTTTCTCCACATCCTCGCCAGCATTTGTCGTCTCTTGAGTTTTTAATCTTAGCCATTCTGACTGGTGTGAGGTGGAATCTCAGGGTTGTTTTGATTTGCATTTCTCTGATGACTAATGATGTTGAACATCTCTTAAGGTGTTTCTCAGCCATCCGAATTTCTTCTGGTGAAAATTCTTTGTTTAGCTCTGTACCCCATTTTTTGATAGGGTTATTTGGTTCTTTGGGGTCTAACTTCTTGAGTTCTTTGTATATATTGGATATTAGCCCTCTGTCGGATGTGGGGTTGGTGAAGGTCTTTTCCCACTTTGTTGGTTGTCGTTTTGTCCTTCTGACAGTGTCCTTTGCCTTGCAGAAACTTTGTAATTTTATGAGGTCCCATTTGTCAATTCTTGATCTTAGTGCGTAAGCTATTGGTGTTCTGTTCAGGAACTTTCCCCCTGTGCCTATGTCCTCCAGGGTCTTCCCAAGTTTCTTTCCTAATAGTTTCAGTGTGTCTGGTTTTATGTGGAGGTCCTTGATCCACTTGGAGTTGATCTTAGTGCAAGGAGATAAGAGTGGGTCAATTCGCATTCTTCTGCATGTTGACCTCCAGTTGAACCAGCACCATTTGTTGAAAAGACTATCTTTTTTCCACTGGATGGTTGTGGCTCCTTTATCAAAGATCAAGTGACCATAAGTCTGTGGGTTAATTTCTGGGTCTTCAATCTTATTCCATTGATCCACTTGCCTGTTGCTGTACCAATACCATGCAGTTTTTAACACAATTGCTCTTGCACAGAGCAACTTCTGAAATAAGCAGTCAACCTTCATCTCCCTTCTGTGTGAGCTGATCCTGGCATGCCATGTGTTCAGCAATCCAAAAACTCTGCATCAGAGATTTTTTTTAAATTTTTATTTTCTATATTCTATGTTTACATTTTTTCATCAGTGATTCTTACAGGAATTGGTGTCCTTTTAAAAACCACACTCTATCAAATTTAAGTTTGGAATTCAGTCTCCTATCATGTGTGAAGCCCTTTAGTTTCAGTACCATAATCTCTGGCACTTATGCACTTGACTCTTTAGATAATTGCTTTTGCTAGTTTTTGGATTAAACATGAATACATATACATACATACATACATACATACATATGTATATACATATATACAATACATATTTTATATGAATACATATGCATATACATATGCATATACATGTGTATGTATAGTATGAAAATGATTGACTGTATACCCAGAATGTAAGTTGCTAAAGTTTTTTCAAACATGAGTAATATGTTTATATATATATATATATATATATATATATATATATATATGTATATATATATATATTCAAAGTTATATCGTACAATGTCAACACTATATTTAATTAATCTATAGTATATAATGGACTTTTGTTAAATAAGTGATTTCAGATGTTCTTGTCAAACACCCAAAAAGTACCTGAAAATGATAGGCATATTGATTCACTCCAAGGTGATCATTTGATTACCCACATGTATCCTATACCAAACATACTGTTGTGAACCTCAAATATGTGCAGCACAATTTATTTTAAAGAAACACATTACATCTTTCCTTTTATGTTTCATTAAGGAACAAGCTCTTCAAGAAAATTAACTCTATTTCTACATACTTGCTTTCTGTTGCTGCTTTGTCTTTCTGGTGTTTGTGAAAGTGTGTTTATCAATCACCTTACTCCATTCTTGTAGTGGATAGAGAAGGAGATGGGATGATGGTTAATGTACAAATAACTTCCTGAAGAATTCTCTGCTTGGGACCCTTGGTCCAATGGAGGTTTGATGCCCCAGCGTAGTAGGATGCTGGAGTGGTGATGCAGGAGAAGGTAGAGAGATGGGGTAGCACCCTCATAGAGGCAAAGAGGAGAGGGCAGATGTGAGATGGGGGATTTGTGAAGGGGTAACCAGGAAGGGGAATATCATTTGTGATGTAAACAAACAGAATGATTAATTAAAAAAGAAAGATGGAAAAAAGAATTCTTTGAGACTAAACCATCAACGAAAGAGTGAGCACAGGCTGGACCAGGCCTTCTCACATGTGTAACAGGTATGCAGCTTGGTGTTCAAGCAGGTCCCCAACAACTGTGGGGGCTGTTCATGAGTCTGTTGACTGCCTCTGGATCCTTTTCTTCTAACTGGGCCACCTAGTCTGGCTTCAGTGGGAGAGGATGCACCTAGTCCTGCAGTGACGTGATGTGCCAGGTTGGGGTGATACTCTGGGTGGGTCGTCCCCTTCTCAGAGGAGAAGGGGAGGGAGGAATGGGGGGAGGTTATGCATGAATGGGGAATTGGAAGGAGAGGGGGTGCTGATATTAGGATGTAAGTGAATAAATTCATGAAAGAAAGAGTTCTATGCTTTATCTTTCTCATCTGAAGGAATCAAAAATAGCATAATTTAAGGTTTACTTTTGAGTGGTTGATAAATCAGTGGCAATAAAGTTGTATAAAAAAACTAATTTCTTAATACTCCAACCTCTGACAGTGTAGGTATAATTTCAAGAGTATTGAAATTGTAAGAGTAGATATAATTAGCTATTATCGTGCTGAATCTGATTCATTCTTGTGATAGTCAAATATGCATCAACTTTTCTCATTTGTCCTTTTCTACTACCAGGTCTTTTAGGAGAGAAGTGAGTTTACTCTTGATTGGTCTATTTTTCCTACAGATGATAATGCTGTGAAGGCAAGTGTGACTTATTTTGTAATGTTTTATAATTTTTTTGATTTCAGAGAAAGGATATAGTTAAATGATGCTGGGCTCTTATTGAATTTTCTTAGTAGCATTTAAAGGCATATCTAACAAGGTCTAGGTTTGTAGAACCAGTGATGGTTTTGTAGAGATGAGTACTTCATTAGCACAGCTACTCCCTAAGTAAACACATTTAAGTGAGCAAATTAGCTAGTAAAAATAAGATAGCATGCATTAGAGACACAGAATTCTGTTGTTAACTAAGAAAAATTGCCTAAAGGAAGGAAAACAAAGGATTCTAAAGGAGAATTTGATGAGCAGTGTCTACTGTCATTCTGTACCATGGATGTTGACAATCATAGATGGGTTGTCTACATCATGGAAGTGCATGTATGTCTCAAGGGTTTGGAGTCAGCTCTCATCTTCTGTAGTGTATGTAGATATGCTGGAGATTAGTTAAGATCAGTTAAGATCTTAAATATGACTAACTCTGCATCCTGTCGTTTCTATGTGAATGATGTCATACTAGTTAACAAAATGCAATGAAGGAAGAACTTCTCTCATGCTTTGTCTGCTGACCTGGTTGAGAACAGTATCAATGATGTAATTTACACAAGGTTCAGTGGTGTCTTTATCCTGAATTGATTTTAAATCACCATCTCATCAGCATGCAGATCACATAAAGAAAGAGCAGGAAGAACAAATCTTTGGCTTATTGCTGAAGGGACTGCCCTTCATTAGTTTCTCTAGCTTAGTCTATGGAAGGATTGCAATATGTGTTGTGATGACACAAATGTACAGGTATCTATTTCCCCTTATGCTGACATTGATTCCTTTGGGAGTATACATAGGTGTGGTGTAGTGAAGCCACAAAGTAATTCTATATTTAGCTTTTGACAAACCTTCATACTGATTTCTACAGTGGTTATAAGTGCACATTCTGACTAGCAGTGCACAAGGTTTATATTTCTCATTAACATTTATTGATTTTTATTTTTTGGAGATTATTACATTAATCCAAATAAGTCAGATATACAAAGACAAATACTGAATATTTTCCCTCATAGGAAGAATCTAGATTTGAAAACAAAAAGACATGAAGGTAGATAAATATTATTTGGGAGGATTAAGGGTAATATAGTTTATGAGAGGGTAGGCAAGAGTTGTTTGGTTGTAGGGCATGGTTCTGATTAAAATTCATTGCACATATGCATTTTATTTGTGTAATTAGCATACACTAAAGAAATGAAGATATGTATGATTTGAAGTTCCTGTTAGTGACTAGTTGTGGCAAGAGTATGTAACACTTTCTAAGGAAGAAGAATGCGATGGGAAGGAATGCTTTGCATGATCCTTGGGGTTCAAGAACAAATATAGTGATTAGTCAAAGCTTTTGCTTGTGGTTTTGGGGATTGAATCTAGAGTCCCCAAAACACTCAGCAAGTCTTCTATCATTGGGCTATATCCTAGCATAACACAATAATGACCTCCAGCTTTAGCATACCATTTCTGCTTTCCACCTTTCAGAGAATAATTGGTGATTAAAAAAATGAAATTTCTGAGTGACAGTAAGGTTGAAACTCACTGTTCCAGGAAACTTTTCTTCATAACTAGAAGGTTACAGGTAGAGAACACAACGAGAAACTGAATTTTAGCCATTATGAGTAGAGAGTGCCTCTACTCCTGTAGAAGGCAAAACTAAACAAAAACAAAAGAAAAGAAACAACAGAAGAACTAAACCAAACTTATAACTCAGACAGGGAGTATAATTTTATATAAAATCACCGTGAAGATGTTTCAATAATCCCTTGGGTTAAGTTCTATCTAAAACATCAGCCTTTCATTTTTATGTGATTTTTTTCATTTTAAAGAAGACAGAACTGCACTCTCCTGCTATTCTAGAAAACATCCCCACGAACAATTACCTGGCAACCACTCTGTCCATGCCACGATGAGCTGCCTCTGTGGGATTTCAAGTGCTCCTTGGGCATCATCTCATCAGCAGACTACATTTATAGCTTCGATCATATCTTTTCTTTACTCATGAGACAAATCAGAGCTTTCTCTTGTTTCTTTACAATACTGTGAACTACATGTTAGATGCTGGTATTTTTGCAGTTGAGATGGACTAATGATCCTATCCCACGTCATTGTTTTAAGTTGTCCTTTTTTTTTTCAAATAAAAGTAAAGTAACTTTATTTAATATTTGTTTAAAGTAAATATTCCAGAAAATTCCTAATGGG
This sequence comes from Apodemus agrarius, assembly GCA_964023405.1. Classification (NCBI taxonomy): domain Eukaryota; kingdom Metazoa; phylum Chordata; class Mammalia; order Rodentia; family Muridae; genus Apodemus; species Apodemus agrarius. Next base: position 74,450,614 of record OZ030013.1, on the reverse strand, counting down.
AAATAAAACCAAGAATTAGTAAAGTGGTCATGATGAGGAAATAAAAACCTATCTCAGTGAGTCAGAAGGGCATGTTTGAATTACAGTGATAATTTACTGAAATACTGCCCTAATTTTAATAATGTCTCTTGTGTCATAGGTGGGTTTTTTTCATGACACTACTTTATCTCTTGTGTGTTTTGTTGACTCAACTTGTTTTTCATAATACTACTTTGAGTAGTATTAAGATTTCAAACAATTCCTTCCTTCCTTCCTTCCTTCTTTCCTTCCTTCCTTCCTTCCTTCCTTCCTTCCTCCCTCCCTCCCTCCCTCCCTCCTTCTCTCCCTTCCTTCCTTCCTTCCTTCCTTCCTTCCTTCCTTCCTTCCTTCCTTCCTTGTTTTCTTGTTTCCTTCCTTCCTTCCTTCCTTCCTTCCTTCCTTCCTTCCTTCCTTCCTTGGGATATGTGGGATACACATCTTCAAGAAAGTTAGGATATATCACCATCACTATAATACATGAAAGTTTTAGACATCAAAGTGTTCATCCTGTCATGCATATTTTTATAATTTGACATACTCAAGAGGGAGTCTTAAGTATAGCAGAATGGATTAATTTTGCTTCTCTTCAATGATTGGATTTTATAGTAGATCCAATAGTATTTTTTGGTATTATCCACATCAGTGTCCAGCATGGCACAGTAACTCTCTGGGAGTAGTGGTGGCTCACACACTTTGGTGGATATCATCTACTTCATAATTAGACTTGAGAACTTCTCAAAAAGAGGGATACCATGCTTGGTACTGGCCATCTAGTAAACCATTCAGTGCTAAAGAAGTTATGGTTATTTAAGGAGAATTTATAACCACTGATTCACTACTTCAGCAAATCACTAAAAGCAATCTATAAACATTTGTCCTTATATGCACAAATATGTAGTTTTCACCCATCATCAAAGAAACTTTTCTGTAATAAATTGAGACATTTACAGTAAAGTGCAACCAATCAAAATGCTGAATTGTGGAACACAGTCCCAATGGATGCACCCTCTTTCAATTTTTAACAAGGATTTACTAATTAAACACATTACGTGTGTGTTCAAAACTCTGCTAATTAAGGTTGAAGTCCACCATGACTGGATAGCCTCTTAACTCGGTGCAAAATGAGAGTCTCCCTTGTTAGCAGGTTTTCTTCTTTGACCATGTCCAGGGGATTCTAAGCCTCCTCCCCCCACACCCTACTCACCTGTATCTGAGGAATGTCACATAGCATTAATTAGTTTATAGGATCAATTTTCTTCTGACATAAACCTGTTCAGCTAGCATTTGAGATTCCTGAAATGGTTCTCCATGCTAATGAGGTATGCCAGGTACCCCAAGCTGCCAGCCAATGACCTTTGTCCATCTTAGATGTCCCTCCCCTCAGTCCCCCAAAACTTATAAGCCCTGAATCATCCTAATAAAGTTGATCTGCCTACTGATAAGCAGTATTGGTGTAGTTATTCCCCATATGTACTTCCAGGGCTTCTGAACTACGCCCCCAATCTTGTTAGTTGTCATTGCTCCCTTTGTCCTTGTGAATTGAATCAGCCGGCAATCCACAAGTGTGGGGAGACCCCTGTGTGTGTGTGTGTGTGTGTGTGTGTGTGTGTGTGTGTACCATACCCGCTAGATCTGGAGTTACAGGTAGTTGTCAACTGCTATGTTGGTGCTTGGAATTTAAGTATCTTGCAAGAGCTCCAAATGCTCTTAACTGCCAAGCCTTCTCCCTAACTCCATTCTTTTAGTTTTTTAGATAAGACTTATTAGAAAGTACTCTGGAGAGATCACTTAGAAATTAAGTGATCTTTCAGAAGACTGGAGTTGAATACCAAGTATCCAAATCAGGAGGCTTGTAATATTTAGCTTCATCTCTAGGAAATCCTAATCCCTTTAACACCTGCATCCCATGCACAGACCCCCACACAGATGTACAAGCATACACCAAAGTAACAATAAGAGAAACCATTAAAAATATTTTATCAGTGCTAGAGAGGTGGTTCAGCAGTGAAGAGCACTGACTTCTCTTCTAAAGGACCTGAGTCCAATTCCCAACACCAATATCATGGCAACTTACAACTGTTTGTAACTATAGTTCCAGACACCTGGAATCCTCATATAAATATTCATGCAGGCAAAATATCAGTGCACAAAAATTGTTGAAAAATCTTTTATAAATCCCAGATTAAATTGAATTTAGCATGGCAATTTCAAGACATTATAGAACAGACATGGCTACTTCCAGACTGGCTAAAGTAGTTATGAGAGTCCCTTGAATGAGAGCTGTAATGAACTTGTATTTGTAGCCATCCTGCATTGTTGTTAAAGTGTAAACTCTTTTTAGAGAGGATAAAGTTATAAAGTCAGAGTGGCATCAGGCTTAACAGAGCTGTCAGTACAAAGTTTGGAAGTGCTTCAATCAACATAGACAATTCTGAAATTGTTTGGAGACAAGGAAAATAGGCTCTGATTATTATACCTGTCCTTGTTTGATTTCTGATGTTGTGATAAATTATTCTGAGAAAAATAAGTTAGGGTAGTGCCCATACCCAGAAAGTATACTGCCTCATTGTCTCCCATATTTAGATTGTAGCTTTGAATATTTAAGAATTTCTGTTTAAAATATACAAGGCACAAGATATCACTATAAAAATTACTATAGGAATTCATAGGTTTCTATACAAACATTTCAGAACCAGGGGTGTAGTATCTCCACATGAGTTATTGTTCAGGGAGGCCCCAGAGGTCTCCAAACAACATATGATGTTATTTTCTTGGTTATGTAATTTAACTAATTAAGAAGATGCTATTGCTGAAGAGACCATATAATTTTATGTAAGATACAAAGAAATCAGATTTGAATAGAGATAGAATATTCTCTATTAGCTAGAAAGCTGCTAAGAGAGGTACATCATCATTGGAATTAGTAGCTGTGGACCCTGTGTGCTGAATGACTAACCCAATAAGCAAGATTTTACCACTGGTGGCATGGTTGTTTTTAAGGGCAAACAATGACTCTGTCATTGGATTTGAGGTCTCCTCTGTGAATGATACATATATCCAATATGTCAATGTGTACAAAAGCATATGGCAATGAAATTCCAAAAATCAAAAAGGAAATAAGAAAGAAAATGTGTTTTTTAAAAATGTTTCTACATCTTACATAGGAAGACAGTGTGAAGAGCACATTCTGAGGGAACTACAAGAGTTGCAGGTGAGAAAAAACCAGACAGGCTGGACAATCATTACCTTGAACTTAAGAGAAAAAGGTTCCAAGCCAATGGCTAGCATTTAGATGTTACATTTACAACCTTAAAATATTAGGAATTAGGAAACAGATGTGGACAAAGATGAGACAGGATAGCTTTGTGAGAAGACAAAATTTTTTTTTTCTGCTCTAACTCATACTATCATATCACAATCCATATGTTTCCAGTTTTTGATGTTCTGGCTTTTATGTTTAAGAAAATAATAGAGCATTTATAGTAAAAGGGAGGAAATAAAGCCATAAATATAAATTAAAAATAACTATCTCTAGTTCTTTACTACACTCCCAGGTTATTTAAACTGCAGTTTAAAATAATTGTAAGCAAAAGAAACAAACTACTGTAACCATACTCTATGGAAATTTTTCTTAGGCACAAAAAGCTGTTTTAAAAATTATTTACATTTTCAAAATTATAGTTACCAAGTCTAGCCTGTATCATATGAAAATGTTAATATAAATTTATCAGTTGATGGCATCCAAAATCTTTTTTGAAAATTTAGAACCATTTTTTTACAGTAAGGTTTATGGAAAGCATAAAACATTAGCAATTGCTGTATTTTATAATTTTTTAACAGAAAAATGCTTTTTCTGTTTCTTGTTGCTATGAAGTACCTAAAATGCCTAAAAATAGGACATTGCTGATGATACAAAATAAAACTGGATCCAAGAATAGATACTTAAAATATATACCATAGTAATTAAAAGTTCGGCCATGAAAGACTGTTAGAACTAAGGATTATTAAAAAAAAAGGACAGAAAAACAGGACATAATATTTGAACATCTTTATGGACTTGAAAACATCAGAAGGAAACTTATGGAATACTTCCTGTGGTGGCTTCTCTGTGGTGGCTTTGACACTTTGAAGCGTCTATAACTTCACTTTTTTTTTCTAATTTTTTTTATTGGATATATTCTTTATTTATACTTCATTTCCCTTTCCATGGTTTCCAGCCCCCCAAAGGTCCCATATGCCCCTTTCCCTCCCCCTGTTCCCCCATCCTCCCCTTCCCACTTCCCTGTTCTGGTATTCCCCTACACTGATGCAATGAGCCTTTCCAGCACCAGTGTCCACTCCTTCCTTCTTGTCAGACATCATCTGGTATGTGGATTGTGTCTTTGGTGTCTCAAGATTCTAGGCTTATATCCACTTATCAGTGAGTGCATACCATGGGTATTCTTTTGAGACTGGGTTACCTCACTTAGTATGATGTTCTCCAGCTCCATCCATTTGTCTAAGAATTTCGTGAATTCATTGCTTCTAATGGCTGAATAGTACTCCATTGTGTATATATACCACATTTTTTTGTATCCATTCCTCTGTTGAGGGACATCTGGGTTCTTTCCAGCTTCTGGATATTATAAATAAGTTGGCCATTAACATAGTGGAACATGTATCCTTATTACATGCTGTGGAATCTTCTGGGTATATGCCCAGGAGTGGTATGGCAGGGTCCTCTGGAAGTATCGTGTCCAGTTTTCTGAGGAACCACCAGACTGATTTCCAGAGTGGTTGTACCATCTTGCAATCCCACCAGCAGTGGAGGTATGTTCCTCTTTCTACACATCCTCGCCAACACCTGCTGTTTCCTGAGTTTTTAATCTTAGCCATTTTGACTGGTGTGAGGTGAAATCTCAGGGTTGTTTTGATTTGTATTTCCCTAATGACTAATGATGTTGAACATTTCTTAAGGTGCTTTTTAGCCATCTGAAGTTCTTCAGGTGAAAAGTCTTTGTTTAGCTCTGTACCCCATTTTTTGATAGGATTATTTGGTTTTCTGGGTCTAACTTCTTGATTTCTTTGTATACATTGGATATTAGCCCTTTGTCAGATATAGGGTTGGTGAAGATCTTTTCCCAATTTGTTGGTTGCCGATTTGTCCTTTTGACAGTGGAGAAGACAAATTAGTAAGACCAAATACAAAAATTATTAGGACCAAATTAAAGATAGAAGGAGCTTCCACAGAAGATTGGTAGCCATAAAAGGAAGACTTGTGAGTGGAAACTTTGACATCCGAAGGCAGAAGCTTTTCTGAAGACAGTTATGTGAGCTGGCAGCTGGAGATGCCCTCTGCAGGTCTTCAAGAAAGTTACAAATGTCTCATCAATCCCATTTAATAGTCAGCTTTGTATTTCCTAACAGACACCACTGGTCACAATGACATTTACAGAAAAAAGCTAAGCAAAATTTCCCATCCTATCTTTGATGGAGAATATGACACAACATGTGAATCCTGCATGCCCACCCCAGCTGTTTTCTTTGTTGTAGATGTTCTGTACAGTTAATCTTCAAACATTGCTTCAACACATCAATGACCTACTAACTAAATAGGCAGCATGAACTCGTTATTTGAAATTTCTAGAAAGTAAAAAGAACAGATTGTAATAATTACACATAGGGCTGATTTATAATTACTTAGTTTTGCAATATGTTTGAGCAAAGTTTAAAACCTTATTTTATTCTATATGCATGAATGTTTTGCCTGCATTTGTGTTTATGTACTGTGTATGTACCTGGTACCAATGACATCAAGAGAGTCAGTTTGCCTGATACTGCAGTTACAGATGGTTGTGAACCATTGTTTGGGTTCTGGGAATTAAAACTGGGCCCTCTACAAGAGCAACAAGTGCTCTCAAATCTGAATCAGACCCACATAGTATCTTACTATGTATTTAGATCAGTGAAGATAAATTGGTAAAAGTCTACTTTTTGTCATTCAGTTTGTCATATGAAAAAGACCAAAGCAGAAAACCCATCAGTTGCTTTACTGTAACACTTTCATGTCAGGTAGAATCCTAAGAATGATCATAGTCAATATGTTAATGGCCACTGTTTATGCTCTTCAGATTGATAAGTTACCTTTGAGATCTGACATGTGCCTTACAAATGATTTTGAGAAATGAAACACATTTCTGACTTCTGGGACAAATGCAACAGACCCTAGTTTAGTCTCTATCCACTAGGGGGTGGAGTTTTCTAACACAAGATTATTATCTGTGTGAATTATAGGTTTCATAATTCATCATTTGGTGTCATTTATCATTTCTTTATGTGAACAGTTGAGAGCATCACTCTGGTGACACTGAAGATGAACTCTTCTCTAGCTTTAGTGACTGTGATGCTGTTTGTGTTTGGTAAGTGAAGTGACTAAAAATTTGTACTCTTTCTTCTATGATGTTAGAATATATTTAACCATCTATGAAATTTGTCTTTAATATGACATAATTATTCTCTTCTTCTTCCAGGGAAGACCCACGGAGACTCAGTGACTCAGAAACAAGATCAAGTGACCCTCTCAGAAGACGACTTTCTATTTATAAACTGTACTTATTCAGCCACAGGGTACCCAACTCTTTTCTGGTATGTCCAATATCCTGGAGAAGGTCCACAGTTCCTTCTGAAAGTCACAACAGCCAACAACAAGGGAAGCAGCAGAGGTTTTGAAGCTACATATGATAAAGGATCCACATCTTTCCACTTGCAGAAAGCCTCAGTGCAGGAGTCAGACTCAGCAGTGTATTACTGTGCTTTGAGTGACACAGTGGCAGAAACCACAGGGGGAGCTGAACACAAACTCTGAGAAGCAAAAGCAAGTCTGACTTCTGATCATCTACCTTTGCATCACCCTGTTTTCCCCACGGTCTGTGCTATGTGCCCCAGTATTTCTCTAATTGATAAAAATCATACAAATGGTCAGAGCAAAACAGAAAGTAGATGACAATACTGCTGGATATTTTATACAGGAAACTAAAACCACTGGACATCAATGTTTCTTCATGCAAGTTCACAGTGATTTCACAATAAAGCCATGAAAACAATGACATGATCAGTTGTCTTCACCTCCATATGCAAATCATTATTTTCATATTGCTGCTTGTTGCCTCCAGTGTGACATAGAGGGCCAAATATGACAGGAACAGTGGCATTTACATAATGCCACCTGGAAGGGCAGGTATCAGAAGGCTACAGACTTTCATATTTCAAGATTTCTATTAAAGAAATATGGGGCCACGGCAAGATTCTCTCTGTATGTCTGTTCTGAGGAGCAGTAGGCAATTTTTTCCAGACAGCTTCTCTCACATCGAAGTGCATGCCTCTACCTCAAGGAACATGTAACGGACATGGGCATGAGTGCTCTTAGGCCTCAGAACTACCTCTTTGGTTGTGAACTAAAGGATGACTACGATTATCACTTTAAAGTGGATAGGGATGAAAATGAACACCAGTTACCATTAAGAACTGTCAGTTTAGGGCCAGGGGTAAAAAATGAATTATACATCATAGAGGTAGAGACAGTGGACTATAGAGGCAATCCAATTAAAGTCACACAGGTATTTGTACAAACATAGATGAGAATGATGAAGATGATGATGATTTTGATGATGAGAAAATTTAATAAAAAGTCTGTGTAAAGAAATTTGTATGATATACCCCAGCCAAAAATGCATAACAACCAAACCAGAATGGAAAAGACTTAAAACCATCAACACCAATATTAAATGTTCAAGTGTCCTTCAAAAAATTCTTAAAATACCAAAAGAATTATTTAGTTCTGTAGAAGATATTAAGGCAAAAATGCAAGCAAGTACAGAAAAAGCACATTAAACATTTCTGGGCACTACTGGTAATTTAAGCCCAGGGATGGGGAAAGGGAAAAGGAGAAACAAATATAATCCATATTGACTATCATCAACAATCTAGACTGAAGTCTTATATTTTAATCTCAACCCCTTTCCTGATTGGTCACTCATTCTTCTCTTGTGTGCTGGAAGCCATCTCTTATTTTCCTAAACCATCGTTCTTTCACTCTTGTTATGCACAAAATTTAATTTAACTGCTTTCTACTACCTGGCATATGCCTTACTTATTTGATCATGTTTTAATACCTTTGCATCCTTAGCTGCTCAATAAATATTTGAATGAACTAAGGAAAGAAAGAAAAAAGAAATATGGATAGAAAAGTAAGGAGAAAGCTGGAGCAGGTAGGTAATCTTCAAATTTTCAATGTCCTTCCTCTTTCTCTAAATCCAACACCCTAGTTTCATCTTCAGGCTTGGAGTAAATTACCTGCTTGGCCTATCCTTGTTTACCCTCATTCTCAAAATCTATGCAGACCCTGATGTCACATTCTGATTTATTTTCTACTGTGGATCCCCTCATCCAACCCTTCAAGCCCATTTCCATGTCTAAGTGTCAACATCTAATACTATGAAATACATTATTTCTGGAACTCTAGTAGCCATAGTGGGCAGGATGACAGAGCATTCTCTACCAGGAAACCAACTGTCATCACACTCTTTTAAGAACAAGATAGGGCAGCAGAAATCAAGGAACAGAATAAGAAGAACACACATCCAACAAAGATAAGACTGGATATCACCACCGAGAATTATAGTGATCCAAAACTCAGTTGCCCAGATTCCAGTATAAGAATAATCCATAAAAGCCAGGTTAATATGTCTACATAAAAGTCCAGAAATGCTGGGCAGTGGTGGCGCATGCCTGTAATACCAGCACTTTGGGAGGCAGAGGCAGGTGGATTTCTGAGTTAGAGGTCAGCCTGGTTTACAGAGTGAGTTCCAGGACAGCCAGGGCTATACAGAGAAACCCTGTCTCAAAAAAAAAAAAAAACCCCAAAAAAGTCCAGAAATCTTATTACAGTAGGTTCTGAGAAATGCAATATAATTGAAGTCAAGAAAATGACTTCAGAATGACTTCAGAAGTACCTTTATAAATATGTAGAGTTCTTGCAAAAGAGAATGAATAGATATTGCCTGCAGCTTCCTGTCCAGCTGGTGGTGGGGAAGCCGGAGTCAGCCAGCGTGCCAGGTGCTCAGACCCAGCCGGCAGCGGAACCAGGTACCCGAGACAGCCCGAGCTTAAGACCTTCGGGGACTCAGGCCTGGAGAGGGAGTTGGGCACAGAGTAGCGGCTGCGCTCTGCACTCACGGGGCGGACCCCGAGCTCCCTGCAGGCAGCTGCCATATTGCATACATCTTCCCATCCAGCTGGTGGTGGGGAAGCCGGAGTCAGCCAGAGTGACAGGTACCCAGACCCAGCCGGAGGCGGAACCAGCCTCCCATCCAGCCGGTGGCAGGGAAGCCGGAAACCAGACCCAGCCAGCTTCCCAGCAGCTTGGGACCAGCAGGCGGAACCAGATAACTGAGATATCCCAACTTTAAGATCCCTGGGGAAACAGGATATCAGACAGCAAACCCTGAGCAGGAGGAGTGCAGAGCAGCTGCCCAACAGGCGGAACCAAGTACCTGGGATATCCTGAGTTTAAGACCTCGGGGGACTCAGGCCACCTGTCAGCAATCTGTGAGCAAGAGCCCTGCAGGACAGTGATTCAGGTATCCCAGTCGCTGGGAAATAGCCTTATAACCCCACAGGAGGGTCAAGCACCAGCTAGTATCTACAGGACCAACTAACACCAGAGTTAACCAGATGGCAAAAGGCAAACATAAGATCACTACTAACAAAAATCAAGGCAGTATGGCAGCATCCGAACCCAGTTCCCCGACAGCAATAAATATTGGATACCCCGAAACACCAGAAAAACAAGACTCAGATCTAAAAACACTGGTCAGGATGCTGATAGAGGAACACTTAGATAAATCTCTTAAAGTAATTCATGAGAAAATAGATCAAAAGCTAGAAGCCATTGCAAGGCAAACACAATTAAATCCCAGATATCTCAACACACCAGAAAAACAAGACTCAGATCTAAAATCACTGGTAAAGATGCAGATTGAGGATCACTTAGATAAATTTCTTAAAGTAATAGAGGAGAAAATAGATCAAAAACTAGAAGCCCATACAAGGCAGACACAAAAATCACTTAAAGAAATTCAGGAGAATATAGAGCAAAAAATGAATCCCAATAAGGGGGAGAAACAAAAATCACTTAAAGAAATACAAGAGAACATGGGTCAACGAGTAGAAGTCATAAAAGAGGAAACACAAAAATCCCTTAAAGAATTACAGGAAAACACAAACAAGCAACTGAAAGATCTGAGCAAAACCATACAAAATCTAAAAACAGAAGTAGAAACAACTAAGCAATCGCAAAGGGAGACAATGTTGGAGATAGAAAACCTTGGGAAGAAACCAGGAGTCATAGATGCAAATATCAACAATAGAATACAAGAGATAGAAGACAGAATCTCAGATGCTGAAGATACCATAGGAACCATGGATTCAACAATTAAAGAAAATGCAAAATGCAAAAAGCTGGTAACCCAAAACATTCAGGAAATCCAGGACACAATGAGAAGACCAAACCTAAGGATTATAGGGATAGATGAGAATGAAGATCTACAACTTAAAGGGCCAGCAAATATCTTCTACAAAATTATGGAAGAAAACTTCCCCAACCTAAAGAGAGAGATGCCCATGAATATACAAGAAGCCTATAGAACCCCAAATAGACTGGACCAGAACAGAAGTACTTCCCATCACATAATAATCAAAACCCCAAATGTACTAAACAAAGAAAGAATATTAAAGGCAGTAAGAGAAAAAGGACAAGTAACATATAAAGGAAGACCTATCAGAATTACACCAGACTTCTCACCTGAGACCATGAAAGCTAGAAGATCCTGGGCAGACCTCATGCAGACCCTAAGAGAACACAAACTTCAGTCAAGACTACTATACCCAGCAAAACTTTCAATTGCCATAGATGGGGAAACCAAGATATTCCACGACAAAACCAAATTTGCAAGATCCTTATCTACAAACCCAGCCCTACAAAGGATAATAGGGGAAAAATACCAACACAAGGGGGGAAACAACACCCCAGAAGAAACAAGATAGAAACCCCATCTCATCCAACCCAAAAGAAGAGAACCACTCAAATACAAATAATAATAATAATGCCCAAAATGTCAGGAAGTAATAATTACTATTCCTTAATATCTCTTAATATCAATGGACTCAATTCCCCAATCAAAAGACACAGACTAACAGACTGGATACGGAAACAGGACCCTACATTTTGCTGCATACAGGAAACACATCTCAGTGTCAAAGACAAACACCACCTTAGAGTAAAAGGCTGGAAAACAATTTTACAAGCAAATGGTCCCAGGAAACAAGCTGGAGTAGCCATTCTAATATCATCAACCTAAAGTCATCAAAAGAGACACAGAAGGTCACTTCCTGCTTGTCAAAGGGAAAATCCACCAAGAAGAATTCTCAATACTGAACATCTATGCGCCGAATGTAAGGGCACCCTCATTCGTAAAAGAAACTTTACTAAAGCTTAAAGCACACATCGCACCTAACACAATGATTGTAGGTGACTTCAACACTCGACTCTCCTCAATGGACCGATCAGGAAAGCAGAAACTAAACAGGGACACAGTGAAACTAATTGAAGCTTTGGACCAATTGGATTTAACAGATATATATAGAACATTCCATCCTAAAACAAAAGAGTATACCTTTTTCTCAGCACCGCATGGCACCTTCTCAAAAATTGATCATATAATTCGTCACAAGACAGACCTCAACAAATACAAGAAGATCGAACTAATCCCATGTCTCCTATCGGATCACTATGGAGTAAAAGTGGTCTTCAATAGCAAGAAGAACAACAGAAAGCCCACATACACATGGAAACTGAACAATACTCTACTCAATGACACCCTGGTCAAGGAAGAAATAAAGAAAGAAATCAAAGACTTTTTAGACTTCAATGAAAATGAAGGTACGACCTACCCAAATCTCTGGAACACAAGGAAAGCAGTGCTAAGAGGAAAACTCATAGCCCTGAGTGCCTCCAAAAAGAAACTGGAGAGAGCATACACTAGCAACTTAACAGCACACCTGAAGGCCCTGGAACAAAAAGAAGCTAACTCACCCAGGAGGAGTAGAAGAGAGGAAATCATCAAACTAAGGGCTGAAATCAATCAAGCAGAAACAAAGAGAACCATACAAAGAATCAACAAAACCAAGAGCTGGTTCTTCGAGAAAATCAACAAGATAGATAAACCCTTAGCTAGACTAACCAAAGGGCACAGAGATAGTATGCAAATTAACAAAATTAAAAATGAAAAGGGGGATATAACAACAGAAACAGAGGAAATTCAAAAGATCATCAGATCCTACTACAAAGGCCTATACTCAAAACAATTGGAGAATCTGGAGGAAATGGACAATTTCCTAGACAGATACCAAATACCAAAATTAAATCAGCATCAAGTAGACCAGCTAAACAGTCCCATAACCCTTAAAGAAATAGAAGGGGTTATAGAAAGCCTCCCAACTAAAAAAAGTACGGGACCAGATGGTTTTAGTGCAGAATTCTACCAGACCTTCAAAGAAGACTTAACACCAATACTCTTCAAACTATTCCACAAAATAGAGACAGAAGGGACACTGCCCAACTTGTTCTTCGAAACCACAATTACGCTGATACCTAAACCACAAAAAGATCCAACAAAGAAAGAGAACTACAGGCCAATTTCTCTTATGAATATTGATGCAAAAATACTAAATAAAATTCTTGCCAACTGAATCCAAGAGCATATCAAAACGATCATTCACCATGATCAAGTAGGCTTCATTCCAGGAATGCAGGGATGGTTCAATATACGAAAATCCATCAATGTAATCCACTACATAAACAAACTAAAAGAAAAAAACCACATGGTCATCTCATTAGATGCTGAAAAAGCATTCGACAAAATTCAGCATCCTTTCATGCTAAAAGTCTTGGAAAGAGCAGGAATTCAAGGCCCATACCTAAACATAGTAAAAGCAATCTACAGCAAACCAGTAGCCAACATCAAAATAAATGGAGAGAAACTTGAAGCAATCCCACTAAAATCAGGGACTAGACAAGGCTGCCTTCTCTCTCCATATCTTTTCAATATAGTACTTGAAGTTCTAGCGAGAGCGATTAGACAACATAAGGAAGTCAAAGGGATACAAATTGGAAAGGAAGAAGTCAAAGTATCATTATTTGCAGATGATATGATAGTCTACTTAAGCGATCCAAAAAACTCCACCAGAGAACTTCTACAGCTGATAAACAACTTCAGCAAAGTGGCTGGTTATAAAATTAACTCAAGCAAATCAGTAGCCTTCTAGTACTCAAAGGACAAGCAGGCTGAGAAAGAAGTTAGGGAAATAACACCCTTCACAATAACCACAAACAACATAAAGTACCTTGGCGTAACTCTAACCAAACAAGTGAAAGATCTGTATGACAGGAACTTCAAGTCCCTGAAGAAAGAAATCGAAGAAGACCTCAGAAGATGGAAAAATATTTCTTGCTCCTGGATTGGCAGGATCAATATAGTAAAAATGGCCATCTTGCCAAAAGCAATCTACAGATTCAATGCAATCCCCATCAAAATCCCAAATCAATTCTTCATAGATCTAGAAAGAGCAATTCTCAAATTCATCTGGAGCAACAAAAAACCCAGGATAGCTAAAACTAGTCTCAAGAATAAAAGGACTTCTGGAGGAATCAATATCCCTGACCTCAAGCAGTACTACAGAGCAATTGTGTTAAAAACTGCATGGTATTGGTACAGCAACAGGCAGGTAGATCAATGGAATAGGATTGAAGACCCAGAAATGAACCCACAGACTTATGGTCACTTGATCTTTGATAAAGGAGCCACAACCATCCAGTGGAAAAAAGATAACCTTTTCAACAAATGGTGCTGGTTCATTTGGAGGTCAACATGCAGAAGAATGCGAATTGACCCACTCTTATCTCCTTGTACTAAGATCAACTCCAAGTGGATCAAGGACCTCCACATAAAACCAGACACACTGAAACTATTAGAAAAGAAACTTGGGAAGACCCTGGAGGACATGGGCACAGGGGTAAAGTTCCTGAACAGAACACCAATAGCTTATGCTCTAAGATCAAGAATTGACAAATGGGACCTCATAAAATTACAAAGTTTCTGTAAGGCAAAGGACACTGTCAGAAGGACAAAACGGCAACCAACAACGTGGGAAAAGATCTTCACCAACCCCACATCCGACAGAGGGCTAATATCCAATATATACAAAGAACTCAAGAAGTTAGACCTCAAAGAACCAAATAACCCTATCAAAAAATGGGGTACAGAGCTAAACAAAGAATTTTCACCAGAAGAAATTCGGATGGCCGAGAAACACCTTAAGAGATGTTCAACATCATTAGTCATCAGGGAAATGCAAATCAAAACAACCCTGAGATTCCACCTCACTCCAGTCAGAATGGCTAAGATTAAAAACTCGAGAGACAACAAGTGCTGGCGAGGATGTGGAGAAAGAGGAACACTCCTCCACTGTTGGTGGGATTGCAAAATGGTAAAATCGCTCTGGAAATCAGTTTGGCGGTTCCTCAGAAAATTGGGCATGCCACTCCCAGAGGACCCTGGCATACCACTCCTGGGCCTATATACCCAGAGGATTCCTCTGCATACAACAAAGACACATGCTCCACTATGTTTATAGCAGCCTTGTTTATAATAGCCAGAAATTGGAAGGAGTCCAGATATCCCTCAAAAGAGGAATGGATACAAAAAATGTGGTATATTTATACAATGGAGTACTACTCAGCAATTAAAAATAATGAATTCATGCAATTTGTAGGTAAATGGTTAGATCTGGAAAATATCATCCTAAGTGAGGTAACCCAATCACAAAAGAATACACATGAAATGCAATCACTGATAAGTGGATATTAATGAGCCCAGAAGCCCTAAATACTCAAGGCACAATTAGCAAGTCAAATGATTCCCAAGAAGAAAGGAGAGGACCCTAGGCCTGTAAAGATTGGATCCAGTATTGTAGACCCAGAAAAGAGAGATCATGGGGGGGGTAAGAGTGGGAATAGCATGGGGGGGAGAGGAATTATGGGACATATGGTGGGGGGTAACTGCGAAAGGGGAAAGCCCTTGCAATGTAAACAAAGAATATAGAAAAGAAAAAAAAAAGAAAAAAAAAGAGAATGAATAAATTCATTAAAGAAATCTATGAAAACATGAATAATAGAATGAAAGTTCAGGACTTTCAATTGGAAGTATAATCAATAAAGAAAATAAAAACCTCAGGGAAACTTGAAACAAAACAATTAGAAACCCAAACAGGAATCTTATTTTTTTCTATATTCTTTGTTTACATTCCAAAGGCTTTCCCCTTTCCCAGTTCCCCCCTCACCATATGTCCCATAAGTCCTCTTCCCTCTGCCCATTCCCCAATCATTCCCCCAACCATTTCTCTGTTCTGCTACTCTCCTACAATACTGGATCTAGTCTTTTTGGGACCAGGGTCCTCTCCTTCCTTCTTCTTGGGAATGTTTGATTTGCTAATTGTGCCTTGAGTATTCAGAGCTTCGGGGGCTAATTAATATCCACTTATCAGTGATTGCATTTCATGTGTATTCTTTTGTGATTGGGTGATTGCACTTCATGTGTATTCTTTTGTGATTGGGTTAACTCACTTAGGATGATATTTTCCAGATACAACCATTTACCTACAAATTGCATGAATTCATTATTTTTAACTGCTGAGTAGCATTCCATTGTATAAATATACCACATTTTCTGTATCCATTCTTTTGAGGGACATCTGGGGTCTTTCTAACTTCTGGCTATTATAAATAAGGCTGCTATGAACATAGTGGAACATGTGTCTTTGTTGCATTCAGGGGAATCTTCTGGGTATATGCCCAGGAGTGGTATGACAGGGCCCTCTGGAAGTGTCATGCCCAATTTTCTGAGGAACTGCCAGACTGATTTCCAGAGTGCCAAACAGGAATCTTAGAGACAATCTCACCAAGAAAGTGTGTAAGAGATGGCAGAAATAATCTCAGCCATTGAAGACATAACAGAAGTCATGAATGCCTTGGTCCAAGAAAACATTAAATTTTAAAATGTCTAGGCACAAAATATCCAGGAAATCTAGCATACTTTGAAATGACCAAATATATGAGCAGTAGGAATAGAGGAAGAAGAAGAAACCTGGGTCAAAGGTATAGAAAAAAATTAACATCACATAACTAAAATCCATAATTATAAAAAGAAGTACCTATCAAAGAACAAGAAACAAATAGAACCCTAAATATACTGGACTAGAAAAAACATTATTTTATATAATAATCAGAATACAGAACAAGGAAAGAATTTTAAGAGGCACAAGTTAGGGGCTGGAGAGATGGCTCAGTTGTTAAGAGCACTAGCTGCTCTTCCAGAGGTCCTGAGTTCAAGTCCAAACAACTACATGGTGCATAACAACCATCTGTAATGGGATATGATGTCCTCTTATGGTGTGTCTGAAGATAGCTACAGTGTATTCATATACATAAAATACATTAAAAAATTCTTAAAACACAGATAAGTGGATATTAGCCTAGACTCTTGGGACACCAAAGACACAATCCACATGCCAAATGATATCTGACAATAAGGAAGGACTGGACACTGGTGCTGGAAAGGATCAAAACATCAGTGTAGGGGAATACCAGAACCGGGAAGTGGGAAGGGGTCGATGGGGGAACAGGGGGAGGGAAAAGGGCATGTGAGACCTTTGGGGGATGGGGAACCAAAAAAAAGGGAAATGAAATGTAAATATAGAATATATCCAATAAATAATCTAAAAAAAAGAGCCATAAAGGAAAGAGACATATAAAAGGAAATAACATATAAAGGCGGACATACTAGAATAACATCTGAGTTCTTTGTGAAGTCCGTATAAAACGAAGGCCCTGGACAAATGTTCTAAAAATTCTAAGAGACTACAGATGTCACCAAGAGCACTGTATTCAGCGAAAGTTTCTAACTCTATAGATGGAGAAAGACATTCAGTGAAAAAACAAATTAATTACCTATCTACAAATCCAGCTGTATAGACATTGTTAGAAGGAAAACTTCAACTTGATAAGGAAAACCTCACCCAATAAAACACAGGAATAAATACTGTCAGACTTACAAATCAAAAGAAAGGGGAAAGAAATCTTCCACTCAAACAAAACTGGGAACAACAAACACTGCTCATTTATAACTCTCAATATCAAATGGTTTCAATTCCCCAATAAAAAGATACACTAATCAAATGTGTTACAAAAACAGGACCCATAAGCGGCGGGCCTCCATATTGCAACCAGGACACAGCTGGAGAGGCCCAGGTAGACAGACTCTTTCTGGGGCTACCGTCGCAGGGGAGATCTGCTAGGCTCTCGCTGCCAGGCAGGCCGAGGTCTGCCTAGGCTCTGCAGGACTTCCCTGTACCCTCAGGCCGTGCACCGAGGCAGTGGGCGGCAGCCAGCTCGCGGGCCCCTGGACCAGCGGTAGCGGTGGGCCTCCATATTGCAACCAGGACACAGCTGGACAGGCCCAGGTAGACAGACTCCATCAGGGGCTACCGTCTCGGGGGGAATCTGCTAGGCTCTGGCCGCCAGGCAGAGAGCTCTGCCAAGGCTCTTTGGGACTTCCCCACGCCCTCCGGCCTTGCACTGCGGCAGCAGGTGGCAGCCAGCTCGTGATCCCTTAGAGCAGCAGTCATGCATAATCACCAGTAGAGAAACAACAGGTGAGCCCAGCCTCATGGGAGATTCAAACACCAGCCAGTGACAACAAGGCCAACTAACACCAGAAATAACCAGATGGCAAAAGGAAAATGAAGGAACGTTACTAACAGAAATCAAGGCAACATGACAGCATCTGAACCCAGTTTGCCAACAACAGGAAGCCCTGGATACCCCAAAACACCAGAAAAACAAGACTTGGATATAAAATCACTGGTCAGGATGCTGGTAGCTGAACACATAGATAAATCTCGTAAAGAAATAGAGGAGAAAATGGATCAAAAGTTAGAAGCCTTTACAAGGCAAATACAAAAATCACTTCAAGAAATGCAGGAGAAGATGGATCAAAAAGAAGAAGACAATAAGATCAATAAGGAAGAAAGACAAAAATCACTTAAAGAAATACAGAAGAACATGGGCCAACAAGTAGAAGCTATGAAAGAGGAAACACAAAAATCTCTTAAAGAAATACATGAAAACACAATCAAGCAAGCGAAAGATTTGAGCACATCCATCCAGATACTAAAAACAGAAGTAGAAACAACTAAGAAATCGCAGAGGGAGACAACATTGGAGATAGAAAACTTTGGGAAGAAATCAGGGGCCATAGATGCAAATATCAACAATAGAATACAAAAGATAGAAGACAGAATCTCAGAAGCCGAAGATACCATAGGAACCATTGATTCAACAGTCAAAGAAAATACTAAATGCAAAAAGGTTGTAACCCAAAACATCCAGGAAATCCAGGACACAATGAGAAGACCAAACCTAAGGATTATAGGTATAGATGAGAGTGAAGATTTACAAGTTAAAGGGCCAGCAAATATCTTCTATAAAATTATGGAAGAAAACTTCCCCAACCTAAGGAGAGAGATGTCCATTAATATACAAGAAGCCTATAGAACCCCAAACAGACTGGACCAGAACAGAAATACGTCCCATCACATAATAATCAAAACTCCAAATGTACTAAACAAAGAAAGAATATTAAAGGCAGCAAGAGAAAAAGGCCAAGTAACATATAAAGGAAGACCTATCAGAATAACACCAGACTTCTCACCTGAGACCATGAAAGCTAGAAGATCCTGGGCAGATATCATGCAAACTCTAAGAGAACACAAACTTCAGCCAAAACTACTTTACCCAGCAAAGCTCTCAATCACCATAGATGGAGACATCAAGGTATTCCATGACAAAACCAAATTTGCACGATATCTTTCCACAAATCCAGCCCTACAAAGGATAATAGGGGGAAAACACCAAGACAAGGACGGAAACTATGCCTGGGAAGAAGCAAGATAGAAACATCCTCTCATCAAACCCAAAAGAAGATAAAGTCTCAAATATAAAATAAAAAATAAAAATAAAAATAAATAAATAAAAATAATTTAAAAAATGTCTGGAAGTAATAATTACTATTCCTTAATATCTCTTAACATCAATGGACTCAATTCCCCAATAAAAAGACATAGATTAACAGACTGGATACGGAAACAGGACTCTACATTTTGCTGCATACAGGAAACACATCTCAGTGTTAAAGACAAACACTGCCTTAGAGTAAAAGGCTGGAAGACAACTTTACAAGCAAATGGTCTCAGGAAACAAGCTGGAGTAGCCATTCTAATATCAGATAAAATTGACTTCCAACATAAAGTCATCAAAAGAGACTCAGAAGGTCACTTCTTGCTGGCCAAAGGGAAAATCCACCAAGAAGAGCTCTCAATACTGAACATCTATGGTCCAAATGCAAGGGCACCCTCATTCGTAAAAGAAACCGTACTAAAGCTTAAAGCACACATTACACCTAACACAATAATTGTGGGTGACTTCAACACTCCACTCTCCTCAATGGACCGATCATGAAAGCAGAAACTAAACAGGGACACAGTGAAACTAATTGAAACTTTGGACCAATTGGATTTAACAGATATATATAGAACATTTCATCCTAAAGCTAAAGAATATACCTT
This sequence comes from Apodemus agrarius, assembly GCA_964023405.1. Lineage (NCBI taxonomy): Eukaryota > Metazoa > Chordata > Mammalia > Rodentia > Muridae > Apodemus > Apodemus agrarius. The sequence continues at coordinate 74,430,820 of OZ030013.1, read as the reverse complement.
TTTCTCAGCACCACATGGTACCTTCTCCAAAATTGATCAAATAATTGGTCACAAGACAGATGTCAGCAAATACAAGAAGATGGAGTTAATCCCATGCCTCCTATCAGATCACCATGGAGTAAGAGTGGTCTTCAATAGCAACAAAAACAACAGAAAGCCCACATACACATGGAAACTGAACAATACTCTACTCAATGACACCTTGGTCAAGGAAGAAATAAAAAAAGAAATCAAAAACTTTTTAGAATTCAATGAAAATGAAGGTACAACCTACCCAAATCTATGGGACACAATGAAAGCAGTGCTAAGAGGAAAACTCATAGCTCTAAGTGCATCCAAAAAGAAACTGGAGAGAGCATACACTAGCAGCTTAATGGCACACCTTAAAGCCCTGGAAGAAAAAGAAGTTAATTCACCCAGGAGGAGTAGAAGACAAGAAATCATCAAACTCAGGGCTGAAATCAATCAAGTAGAAACAAAGAGAACCATACAAAGAATCAACAAGACCAGGAGCTGGTTCTTTGAGAAAATCAACAAGATAGATAAACCCTTAGCCAGACTAACCAAAGGACACAGAGACAGTATCCAAATTAACAAAATTAGAAATGAAAAGGGGGACATAACAACAGAAACTGAGGAAATTCAAAATATCATCAGATTCTACTACAAAAGTCTATACTCAAAACAACTGGAGAATCTGGAGGAAATGGACAATTTCCTAGACAGAGGGCGCGGGGAAGTCCTGCAGAGCCTCGGCGGAGCTGGGCCTGCCTGGCGGCGAGAGCCTAGCAGATCCCCCCGTGATGGTAGCCCTGGATGGAGTCTGTCTACCTGGGCCTCTCCAGCTGCGTCCTGGTTGCAATATGGAGGCCCGCTGCTACTTCTGCTCCTGTGGTCTACTTTTCAATTCCCACATTTTTACATATCCATCCCCTCACTTAGTAACTTGTTTCTTTGTTTCAGGTTCATAGTGATACAGGAAAGAGCTGTGTATCTCTAACTAGTCATTCTCCTTTTTTGAGAAAACAGTTTATCTAATTGTATACATTTTATGGCATGTCTCTTCCTGGGAAGTATGTGACCCTCCCTTTTCCCTATGGCTGTTTGTCTACAAGGTTGGGGGGCAGGGGAATGGTGAGGACCGGGCAGGTTTGGACATGTTTGGACAGTGAATATTGAAGGATTGACTTCTGAGTCTGCCTCAGGAAGACAGCTTAACTTTATTCCAGGTGAACAGGGCTATATAGATCTTGGGGCATGGGTAAAGATTTCCAGTGTGGATATTCATTACTGGCTAGGGCAGAAATGCTTCATTTTACAAGAGGAATTTTATAAATCTGCTGGGCAGGTTCTTAATGGGAGAGAGGAAGTTGAAACTGTAATCTGGCCAAAGGCTTGTAACAGGACTTTCCTCCAAGGATTTTTGGGAAAGGATAATTAGTTATAACACAGTACCTAATTATCATAAGAGAGGAAGGGTTGAGTGCTAAACCCTGTAGTGCTTGTCAGAAGCTTTGGGCAGAGTCTTCCTCTAGATAAGGTGTTCTTAGAGACACTCTGCAGATAAATTCAATCAGAGAGGAGGAAGCCCTGCTGAGAAAGGGAACCCCCCATTTTCTGTGAGCTCAGAGAGCTTATTCAGACATGGTGGACTGTGACCTTAATAGCAGGGTTTTCCAACAGAGGTGTGCATTTTAAAAGCCTCTGCTTCAATTTGTTTCCTGCTCCTTTTTTAATATTTCCCAAGGCCATGGTACTTGTTATTTTCATTCTTCTACATACTCCTATTGAAATGTTATTGAAACCATGCCTTCTTGCATGCCTAAGGAATGCCTTAAACTTATATCCTCTTGCTTCAGTCTCCCAAGCCTTAATTCCCCCTGGGATTTTAAGCCTGTACCATTATGATTATCCCCTTATGTATATTTAGTGAGACTTGATTATTGTTATTATTATTATTATTATTATTATTATTGATATGGATAATGTACTCTTGAAGAAAACAGTTTGAGTATGAGCATCTTTCCTTCATTCTGTTCCTTTTGGACTTGTGGATGGTAAAGGATGGGTCTGATCAAACCATGTTTTGTGGATGCTAATTACATGGCTCTTGAATAAGATTTAGTCACCAGCTTATGCAAGATATCAAAGCCCCAAATGGGACAGTTTTGGAGGCACAGAGTTCCTTTTGCTCACAGACATCAATCGGGGAACCTGGAATGTGAAACACAGAGGGTTTGTCCTTCAGAGGAAGGAATGAATAATCTGTTATGTGCCCAGAAGTCTGGGAGCAGAAGTGGTTCATAGCCTGGTGATCTTTGCACTTCAGTTCCTTCCTCAGCTCCACAGCATTATCATAATCTTGTTTTTCTCAGTCTACTGAATCTATCTTTATAGAAGGGGTTCCAATGATGTCATGTACAATCTTATTTTGTGCCTCATGCAGATTTATTATGCTTTATTGTATACACAGAATAAGTTAATTATCACTAGTGAGGTTTTCATCAAGTTGTCCTCCTTAAATATGCCTAAAAATAAACTACTCAATATCAGGCCACTGAAGTGTGAACTACCCCCTGCTACTTAGCTCTGTTGATCCAAACTGCTTTCTTACCCCTCTACAGACCATGGAGTCTCTAAGACTCTGGCAGGACAGTTATTTCTTGATTTGTTTCTATGTGGACCTATTTCAGCTCTGGCATAGATATTCTCCTGGTATATATGGTTTGACAACTATGTTGGAAATGGAGAGTGTGATAAAGTGAAAGGGGTAGGGAAGAAGAGAGAGAAGAAAGAAAGGAGAGAGAGGGAGATGGGAGGCAGTGTCAGAAAGAGGGAAAAAGAAATGAGATCAGAATTTTCACAGATCAACCCCTACTCAACAGGACTTTATTCAAGAAAAGGGAATAAAAAATTTAGGGAAATGAACAAGTTCCCTAGGTTTTATTTAGAATTTAGGTGGTCAACACAGCTTCATCTCTCCTGCACAACCCAAGTAAAGTTTGTTACACACAATTGTTCTCTTGACTCTAAACAGAATGAAGAATTCCAGGTCTTTCTAGGCTTTGGCCTAGATAAAAAGCCTTGAAAATGGATTTGAATGGAAGTAACAAGGGCTGGAGTTATGCTATAAATAAGACCCCATTTAGATTTTCATGGCTGGTGTTTCATAGTGATTTTTTTAAGTGTACATGACTGACTGTGTGCAATACTTATTACTACTGAGAAATGAGTCACCATCTGCTGAGTGTGTACACACACGTTCACCTCATTCCCAACCTTGACTTGGAGAAAATATCTCTTCAATAATCTAGCTGAACTGTCAAGAACTTTACTTTTTAATAATTATGTTAGAAGAGTTTGACTAGATCTAGAAAGAGCAATTCTCAAATTCATCTGGAATAACAAAAAACCCAGGATAACTAAAACTATTCTCAACAATAAAAGGAATTCTGGGGGAATTAATATCCCTGACCTCAAGCAGTACTACAGAGCAATTGTGTTAAAAACTGCATTTTCACCAGAAGATATTCGGATGGCAGAGAAACACCTTAAGAGATGTTCAACATCATTAGTCATCAGGGAAATGCAAATCAAAGCAACCCTGAGATTCCACCTCACACCAGTCAGAATGGCTAAGATTAAAAACTCAAGAGACAACAGGTGCTGGCGAGGATGTGGAGAAAGAGGAACACTCCTACAATGTTGGTGAGACTGCAAGATGGTAAAACTGCTCTGGAAATCAGTCTGGCAGTTCCTCAGAAAATTGGCCGTGACACTTCCAGAGGACCCTGTCATACCACTCCTGGGCATATACCCAGAGGATTCCCCTGCATAAATAAAGACACATGCTCCACTATGTTCATAGCAGCCTTATTTATAATAGCCAGAAGTTGGAAGGAGCCCAGATATCCCTCAAAGGAAGAATGGATACAGAAAATGTGGTATATTTATACAATGGAATTAAAAATAATTAATTCATGCAATTTGTAGGCAAATTTGTAGGCAAATAGGCAAATGGTTTGATCTGGAAAATATCATCCTAAGTGAGTTAACCCAATCACAAAAGAATACACATGAAATGCAATCACTGATAAGTGGATATTAATGAGGCCAGAAGCTCTGAATATTCAAGACACAATTAGCAAGTCAAAAGATTCCCAAGAAGAAGGAAGGAGAGGACCCTGGTCCTGAAAGGACTGGATCCAGTTTTGTAGGAGAGTACCAGAATAGAGCAGAGAAATGGTGGGGTGGTGATTGGGTAATAGGCGGGGGTGGGGTGTGGTGTGGTGGGGTGGAAGAGGACATATGGTACATATGGTGAGGGGGAACTGGGAAAGGGGAAAGCCTTCGGAATGTAAACAAAGAATATAGAAAATAAAAAAAGAGAGAGAGAGAAAAAAGGAGTTTGACTCTTTCTTTGACAACTATCATGAGCCCACAAGGTGGCAGTGTTTTATAGATCCTGAGCAAAAATCTCAAATGGGGGGGCGGGGAGGAAGAGGGGTGGGCAGGAAGAAGAGGGAGGGGTAGAGAAAGGGCTGGAGGAAAGGCTTGGTGCTGTTTAGATGGTGAAGAGTCACCTTTTTGATTGCTAGCAAAGGTGCCTTTCATGTTTCTTAAAGTAGGAGATGTGGAAACTTTTGTATGTAACTATATGAGCTTAGGGTTGAGAATCTGAATCCTCAGTGAAGAAGGAGGAGAGAATGAAATCCTTGAGTGTTTCACTAGTAATCCTGTGGCTTCAGCTAAACTGTAAGTTTGGGAATTTCTTCCGGATCCAGGTGTGATATGTAAAGTTGTTGTCTGTTCCAGGCTAGTGGTAGAAACACAGATAGTTTTAATCTCTAGTTAGGGGTAGAAGGCCCATCAAAAAGGCATTCTGGAGTGTTATGCATCTTTTCTTGATCATCTGACTTGTTTTTCTCCACAGGGGTGAGCAGTCAGCAGACAGTGCAGCAGAATCCAGAATCCCTCAGTGTTTCAGAGGGAGCCATGGCCTCTCTCAACTTCACTTTCAGTGATCGTAATTCTCAGTATTTCTGGTGGTACAGACAGCATTCTGGGGAAGGCCCCAAGGCACTGATGTCCATCTTCTCCAATGGTGACAAGAAAGAAGGCAGATTCACAGCTCACCTCAATAAAGCCAACCTGCATGTTTTCCTGCACATCAGAGACTCCCATCCTGGTGACTCTGCTCTCTACTTCTGTGCAGTGAGCACACAGTGCTTCCCAGGCACCTGCAGCCTGTACCCAAACATACTGTGCCCCAAAAGGAGATAGAGCACACACTACCCAGTAGAGACATTCTGTTTCTAGTCTATAAGCAATGGAAATTAAGATAAGAGAGGGCTTCATTGTTTGGGAAAACTTTTTAACCTTTTGAAATTAAGAAATCCGGAAGGGAAATGCACACTTTGGTTTGGTTGAAATATTTTCCACTTTTCTCTTCTCACAGGTTGATGGTTATACAACAGTGTATATACTCTTACTGTGCATATGTTTGTGAGTTGAAAGACAAACACTGGGACTAACCACATGCCATTCTATAAAGACCACCTCACCTCTACAGCACTATGCCTTCCTTGACTTTTAAAAGCTTTCAATTAAAAGAATATTTGTGTTCATTTTTTAAAAACTAGTTTACAATGTGGCAGGCTTCTCTATGGCAGTTTCATACATATTTATTTTTGGTTGAGCCTTCTCCAAGCTAATCAACTTTGTCCTTTCCCAATTCCCTAATCCCACTTAGACCTTTTGCTCCCAGTCTCCTCTTCCACTTATTTTTTTAAAGATTTATTTATTTATTATATGTAAGTACACTGTAGCTGTCTTCAGACACCAGAAGAAGAAGAAGGTGTCAGATCTCTTTACAGATGGTTGTGAGCCACCATGTGGGTGCTGGGATTTGAACTCATGACCTTCAGAAGAGCAGTCGGTGTTCTTACCTGCTGAGCCATCTCTCCAGCCTCCTCTTCCACTTCTATATCACGTGTTCTATTTCCTCCACACTCATCTTCCTCAATGCTTCTTTTCTCCTCTTGTGGGCACTTCTCTAGTTTCATGGCATCTACACACACTCATATTCACATGAATATATATTGTAAGAGTCCATGATTTGGAGAAGAATGATACTCCAGACTCAGAAGTCCAGCATGCTGGGGTCTCCCATTACCAAGATAGAGAGACAACCAACTGAGCTTGCAGGCTCGATTTAAAGCACACTGGAATTCTGGCGTGTGAAGGCTGAAAACTATTGCTGAGAAATCCTGGAGGAAATGAGCTTCATCTCTAGGCATTCCAGAACTATTATCAGGGCATGAAGGCTGGAGCCTGGGGTGTTTTGCTATTAATAATTGACTTGCCTGGATTTGTTCAGCTCTTAGGCCTAGTGTCCTTAACTGCCAAATTGAAGTTTCCCATGGAATCAGCTTAGCCTTCTCAATATAAATAAAATTAGGAGCTATGTTTGCATGTATTTGTCTCTCTGTGTTTGAGTGACCCAGTACAGTACTTTTAAATTGTGCATTTTATAATTTCATTTTCTTTCTTCCTTTCTTTCTTATTTTATTTTTTCTTCCTTCCTTCCTTCCTTCCTTCCTTCCTTCCTTTCTTTCTTTCATCATCAAAATAATTTATAGTAGGTAAATGCCTCTTAAATATATGTGATATCTTCTGAAGCTCAAAGTAGAGAATGGCCCACCCACCTGGGGTCACATCATTAAAGAAAAGTGACTCCCTTTTCTAGAAGCTATCAAATATCAATAGTGGCTCAGCTAGATGGGATTTCATGGCCCCTTCTCCTACTCCATGCTGGGATTTTGAGCTTTCAAAAGTCTTCTGCATGCTGTCATGATCACTGTGATTTCCTATGGGCAACTGCTTTGTTACATCTGGAAAATAATGTTTCCTTTTTTTCAATTTTTTAAAAATTTTTATTTTCTATATTCTATGTTTACATTCCAAAGGCTTTCCCCTTTCCCAGTTCCCCCCTCCCTATGTCCCATAATTCCTCCCCCCCAACTATTCCCCAGTCATTCCCCCTCCTCCCCCCACGGTTTCTCTACAAAACTGGATCCAATCTTTCTAGGCCCAGGGTCCTCTCCTTTCTTCTTGGGAATCATTTGACTTGCTAATTGTGCCTTGAATATTCAGAGCTTCTGGGCTCATTAATATCCACTTATGAGTGATTGCATTTCATGTGTATTCTTTTGTGATTGGGTTAGCTCACTTAGGATGATATTTTCCAGATCTAACCATTTACCTACAAATTGCATGAGTTCATTATTTTTAATTGCTGAGTAGTACTCCATTGTATAAATATACCACATTTTCTGTATCCATTCCTCCTTTGAGGGACATCTGGGCTCCTTCCAAATTCTGGCTATTATAAACAAGGCTGCTATAAACATAGTGGAGGATGTGTCTTTATTGTATGCAGGGGAATCCTCTGGGTATATGCCCAGGAGTGGTATGTCAGGGTCCTCTGGAAGGGACATGCCCAATTTTCTGAGGAACCACCACACTGATTTCCAGAGTGGTTTTACCATTTTGCAATCCCACCAACAGTGGAGGAGTGTTCCTCTTTCTCCACATCCTCGCCAGCACCCATTGTCTCTTGAGTTTTTAATCTTAGCCATTCTGACTGGTGTGAGGTGGAATCTCAGGGTTGTTTTGATTTGCATTTCTCTGATGACTAATGATGTTGAACATCTCTTAAGGTGTTTCTCAGCCATCCAAATTTCTTCTGGTGAAAATTCTTTGTTTAGCTCTGTACCCCATTTTTTGATAGGGTTATTTGGTTCTTTGGGGTCTAACTTCTTGAGTTCTTTGTATATATTGGATATTAGCCCTCTGTCGGATGTGGGGTTGGTGAAGATCTTTTCCCACTTTGTTGGTTGTCGTTTTGTCCTTCTGACAGTGTCCTTTGCCTTGCAGAAACTTTGTAATTTTATGAGGTCCCATTTGTCAATTCTTGACACTGTATATTTTTATAATTTAAAATACCTAAGAAGGAGCCGTAAGTTTAGCAGCATGAATTAATTTTGCTTCTCTTCAATGATTGGATTTTGTAGTGGGGTCAATAGTATTTGTTGGCATTATCCATATTAATGCCCTGCATGGCACAGTAACCCTCTGTGATTAGTAGTGGCTGACACATGTTGGTAGCAGTCAACTACTTTCTTAATTAGACTTAAGTACTGCTCAAAAAGAGGAATACCATGCTTGGAACTGGACACCCAGCTAACCACTCAGTGCTAGTGAAGTCATGGTTATTTAAGGAGAATTTACACCTGCTGATTTACTACACAAGCCTAACCACTAGAAACAATTTACAGATATTTTTCCTTTTGCTCACAGGTAACTGTACTCTTTCCCATCATCAAGGAAACATATCTTTGCAACAAATGGAGACCTTTACAGAACATTACAACCAACCACAACATAGAGTTGTGGAGCCTAGTCCCATTGGAGATACCTTCTTTCAATTTTTTAACAGAGTTTTTTTTCAGCTAAACATTGTGTGTGTGTGTGTGTGTGTGTGTGTGTGTGTGTGTGTATTACATGCATTCCTGGTGCTCATGGAGGCCATAAGAAGGCATCTTATCCCCTGGATCTAGAGTTACAAGTAGTTGTGAACTGCTATGTACATGCTAGGGATTTAACTGAGTTCTGCAAGACCAATAAGTACTTCTAACAGTCAAGCTATCTCCAACCATACTCTTTCAATTTTTAAGATAAGACCTATTAAAATGGAATCTGGAGAGATGGGTTGGCAATTAACAGGACTTCCTGCTCTTTCAGGGGACTGGAGTGAAGTACCAAAATCAGGAGGCTCACAACTTTACATAGCTCTAGGAAATCCTAAGCACTTCTGCCTCAATGCATACCTCCATCCCATGCACAGACACACCCATAAACACTCAAGTATACAGCAAAGTAACAATAAAAGAAACCCTTTAAAATCATATATATGAGTTGGAGAAATGGCTCAGTGGTGAAGAGAACTGTTTTTTCTTCTAGAGGACTGGAGTTCAATTCCCAGCCCCCATATGGCAGCTCAAAACTGTCAGTAACTCCAATTCTAGATCTGACACACTTGAACTGACATGCAGGCAGAACACCAATGTACATAAAAATAAATAAACAAATCATTGAAAAATCTTTTATAAGTCCCAAATTATGTTAAAATAGGCATGCCAGTATCAAGACATTATATCAAGACAGATATGGTTATTTCCTGATTGTCCAAAGTAGTTATGAAAGTCCCTGAAGCGAAGTTATGTATTGAACTTGTATTCTATTTGTAGCTGTCATCCCTTGTAAATAAGTGTCAACTATTTTAAGAGATGTTAAAGTTATTCAGTCAGAGAGTCATCAGACTCAATGGAGCTGTCAGCACAGAGTCTAGAGGTGCTTAAATCAATCCAGACAGTTCTGAAATTGTTTGGAGACAAGGATAACAGGCTTTGACTATTATACCTGTCTTCGTTTGATTTCTGTTGCTATGTTAAATTATTCTAAGAAAAACAAGTTGGGTAGTGCCCACACTTATAAAGTATACTGCCTTGTTATCTTTCATATATAGATCCAAGCTTTGAATATTTAGAATTTTGTTTAAAATTGACTTGTTGCAGAAGCCAGGAAACTACAATAAAGCCACTAATAGGAGAAAAACTAATTTAATGGAGGGTGAATAGTACAACACATACGAGAATGCAATAAGGCACCAGATATCACTGTAAGAATTCATATGTTCTTAAATGAAAATTTTAGAGCCAGGTGTGTGATATCTTGATGTGAGTTACTGTCTAGAGAGGCCCCATAGATATCCAAAACAACATATATTGCCTTTGCTATTGGTTGTGTAAATCAAGTAATTGATAAAATCCTATTGCTGAAGAGGCCACATAGTTTGATGTAACACAGAGAAATCAAGTCAGAACTGAGATAGAATATTGTCTTTTAGCTAAAAGACTGCTGGGAGAGGCATATCATCATTGGAATTACTATTAGTACCTGATGAGCAAGATGTGCTCACTGGTGTAATAGTGACGAGGCTGTTTTTAGGGACAAGCAACTAATTTCTCATTGGATTTGAGAAATTTGAGTGGATGATGTACACACTTGATATGTCAACATGTACATATTTTATGTCCATGAAGTACCAAAAATAAAGTATAAAAGTTATGGCCATGAAGTTGTAAAAATAAAAAAGCAAATAAGAAAGAAAATGTTGTGGTTCATCTGATATATATGCATCCTATATAGGAACTGACTGTGGAAGGGCACATTCTGCAGCAACTACAAGAACTTCTGGAGAGGGAAAACCAGACAGGTTCAACGATCATTACCTTGAACTGTAAGATAAAAAGGTTCTCGGCCAAAGGCTACAAAGATTACATTTATAAATTAAAACCAAGAAGAATTAGGAAAAAGATGTGAATAAAGGTGAGAAGTAACATCTGTTTGTAGAGACAAATTCAGTCATTGAGGAAAAAGTTCTATGACCAAATTAAAGGATTGAAGGAACTTGCACAGGAATATGGCAGCCATGAAAGCCAGACTCATGAATGGAAAACTTCAACACTTGAAGGATGGATCTTTTCTGAAGGCACTTATGTGAGCTGGCTGCTAGGAATGCAGTCTTCATGTCCCCAGGAAAGAGTCACAAGTGTCTCAAGGTCCCAAATGATTATCAGCTTTATGTTTTCTACTAGCAGGTATCACTGATCACAATGACACAAAAACATGCTAAGAAAAAGGTAATATTTAATTGATGCAAAGTATTGTACAACCTATGAGTCCTACATGCCAGTTATAATTGCTTCTACTTTTTGGTGGTTGTCCTGTTAATCTGCTAACATTGTTTCAAGACACCAATGACATCCTAAGTGGGCAGCACAAACTCATATTTCCCATTTCTACAAGGTATAAAGAGCAGATTGTAATGATTACACATTCGTAGAGCCAGGTCATAATTACTCTTTCATAAAAAGTTTAAGAAATGTTTAAAATTTTATTTATTCAATGTGTATTAGCATTTTGCCTAGATCTGTGTTTATGTGCTGTTTGTGTGCCTGGTTCTCACAGAAGACAGAAGAAGTAGTCAGTTTCCATGGAACTGTAGTTACAAGTGGTTGTGAATCACTGTGTAGGTTCCTGGAATCAAACCTTTTTCTTCTGCAAGAGCAATACATGATTTTATATGCTGACCCACCACTCTAGGCTCACATAGTATCTCACTCAAATTTGAATCATTGAAAATAAACTGGTAAAATCTGCTTCTTGCCATTCAATTTATCATATGGAAAAGACCAGAGCTGAAATCCGATGAGTTGCTCTACTAAAACACTTTCATGTCAAGTAGAACCATAAGAATGATGACAGTCAGTATGTTAATGGCCATTGTTTATGTTTAGATTGACAAGAGACCTTTGAAGTCTGACATGTGTCTTACAATTGATGTTGAAGATGAGAGATTTCTGACTGTGGGAGGAAGACTGTGCAAGAGGCCCTAGTTTAGTCTTTGTCCACCAGGGGGTGGAGTTTCCTAACAGGAGATCATGACCTCTGTGAACTGTAAGCTTCATAGGTTCATTGTTTGGTGTCATTTCATCATTTCTTCATGTGAAGAGTTGAGAATACCACTCTGAAGATGAATACTTCTCCAGCTTTAATGATTGTGATGCTGCTGTTCATACTTGGTAAGAAAGTGACTTAAAATTTGCACTCTTCTAGTATGTCTAAAAAATATTTAATTAATATAATTAAGAGCTTTGTCTTTAATGTGACACAAATATCCTATTCTTTCTCCAGAGAGGACACATGGAAATTCAGTGACCCAGAAGCAAGGTCAAGTGACCCTTTCAGAAGAGGAGTTTCTATTTATAAACTGTACTTATTCAACCACAGGGTACCCGACTCTTTTCTGGTATGTCCAATATCCTGGAGAAGGTCCACAGCTCCTTCTGAAAGTCACAACAGCCAACAACAAGGGAAGCAGCAGAGGTTTTGAAGCTACATATGATAAAGCGACCACCTCCTTCCATTTGCAGAAAGCCTCAGTGCAGCAGTCAGATTCAGCTGTGTACTACTGTGTCATGGATGACACAGTGGCAGAAACCACAGGGGGAGCTGAACACAAACTTTGAGAAGCAATAGCAAGCCTGACTTCTGATCATCTGTCTTTGGATCACCCTGTTTTCCACAGACTGTGTGTACCCCTGTATTTCTCTGGTTGATGAAAATCATATAAATGATCTGAGCAGAACAAGAAGGAGATGTTACCACATCTGGATTTTCATATAGGAAGCTGAAACCATAGGACATCTGTGGTTCTTCATGGAGGGTCACAGTGATTTCACAGGAAAGCCATGGAAACAATGTCAGTTGTCATCATCTCCATATGTAAGTCATTATCTTCATACTGTTGCATTTCACCTCTGGCCCAAGTTTTTCACAGAGGGCCAAATATACCAGGAAAGGTGTCATCCTGATAATGTGTAACTAATATTATAAAAGGACAAGTATCAGAGGGTTATAGCCCTTCCATATCTCAAGATTTCTAATAAAGGAATGTGGGTAGAAAAGACAGGAAAAATGGAAGCTGGAGCAAATAGATAATCTTCAGATTTTCAATGTCTCACCTCTCTTCTAAATTCAACATCTCTGAGTCTCAGCTTCAGTGCTATGGGGATACTCCCTTCTTGGTCTCTCCTCCCTCTTGTCCATATTCCCAGAATACTAGATTGATCTTGATGACCCTGATTTCCTTTCTACTGTGGATGTCCTCACTCCACGCCTCTTCTAGCCATCTCCATGTCCAATTGTGAGCACCCAATGGGGAAAAAGCCACATTCTATGAGGAGCATAGAGAAGTCACAGTTGGAGATAGCAACACCAGCTATAACCAGATGGCAAAAGGCAAATGCAAGAACATCACCAACAGAAACCAAGGCAACATGGCTCCATCTGAACTAAGTTCTCCAACAGCAAGTCCTGGATACCCCAACACACTAGAAAAGCAAGACCTGGATATAAAATCACACCACTTGATACTGATAGGGGATTTCAAGAAGGACATAAATAACTCCCTTAAAGAAATACATGAGAACATGAGTCAACAGGTAGAAGCCTTTCAAAAGGAAACACAAAAACTGCTTAAAGAAATATGGAAGATGGGTCAACAGATAGAAGCCCATAAAAAGGAAACACAAAAACCATGGAAAGAAATACAGGAGAACATGGGTCAACAGGTAGAAGTCCTGAAAGAGGCAACACAAGAATCCCTTAAAGAATTACAGGAAAATGCAAACAAGTGAAAGAACTGACCAAAACCATCCAGGATCTAAAAACAGAAGTAGAAAAAACTAAGAAATCACAAAGCGAGACAAACGTGGAGATAGAAAACCTTGGAAAGAAATCAGGAGTCATAGATGCAAACATCAACAACAGAATACAAGAGATAGAAGAAAGAATCATGGGATACCATAGAAAGCAGTGAGTCAACCAAAAAAAAAGGCAAAATGCAAAAAGTTTTTAACCCAAAACATCCAGGAAATCCAGGACACAATAAGAAGACCAAACCTAAAGATTATAGGTATAGAAGAGAGTGAAGATTTACAACTTAAAGGACCGGTAAATATCTTCAACAAAATTATAGAAGAAAACATCCCTAACCTAAAAAGAGAGATGCCCATGAATATATAAGAAGCCTACAGAACTCCAGACTGGATCAGAACAGAAATACCTCCCATCACATAATAATCAAAACATCAAATGTACTAAACAAAGAAAGAATATTAAAAGCACTAAGAGAAAAAGGTCAAGTAACATACAAAGAAAGACCTATCAGAATTACACCAGTCTTCTCATCAGAGACCATGAATGTTAGAAGATCCTGGGCAGATCTCATACAGACTCTAAGAGGACACAAATGCCAGCCAAAATTACTATACCCAGCAAAATGCTTGATCACCATAGATGGAGAAGCCAAGATGTTCCATGATAAAACCAAATTTACACAATATATTTCCACAGACCCAGCCCTACAAAGGATAATAGGTGGAAAATGCCAATACAAGGAAGGAAACTACACTTTGGAAAAAGCAAGAGAGTAACCTTTCATCAAACCCAAAAGAAGATAATCACTCAAACAAAAAATAACAGGAAGTAATAATTACTATTGCTTAACATCTCTTAACATCAATGGACTCAATTCCCTAATAAAAAAACATAGATTAATAGACTGGATACATAAACAGGACCCTATGTTTTGCTGTGTATAGGAAACACACATCAGTGTCAAAGACAAGCACTACCTGGAAAACAATTTTACAAGAAAATGGTCTCAGGAATCAAGCCAGAGTAGCCATTCTAATATCAGATAAAATTGACTTTCAACCTAAAGTCATCAAAAGAGACATGGAAGGACACTTCTTGCTGGACAAAGGTAAAATCCACCAAGAGGAACTCTCAATTCTGAACATCTATGCTCCAAATGCAAGGGCACCCTCATTCATAAAAGTAACTTTACTAAAGGTCAAAGTACACATTGCACCTAATACAATAATTGTGGGTGACTTCAACACTCCACTCTCTCAAACGGACTGATCAGGAAAACAGAAACTAAACTGGGACACAGTGAAACTAATTGAAGCTTTGAACCAATAGAATTTAACAGATATATATAGACCATTTCATCCTAAAGAAAAAGAATATACCTTTTTCTCAGCACCTCATGCTACCTTCTCCAAAATTCACCAGACAGACCTCAACAGATATAAGAAGATTGAACTAATTCCATGCATTCTGTCAGATCACTATGGAGTAAAGATGGTCTTCAATAGCAACAAAAACAACAGAAATCCCACATACACATGGATTCTGAAGAATGCTCTATTCAATGAAACCTTGGTCAAGGAAGAAATAAGGAAAGAAATCGAAACCCTTTTAGAATTTAATGAAAATGAAGGCACATCATACCCAAATTTATGGGACACAATGAAAGCAGTGCTAAGAGGAAAACTCATAGCCCTGAATGCCTCCCAAAAGAAAATGGAGAAAGCATATACTAGCAGCTTAATGGCACACCTGAAAGCCCTGGAACAAAAAGAAGCTAATTCACCTAAGAGGAGTAGAAGGCAGGAAATCATCAAACTAAGGCCTGAAATCAATCAAGTAGAACCAAAGAGAACCACACAAAGAATCAACAAAACCAGGAGCTGGTTCTTTGAGAAAATCAACAAGATAGATAAACCCTTAGACAGACTAACCAGAGGGCACAGAGACAGTATTCAAATTAACAAAATTAGAAATGAAAAGGGAGATATATAACAACAGAAATGGAGGAAATTCAAAAAAATCATCAGATCCTACTACAAAAGCCTATACTCAACACAACTGGAAAATATGGAGGAAATGGAAAATTTCCTAGACAGATACCAAATACCAAAATTAAATCAGGATCAAATAGATCATGTAAACAGTCCCATAACCCCTAAGGAAATAGAAGTGGTCATTGAAAGTCTTCCAACCAGAAAAGAACAGGGCCAGATGGTTTTAGAGCAGAATTCTATCAGACCTTCTAAGAAGAAGAAACACTACCCAACTCGTTCTTCGAAGCCACAATTATGCTGATACCAAAACCACACAAAGATCCAACAAAGAAGGAGAACTTCAGACCAATTTCCCTTATGAATATCGACACAAAAATAATAAAATTCTTGCCAACCAAATTCAAGAACACATCAAAATGATCATTCACCATGATCAAGTAGGCTTCATCACAGGGATGCAGGGATGGTTCAATATATGGAAATCCATCAATGCAATCCACTACATAAACAAACTCAAAGAAAAAAACCACATGGTCATTTCATTAGATGCTGAAAACGAATTTGACAAAATTAGGCACCCTTTCATGCTAAAAGTCATGGAAAGAACAGAAATTCAAGGCACATACCTAAGCACAGTAAAAGCAATATACAGCAAACCAGTAGCTAACATCAAATTAAATGGAGAGAAAGTTGAAGCAATCCCACTAAAACCAGGGACTAGACAATCTGTCCTCTCTCTCCATATGTATTCAGTACAGTACTTGAAGTTCTAGCTAGAGCAATTAGACAACAAAAGGAGGTCATAGGGATTCACATAGGAAAGGAGAAAATCAAGTTATCACTATTTGCAGATGATATAATAGTATACTTAAGTGACCCAAAAAACTTCACTAGAGAACTTCTACAGCTGATAATCAACTTCAGCAAAGTGGCTGAATATAAAATTAACTCAAGCAAATCAGTAGACTTCCTATACTCAAAGGATAAATGGGCCGATAAAGAAATCAGGGAAATGACACCCTTCAAATGAGTCACAAACAATGTAAAGTGTCTTGGTGTGACTCTAACCAAACAAGTGAAGGGTCCCTATAATAAGATCTTCAAGCCTCTGAAGAAAGAAAAACAAGAAGATATCAGAAGTTGGAAAAAATTTCCATGCTCATGGATTGGCAGGATTAATATAGTAAAAAAATGCCTTCTTGCCAAAAGCAATCTACAGATTTAATGCAATCCCCATCAAAATCCCAACTCAGTTCTTTATAGAGATAGAAAGAGCAATTCTCAAAGTCATCTGGAATAAGAAAAAACCCAGGATAACTAAAACTATTCTCAACAGTAAAACAACTTCTGGGAGAATCAGTATCCCTGAACTCAAGCAGTACTACAGAGCAATAGTGTTAAAAACTGCATGGTATTGGTACAGTGACAGGCAGGTAGATCAATGGAATAGAATTGAAGATCCAGAAATGAACCCACACATCTATGGTCACCTGATCTTTGACAAAAAAGCTAAGTCCATCCAGTGGAAAAAAGATAGCCTTTTCAAAAATGGTGCTGCCTCAACTGGCAGCTAGCATGCATAAGAATGCAAATTGATCCATTCTTATCCCCTTGTACTTAGCTCAAGTCCAAGTGGATCAAGGATCTCCACATAAAACAAGACACACTGAAACCAATAGAAAAGAAACTGGGGAAGACCCTTGAGGACATGGGCACAGGGGGAAAGTTCCTGAACAGAACACCAATAGCATATGTTCTAAGATCAAGAATTGACAAATGGGACCTCATAAAATTACAAAATTTCTGTAAGGCAAAGGACAGTGTCAAAAGGACAAAATGACAACCAGCAAATTGGTAAAAGATCTTTACCAACTCTACATCTGACAGAGGACTAATATCCAAGATATTATAAAGAACTCAAGAAGGTAGACTTCAGAGAGCCAAATAAACCTATTAAAAATATGGTACAGAGCTAAACAAAGAATTTTCACCTGAGGAATATCAAATGGCTGAGAAGCACCTAAAGAAATGTTCAACATCCTTAGTCATCAGGGAAATGCAAATCAAAAAAACCCTGAGATTTCACCTCACACCAGTCAGAATGTTTAAGATAAAAAACCTCAGGAGAAAACACCTGCTGGTGAGGATGTGGAGAAAAAGGAACAGTTCTCCACTGCTGGTGGGATTGCATGCTGGTGCAACCACTCTGGAAATCAGTCTGGTTTTTCCTCAGCAAACAGGTCATGACACTTCTGGAGGACCCTGCCATACCACTCCTGGGCATATACCCAGAGGATTCTCCAGCATGTAATAAGGACACATATTCTACTATGTTCATAGCAGCCCTATTTATAATAGCCAGAAGCTGGAAAGAACCCTGATGCCCCTCAACGGAGTAATGGATACAGAAAATGTGGTATATATGCACAATGGAATACTATTCAGTCATTAAAAGTAATGAATTCATGAAATTCTTAGACAAATGGTTGCAACTGGAGAATATCATCCTGAGTGAGGTAACCCAATCACAAAAGAACACTCATGTTATGCACTCACTGATAAGTGGATATTAGCCTAAAAGCCTGGAATACCCAAGACGCAAACCACATATCAAATGATGCCCAAGAAGGAGGAAGAACCAAGTATGGATCCTTGGGTCCTTTATAGAAAGGGGAATAACTACCCACAGAAGGAGATACAAAGGGGAAAGTTTGAGCAGAGTCTGAGGGAAAGAACATCCAAAGACTACCCAATCGAGGGATGCATCCTATATACAGTTACAAAACCCAGGCACTGTTGTGGGTGCCCACAAGTGCTGACTGACTGGAGCTGGATATAGCTATCACCAGGGAGGTTGTACTAGGGCATGACAAATACAAAGGGGAACACTCTTAGCCAGCCCTTGAACTGAGAACAGGGTCCACAATGGGGGAGATAGAGAAAGGACCAAGGAGCTGAAGGGGTTTGCAGCACCACAGGAGGAACAAAAATATGAGTCACCCAGTACTCCCAGAGCTCCCAGGGACCATCAAGCAAAGAGTACACATGGAGTTACCCATGGCTCCAGACACATTGGCAACAGAGGATGCTTTGTTAGACACCAAAGCGAAGAGATGCCCTTGTTTCTGGAAAGAGTTGATGCCATAATGTAGAGGAATACCAGGACTGGAAAGCAGGGGTGGGTTGATTGGGGAAGGGGACATGGCTTATGGGACTTTCGGGGGGAGGGAGGAACCAGGAAAGGAGACATTTGAAAAGTAAATAAAAAATATACCTAATTAAAAAAAAGAGGTGGATTAAGGGAGGGATCTGGGAGGGAGATGGGATAAGGGTAAGAATGGGACTGAAGGGATCAGGTATAGGGATAGTGGAGAAGAAAGAAAATCAGCAGTGGGAAGTGAGGCACAACTCTTGGACTTGCCAGAGACCTGGGACAGGGGGATGCCCCAGAGTGTCTATGGGGGTGACTCTACCTGAGTCTTCAGGCAGTGGGGGATATGGATCCTGAGGTATATACTTCTATAGCCAGGCAAAACTCTCAGTGGAGAGATAAGAACACCAACACACTTGCAAATCTTTGGACCTAAAATTTGTCCTTCCTGCCAGATGTTTAGGGACAAAGACTGAGCAGAGACGGAGGGGATGGCCAACCAAACTTGGGCCCAAATTGAGATCCATCCCATGGGCAAGAACCAATTCCTGACACTATTAATGATACTCTTGTTATGTTTGCAGACAGGAGCCTAGTGTAACTCTCCTCTGAGAGCTCCACCCAGCAGCCAATGGAAACATGCCAAGACCCACATTCAAACATTAGATGGCGCTCTGGGAGTCTTGTGGAAGAATTAGGGGAAAGCCTGAGTGCTCTGGAGGGGATATTTACTCCAGAAGAAGACCAACAGAGCCAACTAACTTGGTCTCTTGGAGGATCCCAGAGAATGAACTATCAACCAAAAAGCAAGTATGGGCTGGACCTAAATACCCCATATACATGTCACAGATGTGCAGCTTGGTCTTTATGTGGGTCTCCCAACAACTGGAGTGGGGGCTGTCCTGTGGATCCAGTTCTCTTAATTGAGGTGCCTTGTTTGGCCTCAGTGGGAGAGGATGTGCCTAGTCCTGCAGAGACTTGATTTTTCAGGGTGGGGTGATACGCAGGGGCCCCCTCTTCTCACAGAGGCTATGTGTGTGGGGGGATGGGGTAAAGGTGGGGCTGAGATAGGGATGTTGTAAATAAATAAAAAATTATTTATTTAAAAACAAGTTTAAATCATCATAGATGAAGAAAGACATTCATTGATAAATCAAATTAAAGAGAATCTATAAATTCAGCCCTACTGAAGGCACTAGAAGGAAAACTTCAGCTTGAAGAGGATAAACATACTTGAGAAAACTCAAGGAGTAAATAATATCAGACCATCAAATCAAAGAAATGGGGAAAGAAACCTACCACTACAACAAAACTGGAAATGAACAAATACTGGTTGTTGATAGCTCTCAATATGAAATAGTCTCAATTTCCCAAATTCAAAACACACACTAACAAGTGGTTAAATAATAGGAGTCATCCTTCTGCTGGGTCTAAGAATCACACCTTAACATCAAGGATAGACATCACCTCAATTAAAAGGATGCAAAAAGATATTTAAGCAAATGGACCTAAGAAGGAAGTCAGTGTAGCCATTTTAATATCTGACTAACTAGACTCCAATCCAAAATGAATCTGAAGAGATATGGAAGGACACAACATACTTATCCAAGGAAAAATCCACTTTCTTGTTCTCAGAGCAACAGATAAGACAGAACATGACATTTGTCTTTCTGGGTCTGGGTTATTATTAAAGGTGTTTATTGAGTTGAGTAATTTTGTTGTATTTTTACTGTTTGCATTCTTAGTCATTTTTTGTGCTTCAGTAATTATCACTTCATTTGTTTTATTCTATAGTTTCTATGCAATGTTTATATATCTATCTACTGTGAAGTATTATTTTCAGTATCCTTTGTATGAATGGTCTCATGGACACAAGTTCTTTTAGGATATTTGTATCATGGATAAGTTTTCTTTCCCTTTCAACTACAGCAGATAGTTTTGTTGGATATTGTAGTCTAGGTTGGCTTGTATAGTCTTTTAGATTTAGCATTCATTGCTCCAGACTCTGATAGCTTTCAAAGTTTCCATTAAAAAATTATGTGCCCTTATGATGGGTTTTCTTTGATATATAATTTGTGTTTTTCCTCTTGTAACTTTCAATGCTTTTATTTTGTCCTATATCACCATGATGTTTTGTGGTGAATTGTTTTATTGTCTTGTTTATTTGGTTTTTAAATGCTTCTTATATCTATATGGGTGTGTCTTTCCTTAGTTTAGGGAAGTTTTCTACTATAATCTTTTTGAACAGGCATTCTATGCCGTTGATCTTGGATCTTCTTTATTTATGCCTATAATTTAACTACAAGTGTTTTCAAATTTCTAATAATAATAATAATAATAATAACAACAACAACAGTTTTAGCTATATGTTTGTTTTACCTGCACATGTGAATGTGCTTGGTTACTGACCAGGCCAGAAAATGATGTCATATCCCCTAAAACTGAAGATATAGCTGACTGTGAATCACTATATAGGTGCTTGTAATTGAACCCTTTGGAATTGATCCTTTGGAAGGGCAGTTGGTTCTCTTAACCATCAAGCTATCGCTCCTGATTCATGACATGGCCTTTTTATGTTGTCCCACTATTTCTCTCTCTCTCTCTCTCTCTCTCTCTCTCTCTCTCTCTCTCTCTCTCTCTCTCTCTCTCTCTGTTTGAATCCTTTTCTTTTTATTTATTTTTTCTTTTTTTAATCCTTTTCATATTCTTTGCTTTATTTTTGAGCTCTGATTCTATCTTCTGTTGATCCATTATATTATTATGGCTCCTCCCTGAATTTTTTCATTGGCTTATTAAGTTTTAATTTCCATTTTCATTTCTGCTTGAGTCTTCTTCCATATTTCCATTTCTCCCTTGAGTTCAGGCTGGGTACCTGGTGTAGATAGAGGATTGGTGTGGATTTGGGTGAGAGTACAGGAAGGTTCATGCATACTTAACAGGTGTACAAGGACTGCTGGGACATGATATTTGATATCAACTGTAAGACCTTTCTATAGAAGATTTCCTACTATGGCCCAAGTGAACAAACTAGTAGTGAAGAGGGCCCATCCTCCAGTTTCTGTTTGCTGTGAGGATCACAGATCTCTCATCTTAAGCAATAACTATGCAGAGTGTGAGATTGTACATCTCTGAATCTTTTTAAGATTTTTTTTCTGTTTTGCTTAAATCCCAACCAAGGGGAGTCTCCTCTCCCCTATCTTATTTTCAGCACCCAGTGTTAATGGTTCTTTATTTCTTTTAGAAGCTCAAACTCTAGTAATTGGGATTTCATCTGGCTCTGTTGTTTACTTTGTGACACCCACATTTTACATATCACTTCCCTCACCTGGCAGCCACATATCTGATGCTTTGTTTCAGGTTCACAGTGATTCAGGAAAGTGCAGGACATGTGGGCCCATGCTACAGGACAGGCAGAGGAACTGGTAAGGTTGAATAGGATCAAACTCAGGGAATCTCAGAGATTGGACAACAGCTGTAGAGCCAATTCCTTCCTGTCTCTGTACCTGTTCTGGAATACATAACCAAGATACCCAACGGAGACAACCACAGACACTGTCACATAGCAGAACACCTGGAGTTCACCATGTTTATGAGGGATCTAGAGAGCCTCGAGCCTTCAGCCATTGACCTTCCCTTTCTGGGTATTCTCACTCCCTTCTCCCAAGAGGCATATAATCTCTGGTTCACCCTAAATAAAGCGAATGCTTCCAAAAACAACCCCAATAAAGCAATATGAATAAGCAAGGATTGTCTGAGAGTGTTGCTTCTCTAAAGATATCCATAGGGAAGGTCTTCATCTAAAAGAGTTGCACCTAAGACTCCCAAAGAAGGCTTTTCTCTTCTCCTACCCTTTGGTCTGGCCCCTGCTCCACTCAGCCTCTGCTTTCTTTTACCTGCCTGCTATGCAGGCGCCCAGAGGCAAAATGTAGATGAGGGACTCTGATTCCTGACTTCCTGTTGAGGCAGTACCAGCAATGCCTGGATACATAGAAAGGAGACTGGGAAGCACATCATTAGTCCCAGACCCCGATGTTCCCTTTCTGGTCCTGTGTGTAGTGGAGTCTGATGACCTGAAGAGAAACATGGGCTATGGACTTCCCATTCCAGTCTTTGGCCAGCCTCCTCTGGGCCTGCATGCTGGTAACATCCAGACACCCCTGGTAGAGAGGCAGAATAAAGTACAACAGGAAAGTGCTGTGTGTCTCTAATGGGCTATCCTCCTGCTCTTCCAGGGAAACTGCTAACCTAGTTGTATGCATTTCATTGCAAGTCTCTTACAGGGAGGTGTGTCTCTTATAAAGACCTTGTTTCAAGTTTAGTTTCATGCTTCTTTTGAACATTTTTCAATGTCATGATGCTTGTTGTTTTCATTCTTCTCACTTGTCCTATAGGTTTTTTGAGACATGTCCTCTATGGACATCACAGGCGCATCACACCCTCTTGCTTCAGCCTTCCAACTCTGAATCCCTTCTGGGAGTATAACCATGAGCCACTATGATTATCTCTGTCTTCAGGTTTCATAGTACTTGAGGAATGAATGTTGTTATTATTGTCCTGGACAATGTACTCTTCGGGAACAAAAATTTATTTGAGTATGAGCATCTTTCTCTTATTCTGTTCTTTTTGTACTTGTTGATGAAAAGAAAGGTTTGACCAAATGATATCTTCTGGATGCTGATTATACAGCTCTTGAGTGGGAAAAGATCTCTAGTCAGCTTCTGCAAAGCCTCAATGCCCATTGTGGGAATGTGTAGGAGGCACAGAGCTCCTTGTGTTCACAGATGCTAGCTCACTTGTGCTAGGAGGACCTGCAATGTGAAATATACATCGTTGTTTCTTCAAAGGAAAAAATGCATAATCTGTTATTTGTCCAGAAGCCTGGATTAAAAGTGTTTAATAGCTTGATGACTTTTGCAATATCTATGGCCAGAGACCACCCAATCCCTTCCTTACCCTCATCCCAATGAGTTATCATTGAACTCATCTTTATGGAAGGTGTCCCATGCACTTTACAAAGAGTTTCAATATTGTCCTGCCCAATAGTTATTTAGCTTATTTTGTTCCTCAGGGAGATTAATGTATGCTTTATTGTGTACACATGATTGAGTTAACTGCCACCAGAAAAGTTTTCACCAAATTGTTCTGCATTTAAATATACCTAAAGTAAACTATTCATTATCAGCCTATGAAATATGAACCCACACCTGCTCCTAGTCGTGTTGATCCAAACTGCCGGCTTCCCTCTCACATTTCTTAATCCTGCTGGCCATGGAAGTCCCACAGGTCCCCACAGGACAGTTATTTCATGACTTGTTTCTATGTGTACCTACTTCAGCTCTGGCATAGATATTCCCCTGGTACATATGGTTTGATGGCTAAGTCAGAAATGGAGAGTGGGATAAAGTGAAAGTGTTAGTTAGGGAAGACAGAGAAGGAAGAAAGTGGAGAGAAAGAGAGAGGAGGGAGAGTGAGAAAACGGGAGGGTGAGAGAAATGAAATCTAGAACTTCCACAGATCAATCCCTATGCAGCAGGACTTTATTCCAGAAAAGAGAATAAAACAATTAGTCAAATGAACATGTTCCCTAGGGTTTACTTGAGGTTAGGTGGTGAATACAGCCCCAGCTCTTTTGTAGCAACCCAGGGAAAGTTCTCTTTAGACACAAGAATGCTCCTGGCATGAAATGGAATGAAGAATTCCAGGCCTTTCTAGATTGTGGTCAAGATAACTAGTCAGCCAGGCCATCTGTAAGTCTTGAAGATGTATTTGAATGAGGGTGTCAAGGGTTAGAGTTATGTTGTATGAAAGGACTTCACTCAGATTTCCATGCTGACATTTCGTAGGTGGTTTTCCAGTCTAGGTGACTGCCTGTGTTTGATACCTATTATTACTGAGAAAGAAGGCAATATCGTTGAGTGTGTACACACATGCTCACCTCTCTTTTCATTCCAACTTGGAGCAAATATCTCTTCAAAACTCCAACTAAACTCTCAAGTGCTGTATTTCTTAGTAGTTAAGTTAGAACAGTTTCTAGTTTGAATAGTACTTTGGTTACTATTATGAGTCCACAAGATGGCAGTGTTTTCTTTGGGATCTTATCTGGGTCTGGGGAGAAGGAGGGTACAGGAAGAGGAGGAGGGGATAGAGAAAGGGTTGGGGGAAGGCTTGGTGCTTCTGAGGTCATGAAAAGATTTCCTTTTTAGTTGCCAACTTAGAGTTGAGGATCTGTCTTCAGTGAAGAGGGAGGAGGAGAGAATGAAATCCTTGAGTGTTTCACTAGTGGTCCTGTGGCTTCAGCTGAATTGTAAGTTTGGGAATTTCTTTAGGATCAAGGTGTGATATTAGCTCCAGGATTATGGTAGAAACTTTGATGTCCTTAATATTTACTTAGAGACAGGAAACCCATGGAAAAATCATTCTGGAGTGTTAGCATCCACATGCACACAGTCTACTTTGTCTGATCCTTGTTTTTCTGCACAGGGGTGAGCAGCCAGCAGAAGGTGCAGCAGAGACCAGAATCCCTCAGTGTCCCAGAGGGAGCCATGGCCTCTCTCAACTGTACTTCCAGTGATCGTACTGTTGACTACTTCTGGTGGTACAGACAGCATTCTGGAAACAGCCCCAAGGCACTGATATCCATCTTCTCCAATGGTGAAAAGAAAGAGGGCAGATTCACTGTTCACCTCAATAAGGCCAGCCTGCATGTTTCCCTGCACATTAGAGACTCACAGCCCAGTGACTCTGCTCTCTACTTCTGTGCAGTGAGCGCACAGTGTTCCCCAGCCACCTGCAGCCTGCACCCAAACCTACTATGCCCCATTTATGCCTGAGATAGAGCACACAATACACAGTGGAGACATTCCGTTTCTATTCTGTATGCAGTGAGAACTAAGATCAAGTGTAGAGAGTGTTTGATTGGAAAAGCATTTTAACATTTTGAAAATAAGTAATCCTGAAGGGAAAGACACATTACTGGTTTGGTTGAAATACTTTTCACTTTTCTCACATGCTGATGGATATACTGAAGTATATACACTCTTAATGTACATATCTTGTTGTGTTGTAAGACAAGCACATGGCAAGAATAATCACATGACATTCCATAAAGACAACCACCAACACTATAGCACTGTGCCTTCTTTCCTTTTAAAATCTTTCAATAAAATTATTTGTTTCCTAATTTTATTTATATATTTTCTTTACTTACATTTCAAATGTTACTCCCTTTCCCAGTTTCCCCCACCTCCCAGAAATCCCTTATCCCTTTACCTGACGGTGCCCGCACTGCCATGGTAACGAATATCGGGCGTAGGCCTGGGGGATTAACAGAAAACACAGACAGGGGTCATTCAGTAAGGAGAAGGCCAAAGCTTTACTGAGGGACCAGCAATATATACTAGAGGCCAGGGAAAACAACAGGAAAAAACAATTATAGCCATAGGTCAGGCACTACCACACTGGGCGGGAAAGCAGGAATCAAGTGGGATGTTTTGCTCTCAGGAAACCTGTGCAAACTGCTCAGCTGGGGGCATTGAGCTAAGCTCACCGGTTCCCAACATTTACCCCTACCCCTGCTTTTATGAGGGTGTTCCTCCACCCACTCACCCACCCAGTTCTGCCTCCCTGGCCTAAATTCCTCTACACTGGGGAATCTATCAAGCCTTCAGAGGACTAAGAACCTCTCTTCCCATTGATTCCTGACAAGGCCGTTCTCTGCTACATATGCAGCTGGAGCCCTGTGTACTACTTTGTTGGTGGCTTAGTCCCTGGGAACTCCGTGGGGTCTGGTTGGTTGATACTGTTGTTCTTCCTATGGGGTTGCAAACCCCTTCAGCTCCTTCAGCCCTTTCTCTAACTCCTCCATTGGGGACCCCATGCTAAGTCCAATGGATGGCTGTGAGCATCTGCCTCTGTATTTGTAAGGCTCTGGCAGGGCCTCTCAGGAGACAGCCATATCAGGCTCCTTTCAGCAAGTATTTCTTGGCATCCACAAAAGTGTCTGCATTTGGTGACTGAATATGGGATGGATCCCCAGGTGGGGCAGTCTCTGGATGGCCTTTCCTTCAGTCTCTGCTCTATGCTTTGTCTTCCTATTTGCTTCCCTGAGTATTTTGTTCCTTTTTCTAAGAAGACCGAAGCACCCAAACTTTGGTCTTCCTTCTTCTTGAGCTTCATGAGGTCTGTGAATTGTATCTTGGGTATTATGAGCTTTTGGGCTAATATCCACTTATTAGTGAATGCATACCATGTGTATTCTTTTGTGACTGCGTTACCTCTCTCAGGATATTTCCTTGGTCCACCCATTTGCCTAAGAATTTCATGAATTCATCATTTTTAATAGCTGAGTAGTACTCTATTGTGTAAATGTACCACATTTCCTTATCCACTCCTCTGTTGAAGGACATCTGGGTATAATATATAAGGCTGCTTTGAATGTAGTGAAGCATGTGTCCTTGTTATATGTTGGAAAATCATTTGGGTATATGCCCAGGAATGGTATAGCTGGGTCCACAGGTAATACTATGTCCAATTTTTCGAAGAACCGAGACTGATTTCCAAGTGGTTGTACTATATTGCAATCCAAACAACATTGGAGGAGAGTTCCTCTTTCTCTACATCCTCACCAGCATCTGCTATCACCTGAGTTTTTGATCTTAGCCATTCTGACTGGTGTGAGGTGGAATCTCAGGGTTCTTTTTATTTGCATTTCCCTGATGATTAAGGATGTTGAACATTTTTTAGGTGCTTCACAGCCATTCAATATTCCTCAGATGAAAATTCTGTTTAGCTCTGTACCCCATTGTTTAATAGGGCTATTTGATTCTCTGGAGTCTAACTTGAGTTCTTTGTATATACTGGATACTAGCCCTCTATCGGATATAGGTTTGGTAAAGATGTTTTCCCAAACTGTTGCTTTCCATTTTGTCCTATTGACAGTGTCCTTTGCTTTACAGAAGCTTTGCAATTTTATGAGGTCCCATTTGTCGATTTTTGATCTTAGAGCGTAAGTCATTGGTGTTCTGTTCAGGAAAATTTCCCCTGTGCCCATGTAATTGAGGCACTTCCTTGCTTTCTCCTTCATAAATTTCAGTGTATCTGGTTTTATGTGGAGGTCCTTTATCGATGTGGACTCGAACTTTGTAGAAGGAGATAAGAATGGGCAATTTGCATTTTTCTACATGCTGATCTCCAATTGAACCAGCACCATTTGTTAAAAGTGCTGTCTTTTTTCTACTTAATGGTATTAGCTCTTTTGTCAAAGATCAAGTGACCATAGGTGTGTGGATTCATTTCTGGGTCTTCAACTTTAGTCCGTTGACCTTCCTGCCTGTTACTGTACCAATACCATACAGTTTTCATCACAATTGCTGTGTAATACAGCTTGAGGTCAGGGATGCTGATTCACCCGAAGTTCTTTTATTGTTGAGAATAGCTTTCATTATTTTTTTGTTATTCCAGATAAAATTTCAAATTGCTCTTTATAACTCTGAAGAATTGAGTTGGAATTTTGATGGGGATTTCATTGAATCTGTAGACTGCTTTAGACAAGATGGCCATTTTTGCTATATCAATCCTGCCAATCCATGAGCATGGGAGATCTTTCCACCTTCTGAGATTTTCTGCAATTTTATTGAGTATTTTAGTATGCATGTTCAGGAGGGAAATTTGTCTGTGGTTCTCTCTCTCTTTGTTGAATATTTGTGTGGTTTGGATATCAGTATAACTGCAGTCTTATAAAATAATTTGGCAATGTTCCCTTTGTTTCTATTTTGTGGAATAATTTGGGAAGTAATTTCATTAGCTCTTTTGTGAAGGTCTGGTAGAATTCTGAGCCAAAACTTTCTTGACCTAGGCATGATAAGTTTGGTAAGTGGTAACTATGAAGAATCATGAGGTCATACTTTAAAACTCTGTAATCTCCACAAAATTAGAAAACTTAAACAAAATGTATAATTTCTCTCTTTCTCTCTCTCCCCCCTCTTTCTCCCTCTCCCTCTTCCTCCCTCCCTCCCTCTCCCTTTTCCTTCCTCCCTCTCCTCCTCCTCCTCCTCCTCCTCCTCCTCCTCCTCTTCTTCTTCTTCTTCTTCTTCTTCTTCTCTCTCTCTCTCTCTCTCTCTCTCTCTCTCTCTCTCTCTCTCTCTCTCTCTCTCTCCATGGTTTTTCTGTGTATCCTAGGCTATCCTGGAACTCACTCTGTAGACCAGGCTGGTCTTGAACTCAGAGATCCTCCTGCCTATACCTCCTGAATGCTGGTATTAAAGTCATGCATGACCACTGCTCAGCACTTTGTGTTTTCTTTATTGCTTCTATGTCCAAGTCTTGAACAGTTTTATTCATTTTCAACTGTTTTTTGCTTTTTCTTAGCTTTCTTTAAGGATTTCATTAATTTTGTCCAGTTAGTTTGTTTAACTCTTCCTTAACTTCTTTAAGGGATTCATTCATCATTTTCATAAAGTTTGTTTTAAGATCTTTTTACTGTGCATCAGTAGTGCTGGGTATATTTAGTGCTTGCTGTAGTAGGATATCTGGGTTCTGGTGGAGACATATTACCTTGGATGCTATTGCTTGTACTCTTACACTGGCTTCTAGGCATCTGGATTTTGGTTGATTATAGGTCTAGGTGCTGATTACTGAGTTTGTCTTTGTCGGTTGGGTGTTTTGTTTTTTTTTTTTCTCCTGAGACAGGGTTTCTTTGTGTATCCATGGCTGTCCTGGAACTCACTCTGTAGACCAGGCTGGCCTTGAACTCAGAGATCCACCTGCCTCTGCCTCCCAAGTGCTGGGATTAAAGGCGTGCGCCACCACCACCCAGCTGGTTGGGTATTTTTTCCCCTTTATTTCTGATTCCTTCATGGTCTTTTGGCCAGTGTGGTCTGTGGTTAAGCAGGGAGCTTCTACCAGATTTGGGGGGATGGGGCACTTTGACAAGGAGGGGAGAGGAATTGGAGGTAGTATGTGTATTTAATGAGGGGGTGGGTCCATGAACTGGCAGCCTACCTGGAATTCTGGTGGCTGGCATTGCCTTTGTCATTTGATTTCTTGAGAAAGCCATTCTGAATGGTGTGAACTATAATCTCGAATTAGTTTATCTCACATTTCCCTTATGACTAAGAATGTTCAATGTTTCATTATCAGCCATTTGTATTTCTTCTTTTGAAAACTGTGTTCAGTTCCACAGCCCATATTTTTGGTTGATTATTTTTTTACTGTTTAGTGGTTTTGTCCTCTGTCAGATGAAAAGCTGGCAAGGTTTTCTCCCATTTTTAGTTTGTCTCTTTGCTCAGCTGTCTCATTTGCTGCCTTCCTGTATAAGTTTTCATTAATTCATTTGTTCTTTTGAGATAAGTTTTTTTTTTTTTTAGCCTAAGCTGGCCTAAAACTCTTGATCCTCCTGTTTTACCATCCTGAGATCTGGTATTACAGGCATCTGCCACCATAAGTATCTACATTTATTAATTTTTAAATTGAAGTGCTGAAAAAGTTCCTTGAATTAGTATGTTCATCCTGGTGCTCACTGAAGGTTTACCACAAGTCAATTCAATAGTTCTGTTTTTTTTTATTATCATGCATCAATACATGAATATTTTATCATTTAGTAACAGATCTCTCTCTGAGTTAGTAATGGACTTTTCCCCACTTAGTCTCTCAAGACACTGTTTATGTAGTCTACACATTCAGAATAATCCTGATAGGAGGGATTGGATATTTTATTTACATTTGTTCACAGACACACTTACTAATAGGATGCATCATAATTAGGATTTTCTGTACATTCTCAATATTTAGAAATGGAGACTCTAAACACATATCTCCAAACAATGGAAGAACAGTTTAAACACTCCAAAGCATATCCTCAGAGGTCATTATATTTTATTGTGGGTGATAGATGGGATGAATAATCTTTCTTATTATTCTTTACTTTTTTCCATTTTATGTACATTAGTATTTTACCTACATGTATGTCTGTGTGATTTTGCCAGGTCTCTTGTAAATGAGGTTGCAGACAGCTGTGAGCTGTCATGTGGATGCTGGAAGTTGGTCCTCAGGTCCTCTGGAACAGCAGTTAGTGCTCTTAACCACTGAACCATTTCTCTCTCCAGCCCCATGGGATACTCATTCTTAATTAAGGCTATGGCCACTGCTGAGTTTTTCATGCTCCAGTGGATGCCCCCATAATAGGCATATGGGTAATACTAACTGGACTTAGTGGGTTATAGAAAAAAAAACATGAAGTTTCTCCATGAAGAGAGGAGCTTGTTGGGGAGGATATTTATGGGAGAATTAGAAATTGGAACCTCGGAGTAGATATGATACTTCATTATGTTTCTGTGTAACATTTTCAAAAATAAAGAAAAATTTAAAGAGCAGCAGCAAGGAAGAGTAAAAAGTCCATGACCAATAAAATATTTAAAACTTTACTCAGATTTTTACTGTATAATTTTTTGGCATTATAGCATTTTGCAAGAATCCAGGATAAGGATCCAATTAGAATATTGATTATGTTACTAAGAGTACTATGGTGGTGGTTTGAATGAGAATATTCCTCATATTCTCATGTATTGAATACTTGGTTCCCAGGTGGTATCGTTGTTTGTGGGAAGTTTAGGAGATGAGGACTTGCTGAGGAAGTTAGTCCCTGGGGCTGGGTTTCGAGAGTTATAGCTTTACCCTACTTCCAGTTCACTCTCTGCTTCATGCTTGTGGCTGAGGATGTGATTACTTGGCTTCCTGCTGGAGCTGTCATGCCTGCTGCGGGCTCTTTCATGTTCTTCCCATATCCTTCTGGAACTGTAAGCCAAAATAAAGTCTTTCCTATGTTTCTTTTTCATAGGTATTTTTTTTATCACAGTAACAGAAAAGTAACTGATTTAGGATCACTTGCAATGGGATTTAGTACAATAAAAATTTTAATACTTGTTTCAGGATTAAAGAAATAGCACATTGCCTTAGATTGAGTTTCTCAGGAAGAGAATCTGAACTTGGAATTCATAATTGAGGAAAGCAGGTTGATATGGAAGGGGCTGGACTTGGTACTGGTTCAGCTATTGCTTTGACTTAGCCTGATCTTTCAGGTTACTCCAGGGCTTGAATTCCACCACACAGATATTCACACTTTGAGGCAGTGGGCCTTTGTGGAATTGAGGAATGTTGTCGTTTGTGATAAGGGATAAAACTGCTTTTGACTGTGTTCTTTCTTGAGGAAGAGTTGTGTCATATTGGACAATGATGGTTCTCATTGCATATATTAATTTTGTATAGAGGGAGCAACATAGAGTCAAGAGCAGCTATTTATCACAGTACCTGAAGAATGGCTACACCTGAGAAAGAGGAACTAGTCTGAGTACTTACAGAGTCGAATCTTAAGAAGAATACATCCAGACATGTGGGCAGAAATCAGTGAACAACAGGTGTTCTAATTATTATATTCTTATATATGTAAGTACACTATAGCTGTCTTCAGACACACCGGAAGAGGGCATCGGATCTCCATCACAGATGGTCATGAACCACCATGTGGTTGCTGGGATTTGAACTCAGGACCTCTGGAAGAGCAGTCAGTGCTCTTACCCACTGAGCCATCTCTCCAGCCCAAATTATTATATTCTTACTAGATCAGGAAAGGACCAGGATAATGTAGAAAAGAAGCAAGGGCACAGCTCCAACCTCAATAGGACCAGATGGTCCTTTAGTAGAGCGAATGAAAGGTAATAGCCTTTCTGTGCAACTGGAGATTGTGTACCATGACATGGGGTTGAAGGGTTAAGTTTTTGTAGAGTTTAAACAAGGAAGGTCCAGTGATGGTGGGGCCCTCTGGCCTTAGTTCCCTTTGTGCACTCTCAGATAGGAACTGTTTGTGTTGACAGCTTTCCTTGAGCAGGGGAGGCTGTGGTTTTAGATAGGAACCATCTGTGCTAGCAGATAGCTTTGAGTGTGGAGGATTCTAGCCAGCCAGAAATATTTTCACATTTAAGTTCTAACTTCAGTTTTATTCTGAATCTAGTTCATACAGTTGGTCTTGTTAGTCTTGAAGTGCCCAGTTTAGATGAAATAACTTTTTTCACCATGAAACCATGACAATTTTTTTTAACTCATTTATGATCCCTGAGTCTTTTCAGATTTCTTGTGGAGGAAAATATCCTGAAGATTCACTAAGCACCAAAGCTCATAGTCAGAAATGTTAGCAAAGAAACTTAGCAACATGACTGTCAACTTGTGCTAAACTCTCTTCCCTTCTTCCGGAAGGTCAGCTCTATGATGAGGACAGAACACAATTTGTCTTCTGGGAGATTAGAGTTGGATTTCCCAGGTGAAAAGAGGTCCTAACTTTGCTGTCAGTGTAGAGATCCACAGTCAAAATTGAGATTTATCTGACTTGAAGGAAAACTAGCAGACATTGGTTTTGGAGAGAATAGAGTGAAGCAGGAACAGTGCCATTCAAACGATGAAAAGCTTCCTAGTATGTTATATTATGGAGAACATAGCATAGAGAATGAAATAGAGGAGGCCTGACTTAGGCCCAACTCACACACTACTCCCTACTGCTGGAAATGGGATGCAGCAGTCAGAGTTAGCTGAGGATTAGATTATCCAGCAGTCATTTTG
The DNA here is from genome assembly GCA_964023405.1 of Apodemus agrarius. NCBI lineage: Eukaryota > Metazoa > Chordata > Mammalia > Rodentia > Muridae > Apodemus > Apodemus agrarius. The sequence goes on along the minus strand of OZ030013.1, from coordinate 74,397,724 downwards.
AATATTCTATGTATCAGAGTTCTATGATACAGTTCTGTTCTTTCTGGTTTGGTGCTGGGATCTCTTCTAAATATGTCATAAGTACTCTATGAGGAATTTGTGCAGTGTGAATGCACATGAGTGACTCTGTTATGCTTTGTGCTTTGGTCTGACTCAAAGAAGAAGCAATGAGTCTCAGGCATTCTTAAGTACATTAGAAGTCTTCAGGCTGAAATAAAACACAACTGGGAGAAATACAAATAGAATTTTGAGTAGTTTGGTTAGATGGTAATAATTATGTTAGATCACAAGGTTTTCTGCTTTATTTTCAGGGATTTTCAATATAAGAAAGCCTTAGGTTTTCACTTTTAGTAACAAATGGATGATTAAAGTCAATAGCATTGACTTGAGAAAAATAAATCTCTTGTTGACAAAAATGATCTAAGTAAACATAATGAATTATTTTTTCAAAGTGAAGTTAATCATGAACTTCCATGTTATATATATACATATATATATGTATATATATATGTATATATATATGTGTGTGTGTGTGTGTGTGTGTGTGCATATGCATATGCATGTGTATGTGTGTGTGTGTGTATAGAAAAAGAAACTATTGTCTATGCTTAAAACATTGATAACATTTTGCCAGTCTTGGTTTAAATTTAAGGACAAAGGAGGAGATAGCACTATCCTGTCACTGTTGTCCCCATTTTCCCCTCAGTTTCTTCATGAAAGAGGACATCTAGCAGGGTGTGCATTAGGGTACACACATGAATGAGCAGGCTTTGTACTGGATTACAAGAGCAGACACTGACAATCCAGTTACTCCTTTCTTTGCCTGTATCCAATATCAGTCTAAAATAGCTCCCAATAGAATACTTGTTCCTCTCTAAAACTACATGGTCTAGGCCTCCACTAGATAAGTCTTCACAGTACACTTATTTCTATGATCCCAATAGAATGGCCATAAGTTTTGCTTCCAGAATTCAATGCCCTTTTAGTCCAATATACTGAATCCTTCTAAACAGAAAGAAGAATTCCAGGTCTTTCTAGGCTTTGGCCTAGATAAAAAGCCTTGAAAATGGATTTGAATGGAAGTAACAAGGGCTGGAGTTATGCTATAAATAAGACCCCATTTAGATTTTCATGGCTGATGTTTCATAGTGATTTTTTTCAGTGTACATGACTGACTGTGTGCAATACTTATTACTACTGAGAAATGAGTCACCATCTGCTGAGTGTGTACACACACGTTCACCTCACTCCCAACCTTGACTTGGAGAAAATATCTCTTGAACAATCTAGCTGAACTGTCAAGAACTTTACTTTTTAATAGTTATGTTAGAAGAGTTTGACTAGATCTAGAAAGAACAATTCTCAAATTCATCTGGAATAACAAAAAACCCAGGATAACTAAAACTATTCTCAACAATAAAAGGACTTCTGGGGGAATTAATATCCCTGACTTCAAGCAGTACTACAGAGCAATTGTGTTAAAAACTGCATGGTATTGGTACAGCAACAGGCAAGTAGATCAGTGGAATAGAATTGAAGACCCAGAAATTAACCCACAGACTTATGGTCACTTGATCTTTGATAAAGGAGCTACAACCATCCGGTGGAAAAAAAGATAGCCTTTTCAACAAATGGTGCTGGTTCAACTGGAGGTCAAAATGCAGAAGAATGTGAATATACCCACTCTTATCTCCTTGTACTAAGATCAACTCCAAGTGGATCAAGGACCTCCACATAAAACCTGACACACTGAAACTAATAGAAAAGAAACTGGGGAAGACCCTGGAGGACATGGGCACAGGGGGAACGTTCCTGAACAGAACACCAATAGCTTATGCTCTAAGATCAAGAATTGACAAATGGGACCTCATAAAATTACAGTTTCTGTAAGGCAAAGGATACGGTCAGAAGGACAAAACAGCCATCAACAAATTGGGAAAAGATCTTCACCAACCCTACATCGGACAGAGGGCTAATATCCAATATATACAAAAAACTCAAGAAGTTAGATCCAAAAGAACCAAATAACCCTATCAAAAAATGGGGTACAGAGCTAAACAAAGAATTTTCACCAGAAGAAATTCGGATGGCAGAGAAACACCTTAAGAGATGTTCAACATCATTAGTTATCAGGGAAATGCAAATCAAAACAACCCTGAGATTCCACCTCACATCAGTCAGAATGGCTAAGATTAAAAACTCAAGAGACAACAGGTGCTGGCGAGGATGTAGAGAAAGAGGAACACTCCTACACTGTTGTTGAGACTGCAAGATGGTACAACCGCTCTGGAAATCAGTCTGGCAGTTCCTCAGAAAATTGGGCATGACACTTCCAGAGGACCCTGTCATACCACTCCTGGGCATAAACCCAGAGGATTCCCCTGCATACAATAAAGACACATGCTCCACTATGTTCACAGCAGCCTTATTTATTTTTAATTTTTTTTAATTTTTTTTATTTTCTATATTCTTTGTTTACATTCCAAAGGCTTTCCCCTTTCCCAGTTACCCCCCACCATATGTCCCACAATTCCTCTCCCCCCCATGCTATTCCCCACTCTTCCCCCCCCCCCACGATTTCTCTGTTCTGGGTCTACAATACTGGATTCAATCTTTACAGGCCCAGGGTCCTCTCCTTTTTTTCTTCTTGAGAGTCATTTGACTTGCTAATTGTGCCTTGAGTATTTAGGGCTTCTGGGCTCATTAATATCCACTTATCAGTGATTGCATTTCGTGTGTATTCTTTTGTGATTGGGTTAGCTCACTTAGGATGATAGTTTCCAGATCTAACCATTTACCTACAAATTGCATGAATTCATTATTTTTAATTGCTGAGTAGTACTCCATTGTATAAATATACCACATTTTCTGTATCCATTCCTCCTTTGAGGGATATCTGGGCTCCTTCCAATTTCTGGCTATTATAAACAAGGCTGCTATAAACATAGAGGAGCATGTGTCTTTGTTGTATGCAGAGGAATCCTCTGGGTATATGCCCAGGAGTGGTATGCCAGGGTCCTCTGGGAGTGGCATGCCCAATTTTCTGAGGAACCGCCAGACTGATTTCCAGAGTGGTTTTACCATTTTGCAATCCCACCAACAGTGGAGGAGTGTTCCTCTTTCTCCACATCCTCGCCAGCACTTGTTGTCTCTCGAGTTTTTAATCTTAGCCATTCTGACTGGAGTGAGGTGGAATCTCAGGGTTGTTTTGATTTGCATTTCCCTGATGACTAATGATGTTGAACATCTCTTAAGGTGTTTCTCAGCCATCCGAATTTCTTCTGGTGAAAATTCTTTGTTTATCTCTGTACCCCATTTTTTGATAGGGTTATTTGGTTCTTTGGGGTCTAACTTCTTGAGTTCTTTGTATATATTGGATATTAGCCCTCTGTCGGATGTGGGGTTGGTAAAGATCATTTCCCACGTTGTTGGTTGCCGTTTTGTCCTTCTGACAGTGTCCTTTGCCTTACAGAAACTTTGTAATTTTATGAGGTCCCATTTGTCAATTCTTGATCTTAGAGCATAAGCTATTGGTGTTCTGTTCAGGAACTTTACCCCTGTGCCCATGTCCTCCAGGGTCTTCCCACGTTTCTTTTCTAATAGTTTCAGTGTGTCTGGTTTTATGTGGAGGTCCTTGATCCACTTGGAGTTGATCTTAGTACAAGGAGATAAGAGTGGGTCAATTCGCATTCTTCTGCATGTTGACCTCCAGTTGAACCAGCACCATTTGTTGAAAAGGCTATCTTCTTTCCACCGGATGGTTGTGGCTCCTTTATCAAAGATCAAGTGACCATAAGTCTGTGGGTTCATTTCTGGGTCTTCAATCCTATTCCATTGATCTACCTGCCTGTTGCTGTACCAATACCATGCAGTTTTTTAACACAATTGCTCTGTAGTACTGCTTGAGGTCAGGGATATTGATTCCCCCAGAAGTCCTTTTATTGTTGAGAATAGTTTTAGCTATCCTGGGTTTTTTGTTGCTCCAGATGAATTTGAGAATTGCTCTTTCTAGATCTATGAAGAATTGATTTGGGATTTTGATGGGGATTGCATTGAATCTGTAGATTGCTTTTGGCAAGATGGCCATTTTTACTATATTGATCCTGCCAATCCAGGAGCAAGAAATATTTTTCCATCTCCTGAGGTCTTCTTCGATTTCTTTCTTCAGGGACTTGAAGTTCCTGTCATACAGATCTTTCACTTGTTTGGTTAGAGTTACGCCAAGGTACTTTATGTTGTTTGTGGCTATTGTGAAGGGTGTTATTTCCCTAACTTCTTTCTCAGCCTGCTTGTCCTTTGAGTACAAGAAGGCTACTGATTTGCTTGAGTTAATTTTATAACCAGCCACGTTGCTGAAGTTGTTTATCAGCTGTAGAAGTTCTCTGGTGGAGTTTTTTGGATCGCTTAAGTAGACTATCATATCATCTGCAAATAATGATACTTTGACTTCTTCCTTTCCAATTTGTATCCCTTTGACTTCCTTATGTTGTCTGATTGCTCTCGCTAGAACTTCAAGTACTATATTGAAAAGATATGGAGAGAGAGGACAGCCTTGTCTAGTCCCTGATTTTAGTGGAATTGCTTCAAGTTTCTCTCCATTTATTTTGATGTTGGCTACTGGTTTGCTGTAGATTGCTTTTACTATGTTTAGGTATGGGCCTTGAATTCCTGCTCTTTCCAAGACTTTTAGTATGAAAGGATGCTGAATTTTGTCAAATGCTTTTTCAGCATCTAATGAGATGACCATGTGGTTTTTTTCTTTTAGTTTGTTTATGTAGTGGATTACATTGATGGATTTCCGTATATTGAACCATCCCTGCATTCCTGGAATGAAGCCTACTTGATCATGGTGAATGATCGTTTTGATATGCTCTTGGATTCGGTTGGCAAGAATTTTATTTAGTATTTTTGCATCTATATTCATAAGAGAAATTGGCCTGTAGTTCTCTTTCTTTGTTGGATCTTTTTGTGGTTTAGGTATCAGCGTAATTGTGGTTTCGAAGAACGAGTTGGGCAGTGTCCCTTCTGTCTCTATTTTGTGGAATAGTTTGAAGAGTATTGGTGTTAAGTCTTCTTTGAAGGTCTGGTAGAATTCTGCACTAAAACCATCTGGTTCCATACTTTTTTTGGTTGGGAGGCTTTCTATAACCCCTTCTATTTCTTTAAGGGTTATGGGACTGTTTAGCTGGTCTACTTGATGCTGATTTAATTTTGGTATTTGGTATCTGTCTAGGAAATTGTCCATTTCCTCCAGATTCTCCAGTTGTTTTGAGTATAGGCCTTTGTAGTAGGATCTGATGATCTTTTGAATTTCCTCTGTTTCTGTTGTTATATCCCCCTTTTCATTTTTAATTTTGTTAATTTGGATACTATCTCTGTGCCCTTTGGTTAGTCTAGCTAAGGGTTTATCTATCTTGTTGATTTTCTCGAAGAACCAGCTCTTGGTTTTGTTGATTCTTTGTATGGTTCTCTTTGTTTCTGCTTGATTGATTTCAGCCCTTAGTTTGATGATTTCCTCTCTTCTACTCCTCATGGGTGAGTTAGCTTCTTTTTGTTCCAGCACCTTCAGGTGTGCTGTTAAGTTGCTAGTGTATGCTCTTTCCAGTTTCTTTTTGGAGGCACTCAGGGCTATGAGTTTTCCTCTTAGCACTGCTTTCATTGTATCCCAGAGATTTGGGTAGGTCGTACCTTCATTTTCATTGAAGTCTAAAAAGTCTTTGATTTCTTTCTTTATTTCTTCCTTGACCAGGGTGTCATTGAGTAGAATATTGTTCAGTTTCCATGTGTATGTGGGCTTTCTGTTGTTCTTCTTGCTATTGAAGACCACTTTTACTCCATAGTGATCCGATAGGAGACATGGGATTAGTTCGGTCTTCTTGTATTTGTTGAGGTCTGTCTTGTGACCAATTATATGATCAATTTTTGAGAAGGTACCGTGCGGTGCTGAGAAAAAGGTATACTCTTTTGTTTTAGGATGGAATGTTCTATATATATCTGTTAAATCCAATTGGTCCAAAGCTTCAATTAGTTTCACTGTGTCCCTGTTTAGTTTCTGCTTTCCTGATCGGTCCATTGAGGAGAGTGGAGTGTTAAAGTCACCTACAATCATTGTGTTAGGTGTGATGTGTGCTTTAAGCTTTAGTAAAGTTTCTTTTACGAATGAGGGTGCCCTTGCATTTGGCGCATAGATGTTCAGTATTGAGAATTCTTCTTGGTGGATTTTCCCTTTGACAAGCAGGAAGTGACCTTCTGTGTCTCTTTTGATGACTTTAGGTTGAAAATCGATTTTATCTGATATTAGAATGGCTACTCCAGCTTGTTTCCTGGGACCATTTGCTTGTAGAACTGTCTTCCAGCCTTTTACTCTAAGGTGGTGTTTGTCTTTGACACTGAGATGTGTTTCCTGTATGCAGCAAAATGTAGGGTCCTGTTTCCGTATCCAGTCTGTTAGTCTGTGTCTTTTGATTGGGGAATTGAGTCCATTGATATTAAGAGATATTAAGGAATAGTAATTATTACTTCCTGACATTTTGGGAATTGTTATTATTATTTGTATTTGAGTGGTTCTCTTCTTTTGGGTTGGATGAGATGGGGTTTCTATCTTGTTTCTTCTGGGGTGTTGTTTCCCCCCTTGTGTTGGTATTTTTCCCCTATTATCCTTTGTAGGGCTAGGTTTGTAGATAAGTATCTTGCAAATTTGGTTTTGTCGTGGAATATCTTGGTTTCCCCATCTATGGCAATTGAGAGTTTTGCTGGGTATAGTAGTGTTGGCTGAAGTTTGTGTTCTCTTAGGGTCTGCATGAGGTCTGCCCAGGATCTTCTAGCTTTCATGGTCTCAGGTGAGAAGTCTGGTGTAATTCTGATAGGTCTTCCTTTATATGTTACTTGTCCTTTTTCTCTTACTGCCTTTAATATTCTTTCTTTGTTTAGTACATTTGGGGTTTTGATTATTATGTGACGGGAAGTATTTCTGTTCTGGTCCAGTCTATTTGGTGTTCTATAGGCTTCTTGTATATTCATGGGCATCTCTCTCTTTAGGTTGGGGAAATTTTCTTCCATAATTTTGTAGAAGATATTTGCTGGCCCTTTAAGTTGTAGATCTTCGTTCTCATCTATCTTTATAATCCTTAGGTTTGGTCTTCTCATTGTGTCCTGGATTTCCTGAATGTTTTGGGTTACCAGCTTTTTGCATTTTGCATTTTCTTTAATTGTTGAATCCATGGTTCCTATGGTATCTTCAGCATCTGAGATTCTGTCTTCTATCTCTTGTATTCTATTGTTGATATTTGCATCTATGACTCCTGATTTCTTCCCAAGGTTTTCTATCTCCAACATTGTCTCCCTTTGCGATTGCTTAGTTGTTTCTACTTCTGTTTTTAGATTTTGTATGGTTTTGCTCAGATCTTTCAGTTGCTTGTTTGTGTTTTCCTGTAATTCTTTAAGGGATTTTTGCGTTTCCTCCTTTATGACTTCTACTCGTTGACCCATGTTCTCTTGTATTTCTTTAGGTGATTTTTGTTTCTCCCCCTTATTGGGATTCATTTTTTGCTCTATATTCTCCTGGATTTTCTTTAAGTGATTTTTGTGTCTGCCTTGTATGGGCTTCTAGTTTTTGATCTATTTTCTCCTCTATTACTTTAAGAAATTTATCTAAGTGATCCTCAATCTGCATTTTTACCAGTGATTTTAGATCTGAGTCTTGTTTTTCTGGTGTGTTGAGATATGTGGGATTTAATTGTGTTTGTCTTGCAATGGCTTCTAGCTTTTGATCTATTTTCTCATGTATTACTTTAAGAGATTTATCTAAGTGTTCCTCTATCAGCATCCTGACCAGTGATTTTAGATCTGAGTCTTGTTTTTCTGGTGTTTCGGGGTATCCAATATTTATTGCTGTTGGGGAACTGGGTTCGGATGCCGCCATATTGCCTTGATTTTTGTTAGTAGCGATCTTACGTTTGCCTTTTGCCATCTGGTTAACTCTGGTGTTAGTTGGTCCTGTAGATACTAGCTGGTGCTTGTCCCTCCTGTGGGGTTGTAAGGCTATTTCCCAGCGACTGGGATACCTGAATCACTGTCCTGCGGGGTTCTTGCTCACAGATGGCTGACAGGTGGCCTGAGTCCCCCGAGGTCTTAAACTCAGGATATCCCAGGTATTTGGTTCCGCCTGTTGGGTGGCTGCTCTGCACTGCTCCTGCTCAGGGTTTGCTGTCTGATATCCTGTTTCCCCAGGGGTCTTAAAGTTGGGATATCTCAGTTATCTGGTTCTGCCTGCTGGTCCCAAGCTGCTGGGAAGCTGGCTGGGTCTGGTTTCCAGCTTCCCTGCCACTGGCTGGATGGGAGGCTGGTTTGGCCTCTGGCTGGGTCTGGGCACCTGGCACACTGGCTGACTCCGGCTTCCCCACCACCAGCTGGGCGGGAAGCTGCAAGCAATATGGCAGCTGCCTGCAGGGAGCTCGGGGTCTGCCCCGCGAGTGCAGAGTGCACCCGCTATTCTGTGCCCAACTCCCACTCCAGGCCTGAGTCCCCGAAGGTCTTAAGCTCGGGCTGTGTCGGGTACCTGGTTCCGCTGCCGCCGGATGGTTCTGAGCACCTGGCACGCTGGGTGACACTCAGGCTTCCCCACCACCAGCTGGGCGGGAAAGCAGCCTTATTTATAATAGCCAGAAGTTGGAAGGAGCCCAGATGTCCCTCAAAGGAGGAATGGATACAGAAAATGTGGTATATTTATACAATGGAATACCTCAGCAATTAAAAATAATGAATTCATGCAATTTGTAGGCAAATGGTTAGATCTGGAAAATATCATCCTAAGTGAGTTAACCCAATCACAAAAGAATACACATGAAATGCAATCACTGATAAGTGGATATTAATGAGCCCAGAAGCTCTGAATATTCAAGGCACAGTTAGCAAGTCAAAAGATTCCCAAGAAGAAGGAAGGAGAGGTCCCTGGTCCTGAAAGGACTGGATCCAGTTTTGTAGGAGAGTACCAGAATAGAGCAGAGAAATGATGGGGTGGTGATTGGGGAATAGGCGGGGGTGGGGTGGGGTGGGGTGGAAGAGGACATATGGGACATATGGTGAGGGACAACTGGGAAAGGGGAAAGCCTTCGGAATGTAAACAAAGAATATAGAAGAGAGAGAGAGAGAGAGAGAGAGAGAGAGAGAGAGAGAAAGGAGTTTGACTCTTTCTTTGTCAACTATCATGAGCCCACAAGGTGGCAGTATTTTATAGATCCTGAGCAAAAATCTCAAATGGAAGGGGGGAAGGAAGAGAGGTGGGCAGGAAGAAGAGGGAGGGGTAGAGAAAGGGCTGGAGGAAAGGCTTGGTGCTGTTTAGATGGTGAAGAGTCACCTTTCTGATTGCTAGCAAAGGTGCCTTTCATGTTTCCTAAAGTAGGAGATGTGGAAACTTTTGTATGTAACTATATGAGCTTAGGGTTGAGAATCTGAATCCTCAGTGAAGAAGGAGGAGAGAATGAAATCCTTGAGTGTTTCACTAGTAGTCCTGTGGCTTCAGCTAAACTGTAAGTTTGGGAATTTCTTCTGGATCCAGGTGTGATATGTAAAGTTGTTGTCTGTTCCAGGCTAATGGTAGAAACACAGATAGTTTCAATCTCTAGTTAGGGGTAGAAGGCCCATCAAAAAGCCATTCTGGAGTGTTATACATCTTTTCTTGATCATCTGACTTGTTTTTCTCCACAGGGGTGAGCAGTCAGCAGACAGTGCAGCAGAATCCAGAATCCCTCAGTGTTTCAGAGGGAGCCATGGCCTCTCTCAATTGCACTTTCAGTGATCGTAATTCTCAGTATTTCTGGTGGTACAGACAGCATTCTGGGGAAGGCCCCAAGGCACTGATGTCCATCTTCTCCAATGGTGACAAGAAAGAAGGCAGATTCACAGCTCACCTCAATAAAGCCAACCTGCATGTTTTCCTGCACATCAGAGACTCCCATCCTGGTGACTCTGCTCTCTACTCCTGTGCAGTGAGCGCACAGTGCTCCCCAGGCACCTGCAGCCTGCACCCAAACATACTGTGCCCCAAGAGGAGATAGAGCACACACTACCCAGTAGAGACATTCTGTTTCTAGTCTATAAGCAATGGAAATTAAGATAAGAGAGAGCTTCATTGTTTGGGAAAACCTGTTAACCTTTAGAAATTAAGAAATCCGGAAGGGAAATGCACACTTTGGTTTGGTTGAAATATTTTCCACTTTTCTCTTCTCACAGGTTGATGGTTATACAACAGTGTATATACTCTTACTGTGCATATGTTTGTGAGGTGAAAGACAAACACTGGGACTAACCACATGCCATTCTATAAAGACCACCTCACCTCTACAGCACTATGCTTTCCTTAATTTTTTAAAAGCTTTCAATTAAAAGAATATTTGTTTTCATTTTTTTTAAACTAGTTTACAATGTGGCAGGTTTCTCTATGGCAGTTTCATACGTATTTATTTTTGGTTGAGCCTTCTCCAAGCTAATCTCCTTTGTCCTTTCCCAATTCCCTAATCCCACTTAGACCTTCTTGCTCCCAGTCTCCTCTTCTACTTCTTTTTTTAAAAAAAGATTTATTTATTATATGTAAGTACACTGTAGCTGTCTTCAGATACCAGAAGAAGGCGTCAGATCTCTTTACAGATGGTTGTGAGCCACCATGTGGGTGCTGGGATTTGAACTCATGACCTTCAGAAGAGCAGTCAGTGCTCTTACCTGCTGAGCCATCTCTTCATCCTCCTCTTCCACTTCTATATCACGTGTTCTATTTCCTCCACACTCATCTTCCTCAATGCTTCTTTTCTCCTCTTGTGGGCACTTCTCTAGTTTCATGACATCTACACACACTCATATTCACATGAATATATATTGTAAGAGTCCATGATTTGGAGAAGAATGATACTCCAGACTCAGAAGTCCAGCATGCTGGGGTCTCCCATTACCAAGATAGAGAGACAACCAACTGAGCTTGCAGGCTCGATTTAAAGCACACTGGAATTCTGGGGTGTGAAGGCTGGAAACTATTGCTGAGAAATTCTGGAGCAAATGGGCTTTATCTCTAGGCATTCCAAAACTATTATCAGGGCATGAAGGCTGGAGCCTGGGGTGTTTTTCTATTAATAATTGACTTGCCTGGACTTGTTCAGCTCTTAGACCTAGTGTCCTTAATGGCCAAATTGAAGTTTTCCATGGAATCAGCTTAGCCTTCTCAATATAAAAAAATTAGGAGCTATGTTTGCATGTATTTGTCACTCTGTGTTTGAGTG